>CM034148.1:10241818-10973701 GCA_019776745.2 Taxus chinensis
GTCATATTGTATTGTTGATCCATGTAGACCTAGATATTGTAGAGGAGGTTGTCTTTATGTTTGCACAGGTTATGCATGCAGTGATGGAGAGACAAACTTACTTCTTGGTGCACAGTTATAGTTGCACGTATGGTAGACCGATGTGAGAGGTCTTGTTTGTAGATCCATAGAGAAATTGGTAGTAGTTTAGAGATGTAGCAGTTCCTAGTTATGTGAGATATGTTGGTGGTGTTTGGAGGCACAATTGTAGTGCATTTATGGAGATCCGTTTAGAGATATGGAGGAGAGGAGATACTCTTGGAGAGATGCATTATACTCTTGTATTGAAGAGTTGGTTTGTAATTTTGTTGTATTATATATATGAGATATATATCTTTGGTGGACGTAGCCCACATTGGGTGAACCACGATACATGTTGTGTTATGCGTGTGTACTTTGTCTTGATTTGGATTATTCTAGTTTATACTTCCACTGCTGTAGATTTTGGGGAATTGTTTAAATCCCGTATGCATGATATTGTTTGTTATTGAATCATAGCAATATTCTGTAGTCCTGAATTCCTAACAATGAAATCTATCAACATTTAGGGTGAATTTGAATGGCAAAAGAGGCCAAAATTTTAAAATAATAAATCATTTTTTTAACTTTTTATGTGTTCCTTCTATGGTTATATCTCCTATTCCATTATCTTGATTGGTGAACCACAGGATGTTTGTAAAGATGACAGAGTGATCTAAAAAAAATCCAAGTTACGACATAGTCTGAAGCCTAGAAATTCTCTGAAGACCTATAATTGTTAACATTGCTTTGAATATTCATTTGGATCATCCATTACTAAAAATATATATCAATACTTTATAAAAATAGATTTTCGTAAATACTTTTTTGAATGTTAACATGGGTTAATCTTTCTCAAAGCGTTCATTCAAATCATTTTCCCTTCCTGGATAAGCAATGGGATTCATTTCTTGTAGGATTGACCTTTGATGTACATAAAAATTTTATGTGTTAAAGTTCCTTCTACTTTAGTAGGATGGCCAACCTAAAATTCTTTTTTTATATTTTGAGAGACCTATGTGTAGGGGTATTAGTGAGCCAACATGTAGAACTGTCATAGTTGCACTTCTCACAAATATCATGGAGCAAGGATTGAGACTCCAAAAATGATTAGAATCAAAAACTTTTCTACTATAATGGTTACAAATGAGGTGATGAAACAAATACCTCCCATCTATGTGAATAAAATAATCACACCGATGTTGAGTAGAATGTTTGTTACACCCTTAGTCCTAGGTCATATATCGGGATGTGTCTAGTCGACACGTGGCTAACATAATCTCCTAACATATTATATCATATTTATTTATGCTTTCATATGCTTATTAGTCAGGCCTTGGTGTTTTACATATCATAATAGGGTATATATAAGAGATAGTAAGAAATAAATGATCATGATATTATGCACTTGAGTATTATTGTATGGTTTGGAACTCACCCCCTCGAAGTGTTTAAGTCGGTCTACTTGCATATTATGATCATTTTTCTATATTTTAGGTTCTTTAGTATTATATTGTTGCTAATATTCATATCTATCTAAGTAATTTCATTACAAGTGGTATCAAAGGTTCAATTAGGGCCAAAATTAGGTCAAAAACCTAATTTCGAAGACTCGGCTATATATCCCAAACAATGACATTTTTTTTTGCTATTTTTCTACTGAAGTGTGAAATCTATCAAGGTTACCTCTAAATTTCAAAAATTTGTGACATATTTTGCACAAGTTTTTATCCATTTTAGGATTTTTCATAAATTCGCTCCATAGTCTACATATTTTGAAACTTTTCTAAGTTTCATATAGTTTTGGAAATATTACCAAAAATTATCTAGGTTAGTTCTTTATTTTTTCCCTGTGATTGGCCAAAATCCAAAAGAATCCCCCTAAACCCTATATTCTTCCTCTAAATCTTAGTACCCTAAATCCCAAACCCTACATCATGACCGATAGGTCCACTATATGCCAATGCAAGGGGAAATAAATTCATGGGATGACTCCAAATATGGATGATATGGATTTTTAAGTCTTTAATTTCTCATGTATCAAAGGTTGTCACCTAACTTTAGAAAAATGTTAAAAACATGGGGAATAAGGATGACCTCAACTATAATTTTCTATCAATATAGGGTAAATTGAATGCATAATTTGAAAATATCTTACACTCATTGAAAAGTGAATTAGTGGCCATTAGTTCACTAGTGACTACTTTCATGAATTCCCATCTGGGTCATGCAAGGTCCTCACGCAATGTACACTCAATTCCTAATTAGTCCAACAAGGGTGGATCATTTGCATAACCTAGCCATGTTGGATCTTCTAGCTAGTGTAGAAACATGGTATCAAATGTTGAGATGATAAAATTCAATGATAAGGACCCATTCTCATGGATCAACCAAATGGAAATTATTTATGAGGTACATCAAGTTCCAAGTGTAAAAAAGGTGGTATTTGGTATCTTTTGAAGTGGACCACAATTGAGGATTGGTACTAAATAGGATCGAATACACAAAGAAAAAATATATGTGGAGTAGTGAGATCCATGAACACTCAAGGGAAGAAAAATTCTTCATTCATTAATGTATAAGCCAATTGGCTAAAATATGCATAGGAGGTTACCTTATATAGTGAGAAATTAGATCACCCAAAAAGGTAACTAACTCAACTCACAATTAGAAAATGAATTAAAGTATATTCCCCTAATAATATATGATTAACCTAAGTAAGCTAATTATATCGTGTAGGTAAAACACATAGGGGGGAAAATCCTACACCAACAGCCCCCTTACGCGTAGCTTAGGTGGGTAGAAAATAAAGTTGGGTCTTGGCGACAAGGCCTAATAATGTACCCAATTAAAATCCAAATATCTCATAAAGTGGAGAAAAAGAGAAAACCCAGTGAGAAAAAATCCTCTCAAAAATAATGAATAAAATAAGGTAGGACTAAAAATCCCCACTTAAAGCCACAATAACATGTAGCCATCCTATATCCAAAAAATTAGCTTCCTGAAGTCATTGTGGATCAGAAGAAGCGCTGAAGAGTGTGTCATATTTTTTAAAGCTTGGAATTATGTTCCAAGTAATAACATCACTACTTTCTAGATCACAAGGCCTTTTGAGACAACATTGATATATTTGTTGAGAGGTACATGGATACAAATTAGATATAGTGAGGAGTGAATCATAGTGGAAAAGAAAATGAGTCAGCTAAGTGGCTATTGGATCTATATCCAAGGTGTGGTTTATAGATAAGGAACTATGATTCTCATGCAAATTAGAAGAGACATACCTCGTGAAGGGATGGTGTATCTGAAGCATAAAAAAAGTAACATGGAAGGCCCTACAACTGTGTAATAGACTACCCAATGTTTGACAAGCCTTCAATCAAGACCTACCTACTCCCTGAAAATTCAACAATGGAATTGAAGTAGGTGGATCAGAAATAAATCCTCAATATTTGGAAGGTGACAAGGAGATGGTGGAGGTGGGTCCCCATCATTAATCTAGTCATTTGTGATATAAGATAAATCCTTATAATTAGAAATGTGATCAAGATTAGAAATGAAATCAAGTGCAGGTGAATCCCATGAATATTCTAGAGGGATAAAGTGTTAAGGAATATAGCTAAGTCCGATGATCGACTATACCCACTGCAATGATAGTGTCACTGTGTAACTCTTTGACATACACTGAATTTGGAGTGAAATCAACACACAAGACCTGACCAAGGTGAGTAATCTAGTAGAGTGATAAGATATTAGTTTACAATGAGAGAATATTAAAAACATTGTTGAATGTTCCTCCGCTCACTTCAACAAACCCTCTCCCAAAAACGTGTGTAGAAGAGTTGTCACCCAATCGTATAGAGGACATGTAACATGGATCCAAATAAGTGAAATCCACATGTGAAGAGGCCATATGATGTGATGCACCATAATCAATTACCCAAGTAGGATTTGGTAATACAATTTTAACTAGGGCCCTCCTCGGTTGATGAAGATGGCTTGATAGATTCAAGGAAACCTATGTTATTATTTTCAAGAAGACTTGTGAGGTGTTCAATTTGCTTCTTCATAAATTTTCTTTCATCATGCTTGCACATATAATACCTACATTTGATCCTATTTCTTGGGATTAACACTGGAAGAGGAAGTGCCAAAATTTTATTTAGATGTGGGATCATTTTAATCCCTTTTGCTCTCATAAACCTTGTTATTCTATTTATTCTCTTTGTTTGAATTCTTATATTTCTCATGTCCGACAAGTAGAGCATGTGGTTTAGAGGACTTCAATGCACCCATTTGAATAATCTTGTATCAATCTCAAGTTAAGTCAGAAGTAAAATTTTCCAAGGACAACATTGTCCATGTAGTTCCCATGACACTTCCGGAGGCATAGAAAAAATAGTTGGAACACAATTTGGAAAGGATGGAAAAAACCAATTGTTCATCAATTTTATCTATGCCACATAGTTTCAACTGCAACTTGAGTGATTTGAATTTTGTGAATGATTCTTATATCATGTCAAAGTTTCCTTGGATCAAATTTTTGATTTCATTATGAAACTCATGACCTCTCATTATGTCCTTATTCCCAAAGAATCATTCCAAATTGGTCCACACACCATTCGGAGTATTTAAAAATTTAATATGAAAGATCAATTTGGGAGACATGGACATGCATAATTGATTGTAGGTTTCATCACGTTTGTTGTACCATTTCACCTTCTTTACATCTAGTGTCGGTTACGTTTTTATATCCTTTTTGATGTGGTGTAAGCCTTTGCTTCTCAAGAGGATTTATATTTTGAATTTCCACTTGTGTTAGTTTAATAGAGTAAGAAGTGGAACATGAGAGAAATCCATTGCAGACAGTGGTTGTAAATTGAATTGAGTGTGTTGAAAAGACTTAAATATAGCCCCCTGAAACTATAGAGGTGAAAATTTACAAGGCACGAGAATATTACTAATGCGTATATTTGAAAACATCACACTTTCAAAAAAACGTCGACTGAAACGGAGTTGTCAGCTGAAATTTATGGATGTTTGAAGTTTCTTGCTCAAGAAAAATAATCTTCACTTTGCATGAAAAATTGGGTTGGAAAATTTGCCCAAAATTTATGAAGAAAATTTAAGCCTCTCTTGCATGGAGCATGACTAAGGGATTAACTCTCATGTGACCAAGGGCTAAGGGATATGAAGACTACCTCTCCCCTTTGATGATGTCACTTTACTCTATGATGTGACTAGGGGAGTGATGTCACACCCAAAAGTGACCCTCTTTTCCCAATGAGTAGTGTCACTTGCCCCATGTCTGAATTTGATGTGCACACACATTTTATTGAGCTCCTTCACAAACCTATCAAACATTGTCAGATTTTTACACCTACCGAGCACCTTAAAAATACTGACAAACACTATTGGGATTGAGCGCTTGTCAAACACCTCAAAAATCCTTATAAATTGAGTCATGGTTTTACACTTCTCGAACACCTTCGGAAACCTGAAATAGGCTATTGGGGTTGTAGAATTGTTGAGAAAGTTATAGAACTCAAAACATGTTGAGAAGGTTGTGGAACCCAACATGTGTTGAGTAGGTCATGAAACCTGGTGCATGTTGAGCAGGTGGCACAACATGATGCATGTTGAGTAGGTGGTGGAACCTGATGCATGTTGAGCAGGTTGCGAAACCTGATGCGTGCTGAGTAAATGGTGGAACCTGACACATGTTGAGTAGGTGGTGAAACATGATATGTATTGAACAGATGGAAAAACCTAACATGTGTCAAGCAAGAGGTAGAATCCGAAGTGTGTAAAGAAGGTGCTTGAACTTGAAACTTGAAGATTTTAAGTTAAAAAACCTAAAACACTAAGATTTGATTGGGGTTCAAAGGTTTGACTGAAATTTGCAAGTTGTGTTGAAATGATTATAATTTTACAAGTTCCAAAAACTGGAAACACTGGGTGTTGACCAGGGTTTCGAGGTTTGACCACAATATGTAAATTTGTGTTGAGATTTAAAGATGTTCCAAAGTCTCGAAAACTTGAAACATTAGAGTGGATTTTTTGACTTGATGAACAACCTGTAGATCCCAAAATGCACTAAGAAAAAAATATTGGCATGTCAAACACCTTAAAATTCATGAAATACATTGAGGTGGGATTTTTAACTTGTTAGACACCCTGTAAATCTTAAAACACAAAAATGGCGAGAAAAAGACAAGGAAAAACCCAAGATAACGAAAAATATATACGTATTCCACACAAAATGTCGAATACCCACCAAATGTTTTGAAAAACCCAGATAAACCAAGAAATTATTTAATTTTTTATTTCAGGGCCTGAGATGGTGTGATTTTTCAGATTTGAAACAAAACCTTTAAAAGACCTCTAAAAATGGTTGAAATCATATATCACAGAATTGGATCGAATTTGTAACTAACCTATGGTTTTGAGCCCTCCTTAATTCAACGATGCTATTCATTTTTCATATAGATACTCCAAAGAAAGTATTGTTATCCATTTTCCCCTAGGAAAAATGGACAACATAGTAGGATCAGGCCTAAGGAGTTGAAGGGCCTTCATGAGTAAACCAAGGGGTTTATGGGTAAATTCATGTTCAGGTTTGATTAGGAAGGCGTGAAATCATTTAGAGATTTTTTTCCTCTTCTGGGTTTTGATCCTTGAGGATCAACTTGAAGAAAAACAAATGTGGGCCCCGCAAGGCTCATATATGCAAAAAGCGGCTTCAGGGTACCCTATTACCTTACCCTCAGCCTCCTAGCTCCAATAAATTCGTTAAAAATCCAAAAATGATAAAAAGTTGCAAAAGGGCCCTAACACGCACTGAGTCAAAAGAAGCTCACCAAGCTACTCGACGAGCCGAGTCATAAGTAGGAAACTCATGTTGGGAGAAAGGAATGGCGAGCCGAGCTCGCAAATGCAACACGAAGGGAAGACATAGAGCTCTTTGAAACAATCTCACAAGTGAGCGATGCATGGCTTGGATGGCTCGCAGGAATGATCGAGGCCAAGCTATCTTGGAAATGTTAATGGGGTCGGGAGACCAAGATGAACGTCATAGCAGGGAAAGGAAGGGCATAAAAGTTGGAGCCCAATGTAGGTGGATAGGAGCACGAAGACAAAGGGGGCTTGATAGAATGAATGTTAGGAGCTCGGTGAGATCTCTTAGCTCACCGAGTTGGAGAAAATCCGCAAAGCACACAATGAGCTCCATTGACTCACACAACGAGCAAGTCACATTAGAGCTTGCCAAGCATTGGGAAGCTTGTGGGGAGTCTAGCTGAATCGAGCTCAAATGAATCAACTTGGCCCAGGAAATGGTGAAGCTGGGTGCCAGGATATATTTGGCAAGTTTGCAAAATCCTAGATTCGGGAAAATCAAAGGATAATCCTGGTGGGATGTTGCAGAGGATCCATTATGGGTGAGACATGACACAAAACACTCAAACAAGTCCTAGGAAGAGAATTCGTAAAATGGAGAGCTGAGTCATAAGCACCTTGATCTCACAGATGAAAGTTAGCTCACATGCGTGAGGGGTCGGTTCGTGTGTCATTGAGGCCGAGTAATATAGCTCGTCGGTTGAATAAATCAACATCGAGCTCGCGAATAAGATTTGAACATGGAGTCCCAAGGGATGGTTCTTCGTAGGTGGTTTAAAGGCGGGAAGAAAATAAAAGGACTTAGGATAATGAGCTCATCAAGCCACACTGAGGGGCTAACTTCATGCAATGCGATGGAGAATCACTCATAAGGTTTGAACAGCTTGAGATGTGAATTCGATCTCATTACAGAGAAAAGGATGATTCCATGATCGAGAAAGCACAGAACATTTCGGGGTAACGAGGTCACAAACGAGCTTGGCATTAGGTGTAATGACTCAAAGCATTGTAAAAAAGAAGAATCCGTGGAGCTTGTCTTAGGAGCCATGTTGGATGGGCTCAATGCTTGGATGAACAATGCGTGGAGGAATAGGTCAGGGGAAACACCATTAAATTTGCGTGAAATGTGGGACTCGGCACCACCGAGTTATGTAGAAACAGGTACATCAGCTCGAGCCAACTCAATGCGGTGGAACTCCGGATGCACAGAAAGAAATCTAATGGTCGGCCATGGACTAAGGGGAATATGACATCAACCTAGCACAAAAATGAATGGGTCGCGGGGTGGGCTGATGAAAACATGGGCTCGCCCAGGTCGAATGCATTGCAGGGAGCTCTTCGTTTGAATCGATCTAGTTGGCACGTGTTTGAGAGCCCGGGAAATAGCTCGGGAAGGGTTTTAGGGGAAAAGTGGTCTCGGATTTTGGCCAAAACTTAGTTCAGAATCTAGGATGTGGCTCGAAATCGGTGGAAAAAAACAAGAAGAAACCCGAAACCAGAACTCTGAATTTCAGAGTTCGGGGTTTCAAAAATTTGGAGAATTCCGTGGGCCAAATGAATAGTGTCAGGTGAGAGCGAGCACAAAATCCAAATCCCGAATTTTGAAATTCGTACTTCGAGACTGTGGTGATTCAAATGTTTTCTCTAACTGAACAAATGAATAATGCACATGACTCTAAAATGAAAATTTCTAAAAGTTTGATGTAGAAGAGTCTTAAGTGGTACAAAGTCAACTCTCTCTGTTGAAATAAAGGTGGGAAGGATAGCTTCATGATGGAGACACGAAAAGATGGATTTTTGAAGGTTATAAAACATTGAAATTGTAGAGCCCCAGAAGTCCGAAATGGCATAACCCTTGCTCCCGTTGTCTGATTTACATAAAAACCCAACCGTTGGAAAGGTTAAGATGAGATCTATATCTTGGCACCATAAAAAGTGGAATCTCAGAGATTTTGGACCTCTGAAATTCAAGAACATTTAACAATTTCCTAGGTAGGTGGGGTCATTAATGAAGACATGGGCATGCTGCCTTCTCCAACAAGGCAAAGTACAAAAGGTATGGGAAATATCAAAGGAATCCATAGGATGATGCAAGCAGGGATGGGCCTCCATAATCATTGAAAGTTTAATTCTTCTCTCTCTCTCTCACTTTTTTATTCTATAAATTATAAGGGGTTGCAACATTGCAAGGATTTAGTCATTTTTCTTCCTTTGCACCCCTATTCTCTTTTCCTTCAGTTGGGCTGTTTTGAATTTCTTGGGGCTTAAGGCCTTCACACTAAAAATTGTAATGATACTCTTGCCTCTCCCTACTGCAATGTACCATGCATATTCTTGAGCAATTAAAATCCATGTTCTGTGTTAATCTCTCTAACCTCACATGATCTTGATTATTCTTTCTTGCCTCTCATTGCTACCAGGTGTTCTGTGAAAACTAATGTTTCCATTGCAGGGTTTTGGTGTTGTTGTGTTTTTTTGGCAATGGTGTAATGTGTGCAATTTGTTATGTGGTGCAAGACCACCCCCTCTAAGTGCATTCTTCTTCATTTTTTAGGTTTGGGAATCTATCTAGCAACCTCCTTTTCTTGGTGTGTCAACGCTCTTAGTGTAGGTTTTGTTTCACGCATCTCTCCCCTTGTCTCCTTGGAAGTGTTAGATTAGGTTTAGCTAGTAGTTTCATTTACATTAGGAATAGTTGTCATAGGTAGGATTAGGAAGAGGAATCACCCTTATCCAGAGAGCTATCCCATTTTGCAAGGTCCCATACTTTGAGATAACTCCATTTTATGCAATCACATCGAATACCCCATCCACAACTTGGCCGTTCGGGGGGTGTTGTGATTTTTCCACATCAAGTATTTGCATGAATTTTCAAGAAACCCCACCAAACTCTTGAAAATTGAAATCAATGAAAATAATAACACTGAATGAGCTAGAATTTTATATCTTACAACCGTTGTAATGACATTTAACTACTAGATTAGCTCTGATACCATATTAGAGTGATCCATAATTGAGGATTAGGATTGGATATGATCGAATGCTCAAAGAAGAAATATGTGGGGAGTAGTGAGATCTAAGAACACTCAAGGGAAGAAAAAACTCTACATTCATTCATGCATAAGCTAATTGGCCAAAATATGCATATGAGGTTACATTATATAGTTAGAAATTAGGTCACCCAAAAAGGTAACTAACTCAACTCACAATTAGAAAATGACTTAAAGTGCATTCCCCTAATAACCTATGATTAACCTAAGAAATATAATTAGACCATGTAGGTAAAAACACATAGTGGGAAAAAGATAACACTAAGAGTATCCTTGTATTTGGAACTAAGACCGTTCATTCGGTATACATGGATGGGTGAGTAGAAGAAATAGAAGTCTCTCCCTGTTACCTGGTAAATGTTCATAGATGAGATCTAACTCCACTACAACAATATCATTATAGGACACAATTTTATTAAGATATTAAAGTTGTGAAAATGGGGAAAGTCAAGGATTATATCAAAAATTCCAAAAATTATCCTTACGCATGGATGTCATCTCAAAGGATAATCTAAATGATTTGTTCTTACAGGGTCTTAAGGATAAAATACAACTTGATGTTCAAATTCTTAATCTAGGTTCAACATAAGAATATATGGTAGTTTCTTAGTGGGCGAAGGAAAGAGAAATGATCAAAATGAGGAGTTTCAATACTAGTAGAGAGTGTACAGTTCCAACACAATCAATACATAAGAAAACTAGATTGACTATTCAAAAAATTGAAGAGAGATGAGAAAAATAATTATGTTTCAATTCTAATAGAAAATACAGTAAAGGGAATATATGAGCTAAAAATAATTTATTCTACATTGTCATTATAGACTGGATGGAAATTACATGAATAAGGAAAATTAAAACAAAAGAAAGTAAACATTCTGTTGTAAAATCCCAAAGCCACAATTTGATATGACTAGAAGATCAGGGTTGAGTTATACTCATGTTGGATTTGATTGATTTGTAAGATTTTGTTGATTTGTGGATGCTCTGAGAAGTATTCCAAATGGAGGATAAATCAATTTATGATCATGAAGATGATTGATTTGATAGAATATGGGCAAAATAACGGTATGAATGAATGATTGATTGATTCACCAAGAAATTACACAAAATTACAGTACGAAGTCTCAAGCTTTTTTGGTGGATGATTTTTGAAGGAAATACCATTGATTTATAGTTGAGGAAGGTGAATCCTCAAGCTAAGTTTAGATTGAGTTGATTTGGATATACTAAATATAACTAATTTGTCTAGTTGAGTTTCCAGATTGATTGAAGAGTTGAAGTTTTGGTCTAGATTTGTATGAATGAGACATTGCTGAGTTGGCAATGGGTTACACATGTTTTAAGCTTTTAATTTCATATTTTTTATTTTATTCACCCAAAAAGTGTTGTGAATGGATGAATTTTGGACGAATGTGAGTTATTTTTTGATTTCCATGACTTGGGATATATCCTCAGTTAACTCAAATTCATGAATTGAGTTAATTTAAACACATCCTCTTGATTATAATAATGATTTTTAGCTTTAGTCATGAATTTAATAAAATTGAGTTGAGGAGGTAGATAAGATTTGAGGGTATTTAATTTATTTGAATAATAAAGTGGATATGTGAGAATTTATTTAATTAATTTGATATTAAATTAGCTAAGGGATGTGATAAAGAACAATGAGTTAAATGGGATTTTGAAAGCTTATAATGTGTAGTGGTTTTTTTGGGGTGTCTACATTTCCCCCTCTTTGAATTTTTATTACGAAGTAATGGTACTTTAAAGATAGTAAACACATGTAAAAATGTGAACAAATGATAACAAATTGGTTTAAACTGCCTGATTTGCCTCGGTGAATCATTTGGATGCCCCCAATGAGTTTGGATAATTATCAAGGGGGTGCCCCTCGAGTGGGTGGGATATGCGACAAAGTGGTGGACAACCACTTGATAGGAGAGAGAAGAAGTCACAGACAAGGATTTGAAGAAATGGCCAATAAAGTTAGATGATTGGGTGTAGAGGACAAAATGGAGGAATTAGGGTTAGGAAAATGGTATAAGTAAATGGGTGGGATGAGTGTTAAATATCATAGTTCATATTTTCTATTAGAGTTCATTTTCCCCTTGAGTGATATTTTTTCTTTGAGTTTAGAGAGAAATGGCTAAAAATTCTTAGCATACTCACAATGTGGATCTCGTCTGATAGTTTAGATGGGTGACAGACAATGATGACATGATATGTAGCCCAAAAAAAATATTTTTGAGTGTATTTATTGCATTTTAGGCCTTGGAGAAAATTGAAAATTGATGTTAGTGCACACATTTAGCTACACTAACATGACCCATAATGTGCACTAGTGTAGCAGTGAACACACTAGTGTACATGTAGGTCCACAAGTGTGAAGTGATAAATTTTCTAGTGTATTGAACAAGAAAGAGTAGAGGTAGGTATGTGAGTGTGTCATAGTGCACATGCTAGTGTGACATGCACTAGCGTAAATGTATATGTGTTAGTGTTATGAAGTGCATGCGCTAGTGTGACAAGCACTTTTCGTGTAAGGATACACACTAACGCAATCATAGATGTGCTAACATAGTGAAGAAGACATAGAAGAAAGTTAGAGGTTGAAATTGAAGAAATGAAAATAGGTTAAGGGTCTAATAATGTTGTTTTTTGTTTTTCAACATAGATTATATGCATTAGATGTGTGGGAGAGTCATGAATTACTGCAGTCATTCAAGAGAAGTATGACCAAAGGGAGAATAGAGGGTTATGTGCTCTATTAGAGGTGACAGGCCTTACATATATCACTCAGCTTCCATATATCAGTCTAGATCACTGTCTATTGACCAAAATATCCGAGTGATGGGATGATGAGAACTATAATTTTAGATTATTGACAAGGGAGATGATAATTACACTCTGAGGTCATTTAAAATATTTTCCAATTTTTGATACATGGTATAATTTCATAGTAGGATGGTAGTGCAACGTGGATTCGAGAACACATATGGTCACTATTTATATTGGAGGACATATACAGAGAGAGCATGGAAGTTCATATGTATGAGTGCATGAAGAACGTGCTAGTGACTAGACTACCGATATACCCAATGGATATTATCAGTGATTACATGTTTCCTAATAAGACTGGTAGTCACTTTCAGCTAGGATTGATCAATATAATAAAAAAGTTGATCGAGGGTACAATATTTGCATGGTGTCCTATATGCCTAAAAATTAACATGTGATTTCAAATGAACTCGAATTCTTGAGGTCATTTCGAGATAGTCAAAATGTGTAGGATTGAGAGGATGTTGATGGTGAACTAAAGGATAATTAAGGGCTAAGAAAGGGTACTTCCTAATAAAGCAGTTGGAAAGAAGGGAAATAAAGGTTATGAATGGGTAGCGTAAATTCCCCATGGTTTGATTATTTTCTTTGATTTATTTTGTAAACTATGTTGAAAGATCATTTTAAATAAATAAAGAAAGTAAATTAAGCTCGAGTAACATACAAGTGTATATTTAATATTTTAATTACTAAATTCATTTTTGATTAATTAAATAAATTGAAAGAACCATCTACTTTATTTTTTTGAGAAACAAATGAATTGAAAGAAACTAACTAAACAAACATTTAATTTTGTATTTCCTAAATTGATTAAAATAAAATAAAAGTTGTAGAAACATAAAAAGAAAATAATCTAAAATTAAATAAACTACTTCTAAATTAAAATAAAAAAGGGGGACAACTAGATGTATCTATTCCTCTGTTACAGGATTGTGAAGCTAAATTTAATTTAAACAGAAGATATAATCTAAAAATATTGTTTTGGAAACACAATTACTTCTAATTACTTCTGCCTCGAATTCATGGGGAAGAAAGAAAGCTCCTTAGAAGTAATTTATTTTTCACCCTTAACTTCTCCAACAAAATATAAAAATTAATTCGATGGACGATTTGAAATGAAGAAATGATAAGGAACACAGAAACAAAGGTTTCCTCCAACTTCCTTCCCTTTCAGATCCACAGGGATAAGCAGAGAAGAAGTTATCAATGGAAAACTTGCGTAGATAGTGCATAGATAAAATTGAAAATAAAGATGTAATGAATTCTACCACTTTAAAAATCTATATATTTCTTCTAATCTAAAAACAATAATCAATTGAAAGTTTTAAAAGAAATCAAGACATCCCAAACATGTAAACATTAATATGTGATAGTATCCAGGCGTGGTGATGTATTGTGTCTCCTCATATTCCTTTTCCTTTCCAGAGATGAATTCTAGTTGATCCAAAGTATGCAATACCGAATAGTAAAAAAATGAACAAGAAGTATGGATTTAGTTGATTGGTTTCAAGAGAACGGGTATAATACAATACTAGAAATAAGAGGGAAATGAACTGGTTTCATGTGTAGTTCCTAACAAGATTTTAGTAGCAAAAATTTGCAAAATAAATCTCAAAACTTCGACCTAACATTTGAATGAAATATGGGATTTTATAAAAAATGGGGAAGAAGAAGTCTGAAACACATGTCCATCAAGAAGTGACAACACATCTAGATAATGGGAAGTCGGCATACTGAACATAATAAACTAGGAAGTGGAAATAAACATGATTCCATCAAGTCCAAAATCAAGCGAAATGATCAAGAAATGGGTGAGAAAATCACTAATGAACTAGAGACACGTGTTAGAAAACAAACATTTTTATCATACGGGTAAAGGTGATAGAACCACCACTTTGTGGAGAGAGGTAGTTCTACAACTGTCAATCTATACAAAGCTACAGTTTCATAACTGCTTGGGTAGCTATAGGACTTAAAGTCACAAAATCATGAAAAGAGTAGAAAGTGGCTCGCAAGGATGCGATACACTTCCAAACATAGAAAAATAGAAAAATTGGTCATAAAAAGCATATTGAAGATGAAGGGAGAGGATCTAGAACTCATCATTATTATGGAAAGGAATTCTTTCATCATTAAAGACTTACCATGTCCTTCAATGTAGCAGCGTATAATTTTTTGGTACATACATATTGCCCCCTCAGAAGAGTGTTTGAGCCATGAATGGGCGTAAAACACAATATTCTGATCATGGAACTCCCAAATGGGAGAGTTATAACTTTTACCTCATTTGTCCGTGTGGTGAAATTATGCCAATCTCACCTTCCCTCTACCTATAAAAGAGAAATGGGAATCAAGTGCAGATATAAAACAAAATTTGTAAAGTATTTTTAAATGAAAAGAAAATATTACTTACCATGTCCGCTTGCGGTGAGAAATATACCTACTTCGCTTACTGACCCTACATAAAATCAATCAAAGTAACATTAGAAAACCAAATTTGATCTATATATCACTATTTACTATTTTTAGAAATCATTTATGCATATCCACTTAGCTAAATTTGGGGCTATGGATTTCTGATGACTGTTTCACTCACGAGTATAGTCAAATTGAAGAGCATTCAGAGGAGATGGCAACATAACCAATGACAATAATAGAGGACCAAGAACATCTAAGTTATGAGAATTTATTCATTTTTACCCTAGAATGTCATGATTTCTAGAGAATAGTTGTAGGAGGGGAGGTTTTTCATGATTTAATAGTCAACTTATTCATAGGGTGGACCTTTTTAGATTTTGTAATTTATTTAAAACACTTTTGTCATTTTTAGTATATTTTTGAATTTTAAATTTCAAGGGCATGATCATGTCCTTGGGTGGCATGAGCATCATGGCAGTTGTGTAACCACCACTCCACACATATTGGTGGTTGTGTAGCTGCCGTGATGGTTGTGAAAATGATGTGGCGGTTGTGAAATTGCCACCCTATGGAGAGTGGCATTTGTGTAACTACCGCAGTGGTTTCACAATCACCACTCTACTAAGAGCGGTGGTTTCATAATGGCCATGAGGTTTTGCAAGTTAAGATATTAATATTAACTGTTAGTTGGTTTTGTTTGTGTTTATATTTTTATTGAGAGCCTATTATGCACTTATCAGATTCTAATATGCTCATTTTTCCTTGTTTTTAGATGTAGGGGGCTTGCATTAGATGGAATAGAGCTAGAGAGTAGGAATGGTTTCCCAGATTCATATAATTATTGACACCAATGGAGAGAGGGGTGTTAAAGAGGGTAGGTATATGGTGGGTAGCTCAGATACGGTTAGTTGCCCTTGCAAGTCTCCTTCTTTGCAACTTTATAACTTATTGGGATGTGGATTAGAACACTTTATGACTCCCTTATGTTATAAGAGAGTGGTCTATCACATTGGAGGATGTATATAAGATCCTTTGCGTTCCTGTCACAGAAAGGAATTTGGCACTGAAGAGCGCCAACTCATTAATTTAGGCCCATATATGAGTGACATACCTTGGAGATGTACATGCACTTGACACATATACCAAGCACGAAGTTAGATTGGTCACTATGAGGTGCGTGGAGATTGCTCCTATTCCTACTCTACACAAGGCCATCATTAGTATCTTGGCCTCACACTTGATTGGGGATAAGGGCAGGGACATGATTCTATTATGTTAAGCATTGATTGTTGAGAGCATAAAGCTCTATGAGAGAGTGTCTGCATGGGGGATTGACATCATTAGCAATAATTATCATGTTTTGTACTGTATTTTTAGATGTGGGGCCAAATCACTTAGCCACCCCACATTGGTGATGTCATGGGTTTATGAGTGGGTCATCTCCTATCAGAGGGGTGTTGGGATAAAAACTTACAGAGAGATCAGGGATACTAGATGGGTTTATATAGCTCCACTTAGGGATGCATCATAGTTAACATCGATGTTGAAAACATCAGATATGGTAGCATAGCCATATCAGGATATGAAAGGTAGATGGGGTGAGGAGGGAGTTACATTGACTACCTGCAATTCTATTCTTTAGTTATTTGAGTGCAGTGATAAATTTGAGACACATAAAATGCTTCAGGTGCCTCAACAGTTTAGATTTCCTTTCCCATACATTCTCCTAGTGGTTTTTACCATGTACAAGGGTATATGAGAGGAAAGATCTGGTTATAGAGACCGAATCCAATAGACAATGATATTTCCCAGAGTCACAATTGGGACACCACGAGCTACAACAGACCCAATTTTTTGTGTTGTAGTTAGGCCGAGGTATATTTAACATATTGGTAAGGGCTTGGCTAGGAATGAGGAGGAGGAGGTAGAGACAAATTTGTGATCAAAGGAGGAGTCAGACCCTGAGTGACAGGGTATAGGAGAGGCATCAACGCCTGTTAGAGTTGAGGCAAAGGCGGAGGAGGATTCAATCCATACTAAGGAGATAGATGAGGATTTTGTGCATCCAAAGAAGAGGAAGGAGGAGGAGGAGGTCATAGAGACTCTTGCACAAAGTATAACACCAACTGCAGCCCGAATTGGGTTTCCGGAGACCCAAGTGAGTATATGTACCCTTCTCTTTCCTTCAACTTCTTAGACTAGATGTTAGTGAAACATGTTTTCTAAATTTTTATAGAAGAGGGATGAGAGCGTTAAAATTATATTAATATTCAATCAAATCATTTATAATAAAGGAAGCTGTAATATTTATAGATATTATACAACCAAGTACTGACAAGTAAGAAGTTACACGGGTGTAAAAAATTACATATGGGATGAATGAAACCAAAAATGCTTATAAAACCATATGAGAGTAAATACAAATAATATGGTTGTAATAAAAAAACCATATAACTATGAAACAAATAATTAACTAACAACAATAAATGTAAAATTACATATAGAAAAATAGGTTTTACCTAACATTCCCCCCCTTAATTTTTCTTTGCCTCAAGAGATGAGGAGAGGAACTTTCTAAACAACTCAAATTGTCACATGTAAGTGACTTTGTGACTATATCTTCTCATTGTTCAGCTATTGGGAATAACTGAAGTTATATGTTGTGTTTTAGCACATGCTTGCGTATGTAGTGAACTTGTACCTTGATGTGATTTTTTATTTCATAAAACAATGAATTGCGAATAAGTTTGATAACACCTTCATTCTCTACATACATGGTGGTAGGTTTTTCCTATGGTACTCCAAGTCCTTCTAGTATACGATGTAGCCATATCAATTTGTAGACATCTTCACCTGTAACACAATATTTAGATTCTATAGAAGAGAGAGAAACAAATTTTTGTTTCTTTCTTCCAAATGATATCAGTCTAGATCCCAAAAATAATACAAATCCAAAAGTAGATTTCATGTCATCAATGTTACCTACATGATCTAAATTTGAGTATCTATTCAAGAAGAATTTATCATTCTTCTTGTACTCTAGACCAAGATCCATTGTACCCTTGAGATATCTCAAGATATATGGGTTTCTACATGAACCTGGAAAGATAGCTCATTATAAAGCTGATATATGGTCTAGTATAGGTTAGGTAAATGAGACTCTCAATCAACTATCTATAGAGAGTTACATTTACCAAATGAGATAAATCTGAATGAGATAACTGCAGTCTTGTCTCCATGGGTGTAGCGATTGGTGTGCAATCCATCATCCTAAATTTCTTGAGCATTGTCTTAGCATACTTTAATTGAGAAAAAAAATGTGATTCTCCTTCTTCCATACTTCCAATGCAATAAAATAGTGCATGAGCCCGAGATCTATTATGTTGAATGATCAATTAAGATATTTCTTTGTAGCATCAATCATCTTCACTGTGCTGCCAGTGATGACTAGATCATCGACATAAAAACAAATATCACAATCTCTCCTCCTTATGTTTTGAGGTAGAGATAGGGATCATATGGATTTCTGATGAATCCATGTTGAATGAGATTCTCATCTATTTTTATGTACCAAGCTCGAGGTGTGTATTTATGGCCATACAGAGATTTCATGAGTTTGTATACCTTTGCTTATTCACCAGATACGACAAATCCCTCAAGTTAAGGTATGTAGAATTCTTCCTATAGATGTTTGTTCACAAAGGAAATTTTCACGTCCATTTGATGGACTTTCCAAAAAAATTGAGCAGCTAGAGAAAAGATAATCTTGATTGTTTTGATCTTAGCTATGGGAGAAATTGTCTCATCATAATCTATGCCTTATTTTTGTGCATACCCATTTTCTACCATTCTTGTTGTGTACTTGTTTATGGTCCCATATTCTTTGTACTCTATTTTGAATATCCATCACCAACCAATGGGTTTCTTCCATGGTGGAAGATCGATAAGCAACCATGTGTTATTTTTCATCACTCACTGATTGGTGTAGAGGATATAATGAACTTTAAATAACCTTGGTTATTAAAATGTCTCCTTTTGCAAACACTAGCTTGTTCCTTGTTGTAGGTATGTTCTTGTGTCTTAAAAGGTTACATTTATGAGATTTAATTCATACACTTATCTCCTATAACCCTTTCTTAATGATCAATTTTTTAAGCACTCCATCCTTAATATGTTTCAACCTATCATTAATCACGCCATGCACATTCTTCATTCACTCTAGCCTATAATTTCTCAATACCTATACAAATTAGTCTCCACCAATAGGATTATCACTATTTTTATATTATAGACCTATCCATATTCTTGAATTAATCCTCCATACATCCTCATACTGCCCCTATACTCACACTTTCTCTATTAACCTCATTTAAAAATGCATAGTCTTGATTGATAATGAATCTTTTCTTAGTTCAATTATACTTGATCTATTTACTATGGTTTTTCAGATCTTAAATTAGTCTGAGACTCCTTGTTTCACCATAGCTAAGGTGATTAGACAATAAATTCAATCATTTCCTTTCCAACTAACATAGATCTCAAGATTAGCTTTATTAGACTACTAGCCCTCCTTTTAGATAAATGTTCATATTTCTAGAACTAAAGATACAATATTCCAAAATAGGTTAGTGATTCATATGTCCAGGATTGGATTCTCACCTGAAAATTGATGTAAACACCTCTAAAATGCCTTCCAAATGATCCTTGATGAATTTGGAACCTTGAATCATTGAATAAAATTTGCATGCATCTCCAACTACCCTAATTCTGGGCACTGTCACATCTAATCAACACAGTCATCCATACCACCTTCACACGTGTGAATTTGAATCTTAAAATTTGTACACTTCTGGAACTCATCAGTATAGTCATAACCTCAAAATTTCGTAGTATTTGGCCATATGGAATTTAAATGGTTTGATGCCCTAGTAAGGACCCGAGAGGAAGAAATTAACTCTATAGGTGACTTTGGAAGATTAAATGAGCTACAAATATTTCCTAAGACTCCTCAGGTATGTGCTCCCTTTTTCCATTATTCACAGTCCCTTGAAACTTTTTCTATGATTATTGTCCATATTCATGCTCTTGGCCTGAGCAGTGATAAAAAATACATAGTCCTATCTGTTGTTATCCAAATTGATTCTCCTTTTGAAACCGAGCAGTATCACAAATTTAGCAAGACATTGAGAGACAAACAAATCTTATTATAAGTCTTTTTGTAGCTAGAGAGGGGATTAGTTTGACTCTTTGTCACTCAGGCATTAGAGAAATGGATAACACCTTCATTAAGGATTTGATCTATCCTCACTACTTTAGGCCATGCTTTTCGACCAGGGTGAGAGGACCCATTTTGTAACCTCTGTCAGTGAAGGAGAATGAAGATATCCTTATTTGCACAAATATGAAAGGAGACCCTAAGAAAATATGATCAATGCACCATAATTTAACTCTCACGAGTTGTCACTTCTAAAGAATGGTGATATTTTCTAGACAAGGATAAGGTTACTAAAGAAATTATGGAATCCTGATTGCTTCTGCATATTTTTGCAGTAGAATTTATACATTTGTGGACACACAGGGAAAACAGGGGTAGTTCAGGATGGATTCATTTGTTTTTTGAATAATTTTGGTGGGAGATTAAGTAGGATAAAATTGATTATACCGGATCTTTAAGAGACTTCACAACAATTGGAAAGCTAAATGACAGAATGCTTCAGAATAGCTAAAATATTCATTTAACCAGAAGGTGTGCATTAATGGAGGCCCAGATTTACACGGTTTCACACAATCTCTAAGAATATAACACAAAGGCTTGAGCTAAAAACTCAATAAAACATCAAAGACCCCTGGTTCCTCATGCCTAAGATACACTCAAAGGCTTACAGACAATCTTTATCAACAAACGACAGTGAAGTGATTTTAAATTGTTTATCTCATCATAGGATGAAGGCTCTTCTTGAAATGAAATTGAAAATTACACTAAACTGTCACAAGGATGAGATCCTATGTGATTTGGAGGGACTTTAACACAAGATTGTAATAAGAATAAGAAAAACTACTTGCATACATTCTGAAACAAAGTAGACACAAATTGCTCCAAGATTGACACAAATTAACTCAAAATTGATTAGATTCATCAGTAGGGGAAAGTTTCTTTGAATAGTCTTAGAGCTTATCAATGGCTGTACACTCGCAAACAACATGATGTGATTAAAATATAAAACACAGGAAATTAATAGGTTTCTTGGATTGGTCTCTCAGGAAGATGGGCTCTCTCAAATTTTCTCTTAAGAATTCAACCCCCCGTCCCTTTGCAAGAGTATTCTCATTGCAGTTATACATTTCACTCACTCACTCATCCCAAATTTCCCCCCAAAAAGAAGAATATTCATGGGACATTTGCTTGTTACCAATTTTCCTCAGAAAGTGTCGTTTAACAAATTCACATCCGAAAGCTGCTAGGTAGACCAATTATGAACTGATCACATTTCTCAGAACCTTTATTAATGACTAAGATGCCATTCCACAAACTTTTTGACAATCCTTTTAATCATTCTAATTATGTCATGTAAGAAATCCCCATTTTAATCATTCTCCGGAGGCTCTATATAGCTGGATCTGACAGGCAATCCTTTTCACTCTCGAGGCAACACCTTTTTCATCTTTTACACTTGCAACCTCCATCATTTCATCCTTGTCCCTCTCTTTCCTCTGCAACTCTACCCCGCATCCATCTTCTTTGGTAATTCACACTTTTGCAAGTTCCTGAGCAACTTCAATTTCAAAATATCAACCTTAAAAATCCTTGGACTCACAAATTAATTTCTAAATACATTCAATGGCACTTTGTAGAAAAAAACAACAAGGAATGTTATCAAAAATGATGAAAAATGGTGCGTATTCACATCTCCAGGAATCTTGGAGAAAAAATGGTGGAAAACAGGTGAAATGCATAACAAACATTGATCTTGCCCCTTCTCAACTCTAGATCAGATCCGTCCACATGTTTTCTTGGCATAACTGCAAAGGTGAGGTACATTGGAAAGTTCCCAAAAAAGCGCGGGCCTTCCATGTGCCTTGGGCCCAAGAAAAATGCCTTTTGTCTTTGAAAAAGTCTCAGTAAAAAAGGAGCCAGTGGAAGCCTTCACGTGTCACCTTGGTGTACCTTTGGTATGGTCCCCAAAAGTGGAGACCCCAAACAAGCGCAGGCTCACCACGTGTCTTAGTCTGGCAGAGTTGTTGAAAAATTGAAGGATCAACGGAAGGTGCTATGTGTCTAGGGTCTAAGATAGTTTTTCTTGGCCGTTGAAAAGTCCAAGTAAGGGAAGAATGAGCGGAAGCCTCCAAGTGTCTCCTAACGCTTCTTAAAAATAAAATTTAGGGGCCAGTCCCCAAACAGGTGTGGTCTCTCCATGTGTCCCAGGCCTTAGAAAATTGCTTTGAAAAGTTTAAGTATAGAGTGGGGCCGGCAGAAGCATCCACGTGTCTCCCCAACACAAATTTGAGATGGTCCCCAAAAGTGGAGACCCTAAATGTGATTTTCGTTAAAACAACCCACTTGAGACCCTAAATTATGGAATAATGTTTTTTTTTTAGAAGTGTCCACAACTAGGTTGTAAGACAACAATTGTCACTAACAGGTTCCAGAAAAAGTCTAAATTACTAGAAAATACTTTTCATATATTAAAAATCATCAGAGGTCACAAGTTCCAAATTTTTGGGTTAGAAGTTTCAGCTAGGTTCAGGGGATAAATTAACACCATACCCACTCCCAAACAGGCTTAGAGTTTCAACTTGATTTTTCTCACACTTAACGCATTCAAAATTTCCCTAAATCATTCCCATTGGATAGGAGTTTTTCTCATCTTTCCAACGATATAAAGAAGTCCTCCTAAATCCTTGTAAAAATTTAGTTATGGACCGGTGGTCCTTAGGGGTCAAATTTTCCCCCAAGGAGACGTGTCGAGCGGGGATGAAGACCCTTTATCAAGTTGGTGGGTCACAGGGCGGTATTTGGAATTTTGTACCTGGGCGGGTGAAAAGTTCACAATTTGCCCACACCTCCGTGGGTCCTATAAGGACATGTGTTAGGCTCTAAGCCAAGGTGAGAGAGGATGAGGGAAGGGCGGGGTGGCAAAGATGATTAGGACAATTCACCAAAGTGAGGAAAAAGACCAATTTAGTGCCCATGCACCCGCGGGTCCACCAGGGACACGTGGTGCTCAATGAGCTGAAGCGGGGAGAGAGAGAGAGATGGGAGGAGTGGCGGGGAAAGTTAGCAAAATTTTCCAAAGGGAGGACGAGGGCGGGATTGTGGGGCCGTGGGGGAAAAACTTAAAAATTTTCCATAACAAAAATTTCAATAGATAGAGTTGAAAGGTTTCCCCACTCCGTTGTCACCCCCATGCTACCATGTGGCAGCCTCTGGTTGGCTGCGGTCTGGTGGGGGAAATTTCAAAAAATTTCCCCAAAATTTTTCAAAATTTTCTAAGGATTTTTCAATGGGAAATCTTTCGGGCTACGGGCCCGCTAGGGAAATTTTTTCCAAATTTTCCCGCCAAGGAAGGAAAACTTCAGAGGGCCATAAATTTTGCTAGAAAGGTTGGTTTTGGGAAAACAAGGACTTTTTGGAAATATCTCGATGCCCTCTTTACACATGAATCATAAATTTTACAATTTGATAAAGTTTGAGGGGTCAATTTTATGAAAATGGTCTGTAGGATTTTATATAGCCAACTGCTAAATTTTGACTTATAAAATTTATTCAATTTGGTCTCCTCCTTCACTCAATATGCCAAACAGACATGGAGGATTGTTACAGGAAGGATTTAGGATGTTTTAGGAAGGTAATTTTACTTTTTTAATTTCCAATTTCCATTTTTCCAACAAATGACAGAAAATGACTGAAAATTTTTGGGCTTAAATTTTGCAATGTTTTAAATTAATTCTTAAGTTTTCTTTGTCAGTTTGAGTTCCTTGATAATACAACATGCTAAATTTTGATGTTTCCAAGTTGATTATAAAGTGCATGCCCGAAATGTGTATTTTGATTAAATTTATTTGCCAGTTTTAAATTTACAATAGAGATCCATTTCTAGAAAATCTGTATATCAATTTCATCATTCAAGTGTGGTATTTCATTTCTAATCTAATCTAATACATTCAGTTATTTTACACAAACCATTCTAAATAAAAAAGCAATACTGAATTCCATTTATACACATTTCCAAAGATACAAAATACTGCATTATTTCCACGTGCATTTCTTCTTTTGAAACAAAGATCTAACTATCCCTTTTTGCCATACAATGAAACATTTAATTCAATCCATGGTAGAATTAAGTGTTTTTCTTCTTCAAGAAATCATTAAAACAAGAATCTAGTTTCTATCTTTCCCCAAAATCATATATTTGAAACAAGGCAAAATAATACAATTACATCTAGAGTGTTTTTTTTTTCATTTTCCAAAACAGGGATTCCAATCACAATTTGATATTCCAATTCAACACAACAATGCAATTGAGGGAAATTCTTGCAATTATTTATTAAGTAAAAAAGAAATACATCTTTACATTATTTCATTCATTGAATGCAATTAGCAAATTTCACTTTCTTTCTTTCAAATGTACAGAACATAATGTAGATATCTTTCACAATTCGAATATGCAACTTTCATAACCAATTACAACATCTTTTCTTCACAAATGTATTACAATTTCATCCACTTAAAAGTGGGAAAGGTTACAAATGAATTTGTTTCACAAGGGGCTGGAAAGACTGTCTTCTTCTGCTCCAGAACAGAAACATGCAAGTTTTTCTTTTTCTTCCAAATTGATCACAAAAAAAGTGGGGGAAAGACAACGCTCTCCACCCAACCAAGACATCCAATGAAAGGAGAAGCCATCCTTCATCATTAGCCCTCGAGCCCCAACCATAATATAGTAAGAGATGTGATTCAACTCATGGCAAAAACTAGCTTCCACTAAACACACAACATTCTTTCAACATGCATATTTCAATATAAAACATAGTCCAAACAAAAACAACAGATTTAAAATTGCATTTGAAAACATTCAAATAGAACTCAGGCTTGATCATGCAAGCCAAAGGAGAAAGGACTATGGGGGAAGCTACTTATGCCTCCAAATGGGAATTGGGCATCAACCTGTAACCAACCGCAAATAAAATTCACCAAACATATCCTTATGCCCCCCATAGATTTCCTTATGCCCCCCACAAAGTAAGAAATGCAAGCTATTTCTTTTCCATGGTGGATCCTAAACCAAAAATCCCTCCAAAAAAATATGATGCCACTGGAATTCCCTTATGCCCCCCACATGGTTTCCCCATGGAATTCTCCTACACCATCCCTATGGCAGTCTACCCAACCAGCCAACAATAAACAAAAAACATGCACCATTCATACACACACAAAAGAAAATAACATCATAAAAGAAGAGCTAAGCTCCAACCTTTCCATGGTAGTTTTTGTTTCCAACAAGCTTTCAATGCCAAAAGTACAGTCCCAAAACAACATTACCAAGTATGAAATTATCTCCAATCCCCTCCAAAATCCACAAGAGCTCCCAAACAGCAAAAAATTTGCCCCAAAGAAACATGCAAAAAGATTTAACAACCCAAAACAAGCAAAGAGTTTGAATTTTATAGAAGAGGGAAGAGAAGAGGATGATGTGGATCCATGTAGGATGACACATCACACATCCTCAACTCCAAACACAAAAGACAACATTTCATTCTCCAAAGCACAATAAAGAGGTGGGTGAAAATATGACAATTTACTTGCACACTCCAAAAAGCCCACACCCCAAAGGACTGCAAATTAAATAAAATGTAAGAGAGTGCAATCAAAACTTGCAACATGATTAATAAAATTCATTTAAAAGGGATAAAATCAACCCTCCAACCATAGGTATGGTCAGTAAATAGCTTTAAGAGGCACGGGACAAGTTTTATTTGTCCCACAAGCCTCCAAAAACAGCCCCCAAGGACAAATTCGAATTTCTAAGGAGGTGGAGTATCTCATACTCCAAAATTTGACTTACTCTTACACAAACTTACACATCCCTTACATATTTAATAAAAAGAGCTAACAACTTCCATTATTACTTTCCCATATCCCAATCTGATTTATTTAACTTTTAACCATATGTTTTCTCACATTAAAATTCCACAATTTTAATTAAATAAAAAAGGGACACATTACTAATAAAATACATACAAACAATAATAAAAGTACCCACATTAATAAAATACAAAAAACCAATGGTCACATATAAAGGTGATCCCCCCATGGGAATCCCTAAGAACAACAAACACAACGCAATAAAACATTTTCCATGGTGACCTTTTCGAATTCAACTAGAATTCCATTGTGGTTGGTCTTCAATCGCCCGATGTTTATTGTGATTTTTTAGCCTGCAAAACACAATATCTCCTTCGGCCTCATGGCCATATTAGAACATCCAACATGATATAAATATAATCACAAAATCATCTAAATAAATGAATCACAACAACATCGAAGTAACAACTATATCATTCATAATTTAATCAACAACTATATCATCATCATATAATGTCCATTTCTAAGTCTACTCACAATATCCAAAATCACATGTCGAATAGTATATCATCATCCACATATGAGTGTCTCTAATAATCATTGTGTATCATAACCAAATCAAGATCAACAATAATCCATGATCAAATGTCTAACATCATACTAAATCAAAACATAATAATGTCCATAATGTAATCAACCGTATCAAAATAAGTATCAAAAGGTGTCAAAGGGGAGTGGGCACTACACCCCCCTCCCCTTAGACTTGAATTCCTCCTAGAAGTCACTGGAAGAAATGTGGAAACTGAACTCATAATGAAGTAGCATCCTCCCATGTAGCTGTAGTCTCATCATATCTATCCCACTAGACCCAAACCTAATTAACCTCTCTGCCTCGAAGGCCCAGGGTCATGCGATATAAGATGCTAACGGGATACACAATTACCTACCCCTAATCCTGCACCTACAATGATGTCTAATATAACACATGAGAAGGTTCTGTAATATATCTCCTAAGAACTGAAACATAAAAAACATCATGTATGTGAGGAAAGCTGGGTGGCAATGCTAGATGGTAGGCCAAAGGGCCGATACGCTCCAAGATCTCAAAAGGACCCACAAATATAGGAGATAACTTAGAACCTTTTCCGTAATGGATAGGGCTCTTGTGTGGCCTGACACAAAGGAACACCTTCATGCCCACATCAAAACTACGATCAATACTATGCTGATCTGCATACTTCTTCTTCCTGTCCTGTGCCTCCTGTAATCTCTACATGATCAACACCACCTACTGCTCCATGTACTATAAAAGAGCTGGTCCAAGAGATACTCTATGCTCTAACATGTCCTATCTAAGAGGTTTCCTGCACTCTCTACCATATAGAACCTAAAAAGGAGCCATGCCTATGGAACTCTGAAAACTATTATTGTAGGAAAACTCCACTAAGTACAGGTACTCCTCCCATGTAGACTGCTGATCCATCACATACATCCTGAGTATGTCCTCTAAAATTTGATTCACCCTCTCAGTTTTTCCATCTGTCTCGGGGTGATATGCCGTACTGAAGTTGATTCTTATCCCAAGGACATACTGCATGGTAGTCCATAAATGGGAAGTGTACAAGGGATCGTGGTCACAAATGATCTTCCACGGAATCCCGTGCAACCTGACAATCTCATCCAAATATAACTGTTGATGCAAAATCACAACACCCCTGGACACTGATCAGATTTCTAGGTTGATCAATCTGCATCCAGTGTGATTGCACAACATTGAAACCTTTCTCCAAGTGTGGGACTTGCAAGAATGAGAAAGGAGTCTCCAGAGAAGGCTGGTTCCTATTCCTCTGTTCAGATGCACACAAAAATTACAAAGGGTTTACTCAAAACCTAATCTAACTTACCAAGGAGACAGGGTAAGAAAATGCATAAATATAAACCTAAGTTAACAGAGGTGATGCACTAAGGAATGAAGAACATCTATCTTTCCAATAAACACAGACCATTCAAATGTGATGCAAGATCATGCACAGATAACAAAATTTGCAGTGAAAGACCAGGAGGATGCAAATAAACACAGAGAGGGTTGAGAATCATCCACATACATGCATTACTTGCTCCAAAGATTGATACAATACACTACAAAATGCTAGGAGGTAGATTCACATTACAGTTTCAAATGGGAGGTTCGAACTCCACAAATTCACCTGATAAAGAGAAGAAGGGAGGAGAAAAACAGAAAATGTTCAACCTTTTTAAAGAAGCCCCTACTTACAATATATAAGAAGAATGAGAGAGGGAAGAGAGAGGAAAGTTGAATCTACCACAACCAATTCTGGATTGCATTTAACTCATCTCATTATGGCAGAAACGGTGGATCCTGGCAAAACGGCGGACTGTCTGTTGCATTAAAGCTGGTTGTTGAATGCCAGTTCTGGTCATTATCACACGTCAAAGCTGTTTCTCAATTTTATCTCTCTAAACCGAACCAAAATTCAAGATTGACCCCGGAATCGTGTAGATAATTTCTCCATCTTTCCATTGATATAAATAACGTGCAAATCTGAGCTCTGGATCGAAAGTTATGAAGGTTTGAAGATTTAGGGCAAAAACAGGCCGAAACGGATATTTGAATTTTTTTCCCGCGCTCTGCCACTTGGATGACACATGTCGGGCACTGATTGGATGAGTAATTCTCTCTCCTCCACCTTTCTGTGGATTTCCCTTTGAAATCTTGATGTTTTATAACTTTTGGGAAATTTTCCATTTTTTCTCCGTGCCCCCGCCACTTGGGACACGTGGCGTGATTTGGTTGGAGGACGGGGCGCGGGGTCATCCTTTACCTTTTAGTTTTTGGCCAAATTTTTTTCCAAACTCTCTAATTCCTCCCCAAACTCCACACTTCCCTACTCCATTGGACACGTGTCCTGTGTCTATTGGCTTGGGCTGACCCCTCGAACCTTGCCCTTTGAACTTTTGGACGTTTTCCCTTGTCACACGTGGCGTTTCCTAATTCGTCCTCGGGCCTGCCGGCTTTTCGCGTCTCTCGCGCCCTCACGGCCCGGCTATTCCAAACTGCTTGGGAAAAATTCCTCCAATCCGCCTGATTCAGGCTTCCCTGTCCCTCTTTGAGGTGAAGACACGTGGCACGCTTTCATTGGCTCTTGGCTTTCTTGGCTCTCCGCGTCCCGCGCGTCCCTTTCTCCCAGTTGTCCCAGTGCTAAAGTTCTCTGTTTCGGCCGATCCGGGCGGTTCATGTCCTTCGCGTTCTCACGGCCCAGATGTCCCAACCGGCGCTGCATAGTAGTTAGTCAATTTTGCGTTTACCTTCGGCCGATTCACCCCTTCGCGTCCCGCTCATCCCTTTGTCCCAGATGTCCCGATTGCTGCGTGGACCACCTGGAGGCTTTTCGGCCGATTCGCGCCATGAAATCCCAACTGTCCCAAGGGCCGCCTGGACTAGGACTTAGTCAATTTTCATGATTTTTTCTGCCCCAAGCTTGTTTTTTGCAACTTTTTCACCCCTTTTTAGAACTTGCTCTTTTCTTCTTGGACAAGAGAGTTAGAAAAAGGCCGAGGGGACCCCAGAAACATGATTTTTTACCTTGAATCAACTATTTTCCTGGGACTTGAAAATCTGATGCATGTTATCAAAATTACCTTTGGGGGGAGAAATTTTGACAACAGTTTTGGCGACTCAATGGGGTCACCTGCCTGCTAGGTAGAAGATCAGTGGCCTTTTAACAATCCATTGGGCATGGAGGAATAACCTGAAGCCAACTTGATCTCTGATCCCGATCCTGATACCGCAACTCATTATTTGAGAGCACTCTAAACTGTAGAAATTCAACCTGAGAGTGACAAAACCTGTGCCAAAGCACTTAGGGAAAAAGAAACCTAACTACAACAAGACAATGTGCATACACACTTAGAGGAACTGAAATCTAGGCTAATATTTACAAGGGTGGACCTTTTCCTTTTTAATAGCAACGTTTAAGATAGATTCCGTTAACTGGAATCAGGAGTTCTTCTCCATCCAATGCAGACAATTGGAAGGCATTACCACTTTTACATCTTGTGACCATGTAGGGGCCGCTCCAAATGGCATCAAACTTGGAATGCCTTCCAGGTTTTTCCCGGTTTGCATCCCATTTCAGAACTAGGTCCCCCTCCTGGAAGGTCCTCACTCCTGCCTTCTTGTCAAACCATCTTTTTACTAAGGCCTAATCCTTTTCAATCATTAGGGCTGCATGTTCTCTTATTTCTTCCAATTCCATCAACTCTGCGTACCTGGCCTCCATTGGTTTGAACTCAGACAACTCCAACTGCTTCATGAGCTCCAATGCTGGCAACTCAAGTGACATGGGCAAAATTTCTTCTCTTCCATAGACAAGCCTCAATGGAGAGTTACCTGTGGATCTCTTGGGAGTTATCCTATCAGCCCATAATGCTGATTTTAGCTTGGTATGCCATGTCCTTTGGTTTTCATCCAGAGTTCTTCTGATGATCCTTAGCAACTTTTTGTTCGTGGACTCTGCCTGTCCATTACCCTGTGGGTAATAATTTGAAGAGGTGCTCAAATAGATTCCATTCTTGACAGCCCATTATGTAATCTTTGAACCTATGAATGCTAATGCATTATCTGATATGATAGTGGCTGGCACACTGAACCTGGTCACTATTTCTTCATAAAAGTCTAGTATGTTAGACTCACTTGCCTCTTTGAGTGCCACTGCTTTGGTCCACTTGGTGAAATAGTCCGTTGCTATATCCACTTGTGACCTTAACTCGAATTGGGATTGATGACTCCAATGAAGTCCAATCCCCATTGCATGAATGGCTGATCTACTGAAATCGGACGAAGGGGCAGCACTACTAACCTTCCTTTCCCTGTGAAGAATGCACATTTCTTGCATTTCTTAACCCATGAGTAGCAATCATTGAATACAATAGGCCAATAGTAACCAGCTTTCATGATTTTGAGAGCTGTTACTCGTGGGGCAAAGTGGCCTCCTGCCTCCTCGTCATGGAACTCGTGTAAGATCCTCTCAACTTGACCTGTTCCAATGCATCTTAATAGAACACCATGGATGTCTTTCTTGAACAAGATATCATTAATGAGTACATACGGGATAGCTTATAATCTAAAGTATCTCCTCTTTGCCTTGCTCATTTCTGGAGGGCATAGGCCTGTCTGTAGGAAGTGTATCATATTCTGAGTCCAACAGGGAGTGGGCACATCATCATTTTCCTGTTCTTGACCATCCTATAGTAGCAGGACATCATCTTCTTCACCTTCTGAGCCATCTGGTTGTTTAGAAGCGAGCTGCTCACACAAACCTTTGCCACGAACCAGTTTGGTTACTCTGATTTCAATATCAAATTCCATCACCCGAGTGATCCAACCTGCTCTCTTCTCGTTTAAATCCTTGTTTAGGAGAAAGTCCTTGACACCAGCATGAGACACCAGTAGCTAAACCTTATTGTTTGAGACCAAATGTCTGAACTTCTTCAAGCTCTTGATGATAGAAAGGACGTGCTTTTCAATGAAAGAGTACCTAGTTTCATATCCCTCCAAGCCTTGACTGAAGAAAGAAACTCGCTGTTCTAATCCTTCCTTGTTTTGCTGTGCTAGGATTGCAAAAATTGTGTCTCCACTACCAAAGGCGTATAACATGAAACCCTTGGAGAAGTCTAGATTGACGAGAGTGGGAGCTTGAGATATAGCCTCTTTTATTGCCTCAAAACTTTCCTTGCCTTCAGATGTCCACTTAAATGCCATGCTCTTTTTTAACATCAGCGTTATTGGCTTTACGAGAGCTACAAAGTTTGGAACAAACCTGCGGATGAAATTGATCCTCCCCAAGAAGCTTTGAAGAGCCTTCTTGTGACTTGACAATGGAAACACTTGAATTGCTTCAACTCTTTCTGGGTCAATCATCAATCCCTCTTTTGAAACAATATGGCCTAGAAGTTTTCCCTCATGAGCCAAAAATATGCATTTTTTGGGATTCAATGATACCCCAAATCTTCTACACCTCTGAAATACCTGCCTCAGATAAAAGAGGTGATCCACTGCATTTTTGGAGAATACAATGATGTCATCAAGATATATCAGAACTATTTTACTGATCAACCCCTTGAATGCCATATCCATTGCCCTTTGGAAAGTTCCTCTAGCATTTGATAGTCCAAATGACATCTTCTTGTAGGCATATGTGCCCCATTTGGTGGTGAAAGCCGTCTTGAACTGGTCTTCCTCCTTCACCATAATCTGATTGTAGCCTGAGTAGCCATCAAGTAGTGATAACCTTTCTGAACCAGCTACAACCTGTAATATTTGCTCCATGGAAGGGAGTGGGTAATGGTATTTGAGAGAGGCTCTATTCAAGTCTCTGAAGTCAACACACAATCTGATCTCCCCACTCTTCTTTCTGACTGGAACCAAGTTGGCAACCCAACTAGAATGCTTGATTGGGAATATGATCCTTGACTCAATCAGCTTGTCCAATTCTTTCCTCATGAGAGGCTCCATGTGTGGATTGACTGGTCTTTGTTTCTGCCTGACAGGCTTAGTATTTGGATCCAATTCGTTGGTATGCTGAGCTAAGTTGGGATTGAAACCTTTCAAGTCTTCATAGCTCCAAGCAAACACGTCAGGGAACTCTTGACATAGCTGTATGAACTCATACCTTTCTTGTTCAGTTGTCATCCTTCCAATTTGCAATGATTTGTTCTCTTCTACCAAGATGGATACTGAATCCTCTCTCTTGACCTGAATGTTTGCTTTCTCCTTTCTAAACTGATCATTGGGGTTAAAATTGGACTCCAAAGTGATAAGTCCCTTGGGCAGCTTGTTAGTTCTCAGTTGTACCACTTGGTCACCATACTGCTGTTCCAATATTTCTTAATTCCTGGCTGAGAACTCGGCTTCTTATTGCAAGAAATGGATGATTTGCTGGTCATTTTCGAACACTTGCCAAATGACATCGTTATCTGGAACTGAATGCCTCACAATCACGTGGATGTTTGGCTATACCTTGTCTTGTTGGATACTTTCCACAATGTCAAAGGCTGCCCATACTGCTGCAAGCCTGTTAGCAGCTTGATTCTCTTTCCTAGGAATGGATTTGATGCCAAAACCCTCAAAATCTTCCATGAGGTCCCACACCCTGTTCTTGTAGCATTTGAGTAGATCATTCTTGGCAGCATGCTATCCCTTGACCTGATTTACAATCAATTCACTGTCACCAAAGACTTGCAAGTTCTTTATTTTCTTCTTGATTGCCCAATGCATCCCTTGCACCAAGGCTTCATATCCAGTAGTGTTATTGGAGCATGCAAACTGGAATCTAAAAGTTGAATAGTACTTTATTCCTTGAGTTGAAACAAGCATAGCTCCACCTCCTGCACCTTGTCTACTCCTTGATCCATCAAAAAACAGCTGCCATATCTCATTGTCATCTTTGTGGTTTGGCTTGGTGATGCTAGGAATAGGTTGATTTTCTTCGTGTATGTAATAGACCCCTAGCTCAGATTCTTCCACTCCTTGATAAGGATCAAATGCATGTATCTTGTTTGCCCATTCATCAAGAGTTAGATCCGGGATGCTTCCAACCTTAGTGTCAGCTTCATCAGTGCTTGGGTGATCTTCTTGATCAAATGCTGAGCAATTGGCATTAATCTGACTTGGAGTGTAAGGCTCAATATGGAAGTTTGCAATAGGTTCTGACCTGATTGTATCCTTAGTTCCATACGTCATTCTGAACAGCATGTGTGACCAATCAGCAGACAAATATCCCCCAATCTTGGCTGTGAAGTCCCTTGACAAACAAAGGGCAAAGAGTGGTGGAAGGTCTATGACTGATACATCTTGTAAAACAACAACGTTTGGACATGCATGCAAGGTAAGACTCAAGTTTTTAATCACTCCAACTGTTGCTACTGCTGTTCCATCTAGCTGCACTACTCCTTTGGATATTGTTTCATACTGGAGCCCTAGCTGATTAGCTATTTGTTTAGGCATTACTGAGCTACTTGCCCCAGAATCAATCATGCAATTATGCACTAATTTATCCCCCATGATTAATGAAACATAGAAAGGAGGGGGCTTTAGCATTTTACCTTGTTGCCCTCCATAATTTCCCTCAGGCTGGGCAGCATTTGTAAGCACTTTGTCTTGCATCTGAACTTGCTGATTCGAAGTTGGCCAGTCCTTCATGGGAGATTGCAGCAGATCTCTTTGGCCTGGGATGGATAGGGATTCCCACATTGATATATTGAAGTTTGTCTTCTTCATCTGATCAATGATAATGAATGATGATGAAGGATCTCTTTGCTGTCCCTTGATTTGCACATTCACTCCTTGCATGTGGGCAGCAACAATTGGTATTTGAGTTGGACTAGGGGCTGTTCTTGGCTGCCCTTGTGCATTTGAAATTGGATTTTTCTTGCCAACCATTTGTGGAGCCATGGAAGGTTGTGGATTGGTTGGGGCTAATGGCTGTTCTTCACCCAAATTCCTCCTTTTTGACCTTATGTTGGCTACAACACCTTGAGAAACTGCCTGGTTCATGCCACAAAAATCCTCTGCTTGCCAATTTACCAATGTGGTGTCATCTGGGGCTGATGGCTGTTGGAATGTTTCTTGTTGTTTGTTGTTTTCTTGATTACCCTCACCCTCCACACCAGTAGTTGTCACCATTAATGCTTGAGTCAAAGAACCATTGAAGCACATGGATTGCTTATGGGGCTCATTGCATGGAAAACACCAATCATACTCCTGGGCAATGTTGTTTTGTGTTGGCACCAATGCCTTAGAGGTAGATGTGGCATTTGGATTATAGGGCTGAAATGGTCTATTGGCAGGAGGCTTGGTTTGATTTATATTCACAGATAGATTAGGAGGCCTTTGTGGTTAGTATGGCTGCCTGTTAGGCCAAGCTTGGGGTTGATAAGAAGGTCTAAAACCTTGGGCTTGTTGCCTCTTGAGAGTAACCAGCTCATTGCCTAGGTTTTACAATTTCTTCATGACTTCTTGAAGCTCATTTGGGGCACTTGGAGATGAAGTGGAAGCTTCATTTGAACTCTAATTTCTAGGAGTGGGAGAAGGAGCCAAATTAGGTGCTTGATTGGTGTTTGGACTCTCTAAACTTGGAAACAATGGCATGGGAGGTCTAGGGGCAAGTTTGCCAGCTTGGATCAAAAAAATTTCAGCCCTAATGGCAATGCTATAAGCCATAGGGATAGTTATGCCTCCCATGGACTGAATCAACATAGAAATATCAGAATTTAGAGCTTTGAGATAGTAGAGAAAAGCACCTTCTGCTATTGGCCTGACTGCCATTGGAATCCTCTCCCAAGTCTTTTGAAATCTGAAGTTGAAATCAGTCAGCTGCTCATTGGGAGCTCTCCTGATGGTTGTCAGCTACTCCAAAAGAGAAAAGTTGTCTCCCTTTTCTCCAAATTGCTCATGAAGTGCTATACACAGTTGATTCCAATTTGTGATAGAACCAGCTCTGAGGCTTCTAAACCATTGCAATGCTTTACCCTTGAATAAAGATACCAATAACTTGACAGCCACTTGCATCTCGTTGATTTCATGGATTGCATAAAGGTTGGCAATGTCTTTAACATGATCACCTGGAGCAGTCTGATTTTCTCCAGTGAAGTAGGGAATGTTCTTCAAGGCTACAATAGGAATTGGATGTTGTGCATTGAGGGCAAGTGGGCTACTGCCTGTGAAGTTGACGTAGGGGTTGTTTTGTGCCATTCTAATTGGTCTTAAAACCCTTATTGACTGAATGAAAGGCCTACCAGGTGGAGGAGTTGAGAGAGTTCTGTTTGGTGGAGATGGAGACCTTTGAATCCTTCTTCCTCTTTTCCTTCTTCTTGGAGATAATTGCAGGTATTCAAACAACACTTCTTCTTCTCCAACTCTTGACCTTGTGGTGATTCTTCTCATGAGTTTTCAGGCCTGCACTGCTGAAACCAGTTGATTCTTCCCCTTGGAGTCGCTAGATATGTAAATTATAGCTCTTTTTTCAAGCAAGAAAATTGCAGCAGATGCACATCAACTTCCTTGCAATAAAAATGAGACCTCTAGTGTCCCACCGGGCATGCCAAAACTGTTGATGCAACTTCACAGCACCCCTAGATGCTGATCAGATTTCTAGGTTGATCACTCTACATCCAGTGTGATTGCACAACATTAAAACCTTTCTCCAAGTGTGGGACTTGCAAGAATGAGAAAGGAGTCTCCAGAGAAGGTTGGTTCCTATTCCTCTGTTCAGATGCACACAAAAATTATAGAGGGTTTACTCAAAACCTAATCTAACTTGCCAAGGAGACAGGGTAAGAAAATGCATAAATATAAACCTAAGTTAACAAAGGTGATGCACCGAGGAATGAAGAACTTCTATCTTTCCAATAAACACAGACCATTCGAATGTGATGCAAGATCATGCACATATAACAAAATTTGCAGTGAAAGACCAGGAGGATGCAAATAAACACAGAGAGGGTTGAGAATCATCCACATACATGCATTACTTGCTCCAAAGATTGATACAATACACTACAAAATGCCAGGAGGTAGATTCACATTACAGTTTCAAATGGGAGGTTCGAACTCCACAAATTCACCTGATAAAGAGAAGAAGGGAGGAGCAAAACAGAAAATGTTCAACCTTTTTAAAGAAGCCCCTCCTTACAATATATAAGAAGAATGAGAGAGGGAAGAGAGAGGAAAGTTGAATCTACCACAACCAATTCTGGATTGCATTTAACTCATCTCATTATGGTAGAAACGGTGGATCCTGGCAAAACGGCGGACTGTCTGTTGCATTAAAGCTGGTTGTTGAATGCCAGTTCTGGTCATTATCACGCGTCAGAGCTGTTTCTCAATTTTCTCTCTCTAAACTAAACCAAAATTCAAGATTGACCCTAGAATCATGTAGAGAATTTTTCCATATTTCCATTGATATGAAGAACGTGCAAATCCAAGCTCTGGATCGAAAGTTATGAAGGTTTGAAGATTTAGGGAAAAAATAGGCCGAAACAGATATTTGAATTTTTTCCCGCGCTTTGCCACTTGGATGACACGTGTCGGGCACTGATTGGATGAGAAATTCTCTCTCCTCCACCTTTCCGTGGGTTTCCCTTTGAAATCTTGATGTTTTATAACTTTTGGGAAATTTTCCATTTTTTCTCCGCGCCCTCGTCACTTGGGACACGTGGCATGATCTGGTTGGAGGACGAGGTGCGGGGTCATCCTTTACCTTTTAGTTTTTGGCCAAAACTTTTTCCAAACTCTCTAATTCCTCTCCGAGCTCTGCACTTCCCTACTCCATTGGACACGTGTCCTGTGTCTATTGGCTCAGGCCGACCCCTCGAACCTCGCGCTTTGAACTTTTGGACGTTTTCCCTTGTGACACGTGGCTTTTCCTGATTCGTCTGCAGGCCTGCCAGATTTTCGCGTCCCTCGCACCCTCACGGCCCGGCTGTTCCAAACTACTTGGGAAAAATTCCTCTGATCCACCTGATTCGGGCTTCCCTGTCCCTCTTTGAGGTGAAGACACGTGGCACGCTTTCATTGGTTCTCGGCTTTCTCAGCTCTCCGCGTCCCGTGCATCCCTTTGTCCCAGTTGTCCCAGTGCTAAAGTTCTCTGTTTCGGCCGATCCGGGTGGTTCGCGTCCTTCGTGTCCTCACATCCCAGATGTCCCAACTGGCGCTGCACAGCAGTTAGTCGATTTTGCTTTTACCTTCGGCTGGTTCACCCCTTCGCGTCCCGGGTGTCCCTTCGGCCCAGATGTCCCAATTGCTGCGTGGACTGCCTGGAGGATTTTTGGCCGGTTCGCGCCCCGACATCCCAACTGTCCCAAGGGCCGCCTGGACCAGGACTTAGTCAATTTTCATGATTTTTTCTGCCCCAAGCTTGTTTTTTGTAACTTTTTCACCCCTTTTTAGAACTTTCTCTTTTCTTCTTGGACAAGAGAGTTAGAAAAAGGCCGAGGGGACCCCAGAAGCATGATTTTTTGCCTTGAATCATCTACTTTCCTGGGACTTGAAAATCTGATGCATGTTATCAAAATTACCTTGGGGGGGGAAATTTTGACAACAATACCCATGCCACTGCTCTAGCTGTATAAGTGGTCTTCACCAGAGAAAAGTGAGCCACTTTTTTCAATTTATCAACCCTGACCATGATAGTGTCATGGTGATATCTCGACACCGGTAGCCCAACAATTAAATGCATGGAAATGGTGTCCCACGTCCATTCTGGTATAACATGAGGATAAAGAAGGATTACTAGATGCTGATGCTTAGCCTTAACTCTTTGGCACTCTAAACATTATGACACAAATTTGGCCACGTCTCTACAAAGTCCTCTACAATGATATAACTGTCGCAAGGTGGCGTGCATCTTCTTCACCCTGGGATGGGCTGAATAGGGTGTAGGATGTGCCTCTACCAAGATGTCCTGCCTCAAGCCTCCATATCTAGGAACATATATCCGGCCTCTATGCCTAAGAAGACCATCCACCTCTAAGGTAAAACCATCAAACTTCCCCTCAAGGGGTCTCTAAGACTCGATCTCAGCTCGTACTATAATGTAGAAGTTGTCAAGAGGAAGCTACTAAAGAATCATGCTCCACAAATCTGTGCTCACTAAGGTGGCCATAGCCACATGTTTCCACCTACTGAGAGTGTCTTCTACCACATTATCCTTCCCCTTCACATGCTCTATCTCCATGTCATACTCACAAAGCAACTCCATCCAATGCCACTAACGAGTGTTGAGATTGGGCTGCGTAAAGAGGTGACGAAGACTCAAGTGATTTTTCCTGAGTGTGAATCTCTTTCCAAGAAGAAAGTGCCTCCATCAAACCAAAGCATGCACAACTACCATAAGATCAAGATCATGAGTTGGATAATTAAGCTCATGATCTTTGAGTTTGCGAGACTCAAAATCCACTACTCTTCCCTCCTATATCTACACACCTCCAAGGCTTGCCAACAAAGCATCCGTGTAAACAAAGAACTCACCCTGTGGATCTGGCACTACAAGAATAGGTGTTGTAGTGAGGCACTCCTTCAGTGTCCTAAAGGCCTAATCGCATCTTTCTGACCAAACAAACTTCTTCCCTTTCCTCTGAAGGGAAGTGATAGGGTGTACAATCTAAGAGAATTCCTGAACAAATCTCCTGTAGTATCATACTAATCCCAGGAAGTTGTGCACCTCAGTCACTATAGTGGGTGCTGGCCAATCTGTAATAGCTCTAATCTTGGAAGGATCGACTATGATACCTTCCCCAGAAATTATATGACCCAAATACTGCACCTTTATCTGAAAGAAAGCACACTTCTCCAAGTTCCCGTAAAGCTGCTACTCCTAAAGACACTGAAGAACCTGGCGGAGGTGCCCCTCGTGTCCCTCACTTATACGTGAGTATATCAAGATGTCATCTAGGAAGATGAGCACGAAGTAATCTAAGAAGGTCCTAAATACCCCATTCATCAAATTCATGAACACTGCGGGAGCATTAGTCAAACCAAAAGGCACCACTGTGAACTCATAGTGCCCATATCTCGTGCAGAAGGTGTTCTTATGAATGTCTATCTCTGAAATCCTTAGCTGATGGAACCCTGACTTAAGATCAATCTTAGAGAAAACCATGGCTCCCTTTATCTAATCAAACAAGTCATCAATACACAGAAGGGGATAACAATTCTTGATCGTTACCTTATTCAGCTAGCGGTAATCAATACACAACCGTAAGGATCCATCCTTCTTCTTCACAAAGATCACCGATGCACCCCAAGGGGATACACTAGGATGGATAAGGACTTTCTCCAAAAGGCCTTCAAGTTACAACTTAAGCTCATAGAGCTCTGGGGTGGTCATCCGATAAGGTGCTCGTGAGATAGGCTCTACTCTAGGAACTATATCTATATGAAAATCAATCTCACGTGGGGGTGGTAACCCCGATAGCTCCCCTAGAAAGACATCAACATACTCTCTCAAAATGGGATGATAATCTAGCGATGGTCCACTAGACCCATCCTTTAATTTGTCACTGACTGTAACATAATACATCTGACAACCCCATCACACACACCAATTAAGATGCATAGTGGAGATGGTGTAAATAGAAATGGGTCTCCTGACCCCTGAAATCACCGAATCAACTCCTAAATCATCTGCACAAGATATAGTCTTGTGGTAACAATCCATCTTGGCCCTATGTGCAAATAACCAATCCATACCCAAAATGACTCCATATGATCCCAAAGGAAGGATACGAAGATCTGAGGTAGTGGTGGAAGGTCCCAAATCCACTACACACTCCTTAACTAAGGAGTCTACAGAGATCTTGACTCCAGAAGCCATCTCAACATCCCAGATAAGACTCTAACTAACTACCACTAGCATGCATCGCTCTACTAAAGATGGTGTGATGAAAGAATCAAAAGAACCAAAATCAAACAATACAGAGGTAGGAATACCACCAATGCTACATGTGGTCTCAATGACTGCTCTAATGCTCTTCCTGGCAGTTCTCAACTACTGCATAAATCTTGTGGCTGTGTCCCATGTCACCAACCCTAGGCTTGGAGATCTATGTCTTACCCTTATTATTAGGGTTTTGTGGGTAGTCTCTCCAAAAGTGTCCAGTAACTCCACAACCAAAACATCCTCTTGATCCTCCTCAATGAATAACACCTCTAGTAGGTGTCTTGGAATTTTGTGGCATGGATCTTGATGATCCAGTTGTGGTCTGTTGAGGTCTTTGCTGGCAAGCTCTTGCTGACTGAGCTCTAGGTCCACCCTGTGTCTTGATGGGACCCCTAGGAGGAGGCCCCATACTCCAACCTCTCTGTGCATCAAATATTTATGGAGGTCTATGAGGTGGGCGGGACTACTGTTACTGCTGTGGCCTAAAGGATGACTGTGTTGAACCCTAGCCACCATGAGGGAGAGGTATTGATCCCCTTGATCTACTTTCTTGCATCTATTGTATGAGGCTCTGCACTCGGTCTTTAGCCTGCTGGGTCTTCCCCCGAGTCTCCTCTGCTATATAGGCCTTCTCAATGGCCTTAGCTAATTTCTGTGGGTAGTGGATCCGCACTGCACCTCCAATATTTAATTCAGGCCCTAGATGAACCTGTGAATCCACACCTGCTCATCCTGCATATACTCAACATACTAGAGTAGATCCAGAAATCTACTCTCATACTCTGCTACTAAAAGAGATTCCTGTTGGAGGTCATGGAACTTGTCAATCCTCTGCTATATGAACCTCCATGAAAAATATCTACCCATGAATCTCTCCTCAAATAGCTCCTAGGTCACTGTCTCAGAATCTACATGGAGCTTCTACTCCTCTGTCCTCCACCATATTCTTGCTCCATATCTTAGTAGATGGATCGCAACATGAGCTTTCACGTTGCTAGAACAAGGAAAAATCTTGAAGAAACCACTCAAGCTCACTAGCTAGGCCTCTACCTAAAATCCACCCATGTCACCTGAGTAATGTGATGGCCGAAGCTTCAGGATCTCCTTTATGTGATCTGCACCTGTGGTCTGATGGTCTCTAGGTCTCTCGGTGTGCTCATCCCTAAGCCTAGGGCTCCCAGACCTCTCTCTACACTCTAAAACTTGGTCACCCTGTCCCCTCTGTGGTGACTCTGCTCTGGCTGACTCCACACGGGAGTTCTCTCTTCTATGCTCCTCACTGTGTTGAGGGGATACCTGACCCTCAATTGAAGGGGCCTTGTCATGACTAGCTACATTTCCTCCTCATAATCCTCTGCGTAAAGTGGCATTGACATCTTGAAGAGTCTACAACATATGGGGTAGGATAGTTGTTACACCCTGATCCAGTGGTGGTGGTGGTGGTAAGTTTGAGTCTATGCGAAAATTCCCCCCACCAAGTCTGCGTCTCCTACATAAACCAAAGTGAGAGTTAGTTCATTATTCTAGGTTTTATTCAATTTCCATGTTTACTAAAATATAAAATTTCTAAACTAAGTTGTTTTGTTTTAGATTTAAAAATGTGCTAGGTTTAAGTTTCATGTCCCAAGTTTTCTAGTGTGCCAAATGTTCCAAGATTTTGAACCAATTCTCTGATGCCAAGTGTGATGCCCATTAAAACAACCCACTTGAGACCTAAGAAACAACCCAGCGTTAGTTATAAAAATTATGGAATTATTATTTTTTGATTAGAAGTGGCCACAACCAGGTTGTAAGACAATAGTTATCACTAATATGTTTTGGAACAAGTCTAAATTACTAAAACATACTTTTCATTTATTAACAATCATCAGAGGTCACAAGGTCCAAATTATTGGGTTAGAAGTTTCAGCTAGGTTCAGGGGGTAAATTAACACCATACCCACTCCCAAACAGGCTCAGATTTTCAGCTTGATTTTTCTCACACTTAACACATTCAAAATTTCCCTAAATCATTTCCATTGGATAGGAATTTTTTTCATCTTTCCAACGATATAAAGAAGTCCTCCTAACTCCTTGTAAAACTCCAGTTATGGACCGACAGGCCTTAGGAGTCAAATTTTCCCCCAAGGGGACACGTGTCGAGTGGGAATGAAGACCCTTTGTCGGGTTGTCGGGTTGCGGGGCGGTATTTGGAATTTTTCCCCACACGGGTGAAAATTTCACAATTTGCCCGCACCTCTGCGGGTCCTCCAAGGACACGTGTCGGGCTCTAAGCCAAGGTGGGAGAGGATGAGGGAAGGGCGGGGCGATGGCAGCGATTAGGAAAATTCACCAAAGTGAAGAAAAAGGCCAATTTAGTGCCCACGCACCTGCGGGTCTTCCAGGGACATGTGGCACTCAACGAGTCAAAGTAGGGAGAGAGAGAGAGACAAGCGGAGTGGTGGGGAAAGTTGGTGAAATTCACCAAAGGGAGGAGAGGGGGTAAATGGTGTGTGTGGATCTATGCACCCGTGGAAGGGTCACACTAGGGCGAGGGCGGGAGTGCGGGGCCGCAGGGGAAAACTAAAAATATTTCTAAAACAGAAATTTCAATAGATAGAGTTGCAAGGCTTTCCCAACCCACTGTCACCCCATGCTGCCACGTGGTAGCCTCTAGTTAGCTGCGGGCTGACGGGGGAAATTTCAAAAAATTTCCCCAAAAATTTTCAAAATTTTCTAAGGATTTTTCAACGGGAATTTTTTCAGGCTGCTGGCTCGTGAGAGAATTTTTTTCCAAATTTTCCCACCAAGGAAGGAAAACTTCAGAGGGCCATAAATTTTTCTAGAAAGTTCGGTTTTGGGAAAACAAGGACTTTCTAGAAAGCTCTCGATGCCATATTTGCATAGGAATCATAAATTTTACATTTTGATAAAGTTTGAAGGGTCAATTTTATGAAAACATCATGTAGGATTTTATACAACCAATTGGTAAATTTTGACTTATAAAATTTGTTCAATTTGGTCTCCTCCTTCACTCAACATTCCAAACATACATGGAGGATTGTTATAGGAAGGATTTAGGATGTTTTAGGAAGGTAATTTTACTTGTTTGATTTCTAATTTACATTTTTCCAACAATTGACAGAAAATGACTGTGAAAAGGTTTCGGCTTAAATTTTTCAATGTTTTAAATTAATTATTAAGTGTTCTTTGTCAATTTGAGTTCCTTGATAATACAACATGCTAAATTTTGATGTTTCTAAGTTGATTATTAAGTGCAGGCCCAAAATGTGCATTTTGATTAAATTTATTTGCCTGTTTTAAATTTACAACAGAAATGCATTTCTAGAAAATCTGTATATCAATTTCATCATTCAAGTGTTGTATTTCATTTATAATCTAATCTAATGCATTTAGTTGTTTTACACAAACCATTCTAAATCAAATATCAATACTGAATTCCATTTTTACACATTTCCAAAGATACAAAATACTGCATTATTTCCACGTGCATTTCTTCTTTTCAAACAGATATCTAACTATCCATTTTTGCCATACAATGAAACATTTAATTCAATCCATGGTAGACTTAAGTGTTTTCCTTCTTCAAGAAATCATTAAAACAAGAATCCAGTTTCTATCTTTCCCCGAAATCATATATTTGAAACAAGGCAAAATAATACAATTACATCTCACGTGTTTTGTTTTTTCATTTTCCAAAATAGGGATTCCAATCACAATTTGATATTCCAATTTAACACAACAATGAAAATGAGGGAAAGTCTTACAATTGTTTATTAATTCAAAAAGAAATACATCTTTACATTCTTCCATTCCTTGAATGCAATTAGCATATTTCACTTTCTTTCTTTCAAATGTACAGAACAAAATGTAGATATCTTTCACAATTCAAATATGCAACTTTCATAACCATTTACATCTTTTCTTCATAAATGTATTAAAATTTCATCTACCTCAAAGTGGGAAAGGTTAAAAATGAATTTGTTTCACAAGGGGTTGGAAAGACTGTCTTCTTCTGCTCCAGAACATCAACATGCAAGTTTTTCTTTTTCTTCCAAATTGATCACAACAAAAGTGGGGGAAAGGCAACGCTCTCCACCCAACCAAGACATCCAATAAAAGGAGAATCCATCCTTCATCATTGGCCCCCGAGCCCCAACCATAATACAATAAGAGGTGTGATTCAACTCATGGAAACAACTGGCTTCCACTAAACACACAACATTCTTTCAACATGCATATTTCAATATAAAACATAGTACAAACAAAAACATCAGATTTACAACTACATTTGAAAACATTCAAACAAAACTCAGGCTTGATCATGCAAGCCAAAGGAGCAAGGAATACGGGGGAATATACTTATGCCTCCTAATGGGAATTGGGCATCCACCTATAACAAACCACAAATAAAATTCACTAAACATATCCATATGCCCCCCACAAAGTAAGAAATGCAAGCTATTTCTTTTCCATGGTGGATCCCAAACCCAAGCTCCCTCCACAAAAATATGATGCCACTGTCATTCCCTTATGCCCCCCCACATGGTTTCCCCATGTCCTTCTCCTACACCATCCCTATGGCAGTCTACCCAACCAACCAACAATAAACAAAAAACATGCACCATTCATACACACACAAAAGAAAATAACAACATAAAAGAAAAGCTAAGCTCCTACCTTTCCATGGTAGTTTTTGTTTCCAACAACAAGCTTTCAATGCCAAAAACACAGTCCCAAAACAACAATGCCAAGTAAGAAATTATCTCCAATCCCCTCCAAAATCCACTAGAGCTCCTAAATAACAAAAATGTGCCCCAAAGAAACATGTAAAAAGATTCAACAACCCAAAACAAGAAAATAGTTTTAATTTTATAAAAGAAGGAAGAGAAGAGGATGATGTGGATCCATGTAGGATGCCACATCGTAAATCCTCAACTCCAAACACAAAAGACAACATTTCATTCTCCAAAGCATAATAAAGAGGTGGGTGAAAATATGACAATTTACTTGCACACTCCAAAAAGCCCACACCCCAAAGGACTGCAAATTAAATAAAATGTAAGAGAGTGCAATCAAAACTTGTAGCATGATTAATAAAATGCATTAAAAAGGGTTAAAATCAACCCTTCAACCATAGGTATGGTTGGTAAATAGATTTAAGAGGCATGGGACAAGTTTTACTTGTCCCACAAGCCTCCAAAAATAGCCCCCAAGGACAAATTCGAATTTCCAAGGAGGTGGAGTATTTCATACTGCAAAATCTGACTTACACACTCTTACACAAACTTACACATCCCTTACATATTTAATACAAAGAGCCAACAACTTCCATTATTACTTTTCCATATCCTAATTTGATTTATTTAACTTTTAACCATATGTTTTCTCACATTAAAATTCCACAATTTTAATTAAATAAAAGAAAGGGACACATTAGTAATAAAATACATACAAATAATAATAAAATTACCCACATTAATAAAATACACAAAACCCATGGTCATATATAAAGATGACCCCCCATGGGAATCCCTAACAACAACAAACACAACACAATAAAACAAGTTGCCATGGTGACCTTGTTGAATTCACCTAGAATTCCATTGTGGTTGGTATCCAATCCTCTGATAGTTGTTGTGGTTTTTTAACCTGCAAAACACAATACCTCCTTCGGCCTCATGGCCATATCATAACATCCAACATGATATAAATATAATCATGAAATCATCTAAATAAATGAATCACAACAACATCGAAGTAACAACTACATCATTCGTAATTTAATCAACAACTGTATCATCATCATATAATGTCCATTTCTAAGTCTACTCACAATATCCAAAATCACATGTTGAATAGTATATCATCATCCACATATGAGTGTCTCTAATAATCATCGTGTATCATAACCAAATCAAGATCAACAATAATCCATGATCAAATGTCTAACATCATACTAAATCAAAACATAATAATGTCCATAATGTAATCAACCATATCAAAATAAGTATCAACATGTGTCAAAGGGAAGTGGGCACTACTATGAACAAGCACGGGCTCACCACGTGCCCCCTTGGTACAACTGTTAAGGTGGGACTCGAGGCATATCGTCAAATGAGCACCGGCCCTCCATGTGTCCATGGTCCACCAAATATGCACCGGCTGCATGAAAAAAATGTCTAAGTCTAGGCAAGGTAGCAGAAACCTCCATGTGCCTCCCCGACGTAATTCCAAGGTCAAACCAAAAGGTGAATTTTCAGATGAGCGCCAAACCTCCACGTGGAAAAGTTTTGAGTTGAAGAAGACCTTAGAGTTTTTAAAATTCCCCACTGAGCCGCATCCAACTAGAAAGGGCCACGTTTCCATAGATGTTGAGATATAAAGTTGACGGGGAAAACATACTTGTCAAATCGTAAAATGGAGGGAAATCACCATTTGTGCCTGGAAATGAATCTTTTTTTCAAGATAGAGAATTTGGAAATGATATAAAGCCCAAATATGATCCTGTGAGCCACATCCAATCATGTTTCCATAGGTACTGGACCAAAAATTGACAGTGAAAACTAAATGTGACTGTGGAAGAACGAAAGGAAGGAAAAAAATTCAATTTTACGCCCAAGTTACAAATTCTTTCACATGGAAAGAGGAACGGAAAAAAAAATCTAGATTTAAAGTGATCCTTGACCAAAGGAAGGGACTGATCATGGAAACCAAATGGAGGACAAAGTTTTCATGCATCAATACGGGGAGATAGAAAAGATGACAGAGCCCGCAAATTGAATAATTTCAAGGACAAATAGGGTGAGATCAAATTGAGCACTAACATTGGCTTCAACTCGGGGATGGGCACTCCCTATGAGTGCCACAAGAATAAATAGCAGAAAAAGTGCCAAAAACAAACCATTGGGCAACAAAGTCAAATAATAAGCTTGCAGAGTAGAACAATAATAACCAACTCCCCCAAAGACGAACCGAGAAACCAACAAAATGACTGCCAAGGACCAGAAAAAAAAATAGAAAAACATGAAAGTAGAAAGAAACTAAAAGACTATACAATGTACAATGGAGCATTCCTTGATTCTAAGAAATAAATCAAGGAAATGTTTCAAATGCCTGCCATTAATAGGAAATTTAAGAAATTCCCCATCTAAGTCTTTTGAGAAGAAATTATGCTCACCAATTCAAATGTCAATTGAAAAAGGGCCCATCCACAATGCATCAAAATTTCAATGTTTTCGCTTATCCTCGTGCATGTTGTCCCATAATAACACAAGATCTCCCACACTAAATGCTCTTGGAGTCACTTTTTAATCAAATAAAATTTTCAACTTTTCTTTGAAATTCACATGCCGCTGATGGGATGCCCTTCTTTCTTCATCTAACTCAATAATCTGATTGATTCGAGCATCATATGGACCAACTTCTTGATCTTCAATTTGTTGAACAAACTGAAATAAAGACAATTACAAATGAAGGGGTAGTAAAGCTTGAGTTCCATATACCAACTCAAATGGGCTTTTACCAATATCTCTTTTGACAGTGATTTTGTCAACCCAAAAAAAAAACTTTAGTTTCTCACCCAACTTCTTTTTGTTTAGCTCCAAGGTTCTTCTAATGATCTTCAACAAGTTTTTATTGCTGGATTCAAATTTTCCATTTCCTTGGGGATTGTAGTTAGAAGAATATGTCAAATTGATTCCATAGCCTTTGCACATTACCACCAAAGGTTTGGCTCTGAAACTCATGGTATTATCAACAAAAATCTTAGCTAGAACTCCAAATATGCATATGTTTTGATTCAACATGAAGTCCATGATGACTTGGTGTGTTGTTTTCTTGGTGGGGATTTATTCCACCCACTTAGTGAAATAATTAGTGGCTACAACAATCCATTTATGACCAGCACTGGAAGGATCTGAAATCTCACCAATTAAATCTATACCCCATTGCTTAAATGGGGCTTCAATTGACACATAAGACAAAGGAAGTGAACATGAAGATTTCAGTTTTCCATAAAAACGCTGACAACTTTCACATTTCTTAACCAATAGAGTTGTATCCTTGAAAAGAGTTGGCCATGAATAACCAGCCCTCAAGATTTTATGTGTTGTAACTCTTCCAACAAAATGTCCCCCACAAACTCCTCCATGGAGATTTGTAATTATTTTGGGGGCCTCATCTTCAGTGATGCATCTCAAGAGCACTCCCTTGGGGTTCTTCCAAGCTAACCCAAAATTAGTAATGACATATTTTTGGGAGGCTAACTTAAGAGCTCTTTTCCATTTTTTAGTCAAATGTTTAGGGCAGCATAGATGTCTGAGATAAAAGATTATATCTTTGTATCATTAAGAGCTTACCAACTTTTCAACGACATCCACCCTTTCTCCTTCTACTTCATTCACCTCAATAGTTTGCAAGTTTCTCTCAGCCATAAGCTTAGCTAGGCCCAAACCTCTTATCAATTTCATGGTTTGGATATCCATGTCATATTCCTACAAATTATTTACCCATCTGCATCTTTTTCTTGAGACCTCCATCTCTGATAAGATATCTATCACCATGGTGTAGGGAACATAAGCAACAACTTTAGAGCTCAAGATGTAAGGTATGAAAACTTTTTTTTCTTTCACCAAGGAAAATTCTTGCTTCTCCATGATGGTGTACTTCAACTCAGATCCTTGCAATTCCTTACTAAAAAATGTGATTGGTCTCTCAGCCCCTTCATCATCCTTCTGCAACAAGATAGATGCAATGGTGTTTTCTAAAGAAAAAGAAAACATTTGAAAAGGCTTCTTGTAATTTGGAGCTGCTAAAATAGGGGCATGCTTTAATGCTTCTTTGATCCCATTGAAATCTTGAATGGAAGCTTCTTCCCATTTGATAACTTGGTCCTTCTTCAGCATGCTAGTAATGGGGATGGTCAGCTCAACAAAGTTAGACACAACTCTTATGATAAAGTTTATTTACCCAAAGAAGGATTGAAATTCCTTCTTAGTTCTTGGAATTGGAACCTTGTTGATGGCTTCCACTCTCTCGGGATCAATCATGACCCCTTCCTTTGATATAATGTGACCAAGCAACTTTGCATTTTACACTCCAAAATGGCACTTCTTTGGATTTAATGATATGCCATACTCTCTACACCTTAACATAATTCTTTCTAAGTGTTACAAGTGATCATTTCTTTTTCTGGAAAACACAGTTACATCATCTTGATAAAAAAACAATGAAATCATTAATATAACCAGCAAACGCTACATCCATTGCTCTTTAGAAAGTTACTCCAGCATTCACTAAGCTAATAGGCATCCTGACATAGACATAAGTTCCCCAAGGAGTGGTAAAGGAAGTCTTTATTCTTTCTGAATTCTTCACAACAACTTCATTATAGCCACAGAAACCATCCAAAGTGGATAACAATTTAGAACCAGTTACTAATTGTAGCATTATCTCCATGTTTGGTAGAGGGTAATTATTTTTCAATGATGCTTTATTCAAGTTCCTAAATTCTACACACATCCTTATATCACCATTCTTTTTTCTGACAGGTACTAAATTTGCAACCCAAGATGAGTACCTTGTGGGCTAAATGATCCCTCCATCCCTCAAATTCTTCAATTCTTCTTGCATCTTCAAAAAAAGGAGCAGATTGATAGGCCTCTATTTTTTTCTAAAAGGCTTGGCATTAGATTCAAGAGGAATTTCATGTTGGAACAAATCTTATCTGTATGCCTTCAACTCCAAGTAAGACTAAGCTAGGCAGTCTTGATATTTCTTTAATAATTTAACATAGGAATGCTTCTCTTCCTTTCTCAGATTGCTTCCTAAGTAGATTTTACGTGGTTTTTTCTTTGTGCCTAGGTTGTGCTCTTCCAAATCTCTTGAAACCAACATACTTCTCTTAATAATGCAATCAACATTATCAAAGTTTGATTCAAGTGCCACCAAACCTCTGGGAATCATGTTTGTCTTCAACTGGATGATGTCTTTGCCAAATAAAGTTTCCTTTCCTTCAACAACACACACAATTGGTTCCTAATCTATATTTTTCTTAGAAAACTCACCTTGGTTCTACAGAAACCGTTTCACCTCGGAATCATCATCGAACACTTGCCAATTTTTAACGTTGTCAGGGACAAATGGACTTGTTAGTATTTCAACATCATACTCACAAAATAGAGATACTGTACAATTTCTAAATATAGATCCTAGCACTGCTAGCTTTTCTACAACAACATTAAACTTTCTATCATGGTGCATAATAATAAATGAGTCAAACATTTCAATCAAATCCCAGAGTGCATGCTTGTATTATTTCATTCTCTGATTTTTAGTAGCATACAGTTTTCTAATTTACTTGACAATCAGTTCTGAATCTCCTTTAACAATTATATCCTTTAAACCATATTTCCATGCAATTCTCATACCCAATAATAGTGCCTCATATTCAACAATGTTGTTAGTGCATTCAAAGTTGAGTTTGAAAGAAAAAATAAAATCTTCCTGGCTTGGAGAAATCAAAACAATACCAACACCATTTCCAAACTTGGAGCAAGCTCCATCGAATAACAAGGTCCAAGAAAAACCTACTTGTTCAAGACATTTACATTGATCAATGTTGTGCTCTTTGCCATCAGAAAATCCAACAAAGTTATCAGCATCTACATCAGCATACAACACTTCATAAGAAACATTATTGGGATCTTCAATGAGGTGCAACATCTTCTTCTCTCCATACAACTTTACAAGGTTACCTTCAATTGGAATGGTGGAAAAATACATATCCATCTGAACACTTCCACCAACACTTATAGTCCACTTTCTTGATAACAACATGCCCCAATTGGCAAGGCAATCAACAATAACAACATCAAGTTTCAATTTATTACCCGGATAGCTATAAGTTGTACCACCAAACCTTTTACACATCCTATAGCTGGCACCTCTCTAGAATCCATTGTAGTACACTTGCCATAAGCTGTTGTCACTTTAATGTTCAATTCATTCATGACCTCTAGAGGCATAACATTGCATGATGCTCTAGAATCAGACATAGAATTGTGCAACAGTCTGTCCTTAATAATCAAAATTGTAAAAATGGATCAAAATTTAATTGAGACTCAACAAAATATGTTCCCAAGTAAACTTTAGGTGGTTCACCTATCTCCTCGAATGCTAGTGGTTTTTCTAGGTTTGCAATGGTTAGAGGAGGAGTGTCTATATTATTTATATTTCTACCTTGGGTAATCCTATCTTCTTCCAATACCAAATACTCAAAGGTCCTCTTCTTGTTCTCAGGAATATTAAGCAGTTCAACAATTAGAACAGAAATCTTGATCTGACTCAAGACTTGGGCAATGTTATAAGGAATGTATTTGGGCAAAGAAGAATTTGGAGAAAGATTGACAAACTCATTGGATGACACAATATTTTTCACATTTTGAGCATGGATGGGAACACCAGTTCTACTTGAGACAACAAGGCCTTTGCTAGATGTATCTTTCTTTGGAGTTTCTTTTGGGATATTGGTGAGAACTGGGGTTTTTGGTTTGGCTTGAGGCTTTTCCCCTTTAACAAATTTACTTCTTGTGTTATATTCTTTTTCTTAGTCAACAACAACATTCATTAACATATGTCTATCCTCTTCTGATGGGATTCCTCCATTCTTAATCATTAGAGCTCTTAGGTACTCAAAATCATTATTAGGAAGTTCAAAATATTGTACCATATCTATTTCTAAAGTATTAGAGGGAGGAAGAAGAGGTACCCAGTGAATGCAATCCCAAAAACTTGCAGCAGTTCTTACACTTATTACTTCAGTTGAAGTTGCTCCTTGCTGTGAGCTTGTAGAGAAATCCACCATGCATGCATCATCATTAGTGTTATCATCATCATCAACTTCTTCAACTTGTTGATCTACTTCACATGGTGGGTGGGGTAAGAAATTTTTTTCACACCAATCAATTTCATTTGTCTCTTCAACAACAACAACTCTGGCATTTAGAGGATCAGGAACTACTCTATTTTTCCTAGGTTGGGGTTGTCTAGCTCCCATGGGTCCTTTACCTCTGTCATCAAATCTCTGATAATTTTTAGGATGATTTACAAATCCGTCTTATCCTTGTTGCCTATGCTAACCTTGAGAACCTTGTCTAATTCCTTTCTCTACCCTAGCTAGCTTGTAAGAGATTTCTTTGACAGTTCCAACAAAAGTTTTTACAACTTCCTCAAGATCCACAGCCTTACTTGATTGAGGCTTCTCTGGATTGACTAGCTTGATACCTTCCCTCTTAGGAGGCTTACCAATTGATTTGATATTATTTTCAATCTACAAAGCTATGGTGAAGGCCTGCCTTAATGTTGCTGGGTTCTTTTCTCTTAAATAATAGACAACTTTCTTATCAAAATCATCAGAGTATTTTATCAAATAAGAAACATCACTTGGCCTTAGGATCATAGGAAACATATTTAGGGTCTTATTAAACCTTGTATTAAATTTATGAATAAACTCATTAGGATTCTTTTTTATATTTTCTAATTATGATAAAAGAAACTTAGGGTCTATTTTATCTCCATATTATAATCTTAAAGAATTCTTCATTTCTATCCAAGAATCAATGGAATTATATGGAAAAAATTTATATTAGTCCCTTGCATATTCTTCTAGAGTATGGAAAACAATTCAATGTACACATAATCAAATTCTATTTCAAAGTCCTCCATCATATTGACAAAAATATTTAAGTACTGATCCCCAGTAATGGCATTATTTCCTTGAAATTTAGGAAATCTATTTCTAACATCTTGGGGCACAACATTTGGATATCCAGCCATACCTTTGAAATCTATAGGACCAAAAGTGCTCACAAGAATATCGTATTAGGGAGGTGATCTTACAGGAGAAACAAAATGATGAGGAGTGAGGGGTCTTTGGGGCACAAGAATATAATTCTCAGAATGGATGTTCTCTAACAACTCTATTTCTTGGAAGATCCTATCAGCTTTGGAGAATATAGGGACAAAATGAGATGTAAATATTTCAAATACAAAAGAAGGACCCTCTCTAGTTGGAGAATTTGGATTTACAAAGAGACTACCTGATTCAGAAGCACTTGAGGAAGTATTGCAATCTTCAATCACAATCTAATAAGTTTCACCAATGGAGATCTCTTTTCTTGATGCTTGATCTCCAACAACCTTCCAAATTCTTCTTCCTTCTGAATTAGACTTTCCCAACTCTGGGAACAACCTTTTACTAGGGTCCTTAGTGAAAAAATATCTTCTTTCTTCCAGATTTGTAGAGATTAATGACAAATCTTACTTGATATATGTTAAGACATTGATATTTATTAAGAATTTAAAAAGCATGGAGTCGCCACTAAGGATTTTCACCTTAGTTTGTGCAAATTCACTATGAAAGACCTATTAAATATCTATCAATACCAGATTCATGCAAAGCTTACAAGATCTTCTCTTCTTCTACCAAAATTTGTCAATGATGATATAAACTTTAGTGCAATAACCGTATAAGTTGGAAATATTGCACTCAAATCTTACAACTTTGAACAATTCTTACAGATATGAATAGATAATGATGTTTTAGCAATGTATTAACACATAACATGTGTAAGAAGTATTGTCAGCGTTTGTATGTATTACATTTGTAAAATAATTCAAAGAGTCCCCGACAAAAACACAATTCTGGTGTTGTTAACAGGCCAAATGGATATGAACTGGAAATAAATCAACAAATTATCCTCGACAACGATGCCATTCTGGTGTTGTTGACAGGCCAAATGGATATGAATTGGCAAAAAATCAACAAATCATCCCCAACAATGGCACCATTTTGGTGTTGCTATCCACATTGATTCTCCCTTATAAATTGAGAAGCATCATAGATGTAGCATGACATTGAGAGACAGACAGATCTTATTATGAGTCATTTTGTATCTGGGGAGAGGATTAATCTGACTCTTTGTCACTTAGGCATCAGAGAAATGGATAACACCTTCATTAAGGATTTGATCTATCCTCACTGCTTTAGGCCATGCCTTTCGACCAGGGTGAGAGGACCCATTTTGTAACCTCTTTCAATGAAGGAGAATGAAGATATCCTTCTTTGTACAAATCTAAATGGAGACCCTGAGAAAATATGACCAATGCACCAAAATTTAACTCTCACGAGTTGTCACTTCTAAAGAATGGTGATATTTCCTAGACAGGGCTAAGGTTACTAAAGAAATTATTGAATCTTGATTGCTTCTGCATATTTTGGCAGTAGAATTTATACATTTTTGGACACACAGGGAAAACAGGGGTAGTGTTTCACCTTTTTCTTAGATCGTTTCTTTGGAGTGTTGATGAAACAAGTAGGGTAACAGGCGTAGGAGGAATACCTGTTCAAATGCTGGTTGATGGGTTGTTACGCACATATGACTTCTGAATCCACAGTTGATTGTGAGAGCTTCCTTATGGCTAGGAGGAACTACCTTTAATGCAAAGCAAGACCACAAGAAGGAATTAAACAATATGGGTGGTGAACTGCCTAGCGTATGCTAGATTCGGGAAGTGTGATACTTCCTAGATGGCTGTCAGTCCACTATTTTAAACAATTTAATGTTGTAAACAAAGTAAATCCTATTGTAATTTGAAATGATTTAGGTATCTCACTTAAAACATAATAAGAAATAGATCTAATCTAACAGGCTAAGCTAGAATAGAATCCAAAGGTCAAATGATTGGTTCTGGGTTCTACAGGTTTGACAGAGGTCTCAGGTAGATCACATGTGGATGAGGGTGAGATGAAATTAAGTGGGTAGGTCTCTGTTTTGGGCTGTGTGGGAAAATACAGAGACTGATGTCGGTCAGGTGTGACTGGTGCCAGTTACTGTGAAATCTGGAAATGTCACAGAACAAGCTTTAGGTCTCCCTTTGTGATTGCACAAATGACTTTGGTTAGTCAGGATGAGGTATTGGGTGATTGGGGTAGGCTTTGGTGAGATTTTAATGGGTATATGGAGGTGGAAATGTTGGAGAAGGTCAATAGGTGGCTAGGTAAGCAATAGATGATAAAATAATGATGAAATGAAATAAACCAGAGTAGTATGACATTATACTTACTTGGATTCTGGTCCTCGATGCTTGTGTGTGAAGGATGAAGGTGTTGATGAGAGGTTTGAAGGTTGAAAGTGATCACCAGTTGAAGGAAAGATTTTTCATGGGTTACATGTGCATTGCTCTTTTCTTGGTTAGATCAGATCATGACTGGGATGGCTGTGCAGGAAAAGATGTTTGGTCTCCTTCCTTGCATGTGTGGGCTCATTGGAATTTTCTCTCTGAAGATGTGTTATCTCTCTGAGATGTGATAATGCTCACCAACCTATTTTGCTTCCAACTTCAAAATTTCCAAATTCCAACCTTGAGAATAAGGTTGTTTTGGGGTCAAAAAGGTAACCGACGGTAGTTCTGGCTTAACCGGTGACGGTTAGGGGTAACTGGCATCGGTCAAGGTAGGATTTCCTAGGTTTACTAAACTAGGGAGATCCTCTTGATTTCCTCAGATCTCGTGTCATTAACCCATGGATTAGATTGGGAGATTCTTGTGAGCATGTGGGAATGTGGTTAGAGGGAATGTAGGCATTGATTTTTAGGGTTTGGGTAAGTCTTAGTTAGTTATGGCAACTTACTAAGAACAGGTCTTAGGTTGAGTTGGCTTGGTGAGGTGTCTAAGTGAACTGCATGTGTGGATATTATTTAAAATAAGATATTTAAATAATAAATATAGTGAGGATAATGCATTAATTTAATTAAATTAATTAAATTAATATTTGTGGGGTGAAAGGGGTCATGGCTAGGTGAATGTGATGAAGGGTGCTTATTTGTCGAGGGACCAAAGGGGAGTGTGACCTAATTTTAGTGTCTACATTTTGCCCCTTTTTGTTGTGTAGCTTGTATTGGTAAGTGGCGCTAACAAAAATAAGATGTGGTTGCCCCATGTGTGGGTGAAGGTGATCCCCCTCAAACTAGGAACTGATGAGGCAACAGGCAGAATTGGTGAGTGGTTTGATAAAAGGTAAATGTGAGGAAAAGGAAGGTGGGCACGGGGGAGAAAGGGTTAAAGGTCTACTCGGGAAATCTAGGTAATGGGTCTGGGTCAAAGGTAGCAACAGTCAAACGCATGCACACGAATAAACTGCAACACGCTACCGGGTTGAAGAGCAGGAAAACTCTACATCGTCTAAGGTCGATAGGTTTATCCAAACAAGGTTGAAGTGAATCCGGTATCCAAGGTATAGGATATGGTCAAGAAACACAAGGTAGGTTAGGTGCAAGAATGTTTAGGTATGTTCTAGTACACCAAAGGTAGGTTCAGGATAAACAATCACAACAATAGGCTAGGTAAGGCCACCAGGTCGACAACACAGGTAACAATGCCGCAAGGTATAGCAAACACATGAGGTCAAAGGTCACTAGCGATGGTCCAGGTCTAAATATCAAGGTCACAACATGGGTAAGGCCAAGGTAGGGGTAAAATAATGAGTCCCCAAAGGAGGATAAATGGAGGTAGTATATGAGGAGGTCAGGAAAGGTAAGGTAAATGGGTTGGGTAAAGGATCAGGGTGAAGGGTGGGGTCAAGGATCAAGGTAAAGGGTGGGGTAAAAAGGGGCTTAATTGAGGGCAATGTGCAAGTGAGGATGACCAATGGTGGTCATGGAAAACTGATGTCAGTATAGGAAAACTGACGACGGTGAGGTAGGGCACGCGACCGATGCCGGTCATTGGTAACCGACATCGGTTAGGTCAGGTTGGTTATAAAAACAAAAAAAATCCATGTTTTTATTATTCATTTGTTATTTATAAAGTGAGAAAATGACAAAAAGGAGAGAAAAGAGAGAAAAGTTTCTGAAGGAAATGGGACAGTGAGTTGGAAGTGTGATTGGATGAGGGTTGGGTTGGTGAGCAGCGGGTCCATGGGATCAAGGTGAGAGATTTGATTGGTGGAGGTTGCGAGGAATAATTCGGTGATGGAAGAGGCCAGAGAGGGATCGGACTGGCCACCAGCATAGTGGCCAGATGTGCTACCAAGACGGCGGTAGCGTGATGAGGTAAGCACCCAATGCTACATTGTTGATTAGATAAACTAGAAGTTTGGAGTATTATTATTTAAGGTTTTTGTGGGTTTGTGTTTTTTGTGGGTGGGTAAAAATAAAATTTGGGAATGGGGGGAGTAACGGGCTAAAAGAGGGAGGGAAAGGGTAGTAAATGGTGTAGGTGGGGTGGGTAGAGGTCCATGGGTAGTTTTAGGTCATTGTAGGTGGGGTAAAATGGAAAGGGGAGTGATATTTGAAAATGGGGGTTTTGGTAAGTCGCAGGATTTTCCACGACAGTGACCGGCATCGGTCAAGTTCAGTCAACGTCAGTTGGGTAAAACTGGTATCGGTCACCAAACAGGTGACCGATGCCGGTTACATGGTAACCATGTTTGGTAAAGGTTAACCGGTATCAGTCACCAAATAGGTGACCGATGCTAGTTTAAGGGTGACCGAAGTTAGTTAGGATGAACCGGCACCAGTCGAGATTATAGGCACAAGGGTCCAAAAGTGATGTGGGCTAGGTAGTTGAGATGGATAGAGTGAAAAAAGGGTTGAGGGTAATGATAATTGGTGATTATGGTCTTGGTAAATGTTGATTAATGTCATGCTTGGATTAGATGCAGGGGAGGATGTAGTTACATATGCGGGACAAGGTTCCACCTCTACTGGTGACATTGCGTGGCATAGTGACCCCTTTGGAGCTCCAACATGTGGAGGTAGTGGGCTTGAGTGGGATTTGTCACTACCGACATGTTTTTCAGAAGCCCAACTTAATGGTTTCCCTCATCGATAGATGGGATCCCGCAACCCACACTTTCAACCTTTCGATGGGTGAGATGACTATCACCCTGGAGGACATGTTCCAGATTTTATGGCTACCCATATTGGGTGCCTAGGTGTATTCTATCTCCTTTGAGGCCTAAGAGGAGTTGATTGGGATTGTATTTGGCGAGGGGGCCACTGATTTGAGATTCCATAGCGCCAGTTTGAGCTATGGAGAGATGTATCTAGCCCATTTGGATGAGACGAGGCTAGTGGTTTTGTTGATGGAGGTAGTGTGCTACTATGCACTTCCAAATGCAGAGGGTGGACACTTTCCCTGATCACTGATGGGGGTACTCCATGATATGATGGTGCATGAGACATGATTTTCCTAGGCACCAGCATTCTTAGTGTAGCTATACAGAGAGATGTGGGCATATGGGTGGTTGCGCAGGTTTAGCATGTGCTGTACATTTATACTACACTGCTGGGCATACGAGCACATAGTGTGCATGTGACCTATAGGGATGCCCTGAGAAGATGCATTCCCACCTAGATTTGTGCGGGTGGGATACAGGAGATGGGTGCCGGTGATAGGAGAGCGGAGATCAGATAGGCTGACACATGATGTGGCCCATTTTTGGCAGTTACTGGAGGGGTTGTCTAGAGTGGACATTATATGGAGGCCATATGTGGGATTCCCCTCATATAGGCATATGCATGAGGAGCTAGCTAAGCTCCAGCTAGAGAGGTGGATATAGGGTCACTGTGCTGGGGAGGATGAGATGATCTTGGTAGACAGAGTCTGATGGAAGTTCGGGCTCTTATAGGACATTCCTCCACCCTTCCCACATTATCAGAGAGATGACATGGAGAGGCCCCTACCTCTACCACAACCTATAGTGCCCACAGGGGAGGAGGAGCAGCCAGTGGATTGATGGATAGATGACACCAGATGTAGAGATAGATACAGGCAGTGGTGGGCGGCTCAGTTACGAGCCATACCACCCAGACCAGGGAAGCCAGACTTAGCTACCATTACAGTGTAGAGAGACACCCTACAGGGGCAGGTAGCTATGTTGATTACCCAGTTGGGTATACTACAGACCTAGCTAGAGGGCTCAGAGGCAGAGGTAGCAGAGCTATGCGTATAAGTAGCCAGCTTGCAGGCTCAAATGGCGGATGGAGGAGATGGAGATGGTCAGGGGGGATGGTCAGGTGGTAACCTTACAGGCTTAGGTGGTAGGTTTACAGGGCCAGTTGGCCACATCCCAGGCACAGATTGGGGCCTTACAGGCCCAGATACAGGCACAGGGGCAGGGGGCACCACCACAGGCACCAGGAGTAGGTCCCAGTTCACAGGCAGGTGCAGGGATAGGTTGCTGCAGGGAAGGTACAGGGGCTGAGACCTATGGGACCACCATAGACCATGCTTGTATCTAGGTTATAGGATGCCCTAGGTGAGGTGAGATATTATCAGGACCAACTTATGGTGGCATGATAGATTTCATATCCTATGCCGAGTACAGGGCACAACAGGCGTCCAGTGAGAGGATGAGATCCCACACTCATAGTGTGGAGAGCACAGGAGGTCAGCGAGCTCCGAGGCCCGATCAGGGAGAGGCCACCAATGTGCATGGTGACCAGCTCTAGGTGAGGTGCCAGCAGGGACACATGAGGCTGAGGGTATAGGTGACACAGAGATGGAGGACATCTGACGAGATGCCTGATATGCAGTCACCTGATTTTTGATGTATATTAGTTATGTTTTGGATATATATGCCAGCCTGCGTGCCGAAGATAGTTATATTTTTGATCACATACCGGCCTGCGTGCCAAAGACAGTGAGGATGTATGAGTGATTTGTATATTTTGAGCATATACCAGCCTGCGTGCTGAAGAGATTTTGTATTGATTCATTCTTTTTTGTATATATGAGACCGGCTTGCGTGCTGATGACATTTTGTATTGTATATTGCCTGTGTGCCAACATTTTGAGATGATGGTCATGATGAGATAGGCATGTATATTGAGATACACATTTATTGATTTATATGATGAGATACATGGTATTTTGTGATGTGTTGATGTGTTTATGAGATATTGGTTTATGGCTTGTGTTAGATGAGATATGGATTTGTTACTTTGATTTGGATGGAAATTAGGTGAGTTAGGAATGATGGAGTCAGGTCAGTTTAGGCATGGTTGAGTCAAGTTATAGGCATGGTTGAGTCAGGTTGGTTAGGAATGGTTGAGTTAGGCTATAGGCATGGTTGAGTCAGGTTTGGCTAGGCATGAATATATTGAAAGTAGGTGAAGTTGTGATTTATTATTTGTTTTTTTTGCAATGAATGATACTATGGGTCATATGTGATATGTTGTATAATCCGTACATAGTGATGATAGAGAATTGGTAGGTGTAATAAATGTATAATATATGTAGCAAATTGTTATGTATGTGACTTAATTTCCAATTTTGTATATAAAAGGGGAACTAAGTGAAATGTGATGTAAATGGTGAGTTAGGCATGGTTGAGGAATTGTTTAGGGTAGAGAATGGCCGAGCTAACCTCCAAGGGCCCCATGCCCTCGGAGTGCTACCTACATAGTCTTGACGAAAAGGGACCTCAGGCCAATGTAGTTCTCCCATAAGCTAGGGAAGAAAATGAGAAGGTGTGAAAATGAGTCGGTAGGTGTTTGGGCATGTTGTGGGTTTAGGTTTGTTAGGTGTGGGTAGATTGTAGGTAAAATTATGTAGGTGAAAGTGATTGTGGTGAAAGAGGAGGATTACCCCAAAGGTAAGTGTCAAGGACCAAGTCCTGTATAAGGTAATCAAAATGTAAACAAAGATGGTTAAAAGATAAAAGGGGGCAATAAAGCCACCTGATTGGGTAGGATCATACCGAGTAGATCATACCTTGGAGGAGGTGATGAACATAAGACCCTAAAGACATTGCATGATTGACATGTTCTACGATGAAAATTAGTCACATGATCACCAAATGTCTAAGTTCCAAGAAGTCCCTTGAGGCAGTAGGAAATGAGAGTGGGCATGGTTCACAGGGTGAAGATTAGGGATTTTTTAATTTTTTTGGTATGAGGTAGCAGGCCCTTCGGGAAAGAGGTCCTACGTCACAACGGGCAAGTCCATGACTAATTTTTTTTTGACTTATAGTTGAGATAGACTGATCGATGTGGGAAGTCTATATGGGAAAAATTGAACTCCTTGAGGTCTTCGTGAAGCTGATCGATGCGGGAAGCTTCGGTTGCTCTCATTTTTTTTGAAGAGCTTTACATAGCTGTCCTTCATGGGAGCAGTCTATTTATAACAGCAGTTGGTCGAGAGGAAGATGTCCTTTTGAGGGAGTCATATTTTTATTAGAAGTTTGACTCAAGGAGTTTGGTCCCATTGTGAGGTCTTTGCAGTCATGGACAAGACCAAGGTGAAAGATAGGACTCTTGTTCAAAGGGCAAGGTGAAACGACCATGGGATCTCATCTAGAGGTAGATGAAAAGTATCCATGAGAATCATGCTATGTGCAGCACCATGGTACACATATTCAAGGGAAGATAACAAGTGACGGGTACTCACATGATTCTGGTTTAATTGTTAGGGAGGTGTATGGAGTGGGTGGCACTCAAGGGATGAGCATGGAGAGAGACAAAGGGTGAGGTAGGAAAATGAGTCAACAATAAAATGGTCAAAGATGCAAGGCATTAAGGGGCTCAGGTTCGGGTTTACCCTCAAGAGAAGATAAACGATAAGCACCTGATCCATAGGTATGAGTCACGATGTATGGTCCAAGCCAATTAGGAGCAAATTTTCCCCGTTTACTTTTTTCTGCTTTGGTTACGTGTTGATTTTCTTTCAGGACAAGGTCACCAACTTGGAAGGTTCGTTCATGAACATGTTTTTCATAGGAACGTTTGATACATTGTTGGTAAACTTGAAGGTGATCCAGAGTGTTAAGATGATGTTCGTCTAATAACTCTAGCTATGCTAAATGGTCCTGACGAAAGTCATCATCAGTGAGCATGTCATGGAGAGAAATATGGAGTGAGGGGATCTAGACTTTGAGAGGTAGAACAACCTCTATACCATAGACCAGAGAAAAGGGTGTGGCCATAGTGGAAGTGTGAATACTAGTGCGGTATGCCCACAGGGAAAAAGGAATGTGCGTATGCCAATCCTTCCCAGTATCGTCAACCACTTTCATGAGAATTTTGTTGAGGGTTTTGTTAGTGGATTTGGCTTGGCCATTGGTTTGTGGGTAGTAGGGTGATGAGAAACTAAGCTGAATGCTGAAGGTGTCGCAAAGTTTTTGCAATGTTTTGTTTTTGAATTGTTTTCCATTGTTAGTGATGAGGTGATGGGGAACACCAAAGCGACAAATGATGTGGTGGTTAATGAACTCACATATTTTCTTAGATTTTGTGTAAATTAGTGGGATGGCTTCTACCCATTTTGTGTAGTATTCGGTAGCAGTGATGATCCATTGATGGCATTGGGAAGAATGAGGATTGATTTCTCCGACAAGATCCAAACCCCATTGAGAGAAGGGCCAAAGGTCACGAGTGACCTGTAAGGCATGACTGGGTGTATGATGAAGATTGGAATGTTGTTGGCATTTTACACAATGTTTGACATAGTCACAATAATCATGGTTAAGGGTCAGCCAGTAATAGACTAAGCGAAGAATACACTTAGCAACAACAAGGCCACTAAAGTGACCTCCACATATGCCATCATGAACCTCCTTAATGGTATAAGGAATTTCAGAACTTGTGAGGCATCGTAAGAGAATACCATCAAAGCCACGCTTATAGAGGAGTCCTCCCAGGATAACGTAACGAGAGACCTTTTTAAGGAAGGTGCGTTGTCCATTATGGGTGAGATCAGGAGGTAAGATGGAGAGAGAAAGGTAGTCAGAATATTGTTTATACCAAAGGTCACTCAGGTCAGGGGTATTGGTTCTGATCGAGTAAACATCGTGAGGTAAATATGAAGGTGAATGGAGGCATTGTACGGTGACAAAGATTTTGGAATCGAGTGGGTGAAGTGAGTATTTGAGAAGCTAAGTAGGCCATGTATCTACAAATTTGTTGGTGGAACGTGGGATGGTTTGAAGGGTGTAACGATCAAAGGTGGTCAAAAGTATGTCTACATGATGTTTATACTTTTGAAGTATCTTGTTACGACATTGGTACATACCATTGACTTGGTTTACGACCAATTGAGAATCACCAAAGATGTTGATTGATTTGACATCTAGGGCATAGGTGGCTTGGAGACCTAGTACGAGTGCTTCGTATTCGGAAATATTGTTGGTGCATTCAAAATCTAGTTTGAAAGACAAAGGCATGGGTTCTCCATCAAGAGGAATGAGGATAATACCAGCCCCACCCCCACACTGACACTTGGAACTGTCAAAGAAGAGTGTCATTTGGTAAGGGGGTTCGTCCAGGGAAAGGGTAGCAATTGACTCATCTGGAAAGTCAAAATTAGAGGGTTGATCCCCAGAAATAGGTGCATCGGCCAATTGGTCGGTGATAGCTTGGCCCTTGATGGACTTTTGATGAATGAATTTGAGGTCAAGATCAGCTAAAAGCATAAGCCATCATGCGGCACACTGATTTTGATAAGGTTTGGTGTACATGAAGTGTAAGGGGTCGGTGTTGGTCACAACATAGGTTTTGTGGTTAAGTAGGTAATGACGGAGTTTGGTGGCAATGAAAACTAAGGCTAAGCAAAGTTTTTTGGGATGGGTGTATTGGGTTTCATAGTCCAAAAGAGTACGGCTGATATAATAAACCACCTGCTCCCTGTGTTGTTCATCGCGATGAGCGAGCATGGCTCCCAAGGAGTGATCAGTAGCGGATATGTATAGATAAAAAGGTTGATCATCTTTAGGTGGGATAAGTATGGGTGGTTGGAGAAGGTATTGTTTTAAGGCCTCAAAAGCTTTGTGATAGTCATCATCCCATTGAAAGGAGACATCCTTCTTGAGAAGATGATGAAACGGTTGGCACCGATTTGATAATTGTGAAATGAAATGGTGAGTCGATTGCAACTTACCTTGTAGGCTATGGAGTTGTTTAAGGTTAGTGGGTGGAGGCATTTCCAGAATGGCCTTGACTTTAGCAGGGTCAACTTCTATACCATGGAGGGAAATGATAAATCCCAGGAGCTTTCCTGAAAGAACCGCGAAGACGCACTTCTTAGGCTGAAGGTGGATGCAATATTTAATGAGGTGGTCAAAGATGGTTTTGAGGATGACAAGGTGCTTGGAGTGACATTTAGATTTGGCCAAGAGATCATCCATGTAATCTTCCAATATGTGATGCATGATGTCATGGAAGATGTAAGTCATAGCCCGCTGATATGTGGCACCAGTGTTTTTAAGGCCAAAAGGCATGACTCGATAGTAGAAGGTCCCCCATGGGGTGATGAATGAGGTTTTGTGTTGATCTTCTGGGGCAAGAAAAATTTGGTTATAACCCGAGAAGCCATCCATGAGTGATAGCATCTCATGACCAGTGGTGAGGTCAACCAACTGATCAATACCAGGTAAGGGAAAGTCATCTTTCAGGTAGGCTAGGTTGAGGTCATGGAAGTCCGTGTAAATGTGGAGTCCCCCTATTGCTTTAGTAATAGGGACAATGTTAGAAATCCAACGAGGATAATCAATGGGTAAGATGAAGGAAATAGAAAGAAGGTGCTGAAGTTCTTCTTTGACGAGAAGAGCAATACGAGGGTGCATTTTCCTCAGCTTTTGTTTGATGGGTTTGGCATCGGGAATGGTTACGATATTGTGGACCACTATGGTGGGGTCAATACTGGGCATGTCTGTGTAAGACCAAGTGAAAGCGTGGTTATGATCTTTGAGAAAAGAAGTGATGGCTTCCTGTTCAGCAGCATCTAAAGATTGTCTGATCTTTAGGATGTGTGGGTCGTCCTGAGTATGAATGTTGATCTTGATAGTCGATTCATTCAACATGGTTTGCATCTCAGAGGGTAACGACCGATGAATATATGAGTCTTCTGCACCAAGGTAGGTGAGTATGGATTCATCATCCTGACATTGAACGATGTTAATTATAGGTGTGTCGTCATCGATCATTTCAGGATACAGGAAGGGAAGAGTGGAAGGGGCCTCGCCCTCACGTTGATAAGTCAGAGGCCCCAAGGAAATGGTGTTTATGAAAAAAAAAGTTAGGAGGGATAGATTCAGGATCCATCGACTCCATCGGTAAAGGTGGTGATGAAGGTGGAGCGGGTGAAGAAGGTGGAGAAGGGCTAGTGTCCTTAATGAGTTCAATGCGGGCCTGTTTGGTAGGTGGTTTGGGGAAGCCGATACCACTTCGGTCATTATGTTTACGGGTGGTACATGGAATAACGGTATGGCAGCCTTTCTCGTAAAATCCAAAACCAAAACCCTTCCATGCACAATGGTGCAGGAAGGTGTGGGTGAAACGGTGATTGGTAAGTGATTGGAAGTCAGCAGAAAATGGGTGGGTTTGTGATGGTGGTTCAGGTGTGTAAGTGGTAGTATCAAGTCCCCCATAGGTGAGACTAGTACGAAGGTGGGGAGGACCATAAAGGAGACGTTCTCCTATACAGTGATCATAGCGAGGGTGTTGGTGAAGGCTTCCATACTCTTGTGGAGTAAGAAATGTGTTGACACTATATAGGCGGTACTCCCCTAGAGTGAGGCGTTGAAAAACACCTTCCAAGGGATCAGTGGTTGGTATGTAGGTAGCTGGTATGGATAATGTGTCAGAGGTTGATGCGGAGGTGGAGTTAATGGATTGGGAAGCTGATGGGTCAGCCATGGAGGTTATGGTAGTGGTAGGAATGGAGGAGGTATGTGCGGTAGAAGCAGTGGCTGTACTGGTAGGTGGAGGTGTAGGTGAAGTGGTAGTGGTCGCGGAGGTAGATGGCTTGATAGGTATGAGCACATCATTGGGTTAGTAAAGCATGTTGCATGTTTTAAAAGGTGATGGGTCAGCTGGAATGGTATAGGTGTGTCCTTCATGTTCAAACTTTACACAACGATGCAAAGTGGAAGGAACGCAACCCATGACATGGATCCAGGGTCTACCAAGCAACAGGTTATATTGGAATTCCCCCTCCAAAACGTAAAACAATTCGGGAATAGTGTGGGGGCCCATGCGAATGTGGAGGATGATGGTGCCTAGTGTAGAGGTGATAGCATCATTGAATGAATGCAACATGACTGGGTGTTTATGCATGTAATTGTCAGGTATGCGCATTTGAGTGAATGCATGGGATGAAATGATGTTAATGCTAGTCGCCCCCATCAATCATCACATGGCGTACCCATATGTCATCGATGTGGACAGAGATGAAGAGGGCTGGGTCTAGGTCATCATTTTGGTGTGGCATGATCTCTTCCTCTGAGAAGCTAAGGGAGGCCACTTGGTGAACAAGGTGGGGTGAAGATGAAGGTGGTAATTTGGTGAGAGAGGCTACATGATGGGGTGTGATAATGGAGGCTACGGGTGTAGGGTCATTAGGTAAAACCTCAATTGATTGAAGAACCTCCATGAGAGCTTGACGATGGGATTCTGAGGTTTGGATGAGGTCATATAAGGACATTTTGAGGGGTGATTGGTGTAATTGTTTGAGCATGGTGTGATGTGTGATGCCATTAGAAATGGGGTACGTGGGGCCATGGATAGTTATTTTAGGTATGGGTGCAGATGGTATGTTGGGTATAGGATTGGTTGGTGGGTCAGTTGCCTTTTCTTTACCCTTCTGTGCACATGTGTAGTGATGTGTATCATGTTGATTTGAGGGGAGTTGGCAAATGGAGAAGGTGTAGGGTGAGTGGTATAACGACACGATGGGAAAAAACCTACCGGAGGAGAAAAACCCTGTGAGGTCAGTTGGGCGCAACGACATTTGGGTGGTGGCGTGGCAAGTTCTCTGATGTGAACCATGTTAATTTCAAATCTTGGGGGTGGCTCTAGGAGAGGTGAGGGTGGAGGTTGTGGTCGTTGAGTGGGCAGTGTGGGAATGGGTGTTGGTGAAGCAGGATCCTTGTCGAGAAGGTCGTCATCGTCAAAGTTGGTTTCTGGTGGACACAATTGGATAAGGATGGTTTTCAAGGCCTTGCAGTTCTCCACATCGTGTCCTGGCACATGATGGTATGCATAAATTTTAGTATCGTCAAACCCTTTTGGCTTGGGTTTGAGGGGGTCGTAAGGTCTGAGTGGCGGTAATGTGATGACAGAGGTTTCCAGGAGGTTGGTTAAAATTTTGGCATAAGACCCTACTAGTGGATCACAATGGGAAGTAAACGTAGGTTTGGGTGTAGGTGTAGGTGATTGTTGAGGAATGGTCTTTAGAAGAGGAGGGGGTTGAGCCATGGGTTTGGGTGCTGGTGTGGTTTTAGGTGTTGGTCATGTTTGTTTAGGTATGGGTATAGTAGATGGATGGGTAGGAGGGTGTGTGGTCATTTTGACTACCTTATTGTGGGGTAGTGGAGTTTTGTTTTTGGGTTGCACCTTCTTGGGTAAAGGTGATGTGGGTGTATGAGGTCTAGAAGGAAAATCCTGATGGAGGAAGAGGGTGAGTTACCCACAGGGATAACGGGGGTGTTGTGAAGGTAGATGATGCGGGTCATGCTTGAGGTGTGTGAGACAACGACTGAAGTGTAGTGGGTAGTGAAGCAATAGCTGAGGGTATCAGAGGTATGGGTGGTAAAGAGGCTGTAGGTGTAGGTGTAAGTCAGGTTGGGCATCTAGGTAGGTCAGAGGTTTGTGAGGAAGGAATGAGCTATTGTGTTTTTGGTTTATTGATGGGTGGAGGTTTCTTGACCATGTGGGGAAGCTGAGATCCTAAGATGGATGGGACAGGTGCAGGTGTGATTGGTGCAGCTGGGGTATGAGTTCTATGGGTTTGGTGCTTCTGTTTGGGTGTCAGAGTAGGTATGGTGTTGAATTTGGAGGATGTAGCTAAATCTAGTTTGATAGGTGGATGAGTAAGGCTGGTGGTCGGGGTGACCCCTAAAGTGGTAATGGGTTTAGTCGAAGCAAATGTTGTAGGTATGGGTTTGGGTTTAGGTGTAGGTTGAGTTATGGGTAAGGGTGTGGTGTGAGCTATAATAGGTGTCATGGAAGGGGTTGTGATAGAGGTGATTGTGTTTGGTTCAATTGGTCGAAATGTTTTTGGGTAGATTGTGGAGGTATTAGCAAGGGATCTCTGCATCTGTGTTGAGACAGGGAGTAAAAGGCACCCCCAAAGTAGAGCCCTATCCACATAATCTAAGTGATCAGCCAAACATGAGAACGGAACGTCTGTAGGTGGAGTTGGTGAGGACCTAATGGAAATTCCCGTAAAATGTGTCTTAGAGATGGGGAATTGGCTAGCTTCAGCTTCCGTGGGTAAGAGAGCCAAAAGTAGGTCTGTAGGATCTTGGGTGGCTGATGGAGAATGCTCGCCAAGAGGCAAAGGTATCTCAACTGGGTCTATGATAGGTGGTGGAGATGATGGGTGCTCCTCTATGGGTGGAGGAGGTATGCTCCTCTATGGGTGGAGGAGGTACTGTAGCTAAAGGCTCTCTAAGTGGTGAAGCCAGGGGTGAGATGGTCTCAATGTTAGTGAAAGATTCCTTAGTAGATGATGAAGGAGATGAAAGGTGTTCCTCTGTTGGTGAAGGAACAGGGGAGGTTGGTTCTGATGTGGAAGGAGGATTTCGGGCTAGGATCTCCTCTATGGAAGGAATATGGGGTAATTGGGAGGTGACAGGTGCGTCATTAAAGATAGCGTGAACCTCGCGGGTATGGGTATCGTGAGTGGAGGTCTCACCGGTTTGATCAGATGAAGGGGCATGGTTAGGAAATGGTTTCTTGAAGATATGTAGGTTTTGGTTGGCAGGTGCATTAGGATTATCCATGGTTAACTCACCTTTCTTGAGCATTTCTTGGACAATATTTTTGAAAGTGATGCAGTTACCATCACTATGACCCTTTACTCGATGATAGTTATAGAAATCATGTTCTTTATACCATGCGGGCATGGGGTGAGTAGGGTCAAAACTAGTGTGTGGTTTTATGGGTGGAAGGGTGATGGCTCCAGCTTTGATAAGATTTTCTAAGATAGAAGAGTAAGGCTCCCTGATTGGGGTATATTTCCTCTGCTCTCGTCTAAATTGAAAAGTCTGGACAAGTGAGAGATTAGATGAAGGGGTAGCCTAATTTGATGGATGTGTTGGGGTGGCCTTAAGTACCACTGCATTAGTGGTGCCCTTAGCTTTTGAATAATTGGTCTGTGGTTTGGAAGAAGAAGAGGTATCATTCGACTTGAATGCTGAATTCTTATTGCGTAACTGGATTTTCTTCTCTTCGATGGCCCGAATCTCTAACTTTCATGCCATAGTGAATGCTTCATCGAATTTTTAGAAGGTTTGGACCTACAAGGTCAGTGAGATATGCCTGGCACAAGCCCATGTGAAGAGCTCGATGAGTTCTGTTTGTGGCAGTTGGAAGGTAAGTTGGTTGATCAGGCTGTGCCAGCGAGCGACAAAATCTGTGATAGATTCGTCCTCATACTGACGTGTGGAATATAGATCGGTCATGGTAACCTTCTTGACGATATTGATAGAGAAATGATCCAAGAAGGCTTGGGCTACCTGATTGAATGAGAATATAGAGTGTTTAGGTAACCCACTATACCAATCTAATGCAGGTCCAGTGAGGGACATGGGAAAGGTTCTCAAGAGCAAGGAATCATCATGAGTGATCAGATAACACCCGTGTTTGAATGACCGCAAATGCTGTTGTGGGTCTTCTTTGCTATTGAAATGATTGAATTTAGGCATTTCCCAATGCATGGGGTATGAATGGATAGGAATGGATGGGTGAATGGGCTCATTGCAAATCTCGTCATAGGTGAGAGTGTTACGGGAGCTGGAAACCGATGCCTCCAATGTCTGCATCTTGTCCAACATCAATTTAATTAGGTCGTTGGTGGGTTGTGATGATTGGATGCCTCCTATAGCATGAGAGGGTTGGTTTTGGGCATATAATGGGGGTGGCACTCCAGTGTATGGTGCTGCCATGTAGGTTGATTGGGAAGAAGGAAGTGAAACAGGGGGTACGTACCCTGAGTGAATAATGGATGAAACAGGAGGTTGTTGATAGTATGTATATGGGGGTTGAAGGGTTGTGGTAACCCTAGTGGCAATAGGGGCTAATGATTGTGGAATGGAAAGGACCACATTCTGAAATGGGGTAGGGGTCACCTGACACTGGAGGTGGTAATGTAGCTACGGGTATGTGTGAGACATTAGGGGCAGATGAGATTGTGTTTGGGGTAGTTGTCGAGGGTACGGTGGATGTAACGGGTGCCACAGAGGTAACAGACGTGGCAGTCATAGCAGGTATAGGACCTAACTACGAAATGACTGGGGGTAAGGTAGATGCGGGAAGCACAGAGCTAGATGGGGCCAATGTGGGAGTGGGTGTGAGAGTCAGGGGGATAGATATGGGCATGTCGTATATCAACTGACCTGAGGCATCTCGAGTGGATGAGTGGGAAAGGTAAAACTGCAAGGCGACAGGGTTTTGGTCAAGGAGTCATGTGAACTCCTCATCTCTCAGTAGTGATAGTAATAGGCTGGATGGGATCCATGGCTGGTGATAAAATGGAAGGTGGTGAAGGACTAGGTGGGAGTGGTTGACAACTGGCATGAAATACGAGTGCGCTTGCTTGTCTTCGGGTCAGCACCATGTGAACCAGTACTGATCAGGTAGGGCTGCTTCTCTGTAAATGACACAGAGAACAACAGGAACAGGTGAATCTGGTGACAAAAAGTAGATTAAGTACCAAATGGTGGCTGGAATGTGAAACAGGCTAACTGATGCCGGTTAGGGAAAACTGATGCCGGTCAGGGGTAACCGATGCCGGTTACTATAGAAAATGGACAGTGAGTGAACAACAAGGCAGAAGGTAAAATCTGATAGGTATGCCAAATCTGATGATGTTTACAACGTCAATGGGAATGATGACAGTGACAGGGACTATGAAAAGTGGAAAAAAATGAATGAAAATGTCCTTTTGAGTAGGTTAGCAAAAGGACCTGGAACCAACGTCAGTTGGGTATAACCGACGAAGGTTACTGTGAAATTGAAATAGTGATGAAAGAAAAGTGGTTGTGAATTAAAATCTGATGTAGAATCAGACCCAAAATTCTGAGAATGATGATGATATGGCCCAGGCACACTCAGGTGAAGCCGGAATACACCAGCTGTGATGAGGAGCATGCAAGGATGAACAAAAAAGTGAAGAATGTGATCTCTCACCTCAAAACGCAAGCCAAGCAGAAACACTAAGAAAATGTGATCCTAGGAGTGCCTTTTCTATTATGTTTGTTTAGCTTATGCTATTTAGGGACTGACACATGAATTGTGAAATAGAGTTTTTGGTGAGGATGGCTTCCTATAAAGAAGGAGATCTAAAAGGTGAGGTTTCAGGTATGTTATGGTGGGGGTGGGCTTCGCTCTGAAGTATGACTCGACAGAGCAGTGAGCTGGGTGCCCACTGTGTCATGATTGTGTGATCACCTACAACTTCTTCCAGGTAGGATGTTGTTTAAGAATGTATGTATTTTGAATTTTTGTGAGGTTTGGTAAGACTCAGAGAAAGAGAAAAGGAAAGAAGTGCTTTTCTATGATTCGTTTGTCAACCATCAGCTAGGCATGACTTCCAGCGTATAGGTTGCCCTCAATTAATGTGAGCTAATGCAATAAATCAGAATGGAATGCACTTATTTTTAAGCCCAAATCGAAATGTAAAATTGGATGACACAATAAAATGAAGAGGAAGAGGGATGCTCTTTCACTACAATGCAGAAAACATGAAGAAATGATTCTTTTTAATTACACCAAAAGAAAAGTTTCCTTTAGAGTAAATAGAAAGAAGAGGTGGGTTACCAAGGAAGAAAATTAGTGTGTACACTTTTCAGAAGGGAAAAAAACACACAAATTTTCCTAGGAATGAATGAAATGCAAGGAACCCCGGATGGGTCCCACCGGGCGTGCCAAAATGTTTCACCTTTTTCTTAGATCATTTCTTTGGAGTGTTGATGAAACAAATAGGGTAACGGGCATAGGAGGAATACCTGTTCAAATGTTGGTTGATGGGTTGTTGCACATGTATGACTTCTGAATCCACAGCTGATTGTGAGAGCTTCCTTTTGGCTAGGAGGAACTACCTGTAATGCAAAGCAAGACCACAAGAAGGAATTAAACAATATGGGCAGTGAACTGCCTAGCGTATGCTAGATCCGGGAAGTGTGATACTTCCTAGATGGCTTTCAGTCCACTGTTTTAAACAATTTAATGTTGTAAACAAAGTAAATCCTATTGTAATTTGAAATGATTTAGGTATCTCACTTAAAACACAATAAGAAATAGATCTAATCTAACAGGCTAAGCTAGAATAGAATCCAAAGGTCAAATGATTGGTTCTGGGTTCTACAGGTTTGACAGAGGTCTCGGGTAGATCACAGGTGGATGAGGGTGAGATGAAATTAAGTGGGTAGGTCTATATTTTGGGATTTGTGGGAAAATACAAAGACCGATGTCAGTCAGGGGTAACCGATGGCGGTTAGGTGTGACCGGTGCCGGTTACTGTGAAATCTAGAAATGTCACAGAACAAGCTTTAGGTCTCCTTTGTGATTGCACAAAGGACTTTGGTTGGTCAGGATGAGGTATTGGGTGACTGGGGTAGGCTTCAGTGAGGCTTTAATGGGTATATGGAGGTGGAAATGTTGGAGAAGGTCAATAGGTGGCTAGGTAAGCAATAGATGATAAAATGATGATGAAATGAAATAAACCAGAGAAGTATGATGTTATAATTACTTGGATTCTGGTCCTGGATGCCTGTGTGTGAAGGATGGAGGTGCTGATGAGAGGTTTGAAGGTTGCAAGTGATCACCAGCTGAAGGAAAGCTTCTGCATGGGCTGCATGTGCATTTCTCTTTGCTTGGTTAGATCAGATCATGGCTGGGATGGCTGTGCAGGAAAAGATGTTTGGTCTCCTTCCTTGCATGCATGGGCTCATTGGAATTCACTCTCTGAAGATGTGTTATCTCTCTGAGATGTGATAATTCTCACCAACCTCTTTTCTTCCAACTTCCAACCTTGAGAATAAGGTTGTTTTGGGGTTAAAAGGGTAACTGACGGCGGTTCCGGCTTAACCGGCGATGGTTAGGGGTAACTGGCGTCGGTCAAGGTAGGATTTCCTAGGTTTACTAAACTAGGGAGATCCTCTTGATTTCCTCAGTTCTCATGTGATTAACCCATGGATTAGATTGTGAGCTTCTTGTGAGCATGCGGGAATGTGGTTAGAGGGTATGTAGGCATTGATTTTTAAGGTTTGGGTAAGTCTTAGTTAGTTATGGCAACTTACTAAGAACAGGTCTTAGGTTGAGTTGGCTTGGTGAGGTGTCTAAGTGAACTGCATGTGTGGATATTATTTAAAATAAGATATTTAAATAATAAATATAGTGAGGATAATGCATTAATTTAATTAAATTAATATTTGTGGGGTGAAAGGGGTCATGGCTAGCTAAACGTGATGAAGGGTGCTTATTTGTTGAGGGACCAAAGGGGAGTGTGACCTAATTTTAGTGTCTACGGGTAGTTCAGGATGGATCCATTTGTTTTTTTGAATAATTTTGGTGGGAGATTAAGCAGGATAAAATTGATTATACCGGATCTTCGAGAGAATTCACAACAATTGGAAAGCTAAATGACAGAAAGCTTTAGAATAGCTAAAATATTCCTTCAACTAGAAGGTGTGCATCAATGGAGGCCCAGATTTGCACGGTTTCACACAATCTCTAAGAATTTAACACGAAGGCTCGAGATAAAGACTCAATAAAACATAAAAGACCCCTAGTTCCTCACGCCTAAGATACACTCAAAGGCTTACATATAATCTTTATCAACAAATGACAGTGAAATGATTTTAAATTGTTTATCTCATCACAGGATGAAGGCTCTTCTTGAAATGAAATTGTAAATTACACTAAACTATCACAGGGACGAGATCCTATGTGATTCGGAGGGACTTTAACACAAGATTGCAAAAGGAATAAGAAAAACTACTTGCAGACATTCTGAAACAAAGAAGACACAAATTAACTCAAAATTGATTAGATTCATCAGCAGGGGAAAGTTTCTTTGAATAGTCTTAGAGCTTGTCAATGGCTGTACAGTTGCAACCAACTTGACGTGATTGAAATCTAAAACACAAGAAATTAACAAGTTTCTCGAATTGGTCTCTCAGGAAGATGGGATCTCTCAAATTTTCTCTTAAGAATTCAACCCCCTAACCCTTTGCAAGAGTATTCTCATTACATTTATACATTTCACTTGCTCATTCATCCTAAATTTCCCCCACCAAAAAGAAGAATATTCGAGGGACCTTTTCTTCTTACCAATTTTCCTTAGAAAGCGTCGTTTAACAAATTAACATCCGAAAGCTGCCAGGTGGACCAATTATGAATTGATCACATTTCTCAGAACCTTGAATAATGACTAGGATTCCATGCCACAACCTTTTTGACAGTCCTTTTAATCATTCTGATTGTGTCATGTGAGAAATCCCCATTTTAATCTTTCTCTGGAGGCTCTGTACAACTAGATCTGATAGGTAATCCTTTTCGCTCTTGAGGCAACACCTTTTTCATATTTTATGCTTGCAACCTCCATCATTTCATCCCTTTCCCTCTCTTTCCTCTGCAACTCTACCCCACATCCATCTTCTGTGTAATTCACACTTTTGTAAGTGCCCGAGCAATTCCAATTTCAAAATATCAACCTTAACAATCCTTGCACTCACAAATTAATTTCTAAATCCATTCAATGGAACTTTGCAGAAAAAATGAAAAGGAATTTGATCAAAAATGATGAAAAATAGTGCGTATTCGCATCTCCAGGAGTCTTAGAGCCAAAATGGCAGAAAACCAGGTGAAATGCACAACAAACGTTGATTCTGCCCCTTCTCTACTCTAGATTAGAGCCATCCATGTGTTTTCTTGGTGCAACTGCAAAGGTGAGGTATAGTGGCAAGTTTACAAACAAGCGCAGTCCTTCCACGAGTCTTGGGCCCAAGAAAAATGCCTTTTAGCCTTTGAAAAAGTCTCATTAAAAAAGGATTCAGTGGAAGCCTCCATGTGTTGCCTTGGCGCACCTTATGTATGGTCCTCCAAAGTGGAGACCCCAAACAAGTACAGGCTCACCACGTGTCTCAGTCTGCCAGAGTTGTTAAAAAATTTGAAGGATCAGTAGAAGGCGCCATGTGTCTAGGGTCTGAGATAGTTTTCCTTGGCTGTTGAAAATTCCAAGCAAGGGAAGAATAAGCAGAAGCCTCCAATTATCCTCCTGGTGCTTCTTTAAAATAAAATTTAGGGGTCGGTCCCCAAACAAGCGTGGTCCCTCCACATGTCCCATGCCTTAGAAAATTTCTTTGAAAAATTTAAGTATAGAGCGGAGCCGGTGGAAACCTCCACATGTCTCCCCGATGCAATTTTGAGATGGTCCCCAAAAGTAGAGACCCTAAACAAGCGCATGCTCACCACGTGTCCCCTTCGCACAACAGTTAAGGTGGGACCCTGAGGTGGATCCTCAAATGAGTGATGACCCTCCATGTGTCCATTTTCTGCCAAAGCTACACTGGCCGCATGAAAAAAATGTTTAAGTCTGGGCAAGGCAGTGGAAACCTCCATGTGTCTCCTCGGCGTGACTCTGAGGTCAAACCAAAAGGTGAATTTTTCAGATGAGCGCTGACCCTCCACATGGAGAATTTTTGAGTTGAAGTGGAGCTTGGATTTTTCAAAGTGCCCCACCAAGCCACATCTAACCAAAAAGGGCCACGTTTCCACATATGCTGAGATATAAATTTGACGAGGAAAACACACTTGTCAAATCGTAAACGCAAGGAAATCACCATTTGCGCCTGGAATGAATATTTCTTTCAAGACAGAGAATTTGGAAATGTTATAAGGCCCAAATAGGATCCTCTGAGCCTCATCCAATCATGTTTCCATAGATAATAGGACAAAAATTGACAGGGAAAACAAAATGTGACTGTGGAAGAACAAAAGGAAGGGAAAAAACCCGATTTTACGCCCAAGTTACAAATTATTTCACATGGACAGAGGAATGGAAAAAAAAAATTGGATTTAAAGTGATCCTCGACCAAAGGAAGGGACTGATCATGGAAACTAAATGGAGGACAAAGTTTTCATGCATCAATACGGGGAGATAAAAAACATGACAGAGCCTGTAAATTGAAGAATTTCAAGGAAAAATGGGGCGAGATTCAAATTGAGCACCAACACTATCTACTTGCAAATACATGTGAAATTAAGACCAATTCTTGCAAGAATTCAATCCTCTTACTTTTTAATTGTGTCTTAAACATTCTATACATCATGATATATATATCTCTCTTTCAAGTGCATATCCCATCTCAAATAGATAGTCTTCTTACCATGAGACTAGGAGCTAACACCCTAGAATAGTCTTACTAACACTATTATTGCTCAACATGATTCTAAACTTAGAATCAAGCTAAAACAACCTATGATAGATGTTTGATAATAAATATTATCTCCCTACATAGCCTATATGGATTTATTTATGAGAATTCACCTTTACTAGACAAGTTTTCCCCTTTATCATGCCTATTAATCACTTACTACAATTATTAAATTCATATTTGAACTTGTAAAACTCCATTATGGAGGGAAAATTCCCTAGATAATATACCTAGACTCTCTAAACTCCTAAGCACTTATGATGCTCCTGCGTCATTCTTCCCATGAAAGATAAATTTGAGCTTCTAGCTCAAATGTATTCAATTGGTCACCTTCTATTGCTTCTTCATAGATCTTATAGATTAATAGGTACATGTTGCTCTCTATTGTCTATTTCCCTTCCAATTGCGTTTATGGTTCTAAAATTTGCATATGGTGCATATAATGCTTAGGTGTAAGAGGTTTGAGTCTTGTTCAAATAGCATTATTCTTTCTCTTTTTACAATTTGGAAGCAATTTTGAAATAGGCCCCTTCTCTACTCCAAATTGCTTGTCCTCATTATTATCTTGTCTCCTAACCACTATACCTTCTCTATTCTGTCATTTCATTCTTTTATTCCTTATCCTCTTGATGTATTTTTCTTTCCATGATGCATTCTCGTATCCTTCATACCTGCAGTCAATTTCCTTTGTCTTTAAATGTTGGCCATCAGCTGGACCTTCCTTTCAATCACCAAAAATGATACTATAACTGTTATTTTCTCTATTGGTCATTTCTTATTTACTTGATTGGGTAGTATACTTGAACACTATTCCTTTCTTATATCCTATTTCTATAAAAACCACTTGTTGTTTTAGATCATTTAACACTTATAATATCCACTCCATACTTGTATTCTTTATAATCTTCTCCATGCTTTCTTGGAAATGGCGGCTTCCCCTATTTTCCATCATGTTTGTTTTTGACTGCTCTTCATTTGACTGGGTTACTCCTTGTTGACCTTGATGTAATAATTATTCATCTTCCATGGGAAATTCTTGAAACTCCTCACTTATCTGTCCTACAACCACCACAAAATTATGAGAGATATGTTTCTTTCTATCTTTCTTGATTCTATGCATGACTTTCTTATCTTTATAGCTGATTGGTTCCCATTCAAGGTGTTCATTCTAATTTTCTTGTTTCTTGACTTCTATTCTCTTATAAGAATATTTCATTAGCTCATTTACCATTATGATTTCTTCTTCCAAGGAAATTGTACCATTGTCTTCATCACATTCATCATATATTGGACTGCTCTGATCTTCCTTCTCTTTTAAATTCTGATTTCCACTACTACATTCATTCAATGTTTCATGGTTTTATGATAAATATTCTCTTTTCATCACCTTATAACTTATTATGTTGACCTCTATACTCCTACCATCACTCAAACCCAAAAATAGATCCAACATTTTAACCATGTCATCATTTACATCATGCAAACTTTCATTTTTACCTTGACCTTGACTTATCTTCTCCTCTTGCCAATATGAGTTTAAAATTTCCTTGACCTTTATAGCTTCTTTCTCTGTGTTCTTATCACATTCTTCTGTCCTACATAGTTATATAAAATTGCTATGTCATTTCCTTTTTTCATACAACTTGATTTTTTCCCTATACCCTTGGTTCTCTTGGTCCTCTTTATGTTTAAAATCTCCATTCAATGGTTTACTAAAGCTCTTAACTTCCCACACACTGCATTGGTTGTTCTTAGGCTAGTACCACATATGAATTTCCCATTTCTTATTTGTTTCTTCAACTAGACCTTGTTGGTATTCCATGGTTTCATCTTTCCACCTTTGTATGCCTTCATGCTTGACTAATTTCAATTTTTATTCTGATTTTTGCTTCATACTTTGTCCCTGCTTTTCATGATTAGGTTTAATTTCAGTAATCTCTTTCTTAGAATCTACCTTCTCCTTTTTATCCTTAGCTCTTTCAATCCCTTTAGGAATTAAATGCTCAAGTTTATCCTCTTTAGGTGATGTAGACTTGCGATGACCTGCTGATTCCTCTTCATTTCCTATTTGCTTAAGCCTTCTAGGAATTTTATCGTCATAAAGAACTTATTGATTTAGCTTCCCATCATATCTTTCCTTGTTTCCATCTTGATGTTAGAAATTTTAGTCTTATATAATTAATTACAATCATGTTCAAACATAGTACTTACTTTTTCAACATTGTATGGCTGGTTCATACTATCTCTAATGGCAATATTCTGAATTTTGATTTTCTTCTTGATTTCTTCTTCACTTTATCTAGTTATTTAACTCTGATTTTCTTCAAGACTCGGAACCTTGTGGAATGTACTTGCATAATAACATTAAACATAGAATTTTTTAGAAAATTTGGTGGCTCTTTTAACCCCACTCCTGCTCTATTCATAAATTTGTTTTCCTATGCATTTTTACATTTTGTCTTATGATTCAAATTTATTTGAATGCCTTTAACTTGAATCTCTTCATCTTCCTCTACCATCATGACTTAATTTAAGCACCCTAGTGATTCTCCAAGGTAATATTTATGATCCACCATCTTATCAAAATTTTCACAGTCTTCCTTTTCTGTCCTCTTCTTCATGTGAATAGCTTCTTGGTCATCAAACACCTTCCTTGGTGTTTCTATACTCACTTTGTTGTTTCTTCTCACTAGTGCATTAGATAACATATGTATCTCTACCTTCACTTCTCTTGAAGGTATTTTTCTTCCCATCCAAAAATTATCATAACCACTTAACAAATGTTCACAAAGTGGCACTTATTTCACTATTTTTGTCTCTCTAACTTGCTCTATTGTTTTGTGTAGGTACTTTTTCTTGGTCATCAACATGACACTTCCATCCTTCTCATCTCTTTCACCTTTAAAGGGTATGAGAATATGCCCCACTTCATCCTTACAAAATTTATAAACATTGATTTTTCCATCATGCTTGGCTCTCCTGTAAAATTGCCAAGGTATACTTAAGAGTAAATGACAAACATCTATAGGTATACCATGACATAACACTACATCTTTATGTTCTAATTTTAAAATCAACTATAATTTTTTCACTTACCAGGATCTAACAATTTTGCTGCACCCATGAGATGTGATAAGGCCTTGGATGTGGAATTCTTCTAAATACCAGCTTCTTCACCATGTATTCTAACCCAACATTGTTAGTGCTTCCTCCTTCAATAATGACATCACAAAATTTTCCTCTAGACTTACCTTTAGTCCTGAAAAAACTCCTTCTTTGACTTATATCTATGTTTTGACCTTTTAGTTCTATCATTTTACCTCTTGGATGCTCCAACAATCTCTTCATAAAAATATATTCACCCTTCATTATTTCATAGGACTGATCTAATCTAATTTCTTGTCCCTTTTCAACTCTCTTAAAACATTTTACATCACTACAACTTGCATAGCTAGCATTCATATCGTCAAACATAAACATACCTTTTTGGTTTGATCCAGAAGAATTGGATCCTTCCTTTAAATAACTTGTAGACTCCACTTTGTTACTATACTCTGAAAATGGAATTCTTTCTCTGAAAAGATGATCTAAAGAACCCATTCTATCCTCCATTTGTGTTCTCATCTACTGTAATTGTTCCATCAGCTTCCTAAGCAATCTTTATTGAGTATTCTGCATCCTTGGGTACATTTGTGTCATAATAATCTTGTTCTTATTTTTTGATATAATTCATTCTAACTATCAAATCAGAGTCTTTGCTATGATACCAAAACCAGTGTAGAGGATTTAATGAACTTCAAATAACCTTTGGTTATTAAAATGTCTCCTTTTGTAAACACTAGCTTGTTCCTTGTTATAGGCATGTTCTTGTGTCTTGAAATCTTGCATTTATGAGATTTGATTCCTGCACTTCTCTCCTATAACCATTGGTTAATGATCAATTTTGTTTAAGCACTCCATCCTAAATATGTTTCAACCTGCCATTAGTCACTCCATGCACATTATTCATTCACTGTAGCCTATACTTTCTCAAGACCTATATAACTTAGTCTTCACCAATGAGATTATCACTATTTTATATCATAGAACTATCCATATTCTTGAATCGATCCTCCATACATCCCCAGAATACCCCTATAATCACACTTCCTCTATTAACCTTATTCAAGCATGTATAGTCTTGATTGATAAGGAAGTTTGTCTAAGTTCTATTATACTTGATCTCTTTACTATGGTTCTTGGCATATTTAATTGGTTTGAGACTCCTTGTTTCACCATAGCTAAGGTTATTAGACATTCACTTCAATAATTTCCTTGCCAACTAACATAGATCTCGAGATTAGATTTATAAGACTACCAACCCTACTTTTGGATAAATGTTCAGATTTCTAGAACTAAACATACAATCTTCCAAAACAAGTTAGTGATTCATATGTCTAAGATTGGATTCTCACCCAAAAATTGATGTGAACACCTCTGAAATGCCTTCCAGATGATCCTTGATGAATTTGGAACCTTGACCCATTGAATAACATTTGCATGCATCTCCAATTACCCTAATTTTGGGCACTATCATAACTAATCAACACAATCATCCATACCACCTTCACACGTGAAAATTTGACTCTAAAAATTTGCACACTTATAGAAATCATCAGTACAATCATAGCCTCAAAATTTCATAGTATTTGGCTATATGTAATTTAAATGGTTTGATGCCCTAGTAAGGGCATGCGATGAAGAAATTAACTCAACAGGTGACTTATGAAGGTTTCATGAGCTACAAAAAATTCCTAAGACTCCTCAGGTATGTGCTCCCCTTTTCCATTAGCCATAGTCCCTTGAAACATTTTTTATGCTTACTATTTATATTCATGTTCTCGGCTTGAGCAGGGATAAAAATACACAGTCCTATTTGCCTATAAATACATGTGAAATTAAGACCAATTCTTGCAAGAATTCAATCCTCTCCTTTTTAATTGTGGCTTAAAAATTCTATACATCATGATATATCTCTCTCTTTCATGTGCATATCCCCTCTCAAATAGATAGTATTCTTATCATGAGACTAGGAGCTAACACCCTAAAATAGTGCAACTAACACTATTATTGCTCAATAAGATTCTCAACTTAGAATCAGGCTAAAACAACCTATGACACACGTTTACCAACAAAGATTATCTCCCTACATATCCTATATGGATTTTATTAGGCCAATTCACCTTTACTAGAAAATTTTACCCCTTTACTAGGCCTATTAATCACTTACTACAATTATTACATTCATATTTGAACTTGTACTACTCCATTATGGAGAGAAAATGTCCTAGATAATATACCTAGACTCTCTAAATGCCTAACCTCCTATGATGCTCCTGCATCACTGATACTCAAAATCCATGGCATCTTTCAAATGTAGGGATGCTTGGATAGTAGAGGGCTCAACAGATTCAAAAACGCTACTCATCAAAGATAATTTTGCATCTTCTTGTGCTTTACTATGAGTTTTTGGTCCAGTGGTGGATGTATCCTGTGGAGCGTGCAATTTTTAATCTTGTATCATATTAGTATACCACTTGGGCATACACTGTATTTTTCCCATGAGTTGTGGTCCTGTCTGATCATCACCATCTTCCCCATCATCAATGTCACCATCAACGAGAACATCAAATTCTATTTTAACAACATGTGAAATATCTACATCAGGTGAGTTTGGAGGAGGATTTTTAGCTTCATTATTTTCAAATAAATATCTGCTAGTGTAGAATTTTCTAGTCTTTAGATCCATCAATATGTACCTAAGAGCCTCTTCACTATAGCTAATGAGGATGAGTTTTTGAGATTTCATATCAAACTTCTTTCTATTGTTCTTGGGTATGTGCATGATGAATTTGCATTTGAATACTCTAAGGTGTACAATTGATGGCTTCCGATTCAACCATGCTTCATGTGGTGTTACTCCATCAAGAGAAATTGTGGGCACTCTGTTTAGAAAATATACTATTGTCTTTGCTGCTTCTACCCATAATTTCCTTGCTAGTCTAAAATTATAGATCATGCAACACACCATCTCCATGATAGTACATTTTCTTCTCTCAACAACACCATTTTTCTGTGGTGTGTGTGGAGGAGGCATATTTAGATGAATCTCATTAGCTTGAAGGTAGGATTTGAACTCATTACTGGTGAATTCCCCCTTGATCTGAGAAGAGAGATTCAATATGAGGTCTAATATCATTATCTCCAGCCACTTTGAAAATTTTTAAGTTATCAAAAGCATAATTTTTATTATGAAGAAAAAATATCCAAATTTTTCTTGAATAATCATCAACACATAGCATGAAATATTGAAATCCAAAATGAATAGGTTGCATCAGACCAAAAAGATCAATATGAACCAAATTAAGCTTTCTTGGAGCTCGATAAGTGCTTTTATGGAATGAAGCTCTGTGTTGGTTACCTATTAGGTAGTTAGGACACTTATTTTTATCCTTCTTAAGAGATGAAAAAACTCTCACCATTTTGTACCAGTAAAGTGTTTTGAGATATTTAAAACTAATGTGACCAAGTCTCTGATGCCACAACTGTGTAGAGGAATAATTCTTAGCCACAAGTTCTTGATCATCCCTGTGGAAAAAATCAAGCTGGAACATACGTCCCACATTGGAGGATTTTGCAAAAACATTTGAGCCTCTTGATTTGTATCAAATAAAAAAATCTTATCGAAATGACTATCAAAATCAATCTTCTGATTATGACCTAGAAGCTGACTAAATGATAATAGATTCTTTGTTAAGCCAGGGACATATAGGACATCTGTTAATCTACAATTTTATGAATCAAGAGGTAGAGAAATGTTCCCAATACCTTGTAATGTGTAAGAAGAATCATCACCTAATGAAACATGATTTTTCAAAGGTGTGTCCCTCATAGTGATAAACCATTCTCTATTCTTGGTCATGTATCGAGTGGATCTTGAATCAATGTACTAAAAAACATTAGATGATGTGGATGGTTCACTGGAATGAGCAATGTAAAATAAGTCTTCTTTATCTTAATGGTCTTCTTGCTCAACTACATTACCTTGTTGATGGGGTTTTCTTTGCTAGTTCCCCTTCTTCTGCCCTTGCTTGTAGTATTATTTTCCCTTATGATACTTTTGATTTTGAGGTCCTGAATTTCTTGATGAATATTTCTTATATACATTGAACCAAGAATCCTTCAACTCATGTCCTCTTTTGTAGATAGGACATTTATTCTTTTGTTTTTTCCATTGTTGATGTTATTTTTGGGATTTTTTAGAAGAATAAGATTTTCCTTTTCATTTGTGATGAGAAGATAGTGCTTTCTCCTCTTCATCATATTTGTTGTACATTTCTTCTTATTAGTGCACTAGATTCACTAACTTGTCAAAAGTAACTAACTGATTTGACAAGTTTAGTGTCTTCACAAAAATGTGGTAATGAGGAGGAAGTGCTCTCAAAACAATGGGCATGAGATATGTATTAGTAACCATCTCTCTCAGGGATAGAATTGAAGTCCGTAATTCTGTTATGCATAATAAAGATTCCACTTTCTCACTTGTCTTGAATTTTAGTGTATGCAACTGACTCTGAAAATTTAATATTGTGTTCTTGTTTTTGGCCTTGTACATGGTGCTCAACTTATCCCACATGTTTTTGGATATTTTGGCATCTAAAATGTGGGGTTTCACGTCATTAGACACTATGAACAAGATTATGACTTTGGTATTCTTATTAGACTTGTCAAATTGTCTTTTTTGGGCTACATCATCTGGTGATCTAGTTACGAAACCATTCACAATAGGATAAATTTTTTAAAACTTAAGTTGTGTTTCAATCTTATTCTTTCATGTACAATAATTATCTCCTCTTAGGAGTTGTGAGTCTGGAAGAAATAACTTAGGGGAATTGGTGCCAATTTTCTAAGTTAACTGATAAAGGGTAAGGCTCTTATCACTCTAGGTATAAGGTCTTCCAATCTATATACCATTATTCTGATATGCTGAAACTTTCTATATATGCGCCCTTTCGATATACCCATTGGTACATGGATTAAGATTTCCCTTTCGATATACTCGATGGTACATGAAAGAGGCATTAATGTACATGAATGAATTCAATACATGGTACCAAGACAATACTGAAAGGGGTTTGTGTAATTATTTACACCAGCTCAAGGAAATATCCTCATACATGTGCGTAACTTCACTATATACGTAGATCATTTCAGTGTCTAGATTTATGTCGTGTAATCATGCACATAAGGATGAGAGGGCTCAAAGTGTGTGCATTGTGTCCTTATTTCTCCTAATCAATTTATAGGGACAATGCCTAGATGACCTTGTTGTAACTATATTAGGCGTTAAGTGCAGGAGTAGTTGCGATGACTTTACCCATAAGTGCTTCCCATAGGAAATGTATATACCAAATGCTACGAAAGAGATCCAAAGATCTCGTGAGTGTTATAGAACCAGATTTCATTGTTTTTGTTTTCAAATGTATGCCATTTTTTTTCAGTTACAATGTTTGTGCTTGAGTATGAAAACCTACAAATTAGTAAAATCCATTGAAATATACTCTGAAAATATATGATTACATCCAATATGTAAAAAAAAATTAATGGTAGGTAAAATTTTTTGTTTTGCGAGTCCTTGGTAGCCTCTAAAGCTAAATATGGCTCACTGTGTAAAAAATTACAAAAAAATCATTGAAAAATATAGTTTTTGATACCCCTCCCTTTAAAAATATTGCTCAGAATGATTTTTAAAGAAAAGTGGGAGAAATTGTTTTTTCCCTCAAAAGTAGGGTTTTCTTCACTAATTTTGGGGTGGGGTTTGACTATGGATAACACCTTTAGAGGATTTTTTGGCTATATTTGGCAATATGCTTTGAATAGTCCTCTAATTTTTTTAAATAAAACACTATTACTGTGGGGGATCAAACCTAACACCTTCCCTTCCTAGCACCATTCAAATAACCATAAAAAACACTCTTAGCACATACACAACAATGTGAACAATTTATATTTGACCACTAAACAAATTCACTAATGTTTTTTGAAAAGGAAGTGTCACTCTTTTTATGGACCACATGGCACGAGCATTTAAATGGGTTGTTTAGGGCTTCCTGAGAATCCACCTTCACTTTGATTTTGTATTTTTTGATTTATTGATCTTAGGACCACCTCTATTTTGTTTATATGTTTCTTTGAATGGTTCATCCACCATTTTGTGAAGGTCAATTTTTGTTTTGACTATGTTTTTTTTTATCCACCATTTTTGTTTTGTATTGTAGAGTGTATGGAATACTCGAAGCTATCTGGAATTTCTCCACATTTATTCTTGCAATGGATGGACGACTAGTGCCAAGGTGGATTGGGGTGATCATGAGGTTCACTCTCCTCGATCCTTTCTTACCCGAATGTGATATTCCTAGCTCATGGTTCAATTGGTGAACAATGTAGAGGCATGGGGGCTTGGTCCTTTAACATAGGAACTCATTGTGGAGGAGCCCTATTTTCTTAGACCAAATATGAATCAAGTCTTCTGATGAAAGCAAGAGAGATCGATGCTTAGCAAGATTCAAACAAGGGGTATGTGGGTTCGGTGCATGCGAAGACTTTAACACGAACCCAATACTTTGATCTCTTAAATGAAAAATAGCTTAGAGTTCATTGGATGCTATTGTGTGTCTTGATCAAGAGCTAACTCGGCCCAATAGACCCAACTCGGTGGGTGACTCGGCTATGTGGCTTGATCCACAGCACAACCAGCTCACTAATTTTTAACACAGTCTTCCAAGTCTAGTAGAAACCCTCCAGATTTGGCAGGAAATTATAGATAGTTGTGACTAAAAAACTCAATAATTTTAGCTATAAAACCCCTATTGGAGGGGAAATTTTTTTATTTCTAATTTCTTCTGAAATAGAATCAGATTTACTGAAACAAATATCTTCTAGTAGGAAATTTTTCCTGGTGCAAGAGGTACTAGTGTAAAAAAATTTACTTTCCAAACACCTAGAAATGGATAGGAGGTTGTGGGGATGGAGATGTAAAGTTTCAGAAGGCTGCACATGATCTCCAAATTCTTCTCCAAGCTCCTCTATCTCTTCTTCACTCTCTTTGCACACCTTCTCTATTCACACATGCTCCTCTAACCTGATCTGATACCAAATATATAAGAGGAATGAAAGCCTCACAATTATATTGATATTTGATCAAATCATTTAAAATAGAGGAGGCTGCAATATTTATATATATTGCACAACCAAGTAATTACAAGTAGGAAGTTACATAGGTGCAATAAATTACATACATGGTAAATAAAGCCAAAAATGGTTATAAAACCATAAGAGAGTAAATACAAATAATATGGTTGTAATAAACAAACCATATAACTATGAAACCAATAATTAACTAACAATGGTAAATGTAAAATTACCTATAGTAAAATAGGTTTTACCTAATCATTTTTACATTTTCTAACTCGTCATTATACATTTGTCTTTTTATTTACAACCATAGATGATGGATGGTGGGATCTTATTAGGTGCACGAACCTGGACCTATTTATGATTACCATTGAGATGAATCAAGAGGCATTGTTGGCATACCCTAAAACCCCAATGTAAGACTGATATCACAGTGATGTGTTCTCACTAGAATAACATGCAACAATAGAGATTAGTTGGTTAAAGACTGAGATTATGATACTTCAAGATAGAGAGAGATGAAGAGGATCCTTATATAGTGGGGCTACCTCCACCTATCACTCTCATGGAAATTTCCATCAATCAACACACAGAGGTTCTCACGATACACCTAGAATATCTTGACATCATATCTGCAACAAGAGTCCTCACCCTACTCCTTCACAAGGATCTAGGAGAGAGGGATAGGCCAGAGGCCATTATTTCTTTGGGACCATTTTTGTGTATATCATTTTTTTGTATTTTGGCTCATAATTGAGAGTTATGACCACACTTTTCCTTCAATGTGATGAAATTGTACTCAAGATACTTGAAAAATATTTTTTTATTGAGGATAAAAGGTTTTTTGATAGGGACCTGTTGGCGAGAAAATTCTTCAGTTGAAAAAATTGGTGTATTTCCACCAATGCTATGGGAATAGGTTCCTCTACTTGAATTCCGTAGCTCCATTTATTGTGTGTGAACAAAAATGAAATTATGTGGTTGTCCCAGAGGTTGTAGATCCAATAGGGACACTCCACAAAACCTATGGAAAATGCTTTCAATTTCTTGCAAGGGAGGAATTCGCTAGATAGGTGGAAAAGGGGAGTGGGAAATCAGGAGGGGGATTAATATTATAGGTAGAAATTTTAGATTCATGCAAACATTAATCATAACATATCAACACACATATTTAGAAAGAAAAACAACATTTTTACTAACACCCAGACAAGATGGAATTATGAACACAAAGTCTCACTAATTCCCTCATCAAGAAAAGAATGAAACTCCTTTCTTATTTATTGACCTTTTGGAAAATTTGTACATTAAGGGAAATGTAAGAACACATGAGAAGGAAATTAGAAGAAAAGAGATATCTTTTTTGCTTATCAAAAGTAGTTATCTACTCTTGAAAATACAAAATTGACAACCCTTTGGGATGGGGAAGTCTTTATAATTTATAGATTTCAAGAGGGATCTTCACCTACCCCCACATGGATTTTTGTTTACCTTCTACAACATGTGACTCATCGATTCCCTAGGGGTTGAATCAAGGTGGATTATTACAATATTGAATATAGTCACATTTAACCGAATAGGATGAAATTCATGATTTCTTATAACAAAGAAATAAAAAGGGGTAGAGAAGAGGAGAAATAATGGAGAGAGAAGAGAAGGAATGCCCTATAGCCCAGATGAGGATGCCTCTTCCTTCGATGAAAATCAGATCCACTGATTTTGAAGATTGAAAATTTTCCCAAGATGGCCCTCTAAAACACTACCATGCTGTACTGATGAAGGTTCTCTTTTGGACACCTTTGAAAACTTTTCCCCTTTTAAAAAATCTTTGAAATAATGCACTTCTACATATTTCTAGGATAAATTGAGAAGAGGGATGATGAATATTTGAGAAGGAGACCATTGAGAACATTGGAAGATGAATCCCCTATTCGAGAAAATCCTTTTGATCTTTGAGACACTATCACAACTTCATGATCAATCATTCACATGGGTGAAGTTTGATGCACTTTGTTCCCTCAGACATGATCTTGATCTGACTACTGCTGACGCACTGATGATGAAAGAGACATGTGACAAAATATTTTTGATTATGGAGTAAGGATAAGTAGACCAAAATAAATTTCATCCACTAGATGATCATGCCTCACATGTGAAATGAATTGAAAAGGTATTCAGTAAAAAAATTACAATTTTCTTGTTTTAGCACTTTGTGCTCACCGCATCGGGGAATGCGAGGGTTGACTTGAAAACAGAGAGAGGAGCTCCCGTGAGTGCTGAGACCATCATAGGATGATTTAATTACTGAAATGTGACCTCCTTTATCTCCTTTCACTCATTTTCTATTTTATAATATCCACCATTATGGTCTCATTTTCCTAATGTTTTACCATTTTTTCTTGATCTTGTCAACTTTGGAGTGTTTTGATCATGTGGGAGTGAAAAAAGAAGTGTAAAAGATATTTTTCTCAAACTTACTATTCATATTAGTTGCTGCTATAGATACTAAAATTATAAATTGGTCTCCCTGGTGTTGGATTCAAACGAAACCACTTGGAAAAGTGTACATAATTCATTTCAAACCCTGCTCCAATTTTCATGTGATTTTGCTCATTGGAACCCTAGGAAGCGAAGAAGTACCTCACTGACTTTTCACTACAGTGTCATGAAAGCCATTAATGGATTCCCTAAGATTTTTGGAAAATGTTCTTTCCCACATCAGATTGCAATGAAATCAGCTTCACCGAAATAGGTTTTTCATCTAGATTTTGTGTTCAAGTTTTAAGCTTGATTCATTAGCTGAAATGATGGGAAATTGAAGAAATAAAAGATAGGTCACAAAAAGATAGTTTCCCCACCATTAAAATATAGGGCATCATTCAATATTCTATCACTTGCTCCTTGAAGGAATTTATAAATGAAGTAGATTTCAAAAAACTCCACCACGATCCGTGCTCCAGTTTGTGAGATATTTAAAGTTCACTCTCTTGGGTACGGAGTCATTCAGGCATGAAAATGCATATGGAACCTTTAAAAATTTATAAATTTTGTGGAAATATCTTCACTCCAATCATGGAAACATGATGCCAATCTAACTTATTCCACTTAAATTTTAGCAATTTGAACTTTGGTGTATGATATTTCTTCCTATTTTTCATGACTTGTCTTGACATAGATTATCTCTTATCTACCTCCACTAGATCATATGATCTCATGATTTCAAGGCTCAATTGGAGTGATCAATCAATCTCATTTTATCTACATGCATAATGTCTACCTTTTTTGACATATTATAAGGACATGAAACCTAGGTAAATGGAGTTCTTGAATCTATCTTGACTACTAAGCACACTTCACACACATTCAATTGAGTAAGATTGTAGTATGTCTGCAACCATGATTTGATACCAAAATGATACTTAGGTATTACTAAGTTCTAATTACATGAATCAATGCTTTTTCTCATAGTTTTTCTCCTTACCTTGGTACCATAGGTATAGAATTTTCTCTTTTGATCCTGGCCTTCAATATGAATGTGTTCATAGGATCTTAAATTCTGATATAAACACCTCTCTCTATACCTTAAAACATAAATAAACTCTTTTTAAGGTTCCTTAGACAACAATGTGAAGAAACAAGATTTAACAATCTCATCTAAGGCTTAAATTAGAGTAAATAATTACAACATCGATAAATTGAATTCAAAATCCTTCAAAGACACTTTAAACACCTCCCAAATAACTCCATTCTCCTTCATACATGAATTCGTACTTTGAATAATGTAAATTTCCCCATAATTTCATATTTTTCATGGTTCTTTGTTCACTATTTTCTCCTACATGACCTGGAAATTTTTGCAATCTATAACTTTTTCTACACATGTCCATTTAATCTAAAATCTAGAGGACCTCTTTATCATGTTGGGTCAGAAATATGGTTAAAATTACATCAAATTTCATCTCGTAGAAAAAAAAAATAACTTTCCCTAGTTTGGGCCCTAAAACACTAAATTGCTCATAAAATCGATAATCCTCACTTTCAAAGCTTACAAAAAAATTATACATGCTCAAAAACATGTGCTCTTTGACTATTTCTTACTAGCAAGGAAGAAAAATGCACCCATACATGACTATGAGAAATCATCTTGCTGCGAGAGGACATGGGAGTCTAAATTGAAAATCTAAACACCATGAAAACATGCCAATTTCACAATATAATAACACAAAATTTCAACCACACTTTTATTGTTCATCTTCCATCAGATTACAATTTATATCTTTTCTCCCTCATGTGAGAATCCCCTTATAAAATGAAATCCTGAACTAGTCTTGGTTCCAAAACCAACTCCTACTAACATGCAACAAAGTCTGAAATTGAACTTGAATCTATCTCACACCACTAAACAAGGCTTGAGGTGTTATAACAAACTCTAAAATCATTCCAAAAAAACCTTTAGCCTCTTGACTTGGCATAAATTCCTTGTTTTGACACTAAAAAATTGTTTAATCCTCCAATTACTCAATTACTTACCAATTTTACCTTTTACATACACTTAGTTATTTGAAAAAAATAGTTGGAAGGAAAATGACATCACTTTACTAATAGACCTCATGACACACATTTCAAACATCCATGATGCTCTTGCATTAGATTCCTCGAGTGGGAAAAATTTTAGCTCCTACTCAAATGTATGCTTGAACTCTTCTTCCTTCTTGCTTTCCAATTCCTTCTTGCAATATTTATTTTTCCATCTTGACTTGTATGATGCCCTTAGTTTCCTTTTCTCCCTATCTTCCTACTACATATTGCATCACACTTTCTTTTCATGGATTTTCCCTCAAACTTATCTCTTGCATTCATTTTATCTCCTTCATGAGTCTTGGTAATGACTTTGTTAGGCCTTCTTCTGATCTACCTATAATAACAACATCTAGAACATTATAAGATACAACAATATAATGCATAAGTGAATTTTCCACTTGTTTCACCACCATTCTCTTCTCATCTTCATATTTAGTTTCTTGGTAGGCTTGTTTCACTTTGTAGATGAAATAGAATTCTTCAATACCACAATCCTTACATCCTTTGTGAGTTCACATTCTTCCTTAGATGTCTTCCACTATAGTTGATTGTCTTCTTCTTCACTTTGAGACTCCATATCCTTAATCCCTTTGTCATCTGGGTAGCATCTGATCCAATATTTTGTAGATAAAATCACATTTTGGTGCTTCATCATATTTAAGCTTCAATGCCTCAACTTGGCATTCCTCTTATGTGGCCTTTGTTCCTGAAATCAACCATCTAGAGAAACAGTTAGAAATAAATTATTGAGACCGCTTTGCCTCCATGGATGCCTCTTATTTTGGCATCTCTCCTTCTGGTTGCACTTCTTGGAACTCCTTTCTTGGTTTCTTTCTAGGAAACTCCTCATGTTGCTCTCCTCTTGGAAATATTTCCTCTCATTCATTTTTCTTCTACAAACCAATTGTTCTCCTTCTTCTTACAAGTTATTGTGCTATCCATTTGAAAAAATTCCTAATGGGAAGATTCCATCCCTATGCTCTAAATATTGTACCTCTCAATTCCTCTTGCATTTTTTACATCATCTTTTCAATATCTTCTCTTATAGAATTAACTTATTCTTGGAGTTTGTACAATCTTTCCTTCTCAATCTCTTTCTTCTCTTGCCTCTTTGTAACCATCTATACAAAATTTTCACAAAATTGCATAAAAAATTGTTATCTAAATAATTAAATCTTTCCCAAATATCTTCAGCGCTCTGATACAAAAAATGATGCCAATTTAGCTTAGTTCAGTTGAATTTTAGCAATTTAAACTTTGGTGTATGATCTATCTTCCTATTTTTCATAACTTGTCTTAACATAGATTATCTATTATCTACCTCCATTAGATCATATGATCTCATGATTTCAAGGTTTAATTGGAGTGATCAATCAATCTCATTTCATCTAGATGCATAATGTCTACTTTGCTTGACATAGGATTAGGACATGAAACCTAGGTAAATGGAGTTCTTGAATCTGTCTTGACTACTAAGAAAACTTCACACATCTTCAATTGAGTAAGATTATAACATGTCCATAACCATGATTTGATACCAAAATGCTACTTAGGTATTACTAATTTCAACTTACATGAATCAATGCTCTTTCTCATAGTTTATCTCCTTACCTTGGTACTATAGGTCTAGAATTTTATCTTTTGACCCTAGCCTTAAATCGGAATATGTTCATAGGGTCTTAAATTCTGATATAAACACCTCTCTCTATACCTTAAAAAATAAATAAACTCTGTTTAAGGTTCCTTAGACAACAATGTGAAGATATAAGATTTAACAGTCTTGTCTAAGGCTTAAATTAGAGTAACTAATTACAACACAGATAAAATGAATTCAAGATCCTTAAAAGAAACTTTAAACACCTCAAAAATACCTCCATTATCCTTTATACATGAATTGGTAGTTTGGATAATGTAAATTTCCCCATAATGGCATATTTTCCATGGTTCTTTGTTCACTAATTTCTCCCACATGACCTAGAAATTTCTGCAATCAATAAATTTTTCTGCACATGTCCATTTACTCTAAATTTTGGAACACCTCTTTATCATTTTGGGGCAGAATTATGGTTAAAATTTCATCACGTAGAAAAAAAATATATCACTTGTCCTAGTTTGGGCCCTAAAACACTAAATTGCTCATAAAATTGATAATCCTCACTTTCAAAGCTTACAACAAAATTTGTACATGCTAAAAAACAAGTGCTATTTGAATGTTTTTTACCAGAAAGGAAGAAAAATTCACCCATACATGACTATGAGAAATCACCTTGCTACTAGAGGATAGGGGGGTCTAAATTGAGAAGTTAAACACCATGAAAACGTGTCAATTTCACAATATCATCACAGAAAATTTCAACCACACTATTATTTTTCATCTTCCATCAAATTAAAATTTGTCTCTTCTCTCCCTCATGTGATAATCCCTTGATACAATGAAATCCTAAACTAGTCTTAGATCCAAAACTAACTCCTACTAACATGCAACAAAGTTTAAAATTGAACTTGACTCTATCTCACACCACTAAACAAGGCCTGAGATGTTATAAAAAACTCTAAACTCATTCCACACTAACCTTTAGCCCCTTGACTTGACAAAAATGCCTTGTTTTGACACAAAACAACAATTTACTCTTCCAATTACTTAATTACATGCCAATTTTACCTTTTACATATACTTAGTTATTTGAAAAAAATAGTTGGAAGGAAAATGACATCACTTTACTAATAGACCTCATGACACACATTTAAAACATCTCGGATGCTCCTGTATCAAAACATGGAGGGAGGAATGGAAGAGAATTAATGGAGGTGAAAATTTTTGGAAAACAATTGCTAGAGTTTTGGGTAGATTTTGAGCAAAATGGTGAAAAATGGAAAAATGCATTAACTCCTTGGTTTTTTATGCCTTTGGGGTGAAAGTAACGATAATCAGATCATACTAAGCCAAGAACATACATGCTAATCAAACACCATGATCAATAAGATGAAAGCAATTCACCAGAATAACTTTACATAATCCTTTGCAAATAAATGAACAACAATATCATATATTATTATGGAACTAAATGCAATACATTGAGAATGAACCTTTCTTAAATAGGCAAGGAATAACAATCTAAGAACTAGTCAAGGTCATAGATCAAGCCATAAATCAAGGAAATAACTAGTCATCAAAGAACTAGTCAAGACCATAGATTTAGGAGAGAACTAGACATCAAGGATCTAGTCAATACCATAGATCAAGGAAAAAACTATACCTAACAACTAGATAATATCTCCTAATATCTAAATAAGATAAACAAAATATCCACACACATAAGTGGGTGAGGATAAATACAATAAAGGTAAATAAAGTACCTAGGTGAACATGATCTAAGGTAAATACCTACTCTAACACCCCCCCTTAAGTGAAGCTAGGGGCCAAAATAGATGTGACATGTCTACAGTATGAGTCCTGAAAACTAGGCCTGATGAGGTACTCATGTACAATAACTAGGAAAAAAGGGACACCGCAAGGTACCCAAAACCAGTAACAATAAAGTAAAAGAGAGTAAATACCCGCTCCAAAGCATCCCAAGAAGCTCAACTCAAAAAACTCGTACAATGCCGAAGAATTTTGGTCTGAATCCACTGCTCGATCATAGAACTCAAAAACAACTGACACTGGGCTTCACTAGAATAGCTCCATATAAGGAGACTGTCAACGGAGTGATGTCAAAAGTGCAAAAAAATACCAAACATAATTCATCAAGCCATAAATCAAGGAAATAACTAGTCATCAAAGAACTAGTCAAGACCATAGATTTAGGAGAGAACTAGACATCAAGGATCTAGTCAATACCATAGATTAAGGAAAGAACTATACCTAACAACTAGATAATATCTCCTAATATCTAAATAAGATAAATGAAATATCCACACACATAAATGGGTGAGGATAAATAAAATAAAGGTAAATAAAGTACCTAGGTGAACATGAGCTGAGGTAAATACCTACTCTAACACCCCCCTCAAGTGAAGCTAGGGGCCAAAATAGATGTGGCATGTCCACAGTATGAGTCCTGACAATTGGGCCTGATGAGGTACTCATGTACAATAACTGGGAAAAAAGGGACACCGCAAGGTACCGAAAACCAGTAACAACAAAGTAAAAGAGAGTAAAAACTCACTCCAAGGCATCCCAAGAAGCTCGGCTCAAAAAACTCATACAATACTGAAGAATTTTGGTCTGAATCAACTGCTCGATCATAGAACTCAAAAACAACTGACACTGGGCTTCACCAGAATAGCTCCATACAAGGAGACTGTCAACGGAGTGATGTCGAAAGTGCAAAAAAATACCAAACATAATTCGACCAACTGCTGCAAATAGGTGTGCCACGATCCAAGAATAAAAACCAAAGCAACAAGGCAAGGACACAAAATCCAGAGTGTCACGATCCAAGAAAAGCCAAGGTAACAAGGCAAGGACACAAAACTTGAAGAAGCAGGATCAGTACCACACCCTCCCATACTGCTGAATGGGTGGAGTGACACTAAAAATCTGTATGAGTTGTAAAAACAAATACTTGAAAACTAACAAAATAACACTGGACTCCACCAAAATAGATCCCCCACAAGAGATACTGTCAACATGCCAAAAGTGTCAAAAATACAGCTACAAAATCTCTCAACAAACAAGAGAGATACACTACACCTGCTAAAGATAAATGCTCAAAACAAGAAGCATCACAATGCAGAAGGTATAGAAAGTGGAGTAAGAGGCCGAATGGTGAAGGAGCCACATGCCTGTAGAGTCCTCTCAATGAATGCTTATGTTACCTCCACTAGTGATCAGATATCCACCCCAAATCAACATGGATGGATGAAGAAGATGTCTGCATATGACTTGGTGCAAAATGCACAATGGGTGCATGCAAAAGAACATCAGAATGTGTGTCAGGTTAATCATGTCTGATAGCTGAAATCTCAGGTTTCTCAAGCCTGAGTGAAGGTGCAAAACTCATGTGTTGCTCATGATCCTCAGAAAGAGTTGAGTGAACAAAAAAAGGAGCTCTGTTAATGTGTGATCCCAATGAAGTATCTGCTCGAAAACCAATGTCATGACGATAATTCCACTTAACATGTGGAATCGAGGAAACAATACCATGTGAATGTCTACCAATGACTCTGCTAGTGAGACCCATAGAACGAAAGCATGTGAGAACTAAATGCAGTGGTATGCTTCTTAAAAAAGCCATGCAAGCTGAGCATAAGTAAGATACACAACATGTGGTACTGTAATAGGCACAGATGTGGAAGAGCATGCAGTAACAAGCCTCACAGGTTTAGAAGCATCAAAAGTAGGTTCAGGATCAAATACTGGCAGATTAATGTTAGTGGGTACAAGAGCAACAACTACAAGTGGACTAGGAGCATGGATATGGTTGTCCACAATATGATGGTGATGATGTAGGCTAGCAAGTTTGTTCTGCAGGGAGTTTATTATTGTATCCTTATCGTGAATGAGTGATTGTAGAAGAGAATTTCACTTCTTGAGCGATCTATTTTCTTCCACAAATTTTACAATATCCTCTTGAAATCCACATACTTCAGAGAAAAGTATATCATTCTCATAATCCATGATAGGTACAAACTGTAACTCCCAAAAATTTAGGACTGTCGGGCTCAGCCAAAATTGCATCCACAATTGATTACAACACTCCTCCATATTTATCACTTTATAATTATAGTGCAAGTCTCAAAATAAATATTTTCAATGGAAAGATCATGAAAAAACAAGTACTTTTGTAAAAAATGACACTCAAAACCAAGTTACCGATCAAAAGTTACAAGATTTTTTAATATTTTGCTCTGTTATTTATTTTAGGTGCCACTAAAACAAAATAACATTGTTATTGCCTTCACCACACACATCAAATTAAAGGGGGCTGAAGTTAAGCACCTACTAGTAGGAATCACAAGCTTTAAGCCCTCATAAACAAGGGCTAAGGATTTTAATGGGTGTTTGCACAACTTACTATTCTGGGGTGTGTCGCGTGTTTTTGAGAAATTCACATCCAACTACCTCTTTTGGTAAAAGTACTATTTTTGGATTGTGTGGAAAATGATCTTTGTTTTTCGAAAATAGTAACCTGCAGATTTACTTGAAATAGTAAAAACCGTGCACAACATCCATGGACCCCTACCAAAAAAGGAAAGATCCAAAAATCTTCATGTGCGTAAACCGAGAAAAATATGCATCGCAACAGAAAATTGGTCTATGCAGATATCAAAGAAATCCAACAGCCCCAACAAATAATCCCATGATTTATTTTCTGGTGGGCACGAATCCCGAGGCAATGCCCTAATGTGCTTCTCTGCAACAACATTTAAAAACCAAAAAAATTGACTACTTCCAGAATTGGCCAAGTTTATAGTCAATTTTAGGGTTTTCACACCTTCCGGATCCAATGGAAGCCTCTATTTTGCATAAAACCACATGCATGCAGCAACAAAACACAACCAAATTCCAAATATATGAATACACAAAGATTTTTATTTCCAAAATAAAACTTACAGACGGATGCCAACAACAATCTCTAACTCTGATACCATGAAAGGAACGATAACTAGATCGTACCAAGCGAAAAAAACTAATAATAATCAAACACCATGATCTAATAAGATGAAAGCAATTCACCAGAATAACTTTACATAAACCTTCGAAACCAAATGAGTAGCAATATCATATATTATTTTGGAACTCAATACAATACATTGAGAATGGGCCTTGCTTAAAAAGGCAAGGAATAACAATCTAAGAACCAGTGAAGGTCGTAGATCAAGCCATAAATCAAGGAAATAACTAATCATCAAAGAACTAGTCAATACCATAGATTTAGGAGAGAACTAGACATCAAGGATCTAGTCAATACCATAGATCAAAGAAAGAACTATACCTAACAACTAGATAATATCTCCTAATATCTAAATAAGATAAAAGAAATATCCACACACATAACTGGGTGAGGATAAATACAATAAAGGTAAATAAACTACCTAGGTGAACATGAGCTAAGGTAAATACCTCCTCTAACAATCCTAGGGACATTTATTTTCCCAAATAGCCTAGAGGGCATGTACAAAGGGGGCACAAAAGTGTGCCCTAGCCCTACGAGGACAAGTGGCGAACATACACTAGTAGAGGAGAGAGAGTAATTGAGCATAGTTTGAGCACCTGAGGGTTAAGCTAATGTACATGTGAGGATAGTATAAAAGAAAATAAATCTATGTCATAAGAAGAATTGTTTGAATCATAACCTTAAACCTTCTGAAAGGAACATAAGTGGAAGAATTGAAAGACATTCCGTAGCCTAAATGGTGACAAGTGTAGCTATGACTATGTGGTAGCCTTGTCAAAGTGGTGGACTGGGATGATTTCCAAAAGAAATGATGATAGAGGCCTCTGATATGTTATTTTATGAGCTCAAGAGCTCAATGTTTAGAGTGCCATCAACTTATTGAGTCCCCCTTAGTCCCCTTGTATAAGGTCACAATAGGGTCATTGTAATGTGCCACTTCTATATATCGTATTTTACACGTTGCAATGGAGCAATAATTTTCTAGCTGTATATGTTTTATACCTCCTTGTGAGATTTCCTTTATTAGTTGTATGAACATGCTGGAGTTTCCAGACTGTATTTATGGGATACTTATTTATATGATATGGGTCTAAAGGTTTGGATTTTTTTTTTTAAAACACCTTAAAAATTTGGCAGCCTTTCCGAAGGCTTGCAAGGTTTTTCCACTTGGCATTTGAATGAGATTTTGATGCTCATTACATTGTGTAATGTGTGGAATAGGTTCATGAAGATGCACCATGGAATGTAGGGAACCTGGATCCCACTTCCGGTGGTATCTTGGGGGTACCTGCCAACTCATTATGGAGCTTATAGATAACTAGTGGTTTGTTGAACCACGAGTTATTATGTCATTTGGGTTAGGGATGTCTTGACTCTATGTGCCTGGGAAAGGAAAAATTATCTATATATTGTTTCTTGAGGGAGGCATAAGAGATTTAAGGGAGGCATAAGAATTTGTTTTTTGTGTGATTTATGCTTTACAAGGTATACAAAGTTGTTGTGATGTTTTGGGAGTGGTGTTACAATTTATGTGTACTCACGTGAGTTGGCCATGTTTTCTAATGTTTTGGATAAGGTTTTGATTGCCTTGTGGACACTATGTATGTGCAGCTATTGTTCTGAGTTGTGTGAAATCTTCATTTATTAAATATTGTGAATATTAGGTCATTATAGTAAACTTACATCTGAATATTTTTTGTGCCGGTAATCTATGTGTGACAAGTACTATGTTGTGTGGATCACGTACATTCCTTCCAGGGATTGGGTAAGCTGTTTTGATGTGGTATGATTGTGATTGTATGTGAAATTTTCCTATGAATCATTGGTGTTGTTTATGACATTGTTTTGTTATTGGGATAACAGTACCTATTAGGCACCCACAAGAATGAATAAACTAAAACTTCACAACAATGAAATCTTAAGGAATTGAGTTACGAATAGTGTATAGGAAAAGAGATTAATTAAATAAGGAAATAATAGAGAACTTCCAATCTTCATAGAACAATGAAAGTTAAATAATATGCCAAATTTTCTAATCTATCCCTGGGTCGTGGTCTAACGGCAGAAGATTTTAACTATAGGAAGAATCCTTGTCTTTATCTATCCTTTGTTACTTATCCCCTTTGTTTTCTTCAGTGTTAAGTTGTATCGATGACGATGGTTTCTTAAGGGGAGGAGAATTTAATGCCCCGGTTGGTGTCGATTCTTCTTCTTGCTTTTGACCCTAGTTTAGTGCATTGAATGGCTACTTAGCACTCCCTATGATGAGTTATGAAAATAAATTTTGTGAACCCAATTATTTGTTGTAGACGCAGTCTTTTGGAGCTATGGGAAAGTTACCTTAGTAATAAATTTTGTTACCCATACCATAGTGTGCTACAACTTTTGTTTCAAACGGTAATGCCTTGGATCAATTTCAGTGATCCAATACATACCTATGATCGTTAGGTAATTGCAATATCTATTTCAAATTAAGAAATACTTCCCTTCTTTCCATTTTATTGCACCATATCCTTCTATTAATTCCCTTCTTTCCATTTTATTGCACCATATCCTTCTATTGTAAGCGCTTATATGTTTGCCGAGGGTCTTTTGTAAGGTATTTTTCAAACATTTCTTTCTGTTGTACTAATCATATTTTTGATTTATGGGATGCTTAATAACGCTTTTGTTAAAAGTTCTAAATGTTTATTTTTGAAACCTCTCCAAAGGTATTTTGGCATATTTAAATAAAAAGGTACATAATAATTATAAGCTTATTTTTAAAAATAAAATAAAATAATAAATCAGCCATCCATCTAAAAAAACTTGACTTTTACCAAATCATGGCTAGTTTTGGTTGTGTGAGTAGGTGGAGAAGGTTTAGAGGTGGTGACAATATTTTAAGGGACTGGTAAAATTAAGCAAAAATTATGTTGAATTTATTATGCTCCACTGACTCTTCCTTTTATTTATTGTTATTAATGGTTCATGTTTGGTGTGAGGGAGAATTTAGCTCATATTTCTTGTTTTTGGTTCTATATTTGCGGGAGATGGGTGGAATTGATGGCCAACATCCATTCCTTTAATTTTTATTTCATTAAATCTTCTCTAACTTGGAATGGTGGATCTGGATATGCATTTCTTATTCGTTGGCCGCTCATACTATATTAATTTTTTAATTTAAGACCAGTTCTAGCATTGTGGTGGTTGGATACACCATTGACTGGAGTTGTTGAAGAATGCGTTGATATTTCAAATAGATGTAGTTCACAGGTTTTAAGCTCCTGCCTTTTCCACCTGCTACTTTCTTGTGCCAAAATGTTGTCGTGGATAATGTATGGGCGTCCAACAAGTAGATTAGAGGAAGGATGTAAGATGTTACTATTGCATAAGCCTAGTAGACAATTTTTGCAAGTCCTGGAGCTTATACATGCATGATAAACACTACCCATTTGAATTTTATGCTAGCTTTAACAATATCATGAAACAAATTACTTTTAATTTTTTAAATGGTAGTTTCCTTGGATTCCTATGGTTGTTTTACATTAATTTTATCGTGCATGTTGTTCTTCTATTTTCCCCCTAATTACCATCTTCTACACGAAATTTTTCTTCAAAATAAATAAATTTGGATTTGCGTGTGGGTTTGCTCATCATATTTTGTTAATATATAGGTTAAACCAGAATCTTGAGATAGTAAAATATTGTGACCTTGTCAGTTGTGTGTATGCACTGTAACTGGTTTTAATAAATGGGTATCTCTTGGATTTTTTAGTTAAGGAAATTATCTATGGGGTAGTTAGAGAAATGATTTATTAAATACCCATTTAGGTGACTTCGTGTTGAGGGTATTCTGATTGGATGTGTTTGTATTGACAATCGTATGCTAGAAAATATTGTCGATTACCCCATTTCGTAAATCCTTGATGATCCCTCAAAATAATATTGGAAAAAAAATATTTTCTATAATAATAATATGACGGTATTTGTTTTGGTTTAAGATATTAACCACATCTTAGTAACGAATGAGGAGAATTGTTGGTGCTCCTTGAATCTTCGATTCAAAATGTGTGATACTACTTGATCCCCATTAGACTAAGGTCATTGTGGTTATATGGTGGTCTTAGTCTTTATTAGGGTAGAATTCAGTTAACCTAATGTTCTCAAAACATTAAATTGTAAAATACATGGGCTTGGGTAGCCTTCGTAATGATTAAGGCAACGATATTCTTACCTTACATTTTTTTTAATTTATATTATTACTTGCAAAAGGAGATTTAAGTTTGGTTAATTTTGGATAATACATCTAAGGAAATGAGTATTTCATTAACTTTCTCGAGCATGTAGTAATCCCAAGTGTGAGATAATTCATTGACTTCTGTAAGAATTCTGGAATACGTTGACTCATTGTATCAACTGTAAAAAAGGGATACACCATGTGTAATGTTGTAGTTGAAGTTTCATGTCCATTGTTCTTGTTATAAAACTAATGGGATTGTTTCTAAACCTATGTTCAGAGAGTGCACAATATTCCTTTGGAAGTCCTTTTACTTTCTTATGTGCCATTATGAAATCGTAGATAGTTTTTTGTTTTATTTTTTTAGATTAACTTTATTTGGGTTCTACTCGATTCATATGGAAACACATGGTCTATTTTAAGTATCATTGATTTCAATATTTCATATCAACTAATCCATCTTGCAAGTGCTCCATATATAGGCATACATTTTGGCAACCACTGTGGGACCATTTTGGTTGTGGGTAACTCTTTTCATTTTCCGAATCTAACATTGTTTTATTTGGGGTTTTGTTTCATTTCATTTTGATTTGAGTTTGTTTTACCCTAACATTTTTGTTATAGATCTAACATTTAATTTTACATGTATGCTAATAATCCAAAAGAAATTGGACCTAGGCTAGTTACAACTGCGATTACATTGTGATTTTCTACCAAAAAAATATAACAATAGGGTTATAGGTTAGTCGCAATGACAACTATTCTGTAATTTTGTTTCTGTAAAAAACCTAAAAAATACTTGTTTACTATTGATGGAATGAATTAGGAATTTACACACACTAAATATAGGTCCAAATAAGGGTAAATAAATGTCCACATAACTATGCGAAGTGATTGGGCATGAGCCCTAAAACCCATTGTGTGGATTACCACATAAACTCTGAAATAGCTGGCACATTAAGAGGACTCACCAGTAAAAAGGCTCAATGAGCCAGCTTGATTGACTAGTTTCACCCATGAGGTGGAGCTAAAGTTGTCCGTGGTGACGGCCCCATATTTATTGATCAAGGGGTAAGGTAAATTCTGCGATTAGAAATTTTCATGTGTATGGAACTTGTTCATATAACATTTGACATTTAGAGAGAGATCCCTATATATGAAAATAAACAAATTGGGTCCATATTTAACCTTAAGACAAATAAACATCACCACATTCATCAAAACATTTCATTCCAACTTCCACTATCTCTAAGTCACATCAGTGACTGTTCATGTTCTTTACAATCTCTTCTCACATTGCCCTACCTATTTCTGAAAATAATTATGAGTTATGATTTTCCCATTCCTAGTCGTAACTATGACTATACTACAATTTTTTCGTCACATATTTTTCCTAGAGCCAATTATAGATGTGACTGGTTTGTAACCTTCTAAATCCATAGTTCACACATTTCTAATTTTTTTCTTCATATCATATTTTCCCACACTCAGTCGCAACTGTGACAAACCTACACTTTTTATTCATATCATCTTTCCTACTCTTTCCATTCATGTTTCATAGTCCTAGTCATAGGTGCAACTATCATTCCCCATAGATTCTAGTCACCTTCATGTTGATTCTCACCCCAACTTATGCCACCAACATCTCCTTTATCGTATTTCCAAGATTTAGTTCAAAAACTTGGGGGAATTTCATTCGCACTGAATTATAAAACAATTTACAATGATTCTATTCATCCCATGGTACCATGCTACCCCTATCAATTGCATTTAAAATTTTCAACTTTTTATAAATTTGATGAAACCAAGGATCCCCAATACCACTTGTATTTCTTTCACTACATGTGTCACCTCATTCAACATGATGATGCACTCCTTCACACTTTCACCCTTTCACTTGTTGGCCAAGTACTTAATTGTTACTCCTATCTCCCACAACATTTTACAAATTCAAACAACATGTAGATATATTTTAATACCACTTCTCCATCCATATTGCACCTGAAGCAACATTATTTTACCTTCACATGCTTTGAAAATCCTATAATGAGTATATTCTTGACTTTATGGCACATTGACATGCACTTGTTCACCACCTCTCAGTTTCACTCCCAAAATCCGATCTCTTTGACCTCTTTTGAAAAATTTGTGTTCCTTACATCTCCCAAAAGTTATAAATTCATTCACTATGCACATTTGACAAGGTCGTGTATATGACACAATGCCTTAAGGATGTACATCTTAGTCGTCCTTCTTCCTTTCTACATGTTTTAGTTTTTCCTCTACCCTCTATACCTTCACACTCCCATGTTCATAATGTCATTCACATGGTTCCTCATCACCTTCTACACTCACATATTAATAATCATTACATTCTCCTAAGGCTCATAGATTCATTCAACACCCTTGCAAATTCACTCCATGGACTAAGCTACTTTATTTTATCCTCCAAAATTTTCTTAATGCCAATCTCATCACTCTCCCTCCCAAACCTTCCCCGTCATTATTTAATTCCTCCCATGAAACATGTGTATATCACCGTATTGAAGTTCATTCCACTGAATCATGTCCCTAACTTCACAACATCATTTAAGACCTTCTTGACATGGGGAACATTGTCATTAGGCCTCCTTCTACCCCCACTCCACCTTCTACCACCAATTCAATCACTTCACACAACATTATTATCCCCACTTCTTCTCCATGTGTCATGTCTCCATCATCCAATTCATAATTTCCTATTACCTCCCACGTATCATGTACACTTTCTATCTCCTCATCTATGTCATCTAATTTGCATCCTGTATCATCACATGATTCCACATTGGACTTCACATCATCACACTCTCCAAGTATCTTATCCTCTATATCATACCCATCTTAATCTCCACCATCACATACTTCCACATTAGACATGGCCTCATTATCCTCCTTTCTGGATTTCTCCTCATTTCCACCATCTATATCACCATGTGATACTATATTTCCCACGAAATCCTCTAACTCATCACTTGGTGTGATTGTCTACACTCCCCTTATCACACATTCAATCACTACACCTACATTGCACTCTTCATCACATCTTGGTTCACACATCACTTCACCTATCTTTCAGAACTCTTCCACATGCATATTATTACCTACATCTTCACTCATTCAAGTACCATTCTTGCTTATGGAACCTCCTGTATGCAATAAAAAAGTTGAAAAACTATGGAAATGAGATTAGATAACCTCAAATCTTAAGTAACTTAACTATGCACCATGAGATAAGAGATAAACATGGGAAGCTAACATGAAAGCATTATAACTTTGACAAAAACATCAAAAAATAACATGTATGTTACCCTCCACTCTTTGAATGCTAATTGAAATGAACCTAGAAGATCCTAGAAATCAGTTTTGTTGTTTACTCCATGAAGGTGAATGAATCTTACTAAATGGCGAAAAGACCAAGTTTAGCATATTCCATTACTAACCTATCATGGATGCAAGATGAAGCTATTTTAATGGTGGATGGATGTAAGATGGAGGAGATCTTAACAATGGAGTATGGCCAAGATCCAAATGTTCTATAGATTAAATCTATCACAAATGATTTCTAATGCCTTTCCAAAGTGCTTGAGATATTTTGTTACGTAAAAAATGTGTAAGGTTGAGAGGGAGGGGTGACCCTTCTATTTATAGTTTTCCACTTGGGAGAGTTTGGAATTCGGGTACATGTGGGACTAAAGATTAAAAAGCACTTTAGGATTAGTTTAGGATAAACATGCTTTAGGCTTAATTAAGCTTAGTTTAGGCTAGTTAACTAGGGTTTAGGCTAGTAAAACTTGATTAGCGAGTGATTAGAGACTCATTGAGATTTGGGAGGGGTCTGGATAACCATTTATGACTGATAGATAGCCTAGGAAGCTTACAAAAGTGGTTCAGAGAGAACTAGGGAGATTCTGAATGTTCGAAAGGAGGAATGTTTAGCTAATAAGAGAGATATTAGCCAAATGAGATAATTATAGGAGGAATATGATTGATAAGGTGTCGTAAATGGGCATTCGAGAATGGAACGATGAGTAGCTAATTGACAAAGTGTCGTTTATCGGCTGAATTGGAGGAAATGCTAAGTGTAAGCATATTTTAGGTGTCTACACCTCCATTTAATCATATACCATCTATTATGTTCATTCAAATTCCTTTTGGATCTATTCCTCATCATTTATAACCATGTATTATTCCATTTCTTCCTCACAAGTCACATACATTCACTCTCATTCTTTCGAATCCTTGGGATACTTCTTCCACATTCACTTTTTTATCTCCATCACCACTCATTTAGGCACCCTTATTATTATCAGTTCCTCTTTCTTCATTCATATCATCTATCACGATCATGCCACCATTTGTTTGTACCTATGTGCCTCATAAGCCTCCTCCACATCCAATTAATGTTTCACATCATTTCAATTTTTCCCACATTCTCATTTTTTTAACATTATTTATTATATGCTTCTTCCTATTCCATGTCATTATCCTATCATCACATCCATTCATCACAATACCACACCCTTGGCTCTCATATTTCCTCCAGACATCATTATGTTCTCCATACATCATCCACATGAAATCATCACTACTACCATGCTTCCTATTACTTTATATTCTATGGTTGATCAATTTTCATGTCCTCGTCCTCTAGAAATTATCACACGCTCACCACACTCAATACCTTTCTTGTGTGTTTTGTCCACACAATCACATCCTCCACAAAAAATCCTTCTATGGATTCTATTTATAATTATTTCTTCACCTATCATCCACATCATCCCCTCCAATCCAATTATTTATATCATCTATCACTTACTCCTTTACATCATGTCTATTACTCATCTATTCCCTATATGGACTGAGGGGAATTTCTTTTTTCTTCACTATTGTATTATGTATTCTCCGTACATTCCTCTTATCTTCATCTAGAATGGATTCAATTCACGCCTTGATTAATTTCACATTTTCTTTTATCGTCATTGAAAAAAATGCAAACAGACATTTCCCACAGCTAAACAACTTTCAAGAATAAAAAAATCAATATATTTCAAAATTTTCAATAAAAATAAACTACTCATGGATGTTCCTCCATATTTAATCCATTCATTCATATTTAATTCTAGTTCTTTAATCACTACTACAAATTTCATTTATAGTTTTTTCACATTCTATGTCTTTGTATGTTTCATAGCTTTTGGTGAACTCTTAATAATCTTATTGTCATATTTTTTGAGTCAATAGTCTCTATTAAAATTGATTAAACTTAGTCTCTCCTTAGTGAATCAAGAATGACTGTCCTCTTAAAGATCCATAAACTCTTACACACTTAAAATAGTTTTGAGAAGACCCTATGGCATTTTTTGTTGAGGTTTTCCAAATATCATCTCTATAACCACTTCCACTCCCTACATCTAGCCATTAGTGGTTCTCAACAACCTAGAAAATCGAGAGAGTTGCATATCATGTCCAAAAAAAAAATCAAAACAATAAATAAATGTAAAAATTAAAAAAAGGAGAAATATTAAGAACTCTCTCTCAGGGGTCTTTCCATTATCTCTACTAGGGTTATGGACACCTCGATGACAATATAGTAATTTGGCAACTAGAATCAAATGTATCTATGTCGAGGTTATGGATGCCTAGCTAGAAATGGAGCAATGCATGACTTATAATTACCATCCATTTCATTAATTACCACTTGCATGTTTCTCTCACACTTACATGTTAGATTTTTTTATTGATTGTATTATAGGTCTTCACTTCAAGTAGTAATTAACATTCATGTGCACACATATGATATTAATTATTTATAGAGACAATATGTCGTATTATGTAGTTTAGAACTTGTTTGAGCTGCTATTTTAGTTCACCTTCTGGTATCTTATCTCATTTCTTCCTGCTCATCTTTTGTTCACCAACACTCTTGATGAAAACCATGTTCATACACATACAAACCTATTACACTCCATTGTTGGAATCATATTACTTTCATAATTACACTCCACTTAATTTGGAATGAGCATCCCTGGAAATCTACTTCCTTCTACACACATTTTACATCCTCATCACTTTTAATGTCTTTTGGATTTCCTCATCATGTCATTTTTCATCACTTTACATTTCCTCATTTTCTCTTTTTATATCATTCATATTTCACTCATTTTCATAATTTCTCACTCCCACAATGTTAGAGAATTACCCCACCCCACTCACTTCAAAAACACTACACTACCCCTACCTTATAACCTACTACCCAATTTATCAACTCACCCACACACACCTTTCTACCCACCTCCACCCCTCACTTTTCCCACTTTATTGAGTCACATTCGTGACTTGACCAACTCACCGTAACTTTTTACCCCCTGATCTACCCTTCCCACCCACCCCTCTAAGTCAAATTTATGACTTAGCCTACTCACCCCAGATCATTGAGCCCTAGACCTAACCCATCCCCAACTCATTCATCGATCCATCCTCACCTATTATGTTACTCAACCTCAACTTGGTAGACTCATCTCACTCCATCCACCTCAAATTTCCCATTTCCTAGTGATTTGTAATTGTAACTTTCCCAAATCCCCATCACATATGTGACTTCCCCCCACTTTCCCTACTATCCCCGCCTTAAATCTTACCCCCTATTGAGATCACTCCAAATTCTCCCATCCACTCCTAAAAATTTGAATTAGTGACTCACCCTCGTATCCCGTCTCACTTGCTATAACCAACTCTCACTACAACCCACGTCACCCTCCCACCTCACCACTCACCATGTCAGTCACTCTTTTGATTTGTCATTCTCACCCTCTGTGATCCTCCTTAAAACCTCACTAGGACTTACCGCACTTAGCTCGAACCCAACTCTTTACTTACCCCAAACTCGACTGCCTCACCTCCCCCCAACTCATCCATCAAGTCATTGTCAAGATTTGTATCCTCATTATTTCTCATCCTTAAGCTCCCAACTCCCACAACTTGTACCTCACCATCAACTATCACTTCCTCCCCTATGAGTCACCCATATGACTCCCTATGTTACCTAATCCTAATTTATCCCTTATCCCTTCAATTAACTCGACCACCCTCACTGCACCATGTCAATTCAACTCTCCACGTTCCTTCCCCATGCCCTAACTCATCACCTCCCCACACTTTTCATCCCAACTAGCTTTCTGAGCCCTAACCCACTTCCCCACACCCTTTGATTGCAACTATAGACACCTATAATTTAGCTCCAACAATTTAAATACTTAAATTGTGCTAATTATCCTCTTTCCCGCAAATTGACAACATATCAATATAGCACATTTTATCTTCTATCATCGTTGATTAACTACATTACGCTAGTTAATTATCCCTTATATCCACCAAAGATGACAATTAATGACCTTCCATTAATTTAACCCCTTTCTACCTGAATTAACAAATTATTCTTAATTAATTAAGTTTCCTCCTCTATTAGATAAATAAACTTTCATTTATCTAATTTAATCCTTCCTATCCCCTAAATCATGCTAATACTCTTCTAAGCTAGCCTAATAGGCTTATCTCCTTATTAATTAATCACCTTTGATTACTTATATGCACCCATAATTCCATGGGTCACTAAAAGAAAAATTAAACTCTCCTAAAGTTGAATCAACCCTCCCTAAACCTTCCTTATCCACAACTAACCTAACCTCTCTATTATACCACATGTAAAGGGATGTAGAGATTATTTTATCCATTGGGATATATAAGGATACCTCCTCCTACGTTTCTATTTACACCTAAATGAGCATAGAGCCTATACTACAACCATTTCATCATCCTAGGGAATTATTCATCAGAGTGGAGCTAAGTATCACCCATTTGCATTCAATCATCCAAGTTATTTTGTGAAGATCATTGGTGTTAATCAAGAAAGGACTTGTTACCATGACTTGATGAACCTCCATCGTCAATCCTCTTGGATCAAGCAACAACTATCAACCTAGGTCTATTTCATTGATTTAGCTTTCTAAAGAGTAGAATAATAGTGTTAGCATGTTAGCTTGAGGTTTATTTTCAAGGTTCTAATGCATAGTGTTGATGTTTATTACTTTTTTACATGTTAGCATGATGGTGCATATATTTTAGCTTAGCATTATATTGAGACTATTATGTGTTATTCTTGATTTTATTTGCATAGCTAACTAATTCTTGCACACATTTGGCATGCCCGGTGGGACGGGTCCTTAGTCCCTTAGCATTGTAGTTCAATTTCTGTTGTTATTTCAATATTTGGCTAACCCTTGATATGCACGTGTGAAATAATGTTAAATTTCTTATGATTTTTTCCAACTTCGCATGTGTTGAGTCTTGTTTAGGGGTTTAATTTTGATGGGTTGTTGTCAATTTTGAGCTAACATGTTAAAATTTTGATCTTTTTAAGCTTTCTTACATCATTGTGCCGTATTTTGACATCAGAAACAGGTACATTTTTTGTAGGGGGTGTGCACACACATAAAATAGAGTGTGGGAGCTCATTTCCTAGCGCAAACATCATTCTACCAGCGCACATGCACTGCTATAGTATTGTACCCTATTTTTTTGTCAAAAATGTCAAACCAGAGCGTAGGAACTCATTTCCTAGTGCAGGCATCATTCTACTAGTGCACATGCACTACTACAATATTGTACCCTATTTTCTATCAAAACTGTCAGACCAGAGTAGGCATCTTAACCATAGCCCATGCATCCTTATAATGGTGTACACACTCGGTGTCCTGCATAGCTGCACATATACCCATTTCCTAGCACAGACATCATTCTGCCAGTGCACATGCATTGTCATATTTGTTTGACTGTCATTTTTGCTTCCCACGCACACACATCTATCCTCTAGCATAGGTGCGCTGAGGCATGCACACACATCTCTTTGGCCATGTAGGCACTTTGTAGCTCTGCTAGTCCACATAGAGGTGCACTGACACCATAACCCATGTGCATATACCTTGATCTGAATGTAGGTAACATAGTCTAGTTTTGAATATCAATTTAACATTTACAAAAACTTGTGTCATTAAAATACTAACATCTTGCGGTTTTATTCTAATTAATTTCTATTTTATAGGGTATATTTGAATGATTTTGTTTAAATTGTATTAAATTTGAGTAAACATTGCATGCTTAATCATAGGATTAAATTCATGTATGCTCTTCCCTCACACCTTTTTGAGTGATCTTGGGAATCATAAATGATTCTTCTCTCTTTCTTTTACTTTGAAAAATGTTGGGAATGTCAAATTTGGTTAAAATAAACATGTATCGCGTTTGATTTAAGTATTTTTCAGTTTTTGATTTCTTAGTTGGATCTTGCATCATGTATTTTTTTCTCTTGCATCTTAGGATGATCTTGAGAATTAGAAATGACGCTTGTCCTCTTTGTGTGTATGGAAAATTAGTAATCCATTGTGCAAGACTAAAAATCTTTGTCAAAGAAGGAATAAGTTGAGACAAAAAAAAATACTAATATAGTTTTCGTGCAGTTTTCCAAAAGGTGTTCAAGAAAATCACATTAAACTAAATAAGATAAAAAAACACACCACAAACATCACACTGTATTTACAAGTTTTTGAAAAGGGTATGCCCCTATCCTCTTAACTAGAACATATCCCCTTTGGTATAATGCCTTAAGATAAAACAATAGGGGTGGTTCTAGGAACCCTAAAGTAGCCCATGCAAGAGGGAACCTTATGGATGAAATAGGAAGTGCTCCGCAAAACCTACTTGACTAGTTTTACCATTTGTGAGATTTAGCGTCAAATTTAGCCGTATCGTGACCCCAGTGAGAGTACATGATGGACGCATTTATTTCCCACTATACTTAAAGGGGGTAAAGTAAATATAGGATAATCCTTGGGAAAACTCTGCAAACCGATCTCACATCTAGATAACTTATGATACCTAGTTGAGTGAACCTCATAGGAAGCTATCTTTGACCAAGAGCCAACTTTGACAATATCAAAAATAATATGAGTTGAGAGCTATTGCAAAGGGAGAAATGTTTTGGAGTCGTAACATTGTTTTTCAAACAAGGGGAGAGTCCATTAAAGTTTGAACGACATGTCATTCATTATGAGGATTGTAAAGTTTTACTTTTATTTCACTTTCACTTGCCCTAGGGCAAGGTGAAACTCTGCCGAAGTAAAACCAAACTCTCTTCAACACCAATTGATCTACTTCATTCACTTTCTTTTGACACTTTGTTGATCAGAATAAACGTGACTACCCTTGTGTTGGTAATTTATTTGTATTCACCACTTTTATGTATGTTTATGCTCATCCATGTTTGCGGCTGAGTTTTTAAATGTTAAAGTGTGTGAAAACATTTTCATATCATTGGTAGCCTTTTTGGTCTTGATACCCAAGTCAAGATCATCATCGTAGTTAGGCTTGATTCATCACCTTAATTATCCTTTGAACTATTTTTTTTATGTCATGTCACTACAATTTTAGTATTTACATCTTGTTTCTCGTAAACTTGACCAAAATATCTATATTGAGATGTTATGCTATACACACTCTAATGATTCCTTGGTATACTCTAGCTTCAGTTTGATTTCAATACTACCTCGATTTCGAAAAGTGTTGAGTGTTACCAATTGTGTGCATTATATCATGTCATCTTGATATTAATACCTTACTTTCTTGCAAAGTTTTGTTAACATATCTTGGTGGAATTGTTGTGTTGCTCACAATCGTAACTACCTCTTTTTGGAATATAGGTCTTGATTGGATTCAGTCTTTCTTTTAGTATACTTTTTTTAAGGACATTGTTAAAAGTAGTGATATTTTCCTAATCATCTTAAAACACCAACTACCATTTTGGAAACAGACTTAGGAATTTTATCATTTGGTTGATTTGTTTTGGAACTAACCATTGTGTGATTGTATCTTATTTGTCACCTTTTGACTTACACATTTAGAAAAATCAATTGGGCACATTTATCCTTTAACATTCATTATAAATCTTGAACTATTGACATTATTTTTACATTTCACTTAGGCTTAATCAATACCATTTGAACAAATTCAAAACACCTTAGTGAAACTCTCATATATCATGGCCCCTAAAAAATGATTGGGAGCCAAAAAGAAGGCATTTGAAATGAATCAAGCACAAACCTGAGAAACTTCAAACAAATAAGGATATAATCCCTTTATTACCCATGATCTCGGGCCTCTATTTTCCATAGAGAAAGAAGTGGAGGAAATGGTAGATCTATAACACCATGAACTATTGTTACTTTCTCCTGAGCATTCAAGTGTTGATATGTGATTTCTCCCATATGAGGATATGTTCCTTTGGTTTCGGGAAGTCATGCTTGATTTGGTTATGTCTTTTCTGCTCTTAAGATCTTTGATTGAACCGGAATATGCTTGGACTCTTTTTCTTTCATCCTTCGCATATGAGTACAATCTGATTTCTAGAAGATTGTGGATTTATCCACCATTATGACTCAACCTTGGATCAGTTGCATTGATCCAAGGAATGTTTTAATTTTATACAGGATGAACAAATTTGTATTAACATTTCGTGAGTTACTAAGTCTGACTGAACTTTGAATGTTCAAGTTCTTTTAAAACTCCTTCGTATAAAAAAAAATATGTCCGTAGAGGATAGTTTTGTTGGATTCTGGAGGTTAACTCTGGCTGATCATTGCAATCAGAATCTGGTTTCAGTCATCATAGCATCAGAAAGGACCTGGACCTTAAGCCAGGTAAGATGTGTAAGTTTTCTATCTAAAGCTTAATTACTTGATGCAAAATCAGAATCTGATCCGAGAATGTTTTATTCTGTTTGAATTCTATTTACTGATTAATCCTATCTAGTGGACCTAGACTAGAATCAGTAAGGTTATTAGTTTTTAACCTAAGCTATAACCTAATGTTGCAAGGTTAGTTAATCTAACCTAGTCCTAAACTATGTGCTTGATACTCCTAAGGGTTATCTAAACCTAACACTAAGGTGGGTGACTAAGGTTATATCCTATGACATTAAGACTAAGTCTAACCTAAGTCACTAACCTATCCTAAACTAATGCTATGAAAGGGGACCTAAGGAGGGTCGCAAGTCTTGGGTGGTGGTTTCCATGGCATTTAAGGAAATGATAAGGATGAACGACAGGTAGTGCTGCCAAGGTTAGCGAAGGTTAATTTGTTAAGAAGGGTCTTACGTGGCAGCATCTCTAAGAATGGGAACTTTTGTTTATTTTGGCTTAGAGTTCGCCAAATTTGGTAGTCGGTGGCAATGGAAAATAGGCGAGAGAATGAAAATTAATGTAATTAATTTGCATAGGGTCTCGAGCACCGATTGCTTGGGAAGGCATACAAGTGGAATTTTTCTTGGTTGTCTTGTTTTTCATGCATTCCATTTTTTGCTCTGCATGAGCACTAGTTTTTTGAACCAGCCATCTACTCTTCGTTGCATGGCAATTTTGAAAGTTTCAAATTTACTTCTGTGTCGTGGGGAATATATAAGGCATGGAGGTAACAATATTTTGTTGTTTAATCTTTCGTGGAAGAAGAAGAGAAGGGGCGAGTGCATCCAGAGGTCTTCTTCGACTTTTTAGCAACACTATCAGGCATGATAGGCCCTAACTATTAAAATCTTGCTTTCCTTTAAATGTTTTCATTAGAACAACTCTGTTATGATGATATATGCATATTTTGACTTGGCTGGTAACAATGATTTGGGTTTTATGTTGATTTGGGGTTCTGGGTTGAACATAAAAATTTGGATCCTGGATGAAACCTGCTTCATTATTCTTGTTCCCTTGTTGTGAATCAAATATGGAGTTTTGCTATCCGTTTGGAGGTGTTGTAAGCTTTTTTTATCTAACTGATGTATTAGATTAAGAACTGGCTCCATGGAAGGATGCATATTAAATGATTACGTGTTTGAAAACACCATGGTAATTCTTTGTTGTTTCGTGTAAGATTGGATCAACTGATTGTTTGCTTCGCCGTAAGAACTCTGGCTGTTACCATTCCATGTTCAAGGAAATAGATAATTAATTTTGTGGTTAGAATGTTAGTATATTTAGTGAAACTTGACTGTTTTAGTTGCGTGAGTTGGAAATGTTGTATGAAGTTTAAGCCTGTACTTTTTATTTCGAAGGGTTTGAATGTTCTTATGATTGCAGGTTTTGTGAGTATGGAAGTATATGGTTTAACTGTTGTTTTGTGATTAAACAAGGGTATTAGGAACATGGTTATGCTTAGGAGGAAATGTATTTGGATAAGCTCTGTGTTTCCTGGAAAATTCGTGGTTAATCTTGGATCTGCCTTAATAGAAATTATGTTTAATGTGTGGTTGAGATAAGACTGTGTTTTATTTTACCTAGAGGTGATTGTGAAATCTACTTCTTTGGGCCACATTACACAATGTCAGAAATTCTATTTTGGAAGAAAAACAACGACTTCAATGTCGATAATTTTATCAACGTTCAGCTAATGCATCCCCTTTGAAGTTGAAATTTGGGTTGAAATGTTCTATATGCAACTGAATGATCTATTTATTTTGACAGATAAAGCACTAATCACTACTATGGTATGAGTAGGGTGACTTTTGGGGCATTGTTGAATCTGTATTTAGAATTCAATTATTAATTTTGTACATGCATTTTTGGTTTGGTGTCCTGAAATTATATAGCAACCTAATAGTGCGACGATTGGAATGATTCAGTTTCGATCCATTGGCAAAGGATGGTAATGGGAAGTTACCCTATTTTGACCTTAAACTCAATTGGTTCGAGTGGTGGATGAGATGTAGACTGTTGTCTTACATCAGGGTTGTGGTCTGAGTTTTTACCATTTATAACGTTTTATGTAAAGAAAATGTTATTGACTGTTGTTTAATGTATAGTCGTAAAACCGTAGGGATCCATTGGCAAACTCTGAAGGTGGCTCTACCTGACCTGAGTTATTGGTTAAACTTAGATGTTTGGATTACTCATCTTTTCCTTCCTTGATGGAACTTGAGATGTATATTACTTTTTGGAAGTTAATTTAGTTCCGAACTTGATTACAATAGAGTTTAATCTTCTCTGTTTTCTTCCTCTAAGTTGAGAAGGGAAAATTGTTAAAGGGTTTCAAAATATGAAAGTGTTTATACTCTCTTTTGGAATAATAGTGTTCTCTTCTTTAGAATCCTATAAGGAACTCTACAGTAGGGTTATGGGATGACAGGACTGTTAAAAAGTAAGTGTAGAGAAATAGTAAGTGGTGAGATCTTATCTTGGAAGACTCCTTTCATTTTGTAGCTGTGTTAGGTCTTATTGAGAACTCAGATGTTATCTTCTTGCCAAAAAAAGTAATCCAATAGCTAATGCTTGCATACCTATCGTTGATTGATAATTAGTATAATAAGGTTATGGGCAGTTTGTTAGGAGGACTTGCAAGTTGCAGTAATCCATTCCTTTGCACAAATTTCTTGTATATGAACCTGTTGGATGTATACTTTAGAATGGTTAAGTTTTTAATTAGGAGTTGATTAAAAACATGATTTTCTACTGTTCTCAGTTTTCGGATGGTTAGGTACTTAAGATTCAGATTGTTCCTTCTTATTTTCTTGTATAAGATGAATCATCCGAAATAGATTAAAGTTGAAATTGTAACTGTAACTTGAGTTATGATATAGAGTCGTATTATAATGGGTAGAAAGAAAACTAGTGTGAATCATGATTTGGGATTTGATGGAATCGATGTCATTTAAACAGGATTGTTTAATGAAAACAATTAGTGGAATGCAATTGTTTTAAGGATTAGTGCTTATCATGCTCAGTTCACTGAACTGACCCGTGCTAGCAATTTTTGGCAGATGGTCATCATAAGTGGTAGAGGCAGACAAAATCTGATATGATGCAATGACTGTTTTAATCTGGTTCTTATGAAGAATTCTGACTTGTATTCCAAATTGTATTATGGAAGAAAGTTACTTCTTTTGTTGAAGGCTATTGTCTTAAAGTATGCCGAAGTGCATAAATTGTAATTGTATAGATTTGAAAATAAACGAAATGGAGAGATATCACTTATGTGGATTGTGTTACTTATTTGTTGGATTGATCTTCTTATTACCTATATGAATGAGTGTGCATTCTTATTGTTCTATGCAATGGAGTCCAGATGGATTCCCTAAGTAAGCCTTAGCTAATTATATGGTTGAATACTACATATTTCTGGTTAGTAATTCTTATATCTTATGATTGTGGTTAAAATTGTAAATAAGACCACTGCATTTTTAGGGAACGTTGAGAGTGAACTATGCCCTAAAATGTAACTATAACTGGAAGAAAATTTTGACCTCTCATAATGCACTAATTCAAAAGCAATATATAGATGGTTATAAACCACAATGACTTAATGGTATTAAGTCTGATATGTTTCAGTCTATAAGGTTGTTACATACCCTTGCTGGATTAGTTATTTTCCTAATGGGGAAAACTTAAATGGTTATTGTCCTATTTTGTGGATACAAGGTTGTTAGGTACTAACTGGAAAACCTAGAAACAATCTTAAATCTAAGTAAAACCCTTTTGTGAAACTGAACCTAATTGCAAAAGGTAACTCAAAGAGTGTTGAAATTAGGGTTAGGGAAGGCTACCTAATAAGGTGGACCTGTAATCCAAATATAACTTGACATAAGTAAATTCTTGGAGGTATGTACATCTTTCCAAGGCTGTTTCATAGGATGTTGACACATGTCAACTGCAAGGTTGTACCTTTGAGAAGATTAGGATCTTCTCGAGGATACAACAATGTAGATGACATATGGCAACACCCTTCTGCATCGATCGTTAAGATTTACACACCTGAGACTCGATCAAGATTTCCCTCCGGGACTGGTTAGGACCATAGACAGGTTATGAGGTAGCCCTTAGAGACTCAGGGTACCTTGACACACGGGGTTAACATTGGTTGACCCAGTATGTCAACTTACCCCTAGTCTTCAAGAGCATCTTTATAACGTGAATTATGATATTAATCCGATCCAGAGTGAAAACTTGGGACAAGGGGACTGACAGAGGTCAGTATAAGACGTTCTATATAACATTAGAGTGGGGTGAAGGATGTATTCTGGATTGACGAGTATGCCATCAAGGAATAAGTAATACGAACAGTATGTTTTAAACCTTTGGCCAAAGTATCGCAAGCTGCTGATTGCATTGTCCTATGTCACCTAGTCTAAGGATCGTGATGCCGATGAATAGTGGTAACAATTATTCAGATAGGTTCCTTGGACAGAGCACTCAGAACATGGAATAGGGAAGAGAACCATGAAAATGAAGTGTTCAGTTGAAAACTTCAATCTCAAAGTTATGCATGAATAGATCGGTAGTTCACTGAGTCATGGAATGAATAGATTGGTGGTACACCGAGTCATTACAGCTGCATATGGTTATCTGTTATAAGAATGATTGTTATGATATGTGTGTTCTAAATTATGTATTTAGAACAAGAGAACATTAATCCAAAAAAAAATCCTTGTTCTAAAGTATTAAAATGAGAATGTTACATCTTGGTATCAGAGCTGAAGGTTGCAGCTCTTGGACCTATTGTGTCCATAATCTGATGAAAACCTAAATTTTCTTGTAACAAAAAATGGTTAGAACAAGGGGAAACATTGCGAATAATGCTCCACCTAAGGAAGGGGCAGCAACAACCCAAAAACTTGATGAGATCCTTGCTGCCCTGTTGGACACAAGAGATCGTTTGGCTGTACTTGAACAACAAGTGATGGGAAATGATGAGGATGAAGAAGCTAGTAATAACAATCAGCCACCTCCTGAGGACAACCCCGATATGGGTGTTAGTAATAACAATGGAAATGTACCTGTCCAACCAGAAAACAAAAAGGCCAGGTTGGCAGCGGAACTCACTAATGATATAAAAAGGATAAGTCCACCTAAATTTGATGGCACCACATTAGGAGATGGAGCTGAGAACTGGCTCAGCGAAATGGAGAAGTACTTTGCAATAAGAAACTTCTCGGAGGAAACCAAAGCTATTTGGGGAGCATATCAGCTTTCCCATGAAGCATCTTCATGGTGGGACAACCGTAAGGCTGAGCTAAATATTGATGAAACTAACATCACTTGGGATCAATTTAAAGGCTATTTTAGGCAACGTTGGCTGCCACAACTTTTCTATGATCAGAAAATGACAGAATTTCAGAACTTAGCTCAAGGGAAGCTAACTGTAACTGAGTACTGGGAGTGGTTTACGAAACTCCTCAAGTATGTACCGCAGTATCAAACTGATGAGAAGTTCAGAATACGGAAATTCATCATGGGACTGAATCCCATGATTGGAGGAGAGGTTGATGTTCACAGCCCAACCACTATGGAAGGGGTTGTTGAAAAATCCATAAGGCAGGAACATAAATTAAAGGCTATTTCTGCTCATAAAGAGGAAGTGCAAAAGAAGATTCCAAACCCTTCTTCAGCTTCTCTTGCACCCAAGAAAGGGCCATGGAAAAATTTTGGCAACAAAAATAAGTTTTCAGTGGATAATAATAAGAAAATGACAACGAACAAGCCTTTTGGAAATGTAAGGAATAGTTTTGCCAAGAATTATAATAATGGGCAGAAGTCCTATGGAGGCCAACGTGATAATTTTAAGGCTGAAAATAATTTTGAGCCTAAAAAGGGACCTGTAGGAGGCTGCTATAATTGTGGCAAAGATCATTATGCAAACCAATGTCCTTTGAAGAAGGATGATTGTAATCAGCAGCATAAGATACATGCTGCAGTAGCAGACAAGCAAGCTGAAAAGCAAGTGACACCTATAGAAGTTCCTGGTAAGTTATTTGGCATACCTGTAACTATTATTTTTGATACAGGAGCTACTGAATGTTTTATTTCTAGTAAACTTGCTTCGAAACTTAAAAGAAAAGCTAGAAAAATGGATAAATCATGGACTGTACAGTATGGTAATAACTCTGTTCATACAGTTAGTATGTGTCTTTTTGGGGCAGTCCTTGACTTACCTAACTTTTCCACTGAAGTTGATCTCTATGTTGCACCTTTGGGATCCTATGACATTGTCATTGGTGTTAATTGGTTAGCTGAGCATAAAGCAAAAGTGGACTGCTTTGAAAAATATATAAGATGTTTAGATGATCTGCAGAAAATAGTAGAGATTCAAGGTGTAAAATGGGAAATTTTAGTTAGGAAATTGTCAGCTATGTAACTTAAAAAGGCCAAAAATAAAGGTTGTACCTTATATGCAGTAAAAATATCTGAATCTGCAGAAGAAGATGGTGATTTCATGAAATGATACCCACTGTTACAGAGTTTCAAGGACGTATTTCTAGAGGAATTACCAGGTTTACCACCCAAAAGGGAATTTGACTTCACCATTGAAATCAAACCAGGGACGGAGCCTATTTCTAAAGCACCTTATCGGATGACTACTACAGAGTTAGTCGAGCTTAAGGCTCAATTGCAAGAAATTTTGTCTAAAGGTTTGATTAGACCAAGTGTTTCACCTTGGGGAGCACCAGTGATATTTGTGAAAAAGAAAGACGGGACACTTAGATTGTGTATTGATTATCGGATGTTAAACAAGGAAACAATCAAGAATAGATACCCACTTCCTAGAATAGATGATTTATTTGATCAGATGCGCAGAGCATCGGTTTATTCCAAGATAGATCTTTGATCTGGGTATCATCAATTAAGAATTAAAGAAGAAGATATTCATAAAACAACTTTCCGGACAAGGTACAGACATTATGAATTCACGGTTTTACCCTTTGGATTAACTAATGCACCCGCAAATTTTATGAACTTAATGAATAATATCTTTCAAGAATATTTGGACAAGTTTGTGCTTGTATTCTTGGATGATATTCTCATATATTCTAAAAGTTTCGAGGAGCATAATGAGCATTTGAAAGTAGTCTTGGAAATTTTGAGAAAAAGAAGGTTATACAGTAAGTTATCTAAATGTTCTTTCTTTGATACCGAAGTTCATTATTTAGGTCATGTTATAAGTAAAGAAGGAATCACTGTAGATCCTTCTAAAATAGTGGCAATAACTGAGTGGCCTGCACCAAAGAATGTACATGAAGTAAGAAGCTTCATGGGCCTTGCTGGTTATTATAGAAAATTTGTTAAGGATTTTTCTAAAGTGGCTGCACCGATAACTTCATTGCAGAAAAAGGATAAGAAATTTGCTTGGGATGATAAGTGTGAATCTACTTTTAAAAGTTTAAAAAGTCAGTTGACTTCGGCACCTATTTTAACTGTACCTGACCCTAATGGAGGCTTTACTGTTGTAACGGATGCATCCGGGGAAGGCCTTGGAGGTGTTTTGTTACAAAATGATCATGTCATAGCATATGAAAGTAGAAAACTTAAGTTACATGAGTTGAATTATGCCCCACATGATTTAGAGCTTGCTGCCATAGTACATGCACTTCAAGTTTGGAGGCACTATTTACTTGGTAAACCTTTTGAGTTGAAAACTGATCATCTAGGGCTGAAATATATTTTCACTCAGCCTAATCTAAATGCAAGACAACGAAGGTGGTTAGAGTTTTTATCTCAATATGATTTTGATATTAATTACATCAAAGGAAAAGAGAATAGAGTAGTAGATGCTCTAAGTCGTAGGAAGCACATTTCTGCTCTTATAACATTAAGAACTCAGTTTAAAGATGAAGTGAAAAGTGCATTAGAATCTGATATATACTTTCAGCAAGTGAAAGTAGTGCTTGCTGCAGATCCAAAAGATGAAAGGTATAAAGGTTTTCATTTTGATAATGAAGGAATCTTACGTTATGAAAACATAGTATATGTACCTTTGCTTAATGATTTGAGAAAGAAATTGTTAGCTGAATTTCATAGTTCGCCCTTTTCTGGACACCCGGGTATTACTAAAATGCTTGCCGATCTAAAACAACAATATTTATGGAAAGGAATGAAAAAGGATGTTGTTAATTTTGTGACTCATTGTCTTGAATGTCAGCAGGTGAAGGCAGAACACATGCACCCAGCTGGTTTATTATATCCCCATAGCATACCGCAGTACAAATGGCAAGTAATAAGCACAGACTTTGTACAAGGGCTTCCTATGTTGAGAAATAAGCATGATGTTATTTTGGTAGTTGTTGATAAACTAATGAAAGTAGCTCATTTTATCACTGTAAATCTAAGGGATGATTCTCCTATGTTAGCTAAAAGATTTGTGCATGAAATTTTCAGATTACATGGAGTACCAGAATTAATAATATCTGATAGGGATCCTAGAATGACATCAAGATTTTGGCAAACACTTAATGCAGCTCTTGGAACTAAACTGAACTTCAGTTCTACGTATCATCCGAAAAATGGACAAATGAGAGATTAAATGAGTTAGAAGATATGTTAAGAATGTTATTGCATGGATCAACAGTATAAATGGGAAGAGTATCTCCCATTAGTTGAATTTGCATACAACAATACATATCACTCTTCTCTTAAGATGGCACCTTTCGAGGCACTTTATGGAAGAAAATGCAGAACCCCTGTTAGTTGGGATAACATTGAGGATAGAGAGGTAATTGGGCCTGAAATCCTTACTAAAATGGAACAAAAAGTTAAAATGATTCGTGAACGATTGAAGGAAGTAGCAGATAGGTAGAAGAGTTATGCTGACTTAAGGCAGGTTGACCAAAAATTTGAACTTGGTGAAAAGGTTTTTCTTCATGTTAAACCAAGAAAGAGTTCTATAACTTTTGGCAAGGCTGCCAAGTTATCACCTCATTTTGTGGGACCTTTCGAGATTGTCAAAGTAATCAATCCTGTAGCTTACCGATTAGCATTACCACCTTCTTTGTCATGAATGCATGATGTTTTCCATATTTGTTTGCTTAAGAAATATGTTTCAGATTTGTCACATGTGTTAAATTGGAATTCCTTGCAGGTCCAAGACCCAGGAACAATCGTGGTTAAACCCACTCGAGTGCTGGAAACTCGCCAATTGCATTTGAGGAATCAAGAAATACAACAATGTAAGGTCCAGTGGGACCAAGTTTAATGAAGAAAGTGCAACTTGGGAAAATCTGGAAGAGATGAAAACTACTTTTCCCTTTCTTTTTTAACAGAACTGAATTTGTTGACTGATACGATTTTTTTTTTTATTAATCTATATTTTACATGTCATTAAGTAAGCAAGTTTTGGGGAAAACATTTATTCATATTGAATAAATAATAACATGATGCTAATTTCTAAAACTATTCAAGTTTGAAACAGTTAATTTGTTTAGTGAGCAAAAGAATTAATTGACTAGAAGATAAATAAAAGGATGTAATCATCAGGACAATGAATCTTTTAGGAGGGAAGCATGTAACACCCTAAACTGTTGTTACTTTCTCCTGAGCATTCAAGTGTTGATATGTGATTTCTCCTATATGAGGATATGTTCCTTTGGTTTCGGGAAGTCATGCTTGATTTGGCTATGTCTTTTCTACTCTTAAGATCTTTGATTTAACCGGAATATGCTTGGACTCTTTTTCTTTCATCCTTCGCATATGAGTACAATCTGATTTCTGGAAGATTGTGGATTTAACCACCATTATGACTCAACCTTGGATCAGTTGCATTGATCCAAGGGATGTTTTAATTTTATGCAGGATGAACAAATTTGTATTAACATTTTGTGAGTTACTAAGTCTGACTGAACTTTGAATGTTCAAGTTCTTTTAAAAAATCCTTCGTATAAAAAAATATGTCTATAGAGGATAGTTTTGTTGGATTCCGGAGGTTAACTCTGGCTAATCATTGCAATCAGAATCTAGTTTCAGTCATCATAGCATCAGAAAGGACCTGGACCTTAAGCCAGGAAAGATGTGTAAGTTTTTTATCCAAAGCTTAATTACTGATGCAAAATCTGTATTTGATCCGGGAATGTTTTATTCTGTTTGAATTCTATTTACTGACTAATTCCATATAGTAGACTTGGACTAGAATTAGTAAGGTTATTAGTTTTAACCTAAGCTATAACCTAATGTTGCAAGGTTAGTTAATCTAACCTAGTCCTAAACTATGTGCTTGATACTCCTAAGGGTTATCTAAACCTAACACTAAGGTGGGTGACTAAGGTTATATCCTATGACATTAAGACTAAGTCTAACCTAAGTCACTAACCTATCCTAAACTAATGCTATGAAAGGGGACCTAAGGAGGGTCACAAGTCTTGGGTAGTGGTTTCCATGGAATTTAAGGAAAGGATAAGGATGAAGGATAGGGAGTGCTGCCAGGGTTAGCGGAGGTTAATTTGTTAAGAAGGGTCTTACGTGGCAGCATCTCTAAGAATGAGAATTTTTGTTTATGTTAGTTTAGAGTTCGCCAACTTTGGCAGTCGGTGGCAATGGAAAATAGGTGGGAGAATGAAAATTAATGCAATTAATTTGCATAGGGTCTCGAGTGCGGATTTCTTGGGAAGGCATGCAAGTGGAATTTTGCTTGGTTATCTTGTTTTTCATGCATTCTGTTTTTTGCTCTGCATGAGCACTAGTTTTTTGAACCAGCCATCTACTCTTCGTTGCATGGAAATTTTGAAAGTTTCAAATTTACTTCTTTGTCGTGGGGAATATATAAGGCATGAAGGTAACAATATTTGGTTGTTTAATCTTTTGTGGAAGAATAAGAGAGGTTGCGAGTGCATTCAGAGGTCTTCTTCAAATTTTTATCGACACTATCAGGCATGATAGGCCCTAACTGTTAAAATCTTGCTTTCCTTTAAATGTTTTCATTATAAAAACTCTATTATGATGATATATGCATATTTTGACTTGGCTGGTAACAATTATTTGGGTTTTATGTTGATTTGGTGTTCTGGGTTGAACCTAAAAATAAAATTTAGATGCTGGATGAAACTTGCTTCATTATTTTTGTTCACATGCTATGAATCAAATATGGAGTTTTTTTATCTGTTTGGAGGTGTTGTAATTTTTCTTTATCTGACTGACGTATTTGATTAAGAACTGGCTCCATGAAATAATGCATACTAAATGATTACGTGTTTGAAAACATGCTGCTAATTATTTGTTGTTTTGTGTAAGATTGGATCAACGGATTATTTTCTTCGCCGTAAGATCTCTAGCTATTACCATTCCATGTTCAAGGAAATGGGAAATTAAGTTTGTGGTTAGAATGTTAGTATATTCATTGAGACTTGACTTTTTTAGTTGCATGAGCTGGAAATGTTGTATGAAGTTTAAGCCTGTATTTTTTTTATTTTGAAGGGGGTTTGAATGTTCTTATGATTACAGGTTTTGTGAGTATGGAAGTACATGGTTTAACTATTGTTTTGTGATTAAACAAGAGTATTAGGAACATGGTTATTCTCTAGGGGAAATGTATTTGGATAAGCTCTGTGTTTCCTAGCAAATTCATGGTTAGTATTAGATCTTCCTTAATAGAAATTATATTTATTGTGTGGTTGAGATAAGACTGTGTTTTATTTTACCCAGAGGTGACTGTGAAATCTACTTCTTTGGGCCGCTTTACACAATGTCAGAAATTCTACTTTGGAAGAAAAAAAAATGACTTCAATGTCGATAAGTTTATCTATGTTCTGCTAATGCATCCCCTTTTGTAGTTGAAATTTGGGTTGAAATGTTCTATATACAATTGAATGATCTATTTATTTTAGACAGATAAAACACTAATCACTACTATGGTATGAGTAGGGTGACTTTTGGGGCATTGCTGAGTCTGTATTTAGAATTCAATTATTAATTTTGTACATGCGTTTCTGGTTTGGTGTCCTGAAATTATATATCAATCTAATAGTGTGACAATTGGAATGATTCAGTTCAATCCATTGGCAAAGGATAATAATGGGAAGTTACCCTACTTTAGACCTTAAACTCAATTGGTTCAAGTGGTGGACAAGATGTAGACTGTTTTTGTAGATCAGGGTTGTCGTCTGAGTTTTAACCATTTACATCATTTTATGTAAAGAAATGTTATTGACTGTTGTTTAATGCATAGTTGCAAACCGTAGGGATCCATTGGAAAAATGTGAAGGTGACTCTACCTGACTTGTGTTACTGGTTGAACTTGATGTTTAGATTACTCATCTATTCCTTCCTTGATGGAACTTGAGATGTATATTACTTTTTGGAAGTTAATTAGTTCTGAAATTGATTACAATAGAGTTTAAATCGTCTTTGTTTTCTTCCTCTAAGTTGAGAAGGGAAAATTGTAAAAGGATTTCAAAATATGAAAGTGTTTATACTCTCTTTTGGAATAAAATTGTTCTCTACTTTATAATCCTATAAGGAACTCTATATTAGGGTTATGGGATGACAAGACTGTTAAAAAGTAAGTGTAGAGAAATAGTAACTGTTGAGATCTTATCTTGGAAGACTCATTTCATTTTCTAGCTGTGTTAGGTCTATGTGAGAACTCAGCTATTATCTTCTTGCAATGAGAAAAAAGGGGTAATCCAGTAGCTATTGCTTACATACCTATCATTGACTGATAATTAGTATAATAAGGTTATGGGAAGTTTGTTAAGAGGACTTACAAGTTGCAGTAATCCATTCCTTTGCACAAGTTGCTTGTATATGAACCTATTGGATGTATACTTTAGAATGGTTAAGTTTTTAATTAGGAGTTGATTAAAAACATTAATTTCTACTATTCTCAGTTTTCGGATGGCTAGGTATTTAAGATTCAGATTGTTCCTTCTTATTTTCTTTTATAAGATGAATATTCCGAAATAGATTAAAGTTGAAATTGTAACTGTAACTTGAGTTATGATATAGAGTCATATTATAATGGTTTGAAAGAAAACTAGTGTGAATCATGATTTGGGATTTGATGGAATCGATCTCATTTAAATAGGATTTTTTAATGAAAATAATTAGTGGAATGTAATTGTTTTAAGGATTAGTGCTTATCACGCTCAGTTCAATGAACTGACCCGTGCTAGCAATTTTTGCATATGGTCATCGTAAGTGGTAAAGGCAGACAAAATCTGATATGATGCAATGACTTTTTAAATCTAGTTCTTATGAAGAATTCCAAATTGTTTTCCAAATTGTATTATTGAAGAAATTTAATTCTTTTGTTGAAGGCTATTGTCTTAAAGTATGCCAAAGTGCATATATTGTAATTGTATAGATTTGGAAATGAATGAAAAGGATAGATATTACTTATGTGGATTGACTTACTTATTTCTTAGATTGATCTTCCTATTACCTGTATGAATGAGTGTGCATTCTTATTGTTCTATGCAATGGGGTCTAGATGGATTTCCTAAGTAAGCCTTAGCTAATTATATGGTTGAATACTATAGATTTCTGGTTAGTAATTCTTATATCGTATGATGGTGGTTAAATTGTAAATAAGACAACTGCATTATTAGGGAAAGTTGAGAGGGAACTATGCCCTAAAATGTAACGATAGCTGGAAGAAAATTTTAATACTCTCATAATGCTCTAAATCAAAAGAAATATATAGATGGCTATAAACCAAAATGACTTAATGGTATTAAGTCTGATATGTTTCAGTCTATAAGGTTGTTACATACCCTTGCTGGATTAGTTATTTTCCTAATGGGGAAAAATTAAATGGTTATTGTCCTATTTTGTGGATACAAGGTTGTTAGATACCAACTGGAAACCTAGAAACAAAATTAATTCTAATTAAAAACCCTTTTGTGAAACTAAACCTAATTACAAAAGGTAACTCAAAGAGTGTTGAACTCATGGTTAGGGAAGGCTACCTAATAAGGTGGACCTGTAATCCAAATATAACTTGACATAAGTAAATTCTTGGAGGTATGTACATATTTTCGAGGTTGTTTCATAGGATGTTGACACATGTCAACTGCAAGGTTGTACCTTCGAGAAGATTAGGATCTTCTCGAGGATACAACAATGTAGATGACATATGGCAACACCCTTCTGCATCGATCGTTAAGATTTACACACCTGAGACTCGATCAAGATTTCCCTCCGGGACTGGTTAGGACCATAGACAGGTTATGAGGTAGCCCTTAGAGACTCAGGGTACCTTGACACACGGGGTTAACATCGGTTGACCTAGTATGTCAACTTACCCCTAGTCTTCAAGAGCATCTTTATAACGTGAATTATGATATTAATCTGATCCAGAGAAAAAACTTGGGACAAGGGGACTGACAGAGGTTAGTATAAGATGTTCTATATAACATTAGAGTGGGGTGAAGGACGTATTCCAGATTGACGAGTATGCCGTCAAGGAATAAGTAATACGAACAGTATGTTTTAAACCTTTGGCCAAAGTATCGCAAGCTATTGATTGCGTTGTCCTATGTACCCTAGTCTAAGGATCATGATGTCGATGAACAGTTGTAACAATTATTCAGATAGGTTCCTTAGATAGAGCACTCAGAACCCGGAATAGGGAAGAGAACCACGAAAATGAAGTGTTCAGTTGAAACTTCAATCTCAAAGTTATGCATGAATAGATTGGTGTTCACTCGAGTCATGGAATGAATAGATCGGTGGTACACCGAGTCATTACAGCTGCATATGGTTATCTGTTATAAGAATGAATGTTATGATATGTGTGTTCTAAATTATATATTTAAAACAAGAGAACATTAATCAAAAAAAAAAATCCTTGTTCTAAAGTATTAAAATGAGAATGTTACAAGATCATAATGATGATGAGTTAGGGTTGCCATGCATGGAATTTTATTTTAACCCCACCTTATTAGATGAATTTCTTTTTAGAAACAAATATTGGGTGCTAGCACGAGTGGTGGAATTAGGAGCTATAATGCCTTCAGAACATGAGACAATCCCACCCACAAATTACACTAATAAAGAGGAATAACCTCTCATTAACATGGAATATATCCTAACACATGGGCACAATTCTACAGTCCAACATAGGAAATGATAATATGGTGGGTTATAAAATTCCCTTCGTCAAGATGCCACATAGAGTTAGATTAGAACATGAAAATATAGAACAATCTCCTCAAAATGAAGAAGAAGAAACTTTTGAGGAATAAGTCACTATTCAACAACAAATCCAAAACCTTAGTCAACAATTAGCTTTACTAACGTCTCATGTATAAAAGTAAACGAAAAAAAATGTTCATAAGGTGAAGCCTAAGGTTAAAACTAGTGAACTTCACATGGAAAACCAAGAAGGAGAAATATAAAAATATAGTCATGTATATATTCTAGCTTCTCCTACTAAAGAGTAATTAATTACATAAAAAATGAAATCCATGAAAGCAATGCTTACAATCCTTCAGGAAAGTAATGTTGGGCATAGAAAAAGTACCAATATGAAGAGCTTTGACCCCATCTATTTGATAAAGCTATGACGCTTCAACCCTTTCCTACGAAGTTTGACATGCCAAAATTTGAAAAATATAGAGGGAAAGGTGACCATGTGAGATCATGTGAAATATTTTTACATGGCATGCCAAGAAGTGGCATATAGCGACAATTACCTCATACAGACTCTTTCCAAATATTCTAGGGGGACAAGCCTTGGAATGGTTCACTCTCTTACCTCGTGGGTCTATCTTCACATGGCCTGAACTAGCAGAAAGATTTGTTCGACATTTCTCATACACCATAGAAAGTGACATAACTATGTTAGAACTATGTAGTACTAAATAATTCCCTAATGAAACATTCACAAGATTCTTACAAATATGGTGAGGGATAGCCATTTGCTTTCCTTGCGTGTTTACTGACAAATAGCTTGTGAGCATCTTCATGCCTAATCTAAACCTGGACATCAATTTTCATAATGCATTGTGTCTGTACCTTTGAAGAGGTCATTGAAAAGGGAATACAAATAGAAAAATCCCTCATTACGAAAGGAACAATCAAATCACCTTCTAAAGATAATCAAAATTCCAAACCAATGGAAAAGCCAAATATATTTAACAAAAATAAGAACGTGGTGGGAGACAAAATCATAGATTCCAAATGAGTGCAAACTAGTTCAAGTTGGTCAACCTTTTAAACTGACCAAAGGACCTATTCAACCACCACCTAAGCATAGAACGTTCACTCCTCTTAATGATTATTTGTCTACAATATTGAAGAATCAGATGCAGTCCACATGGTGACTTATCCTACAACGTAACATTTATACAAAAATGTTCCTAATCCATCATGGTATAAAGAGCATGAATATTGTGATTTGCATCGTGTCAAGGGAAACAAGACAAACAAGTTACTAAGATTTTGCCACTACATCCAAGATCTCATTGACAATGGAGATATAGAAGTTGACACCCCAAAGAGAAATAAAATTCCAAAAGAAAATGATGGGGATTTTCAAATAACCATTCCCTGAACATGGAAAATCATATGAGAAAAGGATGGATCATGGAGAGTCATCCCAAAGCTACAAAGTTAAAAATTATCTATACACCAAAAGTGATAATAATCATTATGACTCACTCATTGGATGTGTCCACTCTTCTAATGAACATGTGAATACCATTAGGATCAAAGGAAATGATTGCATTGCGGTAACAAGGTGCACCTATATCATGATCCCATAACCCTCTCTGTCAACCCTCTGAATGGTCAGTACAACATATTAGAACAAATTTAGAAGACATCTACCAATATTTCAATCTTAGATCTTCTTAAGATATCAAATGTACATAAGGAAATCTTATACAAAACTCTCCAGGGGTCAGGAGTGCCAATGGAAGTAGACCCTTCACATTTATAAGCCACGGTGGAAAACATTGCACCGACTGAAAATATATCCTTTAACCACAAGGAAATCCCCAATGAAGATCACACACATAATATTCCCCTGTATATAGAGGTATTTGTTACCCACCAAAAGATAAAATGGATGCTTGTGGACAAATGGGTCGGGATTGAATATATGCACATTGAAACTAATTAAATAGCTGGGACACATAAAGGAAGATCTAGAGTCCCATATTATTACCATAACCACTTACAAAAACGTGGAGCGGGATTCATCTGGAACAATCACATTGTCGATGGAGGTAGGACCAACTTGTCACAATACCAAGTTTCACGTCTTAGACTTGGAACTTCCATATAATATGCTTCTTTTCCACCCCATGGATTCATGCCATATAGGCCATACCATCAACATTCCATTAGTGCATCAAGTTAAAACATGAGGGACACATTGTTACAATATAAGGAGATCCAGAAGCCTTTCACTCATTATAGAGCTCTCAATAGATTTTCTCGTAAGGGTACATATATGCATGTCCTTCTATTGATATAGTTGTTTCCCTTCAAGCAGAAGCTATGTAATCACGAGTTTATTTGGACTCCCTCATCATTTGCACTCAAGAAGATTCTACATCTACTTATCCTTTTGATTCATGGGAGATTAAAGTTCTATAGTATGGTTGTGGAGAATACAATGCGTAAAAATTTCTCCTAGTTTCATACCTATCTTTGTCACCTAAAACAAGAGGCTGACCCAACTATTTTTAGATATGACATTCTTACCTAGGGGATTACTTTCAGAAGAGAAATTATTGGAACCACCTATAGCTTAGGTCTTGGAGGAAACTCAACCGACCTACTACCAAATCCTTGAGTATGAAAAGTCTAGCCAAATGATGTATTTTATGGGCTACAAGGTCCTAGTATGTGGAAAGAATGAGCAAGGACCAAGAGAACTAGTTCCACTTCCACATTTCAAAATAGAAATATATGGTATCAAGATTTGACCTTATGGATCGCACCCCAATGATCAAGATGCTACCAATTATGAGCGCAAGGATAGCTCTGATTACTTAGACAACGACATAGATTCCCACTTTATCCAATATAAAGATATTTCCTCCTACGATCCTTTTCATGGATACCATTTTCCTTACCTTAACACCTAATGAGTCTAAAATTGACCTTTTCTACCCTTCCCTTGTCTATTGGGACCAACAAAGTCATCTTTCATTGGATCTTTTTGAGAATTATGAGGCCATTACAGAGTTTATGGGCATACGAGATACAATTCCATTTGAGGACCATAAGAAGGGTTTCTACATTGACTTAGATACATGTGCCTATTTCAAAGAGGAAGTTGAGCTTCATGGTCAGACAAAACTTACTAAAAATCAAGGGAAAAAGTTCTAAAGAGATGCCTCAGGAAAAAACAAAAGTCCAAGTCACACCAGTGAAAAGATATTTGAGGTGTTGGCTGACCAATAAGTAAAAAAATCAATGGAAAAAAGAAGTAACCACGTTAAGCATGAAAATCTCATAGAGATGCCCTTGGAAGAATATTTCAACCTTCCTCCTGACCCTATGCATATGGAGGGTATGTAAAAAATGTTGGTAGAATAAACCATTCATGTAAATATTGGAACAGAAGAAGACCCAAAGATATTCAAGCTGGGAGCTTCACTTTAAGCACAAGAAAAAAAGACATTCACCTTTCTACTAAAATAATTTTTGGATATATTTGCATGATCTTATAAAGAAATTTCATGCTTAGATACAAATTTATCAGTGCACAACTTAGTAGTGCATCCAGACAGAAAGCCTATTAAAAAAAGATAAGGGAAATGCATCCATGAGTTTCCATTCTAGTTAAAGAGGATTTAGAGAGACCGTTAGTAGCATGGTTCATCAAACCCATTGACTACTTTGCTTGGATATCAAACGTAGTTACAGTACAAAATTAAATTTGCAAATTTTCACAGAATTTTGAGACATCAACAAGGCATGTGCGAAAGATGATTTTCCTTTGCCCAATATTGACATGATAGTCGATTCAACTACAAGATATGAAATGATATCTCTTATGGGTGGCTTTTCATGATACAGCCAAATCAATATAATAGAAGAAGATCAATAAAAGATGGCATTTACAACCCCTTGGGGAGCATTCTGTTATCAGGTAATGCCCTTTGGCCTCAAAAATTCCGCCGCAACCTATCAATAGGCCATGACAGTAATATTCCATGATATGATGCATGACATCATGGAGGACTATGTAGATGATATCCTCAGAAAGTCAAAGACAAGAGAAGACCACCCTGAAGTTTTGTGATGTATCTTTGAACATCTGCAGGAATATAAGGTTAGGTTGAATCCAAAGAAATGTGTGTTTGGAGTATTATCAGGGAAGCTGCTAGGCTTCATTGTATCAAGGAGAGGGATTGAGGTGGACCCAGCCAAAGTCAATTCCATTACTGAAATGCCTCCTCCCAAGAATATCAAACAGTTACGTAGCCTGCAAGGAAAAATACTAGCCATTCTCCACTTCATTTCGTAGATTGTTGATAAGTTTCATTCCTTTACTCATCTTCTTAAAAAGGATGTTGATTTTTTTGGGGATCAGAGCAACAACAAGCCTTTTCCTTACTTAAACAATACCTTTCCAATCCTACCTGTCCTCATGCCTCCAACCCCAGGTGAGCCACTTTTTGCTATACATATTTGCTACACAATTTGCTATTGGCACTTTGCTTGCACAATATGACCTAAGCCAAAAAGAAAAATTTGTGTACTACCTTAGCCATACCCTGATTTCCTATGAGCTCAACTATCCCCAAATTGAAAAATATTGTCTGGTTTTTGTTTTTACCTTTCAAAAACTCCTCCATTACCTATTGAACAATAAAACAAATCTTATATCTAAATTTGATCCACTTAAATACCTATTGTCAAAACCCTCCCTTAGAGGTAGAATGGATAATTGGATCATTCTGCTCAGTGAATTTGACATTGAATACGTACACCAGAAATTAGTTAAAGGATAAGTACTTTCCAACAAATTTACTGAAGCACCTTTACTTGAAAAGGGGCCTATAAGTCTAGAGATGCAAGATTCATCACTCATGTATATTGAATAATTTTTCATGTGGCAGATCCACTTTGACGGATCATTCACTTTTCATGGTTTAGGGGCAAGGAGTAGTACTAATCAATCCTTCAGGAGATCCATCCCGTAAGCTTTCTGTCTTGGTTTTCCTTGCACAAATAACATAGTAGAATATGAGATGCTCATCACTGGGATGAAGCTAGTGATCAAGTGGAATATCCACCATATCAAGTTCATTGGTGACTCACAACTTATTATCAAACAAGTAAACGATGAGTACAAGGGCAAGGATGACAAGCTCATCCCATATAATAAATTCTTGGAAACTTGAAATAATATTTTGTGTGCATCACCTTTGAGAAAATTCCAAGGGCACAAAACCGATCTGAAGATGCAATGGCAATAATGGGTTCTATGCTACAAATTCCACCAAAAAGTGATGATATGATATTTTTTGTTGAAATTCTATATCAACCTACATATGATATACTAGAATCATGCCTAACATGTGAAGTTGTTGGTCCCTAATCCCCATGATATGCACCTATCTATGACTACCTTAAAAGTGGTACCTTCCCTACTAACATTTCCCAATCCAAAAAACAAAATCCTTATCCACCAAATAGCCCATTACACCCTCCTAATAAGTACACTTTATCATCATGGCTATGATGGAAATCTGTTGCATTTCTTAGATGTAGAAGAGTTAATCCATACGATCAAGGAAGTACATGAAGGGGTGTGTAACACCCATATAAATGGAGTGGTCCTAGCAAAGAAGTTGTTTTGGATGGGCTACTAATGGCCTACTATGGAAACAAGTTGCTACAACCATGTTAGGAAATGTGTTCTATGTCAGAAGTATGGAAATTTCATCCATGTGTCGTCACAACCATTGCAGCCAATTACAACATCATGGCCATTTTTTAAATGGGGACTAGATTTAATAGGGAACCTCACCCCTACATCATCTGATGGTCATACCCACATCATCAAGGCCATATAATATTTCACTAAGTGGGTGGAGGTTGTTCCATTAACATATGTTATAGGCACTCAAATATCAAAGTTCATCATGAATCGCCTGATTTTTCCGATATGGTATTCCTACGGCCATAGTTACTGACAATGGAAAATCATTCAAGAATAAGACGGTGAAACATATTTGTCCTCAATTTCAAATAATATTAAAGTGGTCCACGCCATATTACCATCAAGGTAATGGGAAAGTCGAAGCCACTAACAAAACATTGGTTTGGATCATGGAAAAGATGGTGAGTAAGAAAGGTTGTAACTAGAATTTACAAATTCACCCAGCCCTCTGGGCTTATAGGACCTCCATTCACACTCCTACTGGTGTGACACCCTACTCCCTAGTGTTTGGAACAATAATCTATCATCCCATTGGAAATAGAGATTCCTTCCCTAAGGATATCTCTTAGGGATTATCTAGACAAAGATGAAGATTACAGAGTGGCTAGGCTGGTAGAATTGGAACTCCTAGATGAAAAGTGCATATGTGCCCTTAACCATCTCAAGGTATATCAAAATAGATTCTCCCAGAACTACAAAAAAAGGATCATACCTCGTCAATTTGAGGTCGGAGATTTGGTCATGAAAGAGAATCAGTTCAACACAAGGGACAGAAAGAGAGAAGAAAGGAAAGTTTGAACCACACTGGTTAGGACCTTATGTCATTGTGGCAAAATATGGAATAAGAGCATACAAACTTGCTCATCCCAATGGAGATGAGCTCCACGAGCCTATGAATTCCATGCACCTTAAGTGGTTCTATGCTTAAACATGGTGCAAAATAAAAAAAGAAAAAGAAAAAATAAAAATAAGGATCAAAAAAAAAAAAAAAGGAAAAAAAAAAAGAGAAAATAGGTCATCCATGTGTGAAAACCACACAATTTTGGTGCTTTGGATGGATCCCTTGGTGAAAACCATCTTTCGGCACCTTGGGAAGATTCGTTGTTCACAAGCATCTTGCATCTAGGGGGTACTTTTACTTAGCTCTAGGGCTAGTTGTACACTATGTCTGAGATTCCTTGTGATCCCATTCTTCTCAAGCCTTGATCCAGTTGTTTCTCCTCTTGTAAATTGGTGAAGGGATTGGATATTCCTTCTAATGTTGGGGCACCTTTTTCACCCCTACCCTTGTATATTCCCATCTAATGCTGGGGGCATCCACATTTCTGAGTTTCCTGTACATAGTTTCAAATTCCTATATATAAAACATTCGTACCCATTCAAATATGTAGAAAATCACAAAAACATTCTCCATATAACACTGGGAAAATCAAAAAACACAAATTTCTTGGTTTCTTGTACATATCCAAAAACATTTTGGAAAACACTTATAAAATCACAAAAAACATTCAAATATGTTTCAAAAAATAGTCGCAAAAGAAAATTGAAAAACCATAAACAATAAAACAACAGAAAACACAAAAATAATAGAAAATTGTTTCACAAAATTCCCATTAAAATGCAAAACACACAAATAAATAAAAACAATCTTACAAAAACATAGCTTTAGCTTACTTGCTTTATATTGTTTCTTGTTTTGCTTATTGGTTTGTGTACTTTTTCCTTGTATAGTTTGTTACTTGCTTATACATTTGTATAGTTTTTACTTGAGGTTGATTCATCTTTTCTTACTTATATTAGATTCATGCTTACTTGTACATATGAATGTATGTTTTTGCATATATTAATTTCAATAATTTGTGTTGTTCATTTTGTTTAGAAATGTATATTTGGTATATTTGTTAACATTTGTTTGTTTTCTTGTTGCATTTGCATGGTTTTGTTATCACATCATCATATCTCCATCTATATCATCACATCTAACATCATCTATATCATATATAAATAAAAAACTTAGTGTACATCACACATGAAAGCTAAGCTAATCATCACATATTGTATCATCAAATAGGGGAAAGATGGATCATAAATATAAAAATATATCCCCCACACCAATATCATCATATCATCTTGTACCCAACAAATAAAAATAAAGTATCTCATAAACCACAACATTTGATATCATCTAAGGATATATCATAAATCTAACACATGGGATACATCAATCATAGCCATCATCATGATACATAAAAACATATGAAATAAAACCATACAACATCATGATATAATCAACATCCATAATAAATCATCATCATAAGGTACATCACAATGTGAAAGTGTACAACATCAAGTGTCCATATATATGTGTGTAAAATGTCTATCTCAACAGGATATACATCATCAGTACAAAATGGGCCGTCAAGGGCACAAAGTCATACTAAAGCCTTCATCAAAAACGTACATCAAAATGATACATCGTATACATCGGTCAAAAATAATAAATCCTTCATAAGAGGCATGTATCAAAAGGTACATACAGATCTATAAATACATAAGAGTCATGTCTGACTTGAACCCTCATTAGGACTATGTGGCCTGGGAGGACCCATACCCTGTGGACCATGTTGACCCATTGGTTTCCCCCTGTATCTACCAGATGCTAATGGCCCTGTCACTTGGCTGTTGGCCTTGTTGTGCTGACCCTCTGGAACATCATCATAATACAAAAGATGTAGTAGGAGGATCTTGCCCTAGCTGTCCTAAATCCTATGTGTAATCACCACAACCCCATCTAAGTGTCGAAAGGATGTTACCTCCAAGGATTTAGCAACCTCATCCTGACCCACTACGACTAGCTTGGAGCTGATCCCTTCTAGATTCTTGTTGCACCTGCGTCTAGGACTCTCATAGTTTGAGCCATACAAGGAAATCTATCTACCTGCTAAAACTAGGAAGCAGAAGCCTGAGCTCTGGCCTGGTCCTGATCCACTATAATAACTTGTATTTGGGATTGGGCCTAGTCCCTCTCCCTTGGATCGTTGTGACCTACTGAATCAGCTAGTTTTCCTCTAATTTCCACCCTCTCCTCCTCTCCTTGAGGAGGACTATTCCTCAGACCATGTGGTCTAGGTGGTACTTGTTGTATCATTGGGAGCTATCCCAGCCTGTCTAGGACCCTATAATATACCTTTGTCATCTCCACAATCATGCCTCTGTGCATCAAATGGATGTCACCATCACCTCCCTACCACCGCCCTCTACATCATCACCCTCATCACTATTGTAGGGAATCTCTGGTGGTGGTCTCACACCTGTAACCCATGCACCCTCTGGTATGGTCAATAACTAGGGAAAAATTGTGGCATACCAAGCTAGGTAATCTGGTGTCGTCCTAGGGTCCCTAATTTGTCGTGCTGGGGCCTAAAATTGTGGTACCATCTACTCAAAGTTGGCGCTAGCTCTAGTTATCTGAATATGGGGGCCCATGGTCCACCATCTTAGCATCATGATGAGTGTACCACATATCAGGTTGACGAACACCCTGAATGATACCCAACTGTCGCTGGCATCAGTTAATCCTATAAAAATTTGTAATATAACTATAGCTACCTAGGAGAAAGTGCTCTACCATGCAAATGTTGAGCTCTACCCCATCCTCTGGCCACTGTATATGCCTGTAGGGCCTCCAGATAATGTCTCTCTATTGTAACTCATCAAACTCTCGACGATAATAGTAGGTATTGCCCAGGTTCCCTCAGATATCATCCCCAACAGGAACCCATCCCATGACTGTAGGTTCCTCTGGAGCTGCACACGCAGTATGCTAACAACATGACCAATAACTATGTGGTCCCATGACCAAATTTGTAATAACGAAAGCAGGTCCCACCATCTTCTGACGGTGGTATGTGATCAAATGAAGGTCCCAATATAGATGTGCCAGTATGCACTAGCCCTAGCAGTATCTCTCACCACTATATAGACCATGAATAATGGTAATCATGCCCAATGGAAATGAAGTCCCTGTCTTATCAGTGAGTAAAAATCCACTGATAAGAGCCATCAGATATAAGGGTCCCCGGTGAATGGTACGATCTGATTTATAGTAATGTAAATAAATTAGCATACCTTATGGGGTATGTTGTCCCTATAGAAGACATCATTGATCACCTCTATAATTTGTCCAAATTTGTTGGTATACTCAATCAAGGAGCCAACAATGGGAATGCGAAGAATACACCAGGCATCCTCTAAGGTAACAGTAATCTCCCTGTAGGGAGCCAGAAAGCACTGGACTCTCATTGTGCCATCGCTCTATCAATACTATCAGAAGGTCATGATCTAATGTAATAGATGGCATCCAAGCCATGTGACTTAAACCAACCACCTCTAATAGTACCTCCATGTCACGATGATATTTCCAAGGCAGGCTCACCTCTATCTCAGGCAATACGACTATGTCACTCTCTAGTCCATGCAATAGTGGAAATCATCTCTACACAACACAAGTGTTAGGCACTAAATTTCCTCTATTTTCTACCATATACTAATTTTCATTTTCCTCTATAAATAACTCCTCTCAATTTTCTAATTCTTCCTATATTTTTATTCTATGCTGGGAAATTTTTCCCTTTTTGGTGTCAGCATGCCCATACAGGCGTGTATGCACCCCGTTCAGTGTATACATGCATAGTACATATGCATGCCTTCTTTGGTGCCTATGCACACATCTTCATGTATGTGTGTCCCCTCCTAGCTAACCCAACCCATACATGTGTGCACATGCTTCATTGTTCCTGCATGGCCATTTTGGCGTGCATGCATAGGCACATGTTTCTAACCCCTATTAGTGATTGCAAGCACTTATTGGTGCTTGCACGTACATAGTGGTGAGATATGATATGTTCACATGCATGCACACACTTTTGTGGTGCCTGTGTGCCCCTAAGGATGCATGTTCCCCTGAGGATACACATGTGCACTTTTCCTAGGGTTAAAAACATTTAATAAAGTAATAAATGCATGAAAGTACAAGGGCAAGGTTAACCTACTCATGAAGGGGCCATTGTCTGCATGATGGATGTACTCCTAAAATTGGTCGGCGTGTCCCCTACGGGATAATGCTCTCACCAGTGACCATCTTCTTCATCACTCTCAGAGGTCTCGTGGTAAGTTTTGACAGAGGTTCATAACAAATGAACTGATCGTAATGATTTGCACCCCCCTCTTGTGGGGTATATTTATTCATTTTCACTAACTTTGATGCCCTAAGAGTATGTTTTGACCACCATTCTCATTCTAACCCTTCTTCTGCTCACTGTGAATAATTATTTATATTAAATAATTATTTTATTTTATTTTTCACCGTGTTGAGGCATTATTTTCCACCTAACACTTGTTTATTCTCATTAGGACAATTTTATTGCTTCTATGTGATATCACTCCTACACACTCCAAAAAATAATTATTTTATTAATTTTTTTACCAAAACATAGAATGCTGGGGCAGAAAATATCCTGCTACAATCCTAAAAAATATGATTTTTTTTATAAAATTCAAAAAATTATAAAAATAGGTAAATGACCCATAAATGGCTGAAACTCGTGTCTTGTGCATGGTGCTTCTCCCATATCTTGTTGGAATATTCACATGTTCATAAATCAAATGACTCATGGATCATCAATTTTACAACCATTTACAAATCTAGCATGCTTGCTTCGTCGGTATCTTGGGGCACATTCAGTTGTTTGATATTATTTCGTTGTGCACAACACTTTATCATTGGATCGATGCATCCTCCATCACTTACCCTTGCATATTTATCTTTCAGGGCATCATTTTTTACCCTTTTTGTCAGTCAAAAACATTTAGGGATCTTCATCTTGATAAAAATACATTTGTAACAATAGTCTTGACTGTTATTGGTTTAAATATGTGTTGTTTGTACTTGTTTCCCTATTACATGAGCTTGTTTACTTCTCGTATTGCATTAATTTTTGTATGTTACATTGAGGTTGTGTTTTCAGTAATGGACAATTATTCATAGTATGGCTTTTCAGGTAATTCTACTTTTGTCGTATACTTATATTTTTAATAAGGACCAATGACATAGATCTTTGGCTATATGATGACAATATCGGTTTTTCCAATGCAATGGGTGAAGCCTAGTTCTTCTCTCCATTTCTTCATATTTCTTCTATATCATTCTCTTCTTGACACTATTCTTCCATTTTGTTTGGGGCATCCTTTCCCTACCCATTCTACTCCTCTACTTGGGGCATCTTGTCCCTCGTTTTCTTTTCATTTCTCTCATATTTTTCAATTATCAATCACCTTCCTTCATCACCCCATTGACACTCGAGGGGGAATATCTCATTTCTACTAATTTTTCTTCTACCCCTTCAAAATTTTACCTATCTACTATCTTTGAAGTGGCGTCACTTACGCCACCCCAAAGAGGGGAAAATGTAGACACCTATAATTTAGCTCCAACAATTTAAATACTTAAATTGCACTAATTATCCTCATTCCCACAAATTGACGACATATAGTCAATATAGCACATTTTCTCTTATATTGTCATTAATTAACTACATTACGCTAGTTAATTGGCCCTTTTATCCATCAAAGATGAAAATTAATGACCTTCCGTTAATTATACCCCTTTCTACCTGAATTAATTAATTATTCTTAATTAACTAAGTTTCCTCCTCTATTAGATAAATAAATTTTCATTTATCTAATTTAATCCTTCCTATCTCATAAATCATGCTAATACTCTTCTAAGCTAGCCTAATACACTCATCTCCTTATTAATTAATCACCTTTGATTAATTATATGCACCCCTAAAGTTCCCATGGGTCACTAAAGGAAAAATTAAACTCTCCTAAAGTTGACTCAACCCTCCCCAAACCTTCCTTATCCACAACTAACCTAACCTATCTATTATCCCACATGTAAAGGGATGTAGAGATTATTTTATCCATTGGGTTATATAAGGAGTCCTCCTCCTACCTTTTTATTTACACGTAAATGAGCATAGAGCCTATACTATAGCCATTTCATAATTCTAGGGCATTCTTCATTAGAGTGGAGCTAAGCATCACCCATTTGCATTCAATCATCCAAGATAATTGTGGAGATCAATGGAGTTAATCAAGAAAGGCCTTGTTTCCATGACTTGATGAACCTCCATCCTCAATCCTCTTGGATTAAGAAACAACTATCAACCTTTTGATATCTAAAGGATCTACCTAGGTCTATTTCATTGATTTATCTTTCTAAAGAGTAGAGCAATAAGTGTTAGCATGTTAGCTTGAGGTTTATTTTCAAGGTTCTAATGCATAGTGCTGATGTTTATTAATTTTTTATCTCTTAGCATGATGGTGTATAGATTTTTTCTTGGTATTGTATTGATACTATTAGGTGTTAGTATTGATTTTATTTACATAGCTAGCTAATTCTTGCACACATGAACTCTCAATCAACTCACTACCTAACTACCCTATCTGCTTCTTAGTTTTCCCTAGTGAGTTGTCCCCACGACTCGTTATGCCCTGTATCCCTACCTGATTCCTAGATCAACCTAGTGATTTACTCCCATGACTCACCATCCTTTACACCCAACATACCTGGAACCCACCCCTACATTAGCAATTCATAAGTGTTACTCACTGATCGACTAAAAAAACTCCTCACCAAGCCATCAACACTCTCCCTTGATCTAACCTAACTACTCAGACCATTTCCACCAATCACCAACTTGGAACCTCTATGCTACCTAAACCTAACCCATCTCCCACCTAACACTCACACCTAAAACTCCCAAATTCTCACCCCACAGAGTTGTGATTTAAACTCACCTCATGTATCTCACCTCAAACTCATCCCCTTTCCCGCATTGTCCATTCCCACACCATTGAGTCACACTAGCGACTCATACTTCTTTCCTTCACTGCAACTCAACAACTTATTCTCCCTTTCCCCTACACTAGAGTCAGTCTCACCCCACCCCAGATATTCTCTTATGTGACTCACCATGATCCCACCCCAATCCCTTCCCCCACATTACACTCAACACAACCCTACTTCAATTAATTCGCTACAATGACTCATCGATTCCATCAACTTCCTGACTCATATTGCCTAACTAAACTTCCCATCCAACATGTCCTGGACCAACCCTAATTCCTCTCTAAACCCAACCTGCCGAGTCACTATAGTGACTCATCCCCCAACTTTATTCACTGACCCACCTCTCCACCTAGATCACCTTCTAAGCTTTCTAGCTAGCTTGCCTCTTGAGCTCGCCACCCAGATCATGTTGCGTGAGCTGACAAGATAACTTTCCCTAGATATATTTCCACCTAGATCACCCATCTTACCGTGTACCTCACCCATCTCACCAACTAAATCTCTTATCTCTCCACATTCACTTCCTACCTCACCTAGCTTTCCATCAACTCAACTCTACATTTTTACCAAAACTTGTTGAGTTTCTCCACACACCACTCTCACATCCTCTAACTAGAATTCCTTTGTGTACACTTCAATCATCAAGTTTTCATTTTCACATAGTCAAGGAAATATTATCCTATTTTACACTTAGCGTGCCTTCACCAAAAATCATTTTCTATCATCTCCAATTACCACTTTTCATCCCTTGTTATGTTGGGGAAAACTATGGCTCTAAATACTGTCACTTGAGGGGTGAATCATACAAAACCCTTCTCATCAACCATATAATATGCAATCATCAATCATCTTAGTCAATTAAATCAACACCATCTTCCTTACGAAATCAACCTATCAATCTCTTCAGAAAATTTGGATGAAGTGACCCATCGATCACATTTCTAGGTTCCTATTTATCTATTCAACCATCCAAGCCCACAACTACGAAAACCATTGTCACAGTGTTAGATGACCCCCATATCATCTTCAATTTTTTACATTACATCTTGTGTGCTATAACACGTGTCCAAAAAAGAGGTAAAATATAGACACCAGAAAACACACCTTGCACATAAGGTCTCCTATTCAAAAATACCAAAAAAATAATAACCCCAAAAAAATTATATAATCCCACAAAAATGAATTTATAAGACACATCACCATTCATTTACTAACTCTTACCCACGCACATATAATTTTGTCCATCCTACCTACCCATGTGCATGTCCAATGCACTATAGACCCTATCATTGCACCCATATGTGTCCCATTCTCCTATACACTCCAAAATCTATAAAATAAACTTCACCCACACCATTCCATCCTCTTAAGCACTCTTAGCCATCACCGACTCAGTGCAAAAAAGATATACTCAAGTTTTCTTACTCTCTTGTTCACATATCTCAGTTTTACAAGTTTTGAAGAAGTGAAAGCGAAGCACAAAGGATGTATAAAACTTATTACAATAGTGTTTTGGTGAAATTCCAACATGGGAGGGAATCATAACTGTGATTGGATTGTGATCTCCATGTAATTTTTAGTGAATCACAACTACAATTGTCCTGCGATCTTAGTAAGGTATATTTTCCATTTTCATTTTTTTTTTTTCATTTTAATCAATAAAACATCTTTTATCTAATTAAAATGGCTAGGGATCTGACTGAGCTAGGTTCCCTAACCACTAAAAAATAGCTAACATTTTTCAAGTGTGTTTTTGTGCAGGTTTAAATTCGGCTCTGGAAGACTTTTACCCAATTTATTTAATAAAAGAACCCATAATTGTTGTTCTCTTCAAAAATTCATCATAATCCCATTAGTTTTTAATTAGCATTGATTTGGAGATTTCATATCAACTAATCCATCTCATGGATGATCCAAATCTAGGCATACAAATTATGTGTGATATATTACAATATCTACATAGCATGCACTGTTATAGGTGTGAAACTTGTATTTTTACATCTAAATATTATTGGTGAGAGCATACAAATCATTCTTAGGATTAAATACTAAAATTAAATGTTTGAATGAGGTATTAGCAATGTTTAAAATTTTAATTTCTTTTATTGAAACCATTTATAAAGAGATATATTTAAAAATTCCTCCAATCACGCTCATTGTAATCCTAGACTAGGGTTTAGACAAGAATTATCATAAATTTGTTATCACATCGATTCGGGGGCTAAAAAATGGAAAAAATAATATAAATGGAGTATACTCCATGTTTTAAAAGGTTTCATACTAATCCATTCTTGCGTGTGTAATATTTGTATGATAGTAAAGAGAAAGGTGTAATGAATTTAATAGAGACCTCATTGTTTAATCCTAAATGTGGACGGGGTAATTTCTAAAAAAAGAAATGGAATATAAAAATTTTTAAGACCCTTAAACAAGATAAAGGGTATTAATAAAACTTTAAATTAGTTTTTGAAAATAAATATGGTGTAAGATAGACCAAAATTTGGTATAAACTAGACCCAGTAGACTATGTAAAATTTTGTATACTCAATCAAAAATGGTTACCAATTACTCTAAGGAGACATCCATTGTGATTTTTATTGGATTAAAATTTGGCACAAAGACCTAACTAAAAAAATAAACCATTTTCTCTAGTTGGTGCTAAACAAAAGGATTCTTACCATAGATAACCTTATCAAGAGACGCTCCACCATACCTAACATGTGTTGTCTTTGTAGTTATGAAGCTGAAACTATTAAGCATCTTTTCCTCCATTTTTCTTATGCGTCATGCTTGTGGGAGCTCATCCTCTCAATATTTGGAGTATAATGGTATTTTTTGGAAGACATTATGCAGGAGTAGGAGCAATGACAACCCCCTTTCAAACATTGTGTACTTAGGGAGTTATGGAGGATTGCTTTTCCCCATGCCATATGGAAAATTTGGAAGGCCATAAACTCTATCATCTTTAGGAACTATAAGAATACCAGAAAAAGGCTGCTAAAAGAGCTTACCATGAAAGTTAAGGAAAAAATCCTTAATTTTAGACCTCCTAAGAAGAAAAAATGTCCTAAAGAGGAGGAAAAACTCCATCTAAATTGGACTATTATTCTTGAGGATACACAAGACATAAGTTCCACCATTGATTGCTCCCTCATTCAATAAATTATTCCTCCTTAGAATTGGTTCAAATTGAATTTTGATGGTGCCTCTAAAGGCAGCCTAGGAGTTGCTGGTGGTGGTGGCATCATTAGAAATCACCTTGGTCATTTCATCGTTGCCCATGTAGGCCTTATGGGAACTCAATTCAACCACTATGTTGAGTTAATTGCTTCTCTTTGGGGTCTAAGAGCTGCTAGAGATTACAAAATTACTAATATCATTATCAATGGGGACTCCTTAAATACTATTAACCATCTTAATGATAATCACCCTCCTATCTGGACTATTAGATAACTTATTAAAGAGGTCATCAAAATTTGTAACATATTCACAAATTTCAAATTTTGTCACAACTACAGAGAGGGAAACAAAGCAGTTGAATCCTTTACCAATTTCTAGGTAACTAGAAATCATCTTTATTATTGGCATGAAAATAATGAAATCCCCCAAACCTCTAAAAAAATTATTTCTAAATAAAAAGTGGCTAGCTGTACTAAAAATTAGTACTTATAATTAGAGGGAACATGTGAGAAATTATACCCACAAGTACTTTGCATGCTTGTGTCATACCCTCCCCTTATTGTTTAATCAAGGCACTTAGATATTTTATTATCTCTTATATTTTTGAGCTATTGTGAATCATCTCGACTGTCATTAAAAGCTTGTGTGTGCTCCATTATTGGGCATCCTTCTCTCTTCTATAGCTATGGGTGGCGCTCACATTGAACAGTTGATCTGGTTAATGACCTCATCATGGTAACACACTGAATCATCCCTGGAAGGTGTTCAATGTAGAGGTCATATAGAACCTTTATCATAGTAGGTCATGGATGATCACGTCAAGATATATCTCATATCAAACTTACAATAAAAACATACCCAAGGATATGGTTATTCATGAACAATTGTTAGGAATTTTCCATCACTAAAGATCTGATATCCTTTTTTTACTAAGATCGACAATGAAAGGCTTAAGGAGAAGAAGTTTAGGAATAAATTTGATAAAGAGGCTAAGGAGAAGAAATTTATTGAAGGGTTTGAAACCCTTAATTTTTTCAAATCGGGACTTATTTGCTCCTCCATCCCTTCGCACCTCTGATGAAATCATCCTGTATGATGGTGCTGGTATATCATCTTTAGAAGGGAGATATGTTACAACCCTTCCCTGCATTAAACACCTGGTGTCTCCTTAACCATTTCTACAGGAAAATCACTTAATCTGATCTTGCCCACATTTTATCTTTTGAACTCCCTTGAACACTCCATTCTTGGAGTTTCAGAAGCATCCCACCAATGCTATCCTCCCTGTCCATCAAGGCCTTATCCTTCTTGCTGCACAAGCTCTATGTTTCTATGATACCCCAGTACTCCTATCCTCCCCCAGCACTGTTCCTCTTGCTTAACCCCATATGTATCACAGGGTAACGCCCACCCCCATCCCTTAGACCACCATGTCCAAGCCTAAAACAAGGAACCATAATGAAGTTCCATTAGATTTTGGAGGACCCCTAATTATTGGGTGGAGTCCTTAATCAACCAATAAGGAGTTAGAAGTATGTAACATAAACCTATTGCACATCAGTAGTGTTAAGCCATGAAGTAGACCTTATAAAAAGAGGGAAACAGTACTTCCCAAAGGCTGGAATCCTTGGAGTAATGAAATGATGAAACTAGTAAGAAGACAGTGACACAGTGTTTATAGTGGCCAACCCCAAATAAAGTAAAAAGGACTGATGAAGATGATACCTGATACTTAGAAATAAGCAAAGTTGAGGACATCTACAAAAATCTTCAACTCCTCTGGACAATCATCTGGGGAGAGCACAAGGATCGCCATAATCATTCAACATGGCAATTTTTAATGCGAATTAGTGATTTCCTTGAGGACAACTATGTTCATAGCATTTCTATGCTTAGGTGACTGGGTATGTCTCCAGACCCACTCTATGGGGAACCTTTTCAAGGTTGAGTAGTCATATACCATAGCAAAGTTGGATGCTAAGGACCCCAACACATGACAACGTGGCTAATCATTTACCTCACTATTAAACTATCAAATCGAAAGAATATACCTAGAGCTAGCCATATTTAAGTAATAGGAGGTCTAAATATGTTGCAGATGATTAAATTTTCAGCATATCTTTTTTTTGTTTTTTTGGACTGCATATACATGTAGCGTATGGCCAAACCACTTAATGCATTATGTCTATAGTACAAGTTCTTTGGTTACGGTTGGCTTTAACGCGAAAAGAACTGACCATTACAAAGAGCCTTTTATCTGTCACTCAAACCTCTAGGGACTCATTCTGGAAATCATGACATGAAGACATAGATAAAGAAGCATTATGAGTGAATCAAGATCCTTGGAAAGGATGTGGCTCATTTACTTAAAGAGGGGGCTAAGGAAAATCAAGTTCATGATAGTAATTCTATGTTTGAGGAAAAAATTGAAGAAATCACTAAGAAGTAGAAGGATATGGAAGAGACAATGGAGAATATTATCAACCAACAAATGGATCACTTATCCATGCATAAGGCCCTTCTAGACTTCATTGAAATTTACGTCAAATAGTTTTGTGATCTCAACTATATTCCTTCTAGGATATGAAATGGAGGTAAAGAGATTGAACTTACAATTTATACTATAAAAAAGGGCCCCCCTTAACACACTGCCCTTAATCTATTTAAGGATATGGAGGGGGTCAAAAAGGTCTTCAACAAATTACTAAAATGAAGGATTGACATGTTTTTTTCTCTATGTTTTGTTTATGTTGGTATTTTATGGTTGTGTATATGTTATGAAGCTACAATGATGTTGTATATTTGCTTCGTGTATCAGTAGGTTAGCCAGTTCACCTTGTTTTTAACTAGTTTTTCTAGTTGTTAGGCCTTTTTATCTGGGGTGTGGTCCCCACATGTCAAAAACCCATTGTTGTTTCTATGTTTTATCTATATTTTGAGCCCTCTGTTGTAATTTTGGGTATTGTCCCCATGAGAACTATTTTACCAATAATAATAAAAAATATGGTTGAATAGCAAAAATTAAGATCTTGGTCAATTAAATTGGTGATTATTTATTATTAAAATATGCATAGAGGCATGAATGTAACTAGGTGAATGACTTGATCCTCCATGGAAATGTTAGTATTTCATTATCTAACCTTAAGAAAGAGAATTAAATCTCCATGACTAGGGCACTAAACAATAGTGAGAATAGAATATGAATGATTTTATAAGAATAAAGGAGCATATTGTCTCAATTGATTGGGCCTAATAGGTTTGATAGAGAGTAGGAACATTTAGAGGTGCAAAAAAATATTTATCAGTGTATGATCCATCTCTATTATTCTTCCATGAATAATAACATAGCCTCATCTTCAAAGTTTAAGCAAGAAAAATGAATAGTGATTAGATATGTGTTGAAATATATGCATTGAAGGTATATAGATCCATATTTCTAGTAGGCAAGGAGTGATTATTGATTAATGAATTCTTGTATATAAAGAAAAACATAGTCATAATGTCCTAATACGGTCTAAGAATAGGGAAAGAAAATCATAGTCCTAATAGTATTGAAATAATTTTAAGGTAGTTTCATAGTGAATATTATGGTTGCATGATGGAGACCTAAGAAATAGAAATTTGTTTGATCTTGTCTTTTCAAGCTCCTTGTAATTATGGATAAAGTATGGACATTATAGTGATCCAAAAAGGGTATGATAATATTATAAGATGATGCATGAATTCAATCATGAATGGAAAAATTCAGTACAAGAAGATGAAATGGTAGGAGAATACCTCAATACTATTGAATAATAGAATAGGTGGATATAAGAATCTGATTTAGATTTCTCTCCTTTGAATGATACCTACAAATAGGTTTGGGAGATTATTATTTTTTATACGGAATATAAATAATCTTGAGATATATCAATTAAAGGATTTGATATTATAGTAAAAAATCATGTGGCATTTGAATGAAAGTGTTTGTTAGAAACTATGATAGTGATGATCAAATATCATGAAAGTTTATGATTAATATTGATTGTAGGTAAAAAAAAAACAAGAAAGGAGTTTTTTGGTGGTAACAATTACTTCAAAACATCAACCAAAATTGAATAAATTGATAAAATTCCTAATAATCAGTTATGCATAATGATGATCTACTAAAGAAGGATGGTTTTAATATATGTATATAATCAAAGTTCTTAACTAAGTGAATGTTTCATATGATCTCATTGAAAGAGTGGGATAGTGAGTACATATGTATAATAAATCACTCATAAGTTGAGATACATTTTAGGTTTTTTGGTTGGAAAATATGTTGTTGAAGAAACAATCAACAATTTTAGGGGATGGCAGTCCCTCCTCTTTCATGGGGAGTATAGACACCTAATATCTGACTACATAATTTTACTACTAAAATTGCACCATTTATCATATTTCCCGTCATTTTTATTATAATTAGTGATTACCCGCTAATTAGCTAACATTCCCCTCCATCTCAGTCAATTAATGAAACTTCGTTAATTAATTAACATTTCCCTTCATTTTGGATGTCAATTAATTACACTTCGTTAGTTATAATCCTCTTTTAATTAACCATGATTAGTTAACTAAGCCTTTTAATCCTCTATTTAATCAATAAACCCTCTTATTGATTAAATACCTCTTACAAATCCTCCAAATTCTATCAAATTTTCCCTCTAAATCATCTCTAAATGGATCTCTCTAAGCTTATCTTAGTCTATTAATTAATCCTAGTTGATTAATTAAATCACCCCCAACATACCACGAGTTATTAATTCTAATTACTCCCTTTTAATCATGCTTATCCATTTTAATTCTAATTTATCTTTATCCCACATTCACTAGGTTTCTAGCTTCTCCCAAATTGGAAAGCTATATAAATAACCTAGTATCCTCCCTCTCAAGCTTACACCTTTGAGACAAATTTTTTTCTAGTGATATTACATGCACATGATAAGGGCATTCTCCACCATTGAAGAATATTAATGATCTTGCACCCATTTATCCTCTCTTTGCAAAGAGTAGTAAAGGAAGATCCATATCTAGTAATTAATCCATATTGATGAGATGCTTTCCTCTTCTTAGAGATAGCCATCCTTTGATCTCATTATAATAATAGGAGCAACTATAATCTAGAAAGAATATCTAAATTAGTAAGGAATGGCTTAGTGTTTTCAAGTTTAATTTGAATTTGCATTAATTAGCCTTTGTCCATGTATAGCTTTATCATGATGTTTATGTTGAATTAGCTTAGTTATAGGGATTACTTGGCATTAATTCTCAATTATTAACTTATTCTACTTTTACATGCATACATATGGCACACTCGGTGGGACACTCTTTTTTCTCATGTGCATTTCTTGAGTTTGTGTAGTTAAGTTTCATTTTTACACACTAACCCTCTTTTTAGCACTTATTGATAAATATTGTATTTCTTAACTTATTTCTTTGATCTTTCATGTGTTGAGTGTTCCTCATAGGGATAAAGTAGGTAAGGTGCTGCTAAATTTGAAGCTTATTGGAAAAAACTTGAGCTTTATGATATTTTTGGGTCATATTTCCCTTGTTCTTGAGATTACACAGGTCCTATGCGCTAGCGTTGATCTTGCCTACGTTTGTGTTGGTCCTCGTGTGCTAGTGTTTATCCCTAGAGAATTTATATTGAACCTCGTGTGTTGTCATTTCTCCTTGGTTTGTTTACGTTCATTCTCATGTGCTAGCATTTCTCCCTAACACATTCTTTGTTGAATATCATGCATTAGCATTTCTCCCTGGTGCATTTGTGTTGTTCCTCGTGTGCTAGCATTGCTCACTAGTGTATTTATGTTAAACCTCGTGCATTTCTATTGAACTTCATATGCATTAGCGTTTCTCCCTGGTGCGTTTCTGTTAAACTTGGTGTGTTTCTATTAAACCTAGCATGTTTCTATTGAACCTGGTGCATTTTCATTGAGCCTATCTTCTAGAGACCATAATTTTTTCTCTCGAACTTGAAACGAATCCATTTTTTAAAACAGAAAGGTATTGAAGTGAACTACGTAATGGAAACATAAATTTAGGATTTAAACTTATAAAAAAAATAGGGTTTCCTTGATTATAAAACTAGTCATTTGTTTTACATGTTAGATTCATCTTTTGACACTTAAATAACCTTTTAAAACTTAAATTCCTTGTTACATGATGTTTTTCCATTTTTCTTAAGTTAAGATCAAAGTTTGTGCATGCTCTTCTCTTGTGCCTTTTGGTGATCTTGAGAATCAAAAGAAAATTTGGTCTTCTTTTCTAACATTTGGTTGATTTGGAAACTTCATCATTTTAATTCTTTAAGAGAATGAATATTTAAAAATGAACTTAATCATCATTGTTTAAAATTTTCCCTTGTTTAATAGTTGGATCAAAAATCATGTATGATCTTCTCTTGTGCATTTGGGTGATCTTGAGAACCAAAAGCAATCTTGAACCTTTTTTTAAATATTGAGGGTTTTATATAAAACTACTAACTCTTGAGTGTAGGACCAAATGCTTGTCAAAGAATCGAATTGAAATAATAATAATGACAATGTGTGTAGATTTCCAATGGTATGCTAAACTGAATTAAGTTTGAAACATTAAAAACACACCATTTATTCAAAACATTGTAATTATAGGTTCAAATAAGGGTTAAAACCCGTCCACTTTAAATTATGGGAGGTATCTTGGCATAAGCCATAAAACTCATTATGAGGATTACCACAGGAGCCCCAAAATAATTCATTCCTTTAGGGAACTGGTGGATGAAACATGAAGTTCCCCACTACCTACTTGAGTAGAAATACCTATGAGGAATGTTTCAAGTTGTTCGTATGTGGCCCGGTTCATTAATTTTATAGTGGGGTAATGGTCCTTTATCTAGGATTTATTATAGAAAAGTGTACCTCTTATATAAAATTATTGGAAAGTGTTGAGAAAAAATCCATAGGTAGCCATTTGGCATTGGGGCCAACTTGATTATATTTATCGTGTTCTAAAGAGACTTCAAAAAGAAAAAACTTCTTCAGTTTCAAAACCTTGTTAGTCAAATAAGGGGAGAGTTCATTGAAGTTTGTGTCAAATTTCATTCATCACAAATCTTACCATGTAAAACTTTATCCTAATTTCTACCTTGTTATAAAACAAGGAAAAAATGTGCCAAAGTTGTGGTACATATTTTTCATCACCACTTTTTCTATCTCCCAAGTTTTCTTGTTGACATTTTTTGTCAAAAGAGAGAAACATATGCAGTGCTACCAAAAATAATTGTGGCCACCACTTTTGTATTCACTTACATAGCCATGTTTTGTAAAGGATGATAAGTGTTGAAAGTGTGTTGGTATGTCCTCGTGTTTTGGCAAGCCTTGTCTTGGTACCCATATCAAGGAAATCTCATTATAGTTAGTTTATCTCACCATTGATTTCCCCTTGATTTGTTACACACCTTTCTTCTTTCGGCTCTTTATTTTTCCATTGATATGAGCAATTTTTTTGGAAAGCTCAAACATGATGATTTTGTACCTTGGAGGTTTTTACAGATTGAGGTCAAATCCAACTACTCTGATGTATGAGAAAGTTAAGAAATGTGTGAAGAAAGACCCGTATCTTTGGATCAAAATGAAAACTTTTGAGGACAGTCTCAGTTAAGGATTTGCTTTGAGTAATATTACGAAAAACCTGGTGAATGAATCATTCACCCTTGCAAAATTGTGATTAATCTCCTTCAGTGCCATTTGTGGATATCTCACATAGGCAGGGGCCTTTTGGGAGATGTTATGTTTGAGCGTTAGACCATGTATGATCTTATACTCATAAGACGATACACTAAGTATGATGTCATTGTAAATTTCTTGGTGAATAGTAGTTGTAGAAACTGAAATTGTAGATTATTACCTATTATTTGTCCCTAGTAAATAACTTTTTTCCCTTAATGATGGTAATGATGAAAAATTCCATTTAGTCCTAAAAATCCTTAATGGTCTCCTCACCCATCACCCTAATAGTAAGATGATCGTATCTGAAAACCCTTCATGAAACTCATGCCTAGACCAAGCCTTTGGTACATGAGAGGGATTTCTTACATTCTTCAACCATGACCCCAATACAAGTCCCTATAGGTATGAATCTTTCTTCAACCATTCTCCTAACGTAAACTATTTTTGGATGACTACTGTTGTCCAATTTTTCACCCTTGCAAAATTTGAACAACTTGAAAAACCGCAAGCTGGGAATGAAGACCACAAAAGAGTTTAAGCATGCCGCAGAGGTCAAACAAAATCTGTTGGGTGAAAGAAACAATTCCACATATGTTTTGAGTTTCGTAAAGTAAAGGGTATGCTCTGATCAAGCCTTGAAGTCATGGGAAAAGGAGAGGGACCGTCAAGGTCTTGGTTGTGCCATGAAAAGATAGAAATAGGTCGTAGATGTTCTAGCAAGCCACAAAGCACTAAAAAGAAGCCACGGGTAAAATAAAATCAAGTAGACCACAGATTAAAGGGAAGGCAGTCCGCTGAAGTTAGCAAAAATCCATGGAGTAATGCAGAGAAGTTAGTGCAACCACAAAACAGGAGACAAAGCCATGGAAGACCAAAACCGTGTAGAACTAAAAAATAAAATCTGCATATCAGAAGAAAACATCAGTTTCCGCGGATGGCTAAATGAACATGAATTTCAATCTGATGATTCAATATTTGAAAATCTAATATTATTTGAAGAAATCCTAACCCTATCCACATAGCAAATCACATTTCATGAATTTAGGTGGGTAAAGTAAAGTAAAACTCCCCAAACATGTAAAAGGTCTACTCAGAAGGGATCAACCACTAGAATTTAATGTAGTATGGGTGTCATTCCTTCTTTAGCAAGGTAAATGGCGTGGGGGGTAGAATTTACAGAGATAATCAGATCCTTTCAAAAAATTAAATGAAGGTAATTGACTAATGGAAGGGGAATTTGAATTTCCTTATGTTTTCTTCTTCTCTCCTTCTGTTTTTCTATATATTCTAAAGTGGTTCCTTATTTTAGGGGATTTTTCTATACTTTAGGAATACAAGGGAATAATTTCATGTTGCATAAGTGTTAAGGGTCGTATTCCTTGGGATATGCTTCTGTAAATGTTTTGCATCTTCCTCATGTATCGTGATGATATGTGCATGATCTCTTAGCAATAAAATATTTGGTTTTCTGGCTTGTTTCAGCCTTAGCTAATGTTTTATTGTACTCTTTGTCCACTCATTCATTTGCAGGTGTGTTGGTTTTTTTCATATACTTAGTCTATTTTGCATTGTGAAAGTGGAATCCTGGATGTAATTCAGTCTGTGGCTCTTGTTTTCTCCCTCTTCATTATTGTTATTTCAATTTTATCTCTTTTTGAAGTATTCATCCCCTTATTTTTGGTGTTATCACCTTCTATAGTTTAGGTTTATGTTTTATGCATCTCCTTCTCACCTTGGTCCCTTAGAAAGTTAGAGTAGAGATAGATAGTTACATTTCAATTCCCATGAGTAGTTTAGGATTAGCAGTAAGAAGAGGAAGTAGACCTTCTCCATAGTTATATCTCATTTTGAGTCCCATAACTTGGAGACAGTCCCATTTGACTCAAATCCTGAATTGTCCATGATTCGAGCATGGGTGCATATTTGAGCGCCAACAATTTTGGCACACCCAGTGGGATGTTTTAAATTTATATTTCCAGATTTATCAAATTTTTATGTGTATCTTGGTGAAACTCTAGCCTTTGGAGGCTATGCAGTAACACATCTAGCGACTCCACTCAAAATATCTACTAGTTTCAGCAGTACTAGTAATCTAAGTGTCCCTGATTCATGAGAAGGATCCAAACATGGTTGAGAACAAGAGAAGAAGGCGTATTTGATTATTTACAGTTATCCCCAAACAAAGGTATAAGAGGAAGATAGATTCAAAGATCCCCATCTCCTCTAAATTGAACTCTTTCAACACCTCCTCCTGGCAAGACCTTCTTGCAGTTAACAAGAGATCTCAAACCTATTTTAATGGCTCATCAACAACAAAATATATTTGTAAATTTCACAGGCAGCAATCCATTCACCTTGGATGCCCAAAATCCTATTCTAGTAGTTTCCTTAAAGAATATTCCATACTTTACTGGAGGAAATCACACTACTCCAGTCAATCACATTCAAGATATTGTAAATGTCTATGTTATCATGAAATTTTTGCGATGAATGTGGTGTTAAAACTTTTGGTTTCGTCACTTAAAGGAGCATCATTACAATGGTTCAGAAGCCTAGGGGAAGGAACAATTCAAAACTAAGATCAAGTGTGCACAACCCTTTGTGACCAGTTTGGAGAAAGAGAAAATAACTTATCCCTTTTGGAGTAGTTAACTACAATCAAAAGAACACCTAATGAGAAAATGGTGGATTTCAACTTAAGATTCCATAGAACTTGGGACTGAATTCCAACTCTTGTGAGACCTATAGTAGAAGGTTCCTTTCTTTACTTTTTAAAATCTCTTAACTCTGATATATATGTTATGATACAATCTATGGGAGGAACAACTCTACCAACTGCATATGCAATTATAATCAGATCTTGAAAATAGTCTGATACAAATTGGAAAATTAGCTCCTAGACCACCCATGCCATTGTATCTTGAACTACCTAAAGCTTCTCAACCTTATATTTCTCCTATCCATGAGCCTAATCCGCAACCTATTACTTCCACGTCCCAAACTCCTGCTCAGCAAAAGGAGGATGAAGAAATGAAGGATCTGATTAGAAACTTGATAAAAAATTTATATCCCTAGAGAAAAAGCAAACCCAATCCTATAAGAATTATAAAAATCAAGGGAAATCTTCTAATCAGGGGTATCACCCATCAAGAAACCATCAACCTAATCAAATATATGCATAGAACCAGAAAAATAACAGATGGCAGACTCAAAGTGTTCCTCTTTCATTGGCAATAATCCCTCCTCCACAAGCACTTCCTCTTCCCAGTTCAAGTCAAGATTTAGTTCCTATGCAAAATAATATGGCACAAGAAACAAAGTGGTGTTTTCCATTTAATTTATTACATAACTAGCTTGGTTTTCAAATGGAAATACATCTTCAAGTATACACAGTTTAGGGATCTTCCAGTCAACAAGAACCACTGCTGGAGTCACCAAATCTGACTACAGAAGCAAGCCAATAAACCAACAATGATACAAACCTTATGTTCTTTAGAGCTGAGGACTTCTACACAGTTAACCAAGTGGCAGGAATTTCAAACAGATCATCAATCAGCTTTACTGATAATACGCAGCACAAAAAAAGGATATTGGAGTCAAAATCTCCACCTTTCATGGATCATGCAATTTCCACAAGAAGGGAAAAAGAAGCCACAATAAAAAAGATCCTTCCTGGTTACTCCAACTAAAGAGGGTTCTTCAGTCAAAAATGCAAATCAAATGTCCGCCACAATGGACAAAAGAAGGTAGCATGTCACAGATGTAGAAATCTACGGGTCTTCCTTTTAACATTTTTGAGCAAATGAAGAAGAGAAACCTCAATGTCTCAATGTGGGATGTGCTTTTTATTCCATCATAATGAGATTTCCTGTGTGAATCCCTCAAGTAGCTACCTCTTGTGGATCCAATAATTCAAAAGGCTTAAGTTGCGGTTCATGTTTATTAAGAAAGGGATGATCAAGTAAGTAAAACTATCAAAACCCCACTCTTTTACATGTCAATAATTGTAGATAAATACCTAGTTCATAACTGTATGATTGATTCAGGGGCTAGTACATTTGTAATGCCCAAGAAATTTATTGATATCCTAGGTCTCATTTAAATTCCTATGTCTAGGGGAGTTTTACAACTTGATGGGTCAATTGTGAATGTTGTGGGCATAATAAAACACCTTGAGTTGACACTTCATGCCTTCCCAAGCCTCACTATAATCCATGACATTTCTATCATTGACTTGCCACTTATTTTTTCCATATGTTTATCTAGAGACTTCACTGCTAAAGTAGGCAGCTATCTATTCTCAGATTGGAATCACATGCTTCTGAAAACTAGATATGGTACCTGATTCACAATACAAGTTGAGCCCATATTTTCTTAACATATTGAGTCATATGACCCCACTCCCATCCAATCAAATTGTTTAATACAAGAAGGACATGAGCAAGACTTAGCTTCGGAGGAGAAGGTTATCACTCCTCCCATGTCTGATTTGATGCTAGATGAGTGGGCTAAGAGAGACCACTAGTTTGATCCTTATGATGAAGAGCTCACAACTTTTGAAACTATTATGGGAACCTACTGCATTCTCCAGGAGGAATATGTGATACATGTGGTATTTAAACAAGAAAAAGAAAATGTTTCTGGACTATGGCAGATGTTCTTTGATGGTTCTAGAAGTAGAAATGGATCCGTGGCGGGTGTTGTACTTATTTATCCAAAAAATTAAAAGTTCTTCTTTGCTCATATATTACAGTTTGTATGTTCTAATAATGTAGCAGAATATGAAGCATTAGTGCATGGTTTGTTAATTATGGAAAAGAGGAAAATCAAGGAGTTACAGGTCTTTGGAGACACTGAATTAGTCAGTCACCAAGTCTGCAGTACAATGTGTGACAAAGAACAAGATTTTGAAATCTTACAAACATATAGTCTAGGATTTGTTAGAAAGCTTTGACATCATTAACCTACAGGTTGTGCCCAGAAAATTGAACAAAGACACAGACCAATGGTGGCTCTTGGCTCCCAATTCTCACATGTTGAAGATTTGATTAAATGGAATTCCCAACATATCAAGATGGTGGTTAGGCTATCTATTTATGACATCCATGCCTGCTGGCAAGTTTTTGACAACGATGAGAAAATTGTGCAGTTAATCCAAAATGAGGCAGAGTTCTCCTCGAAGATGCAAGCTGATTTGCAGGAAGTCTATGGGGATCATATTATTCAAATAAGAACAAACAAGTTGCCGAAGGGATTAGTAACTCTGGAGAAAATGTTTAGTCTATATTATGAGTTCAAAGGAATGAAAAATAACATGCCGGATAAGAAATAGGATTTTCATCCAGTTTAAGTCACTCCAGGAAAAGAAATTATTTTTGGGAAGGTATGTGATGAAAGCGAAAAACAATATTTTGTTTCTTTGTGCTAGAAGTACAGTGATGTATTTTCATGGGAATATGAATATTTGAAAGAATTTAATCCAGATATAGTCTAGCATTCCATTGATCTTGATGCCAACATTAAGCCAATTAGGCAGAACCAAAGGCCATTCAATCCCAAGATTGATCCCCTCACGAGAAAGGAACTCTCCAAACTCATTGAGGCCAAAATAATTTTTCCAATCAAGTATTCTACTTGAGTGGAAAATATGGTCCCAGTAAGGAAGAAGAATGGATAAATAAGGCTATGCATGGATTTTTAGGATTTAAACAGGGATTCTCTCAAATATCATTATCCTTTACCCTCCATGGAGCAAAGTCTGTAAATAGTGGCAGGTTTTGAAATATTTTCAATGTTGGATGGCTACTCGGGTTTCAACTAGATTAAAGTAAAAGAAGAGGATCAGTATAATACCACATTCACCACCAAATGGGGAACATTTTCTTATCAAAATATTCCCTTTAGCTTATCAAATATAGGTGTTACCTTCCAAAGAGCTATAGATATTACTTTCAAAGGGTATATTAATCAGTTCATCTTTGTTTACCTAAATGACATTACTATTTTTTGTGAGAAGAGCACGGATCATATAAAGCACCTCGAGAAATTATTTGAAAGATGTAGGGATTTTGGTGTATCCCTTAATTCTAAAAAGTGAAACTTTTCAGTCATTAGAGGTAAGCTCTTGGGGAATTTTGTCTCACAAGAAGGCATTGCCATTGATCCAAAAAGAAATGCATCTATCGTAACTCTTTCCTTTCCAACTCACAAGAAGGCGTTGCATTATTTCCTTGGAAATATTATCTTTGTTAGGTGCTTCATTCCTAACTTCGCGGGTTTAGTAATACCAATTCCTCTCATGCTCAAAAAGGATGCATCATTCAAGTGGACCACAGAAGGGAAGGACAACTTTGAAAAGATAAAACAAGATATTACTCAAGTCCCAATATTGATTAATCTATATTATACTAAGGATTTCATTCTTTATGCTCATGGGGTAGAATCAAGCATAGCCAAGGTTTCAACACAGCTGAATGATCAAGAAATGGGGAATCCTATGGCATTTTTCAATCAAACACTGAAGAATTATGATTTTAAGTACAGTCACATTGAAAAATAGGTGTTTTTCATCATGAGAACCTTAAAGAAATTCAAAATTATGATTTTTGTTAGCCACGTAAAGGTTTTAGTATCACATTCCAACGTTAGAGACTTCATTATGGGACCAAATATTAGTGAGAAATGAGATGGATGGGTGACTAAAATAATGGAATATGATGTGACCATTAAAGATACAAAATTAGTAAGGGGGGGACCACTTTATGATCAGTTGGCTTTAGATGATGTGGAATCTCAAGATACCACCCTCATGAATGAATTGCCCTTAAATGATGAGTTGTCGCATGATGTTGAATGGTAGTAAGATGAGAGAAATGTATTCAATGATCTTATCTGGATTGCTGATATGTAAAAGTTTTTGTCTATTGGTACATACCCTCTTGGTTTGAATAAAGGAAAGAGAAGACACCTAAGGTTGTGATCTATTCCTTATGCATTGATTAATGGCATCCTATTCAAAAGGAACATTGATGGAGTACTACTGAGGTGCATTGAAGAAGATCAATGTGATAGGGTCCTGAATGAGTTCCATGATGATTTCTTGGGTGGGCATTTCTATGCTAGAGCTAAATTCATGAAGATCATAAAAGCAGGGTATTTCTAGCCTAAATTGTTCATGGATGCTCACAGGTGGGTTAGGAAATGCAAATAATGTGCACTCTTCACTGGAAAGAAAATACTGATGGCCCTACCACTTCATTCAATTCAAGAAGATCAATTGTTTACACAATGGGGTCTTGACTTCATTGGTATGATCAACCCGTCATCTAGTGCTGGTCACAAATGGGTTCTCATAGCCACAAACTATTTCACTAGGTGGACTGAAGCCACGCCATTAAAAGAGGCCATTGAATCAATCATCCTGGAATTTTTTGAAGAAAATGTTACAAGGTTTGGCATCCCTCAGACCATCCTTTCTAATAATTCTAAGGATTTCTTGGGATCTAAAGATTTCTAATTGGGCTTTGGGACTTGGGATTTATATGAAAACTTCTTCCAATTATTACCCCCAAGGTAATGTGATTGGACAGAATCTACTAACAAGAACTTGATCAGATCATGAAAAGGACAATGGACATCAATTAAAGATAGTGGCATAGAAAGATAAAAAATTATATTTGGGGTGAACAGGATAATAACTAAATAAGGCTATTGGCTCTTATCCCTAAAAATTGGTACATGGTGAGGAATCAATATTGCCATTATCACTGGAGATTCCTTCACTTGAGTTAGCTCAGTAGCTGGAATTTGAAGGCATGGATAAAAGGGAAATCAGAATGATGAAATTGGTATAACTAGAGGAACATAAGGATGCCTGCCATGGTTAGGATTGGAACAACATTAGGCAATCAACCAAACAATGGTTCTGATAGGAAAAGCTAGGAATCAAATATTCCAAGTTAGAGATATGGTTTTCAAAGTGGGACACGTAAATCGAGCTAAGCCAGGGAGACACTTCATATTTGATGCTATTTGGAGTGGGACCATATATCACCACTGCTTGCAGAGGTGGCTAACTCATTTGAGTTGTGTGATCTTTATGGGAACATTTTTACAAATCCCAGTCAATGGGATTCATCTCAAGTCCATCTCATTAAGTTTTATTCATGCCTCTTGTATATAGTAAAGTAGAATTTCAATTCCACCCAGTGCTCTTTCAGCACATTTCATTGTTTGGTAGTGTATGGATTTATTTCCCCTTGGTGTTTTACATTGTCTTGTTTCTTGGAGATGTTCTTGTGTGCCATTCCATCATGTTCCCTAGATCGTTGCTAAAAGGAAGAGGGTTCAAATTTCAATATAGTAGTTGCAGATCATGTCTCAGAAAATCAAATACACAGAAAACTAAACTAGATTCAAGAGGATTTCAAGCTGACTCCATGGAAAATGGATGATAACGCTACCAATCATCACATCTAACAAGAAAATTGACCTTATGAGTCCCCCGAAAAATGTTGTTCATTTTTGTACACCCTTGCAAAATATGAGACAACTTGGTATTTTCTACGGGACTTAGGAATAAATGACCACAGAAGAGTTTAAGCATATCACAAATGTCAAACAAAAGTTGTGGGGATGAAATAAGTGACAAGTCCATGGATTTTTTGAGTGTCATAAGGTTAACAGTGTGCTCTGATCGAATTCAGTTGAATCTACCAGGAAAAGTGAGAGGGACCACCAAATTTCATGGTTGTGCCATGAAAGGATAGACATGGAATGTAGATGGACTAGCAAGCCATAACGGAACTAAAGAGAAGTACACAGGTAAAATCAAATCAAGATAGACTACAGATTGAAGGGATAGGAATTATGTGGAAGTTTCAGAAAAAATGAGGCTGGAGTACACGCTTAGATGTCAGTGGTACTGCAGAACTGGAGACAAATCGCGGGGGAGTCAAATTCGCACATAGAACTAAAAGAAGAAAGCTACATACCAAAAGAAAACAGCAGTTTTCCGCAAATGCTCTAAAATGAATATGAATATCAATTTGATGATTTGATATTTGCAAATTTTATATCTATTTGAAGGAATCCTAGCCTCCTCCATGCCAAGGAAATCAGATTTGATAAAATTAATACTGGTAGGTGAAATGATGTGATTAAATACATCTCCAAAAACATAAGGGATATGTCTACTCATGACGGCTCAACAACTGGAATTTAATGCAATATGGAAGCTTCATTCCTTCTTCAACAAGTTAAATGGCGTGGGAAGGCAGAATTTATAGAGACAATAAAAACCTTTAATAAAATTAAATGAAGATGGTTAGCCTAGTGGAAGGGCGAATTTGAATTTTTCCCTCTCTTTTCTTCTTCTCTCCTTCTATTTTTCTATATATTGTAAAGTGATGCCTTGTTTTAGGGGGTTTGTTTTGGGTACTTTGGGAATATAAGGGCATCATTTGATGTTGCATAATTGATCAAAAGGTCACATGTCTTGATGCTATATGACTCTGTAAATTTTTTACATCTTCCTTCTGTATCATGATGATCTATGCATGATCTCTAAGCAATAAAATCTTTGGTTTTGTGCCTTTTTTTAGCCTTAGCTATATGTTTTATTGTACTCTCTTGCCACTCATTCATTCACAGGTGTGTTTTATGTGCTTTTTTAGATAATTTTGTGTCTACTATGTACATCATGAAAGTTGGAATCTCTGGATGGGATTTTGGTCTATGGTCTCTCATTTTGGCCTTTCTTCATTGTCGTTTCCTTCCATTTTATTTCTTTGTCAAAGTGTTCATCCCCCTTATTTTTGGTGCTATTTCATTCTCTAGTTTAGGTGTATATTTTATGCATCTTCTTCTCACCCCGATCTCTTAGAAAGTAAGAGTAGAGCTAGATAGTTGCATTTCAATTCCTAGGAGTAGTTTAGCATTAGGAGTAAGTAGAGGAAGTTGGCCTTCTCCTGAGGTTTATCTTAGTTCGAGTCCCACAACTTAGAGATAGTCCATGTTGTCTTTAATCCTGAATTGTCTATAATTTAGGCTCTAATGCACATTTGATTTCCAACAATTACCATGTTGCTCCAAGTTGGGATCTGCATACTTTCTGATATTCCTTAGGGAGTGAACACTGTCAAAATTGAATTATCATCCACCCTTATGGTTCTATCGTCTGGCTCATAGTGTTGAGCACAAGTCATCACCAATTCTATGCTCTAAACTAATACTAGGTGACCACCTACCGTATACAAACCACTTATGTACACCTTGTTTTCTATAGGTTCCCTGGGACTACCGAGCATTTGGTTATTAAGATCCTCTAAGTCCATATTAGCAACATCATTGTCACCCACATCCGGGTATTCTAATGATAAGGTTGAAATGGGATCCAAACAAGAAAATTTAAACTTAATTATTGCAAAAATATACTAGATGAGAGAAAATGAGGAACACAACAACTTTCTGCAGCTAAAACAAACACTTTCTATTTTTAGTAAGTAGGAGCTAGGGGCCACTTTTTTCTACTTTTTAAATTTTTTCTCTCACATTCAATCTCTTGAAACTCGTAGCATACTAAATTCACTTTTTTTTATGTATCTTTGATGATTTTTGATAGTTTCTATTTTTAGAAGTGTTTTTTGCTTTTTTGCTTTTTTCTACTTTTTTGCTTTTTTGGTCAAAACTACCTAGTTTGTCTTCTCTACTATTCTTTGAGTGCACTGATTTGAGAGGGTTTTATTTCGTAGGAAAAAATTTATTTATTGTAAGTGATAAGACCAAATAATTACTATATTTAGAAATAGAACTTCCCCTTGTTGGATTGCAATGAAAATAACTTCACTGCAATAGGATTTCTCCTGGGACTCCATGCTCAAAATTTCATCTCAATCCACCCACTGGAATGATTGGAAACTGAAAAATAAGGATTTAGGGCATCAAACTAAGGTTTTATGCCATTAAAAAAGTAGAAAATCATAGGTTTTACTGTTACTATCTTCTTGAAGGTTCCTAGATTGTAGAACATTTTAGAAATTTTTATTTGAATCCGATCACTGGTTTTTCTTCGTTTTGGTTCTCATAGCTTCCTTGGATGAACTTATAGGTATGTTCAATGAATTTGTAGATAGGTGGAGCTTTATGAAATCAAAAATGGTTGGTTGGGTTGAGCTGGTGAAGGAATGAGGTAAACCAGGCTCATACAAGTCTTTAAAACACTAAAGAATTTATTTTTAAGTTATAAATAAGCTTTAAAAAAATTATTTTAAAGCATGGGAGGTGGGGTGCCTTTTTGTGTCCCCACTATCACCACTGTCCTTGGGACAATTGGGACACTAAAATGCACCATTCACCTTGGGCATGAAAAGTTACAGAGAAAGAGTGGTGAGATGAGGAGATGAGAGAGAAATATTTAAGCACCAAGGTATAACATTTGTAGGTCATATGGTGAACCTGGGAAGGGGCTAAGGGTGAGGTGCATTTTTTTGTCCCCACTGTCCATGGGAAATTAGGGAAGAGAGAGGTTCATATGGTAAACCAAGAGAAATAACATAGGGGGGATAATTTTTGTGTCCCTTTTATCCTAGGGACATTTCTGATAGTCAAGATAGTTGTGACAATAAAACCCACCACCTACCCAAATGAGAAAATGCCTAAGTCCTTGAATCTTGAAATCAATTTTCCCAGAGCTCTAGAATGCATTTTTAGGAAAATTTTTATATCATTTAGACTCCCAATATTATTTCAAGATCCATGGGATGGTTTTAATACCTTATTATGTATTCTTATTTAAAAAATTCCATTTTTTCATTCAGGATAACAAGGTGAGTTTTCACAAACTGAGCTTCCCTGAGAAGCATCCAAGTCTTGTGAAGAATTTGAAAGTTCCATCATGTAGAGGATTGAATTATATTTATAAAGGTTAATATTTTGGATCTTCACTCATCATTGAAATCCTGTAATCCTCTGTTAAAGATCATGTACTATTTTCAACTGCAAACTCCTTACCCCTAAAAAATATGCTTTCATTGTTCTTGTTCCTAAACACCCTAAACCTTCCTAAATCTTCCAAAATAGGTTCCATCACTCTTAAAAATCCTTAATACCACCTCCATATGGTCTTAGGATTCTTGATCAATCCCTGAGGATGCACTCATGTCCCGGAAAGGCTAAAAATAGCCTTTTTAGGATTACTGGAGATTTCATCTTTTGACAACACTCAATCAGATGGAATAAATGAAATCATGATCACATTTTAAAAAATCAAAAAGGTTTTACATCATATTATGGAGATGTTCAATGAAATTATGGTCATGACACAAAAGGAAAAATGATCCAGAGGATTCTTCAAGAGGGGTTTCAAACAAAGTTTTTGACACTAGGGTAAAGTTGTCATGTTTTTCAACTTGAATTTTGACCTTGCAAAAACACATGAAAATAAAAATGGTAAGTGGTTCATCACCTGAGTAGGCATGATAACATACTAAAGAAGAGGTAGTTGAGAAGAAACATGATGAGCAATAGGAATAATAAAGTGAATAAAATGATGAAGAGGATGATTTTGTTGAGGTAACTACACCTGATTAAGGGAAAACTGTTGTTTCAAGGCCAAAATTGGATGTAAGAAGACCCTCTTCCTATTCCATTATCAGTTCCACTATTTAGGTTTCATTTTTCCAACCTCCAAGTTCTCAAATTTCTCTTACATTACCTTCTCTAGCAACATCTTTTGGAGATTCATTCACCTGGGTTCAGCCCATGGTAGATAGTAGAAAGAGGAAGGATCAATCACGAATTGAGGATACTAATTTTAATGCAATGAATTCACTCCTTGGTACTTCCCCTCCTCCCCCAAAAAAATCCAAGAAAACTTATTTTCTTGTTTAGATTCTATAGGACAAAAATTAAATTTCTAGACCAAAGGAGGACAATAAAAATATGTATCATTATCAGATCTTGAGCTAACAAGGACCTCACTAGGAGAATAAAATCTAGATGGTGAAGTACATAATATTAGAGAAATTTTTTGTAAGGTTATTGAAAGAGTTGAAAAAGGGAAGAAAACTGTATAGATGAAAATTGACACATGACCTTTAACCACACTCAACTCCCCGAGGTCGTGCCAAGGCAGTCAATGTGGAAATGTGGATGGCTGGCTATAGGAGAATCAATGACTAATATTTGGTAGTGTGAATTCCTAGTAAATGAGTCAACAAAGGGGAAATTAGAGGCTAAGTATGGGTAGCCTAAATCCCCTATGGCTTGATTGAACCTAAATGTTCAACTACGTTGAATTATTTACTTTAACCAAGATGAATTTTTACAATCTAATCTACTTGCTTGAAGGGAAACTAATTAAATAAATCAACTAAACTAAACTATTACAAACAAAGACAACATATTACTTTTATTCTAAATAATTAAATCTATTTCTACACTAAAACTAAACAATTAAATAACCCGGTGTATTTATTCACCCGTGTTGAGTGTATCTAGTCTATTTTAATTAAATGAATGCTTCACTTTAAACTATGGATGAAAATCTAACCATCTACTTTTCCTCAAAATCACGAGAAGAAATGAGAGCTTCTCAAAATATTTTCTTCCCTACAACTTCCCCGACAAGAGTAAAGAAGACTTCTATGGAGGATTTCCTATATGAATTGATCTATTGTAACTATTAAATGATTGTAACAATAGAAATGCTTATTTTATAATCTATTTGATATAAATGTATGCATATGATTTAGAAATAACAATGTAAAGAATTTAAGAAACCAACATCAAATCAAACCTGGACGCATAGATTAATGGAAAATCCTGTTGTTGTGTTCTTTGTTCCCTCAGCTTGTCTTTTCTTTCTCCCATGTTCAGGTAAATCCAAGGGATTGGTAATGCAAGTAAAACAATAGTGAGAAGGCACTACATAAATGGTAGCTTGATGAAAATGTGGTAGAAATGTGGGTGAAAGAGAGATAACATAAGTGAATAGAGCTTGGCCATGTAATTTCCAACAAGAATGTGGCAACTCAACATTGCAATAATACACAAAAATGATCTTCGACCATTTTCTTGAGAAAAGGTGATCAATTTATATAAGGTTGGTTGGGAAATGGTTCAAGCCATTTGGTAGCCATGGGGTGCCACATCAATAAGGAAGAGGGAGTTTGAACTATCAATCATAATTAGTCATAAATTACAAGTGAAGAAGACATTACCACAAGGCATTCAAGCTTGAAATCAGCCAAAATGGGTAAGAAACATGCGTTAAAAGTGAATTTAAGTAAGGAAACATGTGTCTTAATTGATGTTGGAAGATTCTGGAAATTTTGTATAGGACCGCCACCCTGCACAGGGTGACAAACACAAAACCATCACCCAAGAAGGGTGAAAAACACAGAATTGCCACGCGAGTAGGGTGGAAAACATGGAACCACCACCCAAGTAGGGTGACAATTATAGAACTGCCACCCAAGCAGCATGACCAACATAGAACCATCACCCAAGCAGGATGGAAAACATAGAACCACCTCTCAGGAAGGGTGACAATTTTATAACTGAAGACCAAAACGTGAGGAAAAATCCTATGAGAAGCTGCGGGAAGGTGTGGGGAAGCAAAATAAGGTTAGCTAAGGAAAATTAGGCTACAAATATAAATTGAAAATAAGTTTTGGAACTTGAACACCTTGCAAAAAGACATGAATAATCATTGGGGGTTTCTAACCATTTTCTAAAAATGAATCACGTGCAAATTTGGGTGCATACATATTTCCCCCTCGGAGAATCATTTTATCCATGTAGATGCATAAAACGTAGAGTCTTAGTATGGCGTTCCTGAAATGGGAAGTTAGAAGCTATACCTAACATGCTTGTTTTCCAAAATGTCACCATCCAAGCTCCTGCTACATGTAAGATGAAAACAAGACTCAAGTGTAGATAGATATGATATCGAAAAATAAACACTAAAATAAAACAAAAAGAGGAATTACCTTTTGCATGGGGATAGAAATATACCTGCGTCAACACTCTAGCCTTGTAGATACGTACACTCAAATTTTTTTAAATACAAAGCATATATATATCAAAATAAATCATTTTTGAATTCATTTGCACATATCCTATTGGTGATTTTTTAGCTCTTGACCCACGGTAACCATTTTGAGAAAGAGTGTAATCAAAACTACGAGTGTGGGGATGCGATCATGGCTTTGCCAATGAGATTATAGCCAAAAAAACATGTACAACGAGGTGATCATGGCTCCATGAGTGAGCGTGTAGCCAAAACAACTAGTGAAATGAGGTGATCATGGCCCTGAGACCGAGAGACCTAGCACTGCAGACAAAGGTTAGTATTTTACATTTGTTTGTTTGAAAACTAAAATGCAAAATGTTGAAAAATACACCTAAGTGGGGGATAATCCATAGGATTCTTTATTTATTTTGATGTCATTTCATGAGGCGCATATATGATGTTTTTTGTGATTTTATTCTCCTTGTGAGTGTTTTGACCACACCTACATGTGTGATGACATTGTATTGAAATTTTATTTCATGATATATATAGATATCTCTTTTTGGCCTGGCTATTCTTCGCATAGAGTTGTCTTCACTTACGGTTTATTTCACATGCGTACTCTAGATATTTAGAATCTCCAATTTTATATTCTTTTTAGAATACCTGCAACAGATGATAGAGACTAACTATATTATTTTGTTTTTGTTTTTTTATGATGATATGTGTTGATTATGTAAGTACAATGTAATTTAGAACTTTGGTTTTTAAAGAAATATCTAATACCTCCATATTGTTTGGCAATATGTGATAAATATGGTATGATAATAAGATGAAATCACTCCACCTCTAACCCCACACAACTAGTTAGATGCGAGGGCTCAACATTGAGAGTCAGAAGGGACGCAAGTTGTATGTATTTTTTGAATGGACATGATGAGAGAAAGACAATATTTTGACATAAACCTAATTGACAACGTGCAATATAGTTCTAATTTTTTTTTCTACATAGTCCAAAGTGTAATTGCTTTCCATTTTATTTAGAATTAGATCGGTAGATGGCCACTTAATTTATAAAATATGGTTTAAGGCTTAAAAACTCTCTTGGAACTTAGATATCTAATTTACCTTGTTGGGATTTATGATGTCAAAGAAATTTTTATTGAATGAATTGATTTTAAGTTATTAATTTATTTGCAGAGACCCCTTAAACCTTACCCCATGCTACCAGTAGGAAGTGTGGTCTCATCACCAAATACAAGGCATATGCGAGTAAGGGCACTTCCTTCCTTTCCCAACCTCACACCACCAATAATAAGCGTGGGCTCATCACAGAAGATTGGTAGGGAAAGGAAGTGTGTAAATGAAAATTTTTTATTTGATATTGGCTTGACGTATATATATATTTAAAAACTTTAAGTTGTTATTTTGGGAGGGAGAGTTTTCCCCTAGCCTCAACCGCACGCAGCTAGTAGAATGCAAGGGCTCAACACCAAAGGCAGAGATAGGTGAACAAACGATATGGATAACTTTTTTAGAGTGTTTTGTCTCCAAAGAGGTGTCTATGGAATAAATGCAACACCAAGAAGCTTCTAGAAGAGACTATAAGAAAAGAAACCTAAGATAGAAGAAAAATAAGAGCAAAACCAAGTATGCAAGCCTTGGTAGGATTAAGGTCAAAACTCTATCTTAAATTTTTTCAATTGATGACGTGATTCAAAAACATTTGATGATAATATTGTGTATAGTTGAACAAATATGATTTGAATTATTGTCAATGTTTTCAGAAGTGTTTAAAAGTTTCTTGAAAGATAAGTTCTTTGATTACAAATTTTACATAATGAGCTAGCAGATGATAATGCAAAGCGGATGCAATAGTATACATGTGGATATGCAGGTGGACTACATGATGGAATTTATAAGGTGAATAGAATTGAAGGATGTCAAACTCCTCACCCCTAAGAGCACATAGTGAAGAAACATGATCTTTGAAATTTCTGTTATTTTGATAAGGAATTACTATCTGGGGTTTAAACTTACAACCCCTACCCATGATTGTGTATGTATGTTTATCTAACTTATCTGTTTGAAGGAGGTATTCAAGAAACTCATTGTCGTATCCTTGATATTTTGTGTATAGGTGAGCATGATTATACTACTCAGCTTGGTGAAGTATAGTGACATCACATGACTTTTGTTGCACTATGGGATCACATCTCATGGAGATGACATACTTGAATTCTGACACGTTCGTATCTAAACCAAGGTTTGGCATAGAAAAATCCCTAAAGATGGGTTTGAGGGGTAATATCTTGATTTCATCTTTGTCTTCCTCCTTTGTTAATTCTATCATGTTTATTCCTAAGCCAAGACCATCGGTAGGAAGAGAGGCCATACCAAGAAGGCTTCCCATTCCTTACGGTTTGAACTAGATGAAGATTGGCTCATCGGTCTCTAAGATTTTTATAATCCCCGTTGTTTTTTTAGTGGACACAGTTTCCATAGACATTGATTTTACTTTATAGGTTTTTGCCACCTCAAATGTTTTTGGATCAAAAACTTCAACCTTTGGAATGCTCGAGGTGGTCGTGACCAATTGGTTTGATGGAGGTGGCTTGTTTAACTGGTTTTTGGGGAGTTCATATTCCTAATGGACTCCTCTTTTCTTCTTGAGTTTTTCTGTGTATATTGAAGGACTTTGTTAGTGTGAGTTATCCTATGTGTCCTCCTCTCATGTTGGAGGGTCATCTCACATGGGTTAGGTTTAGGGTTTCATATGTGTCATGCACTAGGGTTACTCAGCACCCTATATGTACCCCTTTATTATTCATTTATGAGCATGCCAAGACACTCCGTTGCCTTTCCTCTATGCAGGATTTGTTTCTGTTGAGCAAGTTCTTCCATTACTGATCAATTTTTTCCTTGCTATCACTGGAGCTTTCATGATTCCGTTGGAGTGCAACTACTTTGTGGTGCCTTGTTTCTAATTTGATTCTCGCAAACTCTTTTCATGGTATCAGAGCTGAGATCGGGTAAACGTGCAATTGATTTATTTTTTGTTGCTATTAATCTTACTTGGTTTCATTATTTTACTCTGCATGCAAGTCTTTTGGTCACTATTTTCTGGAAATTATCTTGCTAATATCTCTAACAAGATTTCTCAGAAAGTTTTTTGTGTTTTTTTTCTTGTGCATGTGTAGGTTTTTTCAAAATACCTTGAGAAATCAGGTTTTTTAAACCTTTTTTTTGTTGTATGTATCAAAATCCAAAATAGAGATTCTTTTCATTTATTAAAATGGAAGTGAAATTTTTTTAAGATCTCTAGTTTTTACAGGATATTTGTCTATGCATGTTTTCTGTGGTTGTAGGATCCTTGAGTTCTTCAGTCGTGGTTGCTCATCAACAAACTGTTGTCCCTCTAACCATTTTTGGACTGTTCAAACTGTCATCATTGTTCATTCACACGTTGCCTACGTTTTTTCTTCATTCTAGGCATTTTTTGGACTGTTCCAGTTGTTTTCTTGGACCTTCCAGGTGTTTTTTGGACTGTTCAGGCATTTTTTACTGTTCATGCATTTTTTTACCTACAGCCATGTTTTTTTTTCTTGCAGGGCATTTTCCATTACTCAGCCACGCTTTTCTTGCTTCTGGAGACTTTTTGCACCTGTTGTCTCCTCCCCCTAGCGCCCACTCATCTAAAAAAGGTTGCAAACCCTCTCTCTGCATTTTTTTATACCTGGCATGGCCTGGTCTTTCCTTTTGTGTTTTTTGGTGAGAGAAAGGTAACACAAGGCTGTAAACTCTTATGCACGGCCTGCAGTTGTTTGGTTAGTTTTTTTAATTTCTTTCCTTCTTTAAACTCTCTAAAAATCATCAGTTTTTTAAAACATACGGCTATGTTTTTCTTGGTTTTTGATTAAAAGCTTTCCTTTTAGAACACAAAATCAACAAATCCTTCTTTATTTAAAAAGTACTTTCTAAAAACGTAGAGAGATCCCTTAGATTAGATTAGATCTTTATTTGTTTAAAATCTTCATCTAAAAAATCTTGTTTTTAAATGCCTTCTTTCAAAATCTTATGTTTTAGAAAATATTCAAAAAAGTGCTTTTTTTAGTGATTTGCTTAATTAAAGCCTTTTTTCAACATTCATTAGATTTAATTACATTAGATCTAATTTAATTTCACATTATTTAAACTATATTCCTTTGGCATTATAATTTGGTCCATTGGCTTTATGTATTTTTAACCTTCCGTCGAGTGCCGAAGACGAAGGGTGAGGTCCGGGATTGGCAGGTGGCTAATCCCCCCTCGCAATACAAACAAACCCTATCTCAAATTCCATGTTGTTTCCAACGAGCATACATACGACACCATTTGCATGCATTTAGGGCACTTTTTTAATCTGTTTGCAAGCTTATTAGCTTTTTCTCATCAGTTGCGGGAATTGGTTTTTTGCTATAACTTTTGACTCGTTGCTCGGTTTTGATCACTTCTTTAGTCAAAGTTGCATATTTTTTTGCACTCTAGATGATGGGATCATTAGCTTTGTAAAAAAACTAATTTATAAAGTGCCACATTCTGGGGGGTGTCTTTGTATAGCTTAAGTCAACTCAATTTTTTTGAGCTTTGTTCTATTCCTTTTTTCGTGGACTTGTGAGCACGTCCACCATAGTTTTATGACAAAGGGATTATTTCATGTGACGTGAGACACTTTTTCTCACCACCAAGGTTGGCTTTCATCTCCTTTCTATTTTTTTGCTTGTGCTTGTTTATGGTGTCCTTTTTTGTTGTGCTACACGAAACACAGTTGTGGTCTCCTCTCTTGTGTGTTATTATGCTAATTGCAAGATGAGTTACCAAGTTTTTCAAACCACACGCACGGACCTGATTGTAATCAATGCACTAAACTATAAAGTGCCGAAAGCAGGGGGTTGTTATTGTCCTGGGTGGTTGTGTTTCTTTTCTGCATTTATTTCTCTCTCTCACTATGGATGCACTTTCAATTCCTTTGCTTATGTCGTTCAAATTTTTCAAATGGAGATCGAAAATAATAATGAAACTAAGGGGTAAAGGGTTATACTGCATCACCATGGGAACTGAGACTGAACCAGATGACGAACCTGAAAAATCTAAGTGGTTAAACCGTAGTGATGAAGCTTTAGGTCTTCTTTGCATGTACATTTCTCTTGACTTGCTCTTCCACATTGAGGCATCTGAAACACCTACATCTTTGTGGAAAACACTGGATGTGATGTTTGGACAACTAGATGACATGAGAGCGCATGAGTTGGAAAACAAACTACTAGGGTTAAATCCTAGTGACTTTAAAAACCTACAAGCCTTCTTCTCGAAATTTTTCCACATTAGATTATTGTTAAAAGGATGTCAAGTAGAAAATAAATATTCTCAACTGATCTTTTGAATTCTCTCTAAGCTAGGTCTTGAATATTCTTTCTTCATGTCAACTTTCTACACTACAAAATCTGCTTTGGGTGATACTTGGACAATGCCCTCCTTTGACTATTTTTCATCCCAACTCATTTGAGAACAGGACAAAATCATTCAAATGGGGTCTCTCAAGTCCAAGTCACATGCCCTTGTAGCAAGTACTAGTAAGGGAAATAAGACTGAAAAAAAGAAAGAAACTAAGGATCAACCTAAGAAAGAAACCAAGATCAAACCTAAAAATGACACAAACACTTCAACTTGTGAGCCTAGGGCACAGAAAAGCAAGTATTTGTGTTCCTATTGCAAGAAGACTGGTCACGATGAGCAACACTATTTTAAGAAACAAATTGATCACTTATCTCATTTACTTGAGAAAAATAAAATAAGTGTTCTTGAATCCATAAAACAAAATGCTCCAAAGGCCGAGTCTTCTGCTGCAAAAGGTGATAAAAATGATAAGAAGAAAGGAAAGGCCCTTATAGCCAAAGTTCCTCCTTCATCAACATGGATTATAGATTCCGGTGCCTCGCACCACATGGGTTCTTTGCATGTTGAGTTTTCCAACATCGAACCTTGTGGAATGGCCCAAATCACGATGGGTAATGACATGACAGTGTCAGTTTCCGGTAGTGGAATGGTAGAGATGGATGGGGGAAAATTTAACCAAGTGTTGAGTGTTCCTGATCTCTCTACCAATCTCCTATCAATTTACCAAATTACTCACCTTGGTGAAGGAATGTGAGTGGAATTTGGTCCTAACTCGGTGATTATTTGTGAGCTTAACAATGATACTACAGTGACTGAGGGAAAGGCAGATCACCATTCACGGTTGTACACCTTATCCCACTTTACTTCTGATTCTATGCCCACTGCCTTGATCACTCATGCAAATGAGGTTAGTAGGGTATGGCATGAACATTTTGGACATCTAAATTATCGTTATCTTGAACAATTGAGTCAAAACTAAATGGTCAATGGGTTGCCTCGCGTCAAGTTTTCTAAGGGTCTTTGTGAGGGTTGTACCCTTGGAAAGCATCCTAAAAATAACTTTGACAAAGGAAAATCCTGAAGAGCCACTTGTCCCTTGGATCTTGTTCACAACGATGTTTCTGGTCCATTTCCTTCTCCTTCGTTTACTAGCGATCTTTATGTGCTAACCTTCATTGATGATTATTCACAATATACTTGGGTATATTTTATTAAGCTTAAGTCTGAAGTCTTTGAACATTTTCAGGACTTTAAGGCTCTTGCTGAGAAACAGGTGGAATGGTCTATCAAGGTTCTTCAAACTAACAATGGAGGTGAATATGTAAACAATAGGTTCATGGATTTCTGTACTTTTGAAGGGATCTCTTTACAACATATAGTTGCTTATAGCCCTTCACATAATGGAGTCGCAGAAAGAAAGAACCATACTCTGAAGGAGATGGCCACTTGTATGATTCACTCGAAGTCTCTTCCTCTGTAGTATTGGGCCGAAGCAGTGAATTGTGAAAATTATATTTAGAACCGTGTTCCACACAAGGCAGTAAGAGGGATGACACCCTTTGAAGCCTAGTTTGGATGTAAGCCTGATGTTGAGCACTTTCAAGTCTTTATATCCAAGGCTATGGCTCAGATTCTCAAGAAGAAATGCAAGGCCTTGGAACCACAATCCAAACCTTGTATCTTTGTAGGGTATCCTGATGGTGTGAAGGGATATCGATTGATGAATTCTACTTCTCATGAGCTATATATTGAGAGAAGTGTTAAGTTCGATGAGTCTTCTTTGACTTCTACTTCTCCATCTATTGAGGTTCTTCAGCTCGCTAATTCAGATCTTGACTCATCAGATGATGATACTGTTAAGCATGATCCTCTTCCAGATCCTCTCGACCATCAAACCTTTGAGTCTTCTGATTCTGATAGTAGTGATGATGAGGACTATGTCCCTTCTCACTCAAGTGAAGAATCTTCTGACTCTGAGCCCTATCCTCCTGGTCCCCTTTGGGCCAGGAAAACTTTGCAAAGTGTTGGAGATTTAGTTGGAGATACTTCAGATATGAGACGTATTCACTCATATTTCATTGGACCCCACTCTTTCTTCACCTCTGCTTTTGATCCACAGTCTTTCCGGGAGGCTTCTAGTATTCCTGAGTGGGATTCTGCCATGGATGAGGAGTATTCCTCTCTCATGAGGAACGATGCTTGGGACCTCACCACTCTTTTGAAAGGAAGAAAAATCATTCGGTGTAAGTGGGTGTTCCAAACAAAGTATGGAGTAGATGGAGACGTCAAAAAGTTTAAAGTGCGATTAATAGCTAAGGGTTTCTCCCAAATAGCTGGGGTTGATTATACAAAAACCTTTGCTCCAGTTGCGAAGATGACTTCTATTCGACTGACCCTAGCCATTGCCACAACAAACAGATGGAAATTCCATCAAATGGACGTTAAGAGTGCCTTCCTTCATGGTGACCTAGAGGAAGAGATCTATATGGAACAATCTCTGGGTTATGTCCAACATTCCTCCCTCGTTTGTAAGTTAAAGAAGTCTCTTTATGGCCTTAAAAAAGCCCCTCGAGCTTGGTATGCCAAGATGGACTCCTTCTTACTTACATCAGGGTTTACTAGGTGTCACTCTGATCCAAATGTTTATATTCTATAGCAAGATGACTCCATACTCATTCTTGTTCTATATGTTGATGACTTGTTGATCACAAGCAGCTCTTCCTCTATTATTTATTATGTGAAGATCGCCTTAGCCAAAAAGTTTTCCATGATTGACTTAGCTCTGCTTCATTACTTCCTTGGGATCCATATTTCACAATCTGACTCGGGAATCTTGATTTCACAAACTAAGTATGCTCTTGATTTGCTAGCTCATTTTCAGATGTTTGATTGCAAGTCTTCTCCTGCTCCTTCTCTTTCCGGGGTTAAGTTGGTTTCAGTTTACTCTACTCCCTTGGTTAATGGTACTCTTTACCGACAGTTAGTTGGGAGCTTGATCTACTTGACTCATAATCGACAAGATTTATCGTATGTTGTTGGGATCATGTCCAGATTCATGTAGGAGCCACATGAGCTGCATTAGAAAGTAGCTAAACAGATCCTTCATTATGTTCATGGCACTTATGTTGATGGCATACACTATCATGGAGGGGTTGATATTGACTTGATTGGATTCATAGATTCTGATTGGGCTGGTGACTTAGATCATCAGAAATATACTTATGGCTACAGTTTCTCCCTTCGTTCAGGTCCTATTAGTTGGTCTAGTAAGAAGAAAAATTCAATTTCGATGTCATCTACAGAGGAAGAATACAAAGGAGTAGTTAACATTTCCACAAAAGCTATTTGGCTACAGGGTATTCTGATAGAGTTTGGCATCCAATTTCGGCAGCCTACCATTATCTACTGTGATAACATGAGCACTATCTCTATTTGAAGAAATCTAGTTCAGCATCAGCGGATGAAGCACATTGAGATCCATATGCACTTCATACAAGAGCTTATTCATGATGGTATCATCGACATTCAGTACATTCAGACAGCTGATCAGATTGCAAACTTATTCACCAAGCCTTTCACTGAGATGAAGTTTCTTCACTTACTGTCTCTTCTTGGGGTGAGGTCTTCTACAACTGCCCATCTTCTTAGGGCTATTTAGTCCTTCTTTTCTTCTTCTTCTTCTAGGAAGATTGTGTTTGTATATGGGCACCTTATCAGGCCTTTAGTTACCAGGCCCCATTGGCACATCTTTCTTAGTTTTTCAGGAGTGTCTTTCTCTTCCATCTGACTCATCATAGCTGCTACCCCAACTACGATGAAGGGGGGTGTTAGTGTGAGTTATGCTATGTGTCCTCCTCTCATGTTGGAGGGTCATCTCACATGGGTTAGGTTTAGGGTTAGATTTAGGGTTTCATATGTGTCATGCACTAGGGTTACTCAGCACCCTATATGTACCCCTTTTCTATTCATTTATGAGCATGCCAAGACACTCTGCTGTCTTTCCTCTATGCAAGATTTGTTTTTGTTGAGAAATTTATTCCATTACTGATCATTTTTTTCCTTGTTATCGCTGTAGCTTTCACGATTCCATTGGAATGCAACTACTTCGTGGTGCCTCGTTTCCGATTCGATTCTCACAAACTCTTTTCAGACTTTGGATCCCCTTGGGTGATGAATACTTTTCCAAAATGAAGGAATCTAACTTCCTAGAACAAGTACAAAGAATAGCCTTCATTCGATGAATCCAAGGTCTCCCAAGGATCATGTTATAATTTATTTCCTTGTTGATAATGTAAAACTCGTCAAGATGGTTTTTATCCGAAGGGTGAAATGAAGAACTATTGTTCTAATTGAAGTAGCCTTAAGAATTTCATATGCTTACAACATGTTTCTTGTAGAGGATTAATTCGTCTCTCCATATCATAACTTCTACAAGAAAGAGAAGGGAACCACATTTACATCAGCCCCAACATTAATCATGGCTCTCTTAATGAAAATTTTTATAAACATAGACCTATAAATATAAGTTAGGATCATCTCTTTGGGCTATTTCAGCATCAGATGGCATCTTGTCTATATCACAAACAAATCCAGTATCCCTATCACTCTGTGCCAAAGGATGTCTCTTAAAGTCAATATGATTTATTTGAGCACTAGGAGGGAGTGTAACATGGATTAGATGACCAACACCTAGTGCATCAAATAATGCAAAATGATGTGCATGGGAATTCTTCAACAAATCTAGGAATGAGATGTGAGATAAGGTCTTGTTCAAGTATGATATTAAATCATAGGCTACTACCAGTTTTGAGATTGTAAGAATGACATCATATGAGAAGGAATGAGAAGGTAGGGGTTATGAAAGGTATTCCTTCACCTGAGTTATTGCATTAATTTCTAGTTCAACTTCTAGCTCAACTAATCCCATGATATTTGTATTTTCATTCAAACTGAGGTTGGGGGAAACTTGAGAGTTTTCAGAAGTTGAAGCACCATTATTCGTAATAGGAATTCCCTTGTTTATGTTCTGAGGATTCACATTGAAATCTTCAGGATGCATATGGAGTGGATCCTGAAATATGCTCACATTAGTGTTTTGAAGAGATATGGGTCATGTATAGTCAGCCTACAGGTTTCTTTTAGGATTTTCTAAGAATGTGTCTACAAAGATCTACCTTTGGTTTTCAAGAAGTCTTTATATAAACTTTTTGCAATCGTGAAAAGTTCTATCATCATGAACTCGAACCTTATAGAAACCACAATATAGCTTAGGATTGGAATTTTTTTGCCTTTGACAAGAATTTTGTTGTTGTTGATTATAACCTCGATTGTAGTTTTTAAATTGATTGTTATAACCATGAATCGTTTCCCCTTGGCTAGAGTTTTGGTACTAGTTTAGGCCTAGGGTTTGAATTTTCTTTTGAGGGGGATGGTTCACATCAACCATGTTGATTGAGGAGATAGTTTTAGGGCCTCTTTGATTTCCTGTGTTGTTATTTTTGGTGATGTTGTTTTTTGTAATACTAACATTCTTAGCTTGATCAGTAACAACATTCATGGTAGCACCATGATTGTGATTCACACCCTTAGGTCCTTGGTTGTTGGCCCTATTGTTCTGATAATTATTTTGATTAATGGATACCAATTTCCCATTGAGACCATAGGTCTTACGCCCACTATCAATAACAGCTTGGTTGATTCTAAGCACACCTTCCAATAATCCTCATAACTATGGAAAGGAAACTTTTAGACTTCTTCTTTTGTCTCTTGATTGATTGAGTGAAGAAATATATAACAAAGTTCCATTTGGTACATGTTGGGTGCACTTGCAGAGGAGTAAGGAACTTGACGCCATCTCTTCTTCTTCTTTGGAAATATTTTAGCTACTATAACGTCCCATGTGGCTCCCTCGAGAAGAAATAAATTCCCTGATAGCGGTAACATAAGGCTTGATATGAGAATTCGGGTCTCCTTCTCCCTTAAATTTGGGAAGATCGAGAAATGGACATGGAAGCATGAAACCACATATAGTGAGTTCAAGGGGTTATGTTAAGTACTCAGCATAACTACCCATTACATAGGATTCCACCATTGAAGATCCTTTGTGAGGAGGAGCCAAAGAAGATACATTATAGGTGTTGATGGGAACATGTGGAGCCCATTGATACGGTGCATAGGGATCAGGAACAACATATGGGTCCATCTGGGGGGACTTCGAAAACATATACAAGTAAGGTGGGGTGATACCAGGATATGGACTAGCGGGTGTAAAACCAGGGAGCATTGCATTTCCTGAAGGAGTGGCATTCGAGAAAGAACTTCCAGCCAGATATTACATAGGATAAGTTAAAGAAGGATGAGGACCCATCCCTAGTGTTTTAGATCCTGTGAGAATATCACCTGAATTTTATTGAACCACATAACCTTGTTGCAAAGAGTGTTGCATTGGTTTTTAATTGGTAGGGATGTATCCCTTTTTATCTACTAGATATCCCATGTTATGCCCTACTACATGAGTTGGTTGTGATGGTTGGCAACTCTCTAGTTCTTTAATCCTCCATACCAAAGTAGAAATGACATCACTGGGAGAGGATTGAGTCCCTTGTTGGGGTACTTGTGGTGTAGGGTTTGGTTGAGAAAGCTCATGATACCTTGTTATTAATTGTTCGGTGTTATAATTATTATCTTCCTCAGAAATAGGAATCTTAGGTTAGGTATTCAACTTCTCATAGGTTGTAGCCTTCATTCTATCCAAATACTCATCTATTTGATGAAGAGGATTAGTTATTCATGTAAAAATGTCATATTCTATTGATTCCATGGTAATGTGAGGTATTGACAAGACTCTAGGGTAAGGACATATTCCACTTGTGATAGCAACGTGGTTTGCATTGGGTTGACTGCATTTCATGTTTAATAGTTAATCAACCTCCTCCATCATTACATAGCTAATGGGGTTTGAATTGTAATAGTGGAGGTTTGCGTGTTGCTTGTGTAATTGTCATCCCATCCTGAAGGAGAAGGGGCTGTTGTGGTTGAACGTTGGTGTAATACCTATCAGAGCCAAATGGCCCACTAAACTCTCTTCCAGACATATTTTAGAAAGTATAAAATACCTACCAAAATAAGGGAAGAAATGGAGAGGTGAGGTAATAACAATGAAAGAAAAGGAAAGAAGAAGGAATTAATCCTTCACGTTAGGTTCACCAATTTGTAGGGATGAAAATTGACACATGACCTTCAACCACACTCGACTCCCCAAGGTCATGTTGAGGCAGCCTGATGTGGAAATGTGGATGGATAGCTATAGGAGAATCAGTGACTAAGATCTGGCAGTGTGAATTCCTAGTAATGAGTCAAAAAGGGGAAATTAGAGGCTAAGTATGGGTAGCGTAAATCCCCTATGGCTTGATTGAACATAAATGTTAAACTACGTTGAAGTGTTCACTTTAACTAAGATGAATTTTAACAATCTAATCTATTTTTTTGAAGGGAAACTAATTAAATAAATTAACTAAACTAAACTATTACAAACAAAGACAACAAATTTCTTCTATTCTAAATAATTAAAGCTACTTCTACACTAAAACTAAATAAGTAAATAACCCGATGTAGTTATTCACTTGTGCTGAGTGTATCTAGTCTATTTTAATTAAATGAAAGCTTCACTTTAAACTATGGATGCAAATCTAACCCTCTACATTTTCCTCAAAAGCATGGGAAAAAATCATAGCTTCTCATAAGCTTTTCTTCCCTGCAACTTCCCCAACAAGAGTAAAGAATACTTCTATGGAGGATTTCCTATATGAATTGATCTAACTGTAACTATTGAATGATTGTAACAATGGAAATGCTTCTTTTCTACTCTATTTTATATAAATGTATGCATATGATTCAGAAATAACAATGTAAAGAATTGAAGAAACCAATATCAAATCCAACCTAGAAGCATAGAGTAATGGAAAATCCAGTTGTTTTGTTCTTTGTCCCCTCAACTTGTCTTTTCTTTCTCCTATGTTCACATGAGTCCAAGGGATTGGGAATGCAAGTAAAGTAGTAGTGAGAAGGTGCTAGAGCAATGGTAGCTTGATGGCAGCATGGAAGCAATGTAGGTGGAAGAGAGATAACACAAGTGAATAGAGTTTGGATATGTAATTTCTAGTAATAATGTGGTAAATCAACAATGCAAGAATACACAAAAATGATCTCTAGTCATTTTGATTAGAAAAAAACTATAAATTTATAGAAGGTTGGCTAGGCAATTGTTCAAGCCATTTGGCAGCCATGGGGTGCCACATCAACAATGACGAGGGAGTTTAAACTATCAATCACAATCAATCTAAGTGAAGAAGAGAATGCCACAAGGTAATCAGGCTTGAAAGCAACCAAAATGGGTAAGAAATGTGTGTTGAAAGTGAAGTTAAGTAAGGAAAAACATGTCTTAATTGACATTAGAATATTCTAGAAATCTTGTATAGGACTTCTTCCCTGTGCAGGGTGACAATTACAAAATTGCCACCCAACAGGGTGGAGGGTGACAAACACAGAACCTTTGCCCAAACAGGGTGACAATTACAAAAATGCCACCCAAGCAAGGTGATAATCATATAAACCTCCACCCAAGCATGGTGGTAAACACAAAACCGCCGCTTAGGTAGGGTGAAAATTTTGTAATTGAAGGCCAAATTTCAAGGAAAAATCTCGCGAGAAGCTGTGGGGAAGAAAAATAAGGTTAGTTAAGACAAACTAGGCTACAAATATAAACTAAAAATTATTTTTGAAGCTTGAACACCTTGTGAAAAGAGATGAATCAGAAAATGACATAAAGTTGTAATAAAAAATAATAAAAAATTGGTTTTGAAACACTCACAAGATCCGAGATCTCATTTGCAGCGTTCAGTATATACAGTGCCTCTAGGAAGTGATTACGGGTAAATCCATCGTGACTACTAAAACACTTAACACCTACTATATTTACAACAACATCGTATGGGAATCGACACTTTAAATTGATGGAGAGTAATAAGGTCATAGTGCACACACTATGAGCCATCCCATCCATTTGTGAATGATTACATGACATAAATTTAAACTGAGAAATTATCCAAGTATATAGTGAAGTTACGCGTGCGTATGAGGATATTTCTTTGATCCGGTGTCAATAATTGCATGGACCCCTTTCAGTACTACCTTGGTACCACGCATTTAATTCTTTCACATATGTTAACGCCTCTTTCACATACCGCCAACTATATAGAAATGGTGAGCTTCTTTCATGTACCACCAAGTATATCGAAAGGGCGCGTATATAGAAAGGTTCGGTATATCGGACTGACGGTATATAGATTGGGAGACCTTATACTTAGAGTGATAATATCCAAACCCTATCAGTGATTTATGCAAAATGGGCACCAATGCCCCCAAATTTTTTCTTCCAGATTCACAACTACTCAAGGAAACAACTATGCTATATTGAAGACTAAAATTAAGAGACAACTTGAGTTTGAAGAGATATGGACTACTGTGAATGGTACTCTGACCAGATCAACTACTAATACAACACAATAGTAGCAGTTTGATAAACCAGATTAGAAGACCAAACTCATCATCTTGTTTGAAGTGTCTGATGATGTTCAACCCGACATTCAAGATGGAAAAATATCCAAAGAAGCGTGGGATAAATTGCACATAGTATATGAGGCAAAAAACAAGAATTTCATACTAAATTTACAGATTCAGTTACATACACTGAAGTTCAAGCAGAATGAGAAAATTTAAGCTTTCTTAAGAAGAGTTGTAGAGTTTAGAGCTTCACTTCTAGCCCTGGGAGAAACGGTTACATATGATGCTCTCATTCCCATTGTTATGAGAGAAATCCCCTCTTCTTACCACATTTTTGTCACCACACTAAATCTGTCAGATACGAAAGTTAGTTTTGACAAACTGGTAAACCTACTGCAACAAGAGGAAGCTATGCACAATGAGGATGATGAAGAGGATCAGGAACTTTCTTCACATCAAAAATGGAAATGAAAAGTTAAAGTAAAACCTAATTCCTATCAAAAGTCCCAACATCAAAATCAATATTAAGGGGACAAACACTAGAATAAGTAATGTACAATTTGTAAAAGAGGACATGACCTACAAGACTTTTAGTATAATACTTACAAGAAAGGTTCATCAAGAAAATATGGACCTCAACAAAAATAATCTTACAAGGGACATTCAAACTACAATCAAGGAAAAAAAATGGGAACTGGAAAATAAGATCCCATCAACAAGGAAATATTGCTGAGCAAGAAGAAAATTCAGATAATGAAGACTTCTTGTACACTACTTGATCAAGTGAACCATCCACGTCATCTAGTGATGTATGGTATGTTGATTTGGGATCCACTGACACATGACCAACCACAGAGACTGGTTTACCTCAATGATGGACACACTTTCGAAAAACAATGTTTTATTGGGTGATGATTATTCATATATAGTTCAAGGGATTGGGAACATTTCTCTACCCCTTGGTTCACACAACTACAGACTATGAGATGTCTTATATGTCCTTGGGTTACAAAGAATATACTTTCAGTCAATCAACTCGAAGAGCACAACCTAAAAATTTAATTTGATACTCATTCCAATAAGAAAACATGCTTGATTCGAGATAAATCACAAGGCTCGAAAATAGTTGCAAAATCCTCCAATATTGGATGCATGTTCTAGCTTGATTTTGTCCATAGAGATGATCATGCACTTGTGGCTAAGAAATCTACCTCAACACAGTTGTGGCATCAAAGACTTGGTCATGTTAGTTTCAAGTATCTCGAGACACTACACCGGCACAATATGATACATGGGCTACCATCTCTTTAGAAGGATACAGACAAGTATCCTCACTTCCTAGTAGGAAAACAACATAGAGCGTCATTCCATAAGAGTACATATCAAGCTCATGGTAAGCTTGATCTGGTTCATACCGATATTTGTGGTCCGAAGGAACTGAGTCATTATGTATTTCAGTACTTCATGCTATGTGTTGATGACTATTCAAGGAAAATGTGGATTTTTTTTTCTTCTTAAGAAAAGTGAATCTTTTGAAACTTTCAATAAGTTCAAAGTAGCCGTTGAGAACAAAACTAGTCATCACATCAGAAATCTCTGCTCAGATCGAGGGGGGAAGTCACCATTAATGAGTGTAAAGAATACCTACAAACTCATGGGATTCTTCAAAAAATTCCTCCTCCACACACACCTCAACATAATGGTGTTTTTGAGAGAAGAAATCGTACTATCATGGAAATGGTGTGATGTATGATCAATGACTCTGAACTTGCAAAGATAGTAGTGTATTTGTTGAATAGAGTTCCCACAGTTGCTCTTGAAGAAGTAACACCACAAGAAGCATGCTCAAAGAGGAATCCATCTATTGCACACCTTAGAGTATTCGGGTGTAAAGCAAGTATGAACATACCCAAGCAGAATAGAAATAAATTAGACATGAAGTCACAAAAACTCATCTTCATTAGGTATAGATTGATGGATCCAAAGACCAGAAAAGTCTACACCAACAGATATGTTGAGTTTTTTTAGAAAAACAAAGTAGAGTCTCCTCCTCCAGACTCACCTGATGTAGATTCTTCACCAGTTGTAAAAATTGAAACTGATGTTCCCACAGATGAGGAAAGTGATGATGAGGATGACATTATTGATCGGATAGAACCAAAACCCACGGGGAATAGTTCAATGTATGACCAAGTGGTGTACTAGCACATTACGAGATGTAAGAATGGATGCTCCACTGGATACATACACCCCTATACCACAAACTCATAGTAAAGCAAGAGAAGAAGTTAACTTTTCTTTGATGAGTAGAGTTATCGAGTCTGATGAGCCCTCTATAGTCCAGGAAGCCCTACAGTCAAAATATTGGAAAGATGCCATGGACTCTGAATATTAGTCAGTAATGAAAAATAACACTTGGCAGCTTGTCGATCATCCACCAAGGAAGAAACCCATTAGATGTAGATGGATATTCAAGAAAAAGTACAAAGTAGATGGGATAGTGGAGAAGTACAAAACAAGACTTGTAGGAAAGGGGTATGCATAAAAATAAGGAATTGACTATGAGGAGACATTTTCTCCCACAACTAAGATCAAAACTATCAGGATGATCTTTGCTCTAACTGCATATTTTGGATGGAAAGTCCATCAGATGGACATAAAAAGTGCCTTTCTAAATGAATATTTACAAGAAGAAGTCTATATGACTCACCCTAATGGATATGTTATACATGGTCAAGAAATAAAGGTATGCAGACCCAAGAAATCTCTGCATGGCCTTAAATAGGCACCTCAGGAATGGTACATCAAAATTGATGAGCATATCGTACAACATGGATTTGTTAGAAATCCATACGATCCCAATCTTTACCTCAAAAAGAAAGGGGGGATATTGTGATTTTCATTGTCTATATTGATGATCTAGTCATCACTGGCAATTTAGTGAGGATGATCGATGTAATGAAGAAAGATCTTAAGCGATCATTTGACATGACAGATCTTGGGTTGATGCATTATTGTCTTGGATTATAAGTATGGAAAAAAGAGAATCACATATTTTTTTCTTAGATGAATTATACCAAGATAACTCTTGATAAATTTAGGATGATGTATTGCACACCAATTGCTACACATATGGAGAGCATATTGTAGTTATCTCATTCATATCCATCTCCTGAGGTAAGTGCCACTCTCTATCAGCAGTTGATTGGGAGTCTCATTTACCTAACCTACACTAAACCAAATACCAACTTTGCAATAAGCTATCTATCCAAGTTCATACAGGAACCCAAAGTTTTTCATTGGAAGGTAGCAAGGTGCATCTTGAGATATCTCAAAGGATCAGTGGATCTTGGTCTCGAATACAAGAATAATGACAACTTCTTCTTGTCAGGATATTTAGATTCAGATCATATAGGTAACATGGATGAAAGAAAATCCACTTCAGGATTTGTGTTCTTTATGGGATATGGACCAATATCATGGGTAAGCAAGAAACAACACTTTGTTTCTCATTCTTCCACAAAATCTAAGTATCATTCTGTAGGAGAAGCTATCTATGAAGCGATTTAGCTATGTCACATACTAAAAGGACTTGGAATATCATAGGACAAACTGACTACCATGTATGTTGACAATGAAGGTGTTCTCAAACTTGTTCGCAATCTAATTTTTCATGACAGAACAAAGCACATTGAAGTAAAAGTTCATTTTATAAGTGAGCATGTGTTGAAGCACAACATCCAGCTTCAATTTTTTCCAACAGCTGAACAATGGGCATATATCTTCACAAAGTCACTTGCACGTGACAAGTTCGAGTTGTTCAGAGAGTTCCTCTCCTCATCCCTTGAGACAATGCTCAATTAAGGGGGGGAATGTTAGGTTATTTAATTATGCATTATATAATTAATTATTTAATTGATGTTATTAATTAAATATTATTGTTATTTGGTTTATTAACCATATTTATTTTATTTCTTCATGGGTATAATTGTTATGATTGTTATAACAATTATTTTCTTCCCGGATGTAGTATTGGAAGCTACTATATTTTTGTTGCATTGTTGCAACTTCTCATTTGTTTGTATCTAGGCTATTCAATATGCATAAATATTGTATCCTCCACTATTGTACTTGGTTGATTGAGTTTAATAAAGTTAATCAGGCTTCCGCCCCTGTTGCTCAATTTACATTCTTCTCTTGATCTTGTTTATATATTATTTCTTTATTTGGAATTTGAAGCTTTGTATTCTCATTCATGGAATAATATTTGATATACTTTGATTCAATTGTCATCTATTGTGCTATGGAATTTCCATTTATGAAAAAATATATGTTATTTAATTTCATTTACATGCAAGAGTATGATAAGATCTGCAATCTTCTTATCTGAAAGTGTTGTTATCTCTCCCTTTTATTCATTCAATATTGTGGCTATCTTGTAAAACTTAGGACAATTTGTATGTTTTCAATTGATGAGTTAGTTGTAACTAGGTTCCTCTAATTACTATATCTTTCCATAACATCACTATTTTAGCTCTTATGTCTACTATTTTTGTATCCATCTTCTCTAATGGAAATCATGAGGTCATTCACATTCACCAATATCCTCATTAAAAATTAATTATTCCATATATTTGTAAATATTTTATATTTCTTGGTTTTGGTTCAATAAGAGAACCTCCCTATATGCATGTAAAAATAGGCTAAGTTAAGAACTTGGAATTAACACCAAGTAATCCCTATAACTAAGACAATTCAACATAAACATCATGATAAAGCTATGCATGGACAAAAACTTGAAATCACTTATCCATTCCTTTATAATTTAGATATGATTTCTAGATTATAGTTGCTCCTATGATTATAATGAGATGAAAGGATGGCTATCTCCAAGAAGAGGAAAGGATCTCACCAATATGGCTTAATTACCATGTATGGATCTTCCTTTACTACTCTTTGCAAAGAGAGGATAAATGGGTGTAAGATCAATAAGATTCTTCAATAGTGGATAATGCCCTTATCATGTGCATGTAATATCACTTGAAAAAGTTTGGTCTCAAAGGTGTAAGCTTGGAAGGGAGGATACTATATAGCTTTCCAATTTGGGAGAAGCTAGAAACCTAGTGAATGTGGGATAAAGATAAAGTAGAATTAGAATGGATAAGCATGATTAAAAGGGAACAATTAGAATTAGCAACTCATGGGTGTTGGAGATGATTTAATTAATCCATTAGGATTAATTAATAGACTAAAATAAGCTTAGAAAGATATTTGGAGGTGATTTAGAAGATAATTTGATAGAATTTGGAGGATTTTTAAGAGGTATTTAACCAATAAGAGGGTTTATTGATTAAATAGAGGATTAAAGGCTTAATTAACTAATGATAGTTAATTAAAAGAGGATTATAACTAATGAAGTGTCATTAATTGGCATCCAGAATGAAGGGAAATACTAATTAATTAATGAAGTGTCGTTAATTGACTGAGATGGAGGGGAAAGTTAGCTAATTAGTGGGAAATCATTAGTTATAAAAAAAATGATGGGAAAGAAAATAAGCGGTGTGATTTTAGTAGTAAAATTATGTAGTTGTATTTTAGGTGTCTACATTTGCCTCTCTTTGGTGTGGTGTAGCACAAGGGATGTCACTTCAAATATAGTCGATAATTACATACAATTAAATTTTTGAAGGAAAATGAGTAGAATGAATGATGGCCCCTCAAGTGTAAATGGGATGATAGAAGAGGTTAATTGTCGATCGAAAAAGAAGGATGAAAAATTAACACAATAGAAATATACTACAACAATGGGGAGGTGAACTTGGCTTGGTTATCTGTTTTTCAAATTGATTGATTGGAATATAATTTCCATGTTTCAATGGATGGAAGAAACAAGGGTATGGGAGGGGGGATAAATACAATCCATATTGCCCCAGGTAGTGGTGAAGAAAATGGTGATTAATGGAGAAATATTTCAACCCAGTTGGCTCAAGAGAAATGTTTTATCATTGTTTCATAATGTAATCAATGAACCATCTGGCTCGAGAGAAACTTTTATTTAATATGAGCATGCAAAAAAATATAAAATGAGATGAAAATCCATAATACTAACATATTTTCACTGCAAAATGACTAAATCAAATAAACATGCATAGCGTAATGCAATACAAGAAAGTAAACAAGAAGATTGACAAAGAAAAAAATAAAAACAAATGTACTCAAACAAATAATGTTTAATATAGTTGCACCAATGTTTTTATTATTGATATTTGGTTCCTAAATGTTTAAGTTATATGAAAAGGGTTAAAAATGGCACCCCAAGAAAGGATACATGCGACGTGAATAAATGGAGGACATAGAAGTCCTATGAAAAATCAATTGTGCACTATGAAACTTCTCCAATCAACTATTTGTGTAAGGGAATACATACATAGAAAGCAAACTAGATTTATTAATGGAGGTAGATTAAAATGATCCACATGTCATGCACAAGAATAGGTGAGAACCTAAGAAATATGTTTTTAGGATAATTTTCAATGTTTGAGAATGTTGTGTCCTATGAATGATTTAGATTTTACACATTTTGTGTTTTACCATTTTTTGGATTTTTGTTTTTACCAATTTTTTGGATTTTTTTAGCAATTTTTAGGGTTTTTTGTGAAGCTATGTATAGGAAAAATAAGATGCAAAGATGCCCCCAACGAGAGGTGAGAATTTACAAGGGAAAGTAACACGTGCATATACAAGAGGAAGATAAGAAGGTTCAAGGCCATGATGGATAAGTTCAACAAGATGATAAACTCAAGCCTATGAAGAACTATGAAGGAGCAAGTGTGCCCCCATTGCAAGCTATACAATAAATAGATGATATAAATAAGACAAGATTGTTTTATTGAAAGAAGGGACAAGGTTTCCCTAAAACACGGTAAAAAGGAAATATTATACACATGGATGTTCTAAACAAATTAGAAGAATGGTGTGGATTACATAGATGGATATGGAAAATGTAACTAGATGACTCATGATGAAAAGGTGATGAGCTAAAGGCACAAATTGTGAGATAAAATAAGGACTAAATCAAGAGTCTGAATAAGGTCCAAAGAACACATGGTAACATACTAATCCTATTTTCTCATAGATATCCAGTGTGTGCACGTGGAAATTAATTACCTCTTGAGGTGAAGATTTGATAGGTAGCAAGTGAAGACACATTAGACAATGTGTAGGAATGATTTATTTTGATAGGTGATTTGTGAATGGAGTGTGGAAGGATAGTTGTACATTACTCCGCTACCAGCTAGGAGTCCATAGCCTCGACAGAGATGTATTTGGTTTTAGTTGCAACATTTCTCTACTGCCGGAAAGGTGTCCATAACCTCGATAGAGATATTGGAAATACCCTAAGAGAGAGTTATATTTTATTTTCTTTTGATTTTTTATTGATTTTGATTGATTTTTTCTTACTTAAAAATTATTTCATCTCTCTCGATTGTTTTGACAATGGGTTAAGAACCAATGATGGCTTAATGGAAGGATGTGGAAGTGATTGCGATGATGACATTGGTTACTGTCAATAAATACGTCTTTGTAATAATTTTATTAGATTTAGATAGTGATACGATCTTTAAGAGGTCAGTTATTCTTTAATTTACCAAGGTGATGAAAGACCAAGGTCAAAAAAATACCATAGAGATAAATGTCGCAAAATGAGTGTGAATAGACTAACCAAAATATCATCGAAGGGATAAAAATGGTGGATGACTTGCAGAGGAATGGAAAGAAAGGGAAGAAATAACATCCATGTGTATACAATACCTAATTGTAATGTTTGATCTTTGTACCTTTGATTTTTTTGTAATGTTTTAATGTTTTATCATTTTCTTTTGTATTTTAATTTTTTTAGATTTTAAAGATTTTTAACAGTTTTGTGAAGCGAAAAACTGCAAAGGGAGAAGACGATGAAGATTAATGATTGAGAATTTGGGACCAAAATTTTTATCTCGTGTGATAATATCCAACAATGATGTTTGTGATTTATTTATCAAGGGATACTAAGAGTGTTTTTTTATCAAGAGTAATATTATCTCCAATCTTGATGATCGTGGTGAGCTCATACTCGATAAGTGAATATGACTTATCTTTCTACATGGATTTTGTATATGGGATCTTGAGTTCCCTATCCATAAACTTCTTCACTTTTTTCCATTCTTGATGGTTGCGTTGGGGTGCATTCTTGAATCGTGTTTGATTTGTATATTTTTGGTTATTGGATTTGTTTGAAGATTCGAAGCTCTTCAAATTTTGGATTTTAGCTTAATGAAGAAATTCTTTATGTTTCATATGAACTAATGCACGAATTTTCTGATCCCAATAAGTGGGAAAAGAAAGTGGAAGTTTAGGATTGATGATAGGAACATTAGGGGTGATGGTGGGATTTCCACAGTTGTTGATAGAATGATGATATGATGGATGGAGAGGATATGGTCCAAGGATTGAAGAGAATATGCTACCAGGAGGCAAGCCACAGATAGAAGATGAAGGGATACTATAATGTGGCCCAAGGATGGAAGAAAATGGGCTACTAGGAGGTGTCTCATAGATGTAAGATGAAGGGATACTAGGACATGGCCTAAGTATAGAAGATAATGGGCTACCATGAGGTAACTTGTAGATGGAAGACAAAGAACTACCCATAGGTGTCCCATAAATATAAGATGGAGGGATACTAGGATGTGGACCAAGGATAGAAGATGAAGGGGATACCAAGAGGTGGCCAAGAGAATAGAAGGATACCCAAGGTGTCCCATAAATATGGAGGCCCATACTGACCCAAAAATAGAAGATGAAGGGCTACTAGGATGTGGAGGATAATGGGCTACCCACAGGTGATAAATAGAAGATGAAGGGATACTACAAGGTGGCCCACATATAGTGAAGATGATGGGTACTAGGAGGTGACCCAAGGAATTGTGATATGTAAGGAATGATGGGGTGATGATAGGATAGAAGAGGGATCAAGGATAGACCCATCCATTTTGTCATGTAATGAGGAATGTGAAGATGGAAGAATAAGAGGATGATCAAGTTTGATGATCTTAGGATCTTCCTCTATTTTCTGAAAAAAGGAATCAACTTCTTCCTCACAATACACAACTACATTGAGGTCAAAAGATAATCATTTCTCATGGTCCTCTAGAGGAATGTCATCATGTAGCCCCATGAATTATCTGATTACTTCTTCATTCTGAAATACATCAATTGGTATGGGTCATTTTTGGTCAATTATAGAAGGTTGATTGAAAGAAAGGGGTATAACACATGTTAAACCTTTAGAAGATGTTTGATGATTAGAATATGGTTAATGATGTATATGAGGGTAATATTTTACCTTATTGTATCCATAAATGAATTGGATATTTCTTCGAAAATATATGTTAGCACATTGTTTCTTATGAATGGCTCTATGTGGACGCAAACATTAGTCTTTAGAAGATTGATGAATATAGAAAAAAGGATTATCGAAATGACCTAGGGGCTAAAGAGGGATTGGATTTTGATTGATAGAAGAATATGAATCAAGAGAAAAAGTAGATTTTGATTTAGATGTCTCATGAGTGGAAGAAGATGTGGATTTGGAATAGGTTGGTATTGGTTTTCCTAGAAGATGACATAGTGTAGGTAGACAAAGAGGATCGCGTAGAAATTTGGTAGATTGCGACATAGGGGTCAACTTGGATGATTGATTAGAGGAATTTTTAGTTATGCATATCTAGAAATTAGGAAGACGTCATTGAGGAAACTGATGAAGGGGGTCTTGCAGAGAAAGGGATCATCGCAACTTAGGAGTCAAATTAGATGTTTGATTGGAGGAACTTAGAGTTTCATAGATCTTCAAAGGAGGAAGACATCGTTGAGGTGACTGATAAAGGGGGTCCTATGAAGAATGAGAAGACCATGAATCAAGATTCAAATTAGATTAGTGATGTTAAGAATTTGTGGTGAAAAAAAATCCTTAGAAGAGGAAAACATCATTTAGGAGACCGGTTATTGCTTAGAAAAAATTTGATTAGATGAGGCTTAGGAGACTGAGGGGAATCCAAATAATATTTTGGATTATAATAATCAATACACTAAGGGGAATCAAAATAATAACATGGATTGGAATCATCAAAATCATACCACCGACTATGAGATGAAGGTGGGGAAAGGGGTAACCGAATGATTTCTCTAGTACAAAGAACCAATCAAGGTTTAGTCATCATTGGCATATTTTGATGTGAATTTCCAAACCTAAGTTCCCTATTATCGTAAATTTGAGGAACCATTTGATAATTAGTAATTTTTTTCATTTTTAGGTCCAAATTCCTAGAGCTATATAGTGTGATTAAACTCCTTCATTGTGAAGGAAGTTTCATGTCAATTTGAGTAACGTAATGACAGCCAACTAGACATTTTGTAAACAAATAGGGGATTCTTGTGTGATGTTCCAAAGGGTATCTAAGGAAAACAAACATATTGATGACACAATTTCATCAATCCAAAAAGTTTTGGACAACAAGCTACAAGTGTGAAAGTCAAAAAGGTTTATTAAAATTTAGTAGTGTAATAGCTGTAAAGGAAACTTTTTCTATATGTGAAGTGTATGATGAATGTCACCAAGGAAAATCTAGAAAATTTCTAAGAAGGAACTAATCATATAAGAACCTACTCTCTGTCTCTCAAATATTGTTTTGTTTAAGATGACAACACAATTTCAGCACTTAAATCAAGTTTGGAATAAACAAGACTTAAGTAATAAAAGGGTTTGATGTGATTTCGATTCAAGGTATACTTAAACGAGTTTAATAAAAACAAAGTCCATGTTTTGGAAATAGAGGCTACCAATGTGGGAAGCATAACAATACTATTTGGATACTTTAATTAATTCTTTAGGAAAAACAAGATGTTAAAATCAAAATGGGATTGATACAATGCAAACAGCATAACGAAAACGCCTTCCAAAACTCAAGGAATGTTTGAACAAAAACAAGGTATAAGTATAATAAGAATTTTATACTATGCGAGTAGCAGAACAATACAATTGGGACACTTATATCAAGTTTTATAAAAACAATATGTAGTTATAAAATTTGAATATATACTCCTACACTTCAAGAGATAACTTTAAAATTTAGAGCACTCTCAATATGTTACATATCCCTTATTTACACCATGTTCTGAAAATTGAGGATTATTGGGTGAATTCTCTAATGAATTTGAGGTTAGGGAAAGAGATCATATGAGGCTGAAATTTGGGAAAATGAGTAAGTTTTGTTTTTATTAGTTTGAGGAGGGGATTGGTGATGATGGAAATTGTGAAAGCTTCACCTCTCCCTCAGGTCTCTTAGATCATTCGAGAATCGAGGGATACCAATGAACGGATAGAGGCGGTCATTCAGAGATCCAAAGAGTGGTTTAAAAATAAAATATTTACATTCATCGAGTCACGTGGTCTCTAGGATCTCAATAAATAAACATCTCCATTCTCCACTTTGGGGGAAGCTAAGATAGCTTCAAGTTTTTCTCACTCTGAAAGGCTCACAAAAACAAATTCAATGGAATATGAGTTGACTCACTACATGAGGACACACAAGAATGTAAGGGAAACTTATAATCCTATAGAAGGTATGGAGCAAGATGAAACTAATCTACCTTATCCACTGATACTTCAAAGATCTTATAACATTTCTTATTTCATGTCTACACCTATTCAACTGGCACAGGATGCACCTTATCACCCGGAGCAAGAAACTACCATCATGTCCAACATTGAGCGTAAATAAAATGAAATGTTCCCTTAGGTATAGGAAATGATTGGAGGAGAGACCCACATGGTCCAACAAGTGGTGGTTCCATAGTTCTAGGCTATATCCATAATGGTGGAAGTAAAGAAAGGAAAGAAAGCTAAAATTTCCTCTCGGTTATTCAGTGAACTTCAAGAAACCAATACATAGAGGTAGCTTAGCCTAAAATCATCAATCCTATCAGCGAGATGGCCCCATATGATTATAACATTAGCACTATTACTCTTGGACTGGTAACACACAAGTGATATGCTCACCTATTCAAGGAATATTCCACTCACCTTCTTGTGAGAAACTAGGAGTATAAGGATAAATTTGATCAATTGGAAGATCATATAATAACCCTCATCTAGTATGTACAAAAAATCATGGATCCAAATATTGCTTCATCCCTCATAGCTGAGTAATTTACTCCCATTAGTATCTTTAATCCAAAATCCATCAGAAAAACTCAAGGCTTCACCATACAGGGAATGGAAAATGATAAGTGGGTAAGAAATATTCTTGAGAAGGGGAATGTACTTCTTCCTAATATTATTTTCTTGTTTAAGTACATGAATGAAAATTATTCAAAAGTAAGGATGACTAGAGATGAAATTGAAAAAGAAAAGGAGCATTGAGATCAAGTGTTTCCACTAGTAATCGATATGGTCAAAGTCAGCTCTTCCCTACTGGTGAGCAGGAAAGTATTCAATTATACATCTAAGGAATTGTCTCAAGTGTGGGCCATAAATCTTGTTTCTTGCTATGAAATGTTGAACCATGCTCTTGGTGAGCAGGATTCATATAAGGAGCATACTTCAAATATGCAGTAAGATGTCAATGGTGAGATACAAAAACTTGGAGTACCAGTAGTGGATGAAAATACTTCAGTAGAAGATCTACTGAAACCATTTGAAGAGATTGTCAAGAAGGATGTCAGAGATCCATTCATTTGCAATGAAGACACATTGGATTCTCTTGATGAGATAAGGGTAATCATATCAAACAAAAAGAAGGCACATCAGTCATGGTTCATAGAATGCAAGAATTTCAATGCTATATCTGAAAATTGGGCCAAGTCTTTGAGCTTTGTATGCATTCCTCAGGCCAAGAAGGTTGTGCATGCAGTGACTGTTGGTCGTCAAATAGGACTTCACGAAGAGCAACAGTCAGGGGACGAGAATTCCCTCCTCTTTAATGGGAGAGGTTCCCTTATTCACAAACGAACCTATTTACAAATATACAAAACATGATTTTCTTGTGGAACTTGGATATTTACGAAAGTGTTTTCTATAAGGATCATCAATTACAAAAGGACTGAGGAATGAGAAAACGAGAACGAGCAGAAAGGCACCATTTATAATTATAGATGACAGAGTAATTCTTTATGCATGTGGAGGTACAGTGAATTGAAACAAGATCATTTGTATCATACTTAGTAAGATGAAATTTGAAAGACACAAAGTTCTATAAATAACATCTGCAAGAATACAAAGCTTCTTATCGTAACACAGACAAATGATCTTAACAAGATTAAAAGAAAAGCTTAGGGATAAAAGAGATTAGATAGACGAAGAATGAAAAGCCCTTCTATATTGATTTCTTTATGATTTATTTACACTTTCAGAAAATAAGCCAAGTTCTTCCTCCTTCAAAATGGCGAGGAGAGGCCATTATATAGTTTATAATTTAGTTACTCCTGTTAACTACTTCTTTTAACTAAAGATTAGTTAAGGATTGCCACTCGCAATACCTCAACTTATTACAATAAATCCGAGAAAAAGAATTGGAAGAGAAGAGAGGAATAAGGAGAAGAAGACAGGTGCTCATGACTGGGAGGGACCCATTGACTTCAAAATCTGCTACTTGAATCTCTTCAATGCCTCGGCTATGTCTCTGCCACGTGTATATTGGTCAATTTGCTTGAATCAGGGTTGAAATGAGCTCCGCATGAAAGCACTGTATCTGCACATTGCACAGAGATTGGGAAACCACCAGCGAAAGCCAAACCGCTGTCATGAATCATCTGTGCCATTGGCGTAGGGTTTGCGTCTGTCATCCTCGACCAAAAATCACTAAAGTCAAGATGGCAAACTTCACTGTCCCCGATATCGGGAATGAAAGACTATAGTGGTGAGATTTGTTCTTGCCCCTGAAATTTGATCTTCATGTTGGTAGTAATTCGGAGGGCAGAGCTTCAAGCTAGGCTCGGGAAGGAATTGCAGAGGGAAATGGATATGCGCACAAGAATTTAGATTGCAAGGGTTCGAGCAAAAGATAACAGGAAATCAGTGTGTAAAATGCATAGGGGGTTCACTCGTTATATAGCCGTTTAGGAGAGAGAAAGGAAATGAATGCGCATTTAATACATACCTACTAATTTGAAAAGCAAGGTATTCAGGTAGAGTGGGAAAAATTAGCACGAATGACACTTGGTTCATTTGGGACATGTGAAACGTGAAAGCGCAAAGTACGCGGCTTGGCCGATTCAGGTGAAGTGGGGAAAAGACACACAAATGAACCTGGGACATGTGGGACGTGAAAGTGTGAAGTATGCGGCTCGGCTGATTTAGGCGAAACGAGGAAAAGACACACAAATGAACCTGGGACATGTGGGATGTGAAAGCGCGAAGTACACGAATTGGCCGATTCGGATGAAGTGGGGAAAAGACGCACAAATGCTCTTGGAACACGCGGGACAAAAGTACGTGAATTACGCGACTCGGCTGAATCAGACGAAAATGGAACAACTGGTCCGGGCGAACTTGGGACATTTGGGACAAAAAGTTCCGACGGGCCCGAAAAGAACAAACTTCGGGTAAACCGGCCGATCGGGGAACAGAGGACCCAATTGAACATGGGACATTCAGGACAAAAATACGCAAAGTACGCGACTCAGCCGAATCAGATGAAAATGGAACAATTGGTCCGGGTGAACTTGGGACATTTGGGACAAAAAGTTCCGATGGGCCCGAAAAGAACAGACTTCGGGTGAACCGGCCGATCGGGGAACAGAGGGTCCAATTGAACTTGGGACACGCGGGACAAAAATGTCTGACAGGCCCGAAAAACACACAAAATGACCCAAAAATGCAGATTTTCTCAATTTCTTTGGCATTTCACATTATCAGCACAGCAGAAAAGACTCTGAAACTCAAAATTTTAAATTTTTCAATTTCTTAAGAGCAGGGGAATTTTGAGTGGACAACAGCTGGCTCCTTCTGGGGATGACTTGGCATAAATTCAAGGAATGAGACAAGGTAAGAACTTAGACAAACTCGGGGAAGTAGACCAGTACCTTATCCATTGGGCAACGGAGTCAAAAAGCAAACCAATACAGAGGACAACACACCAAAAGGGAAAGAAAAACAAAACGCTGTACAAAATATACAAAGGACTCCCTAATCACCTATGACTTGAACAATTTCAGGTACTGCCCACTATAAGGAAGTGGGAGAGAAGAACCATCCATATAATCAAGGTAAAAAGAATTCTTACCAGCAAAGTGCCTGATCTTGAAAGGTCTGGGCCAAAGGGAATCAAACTTGCCATGGCTGCCATGAGGTTCATGCCTTTTATCCCACAACAAAACAATGTCTCCAACTTGGAAATCTCTGAACCTGGCTTTCAACAACTTCTGTATTTCTTGAAAAATGGTGTCATCTATTTTGAGATTGTATTGCCTCTGCTTTTGTTTAAAAGGCTTAATCCCAGGTTTGGGAGGAATAAAATGCATTTCTTTTGGTTGGAAAGCTTTTAAATCTTCATAAGAGTAGGCAAGAACATCCTTATACCTCTTTAACAGATCAATTGCTTTCTTCCTCTCATCTGCTGTGCAACATTTTCCAATGTTCACGAGCTTAGGGTCAGTAGAACTCCCAATATTAATTTTGTCATACTCAGCTGATTGTTGAGGTCCAGTAGAAGCTCTAGACTTTACATACCTGTCGTGTTTATCAAATAGTTCCTCTAAACTCACCAATCCTTTAGGAATCTTGTTTCCCTTGAGTTTAATGCATCCATCCTGATCCGTTTCTTCTCCTTGAGTGGCTGCTTTGTCAAAGGGCATACTTTCACGAGGCAAGTTATCACTTCCTTCAAAGTATAGCTGTTCAAAATTATCCTTGAGTTCTAAGAAAGAAACCAAGTGTTGATCATCATTAAAAACTTTCCAGTTACTTGTATTATCAGGTACACTAGGTCGATGGATCATCTCAATGGTGAACTTATCTTGGGAAAAGTCAGGATGAGGTTATAAGCAGTGACCCAGAGACTGCTAGTGAATCAGCCCTTGTATTCTTCTCCCTGGGTATTTCTTCGATGGAGAAAGCATCGAGGAATTCAATGGAATCCCACACCTGATTCCTGTAATGTTTCAACCTTCCATTTTTCACCTGGAAGAGGTTTCTAACTTGCTTTACAATCAATTCTGCATCTCCACGAGCTAGAAGATTCTTCACACCTTGTTCTTTTGCCACCTGTAGTCCAAGAATGAGAGCCTCATACTCTGCTGTATTATTGGTATTTTCAAACTGCAACTTGAATGAGAAAGGATGAAGGCTTCCTTCGGGCGACACCAATATGACACCAGCTCCAGAACCAGCTGAGGAACAACTTCCATCAAACTCTAAAATCCAAACACCATTAGGATCTTTAGGTGACACTTTGGGGAGTTGGATTTCTTCAGGAGACATAATCATGTAGTTACCATGCCCCATATCCTCATAGAGTATTTGTGCTTTAGGATCATCTGTTTTTTGTACAATATACTCAGACTGCTTCTCAGGCAACAACTTCTTCATTTTCCCATTAACAGGTACGAGTGCATGTGACCAATCCATTTGAATTTCTCCACCCACATCCTTACAGAAGTTCCTGCTTAGCAACATCCCATATGAAGGAGGAATATCTGCTACTATTATGGTAGCCAAAACTTTCTTCTCAGGCAAAGCAACAAAAGCCACTTGTGCATCTTTAATCCTTCCAACCAAGGGCACTTCCTTACTCTCCATAGAATAACAAGATCCATAAGTGCGTGTGAGAGTTCAAACCTAAGGTATGAGCTACTTTAGCAGGCATCACATTGTCTGATGCTCCTGAGTCTATGACGCAATTACTGAGCCTATGACCAACTATAAGAAGTGTCACATAGAATGGTTTGATTTTGTCACTGGGTGAGGTGACAGTGGCTATCAGATTAGGTTGTGGTGTAGAAGAAGGAGTGGGTAAAAGGCCTTTAAAGGTAGTTTTAGAATGGGAATTGACAAAGTGAATCATTTTAGAAAAAGCCTTGGGATGGGTTTGATAATATTTAGCCTCTGAGATTTGAACCTTAGTCTTTTTTAGGTGATCAATAATATCAAAAGACCCAGAAGTGGATGGGCTATCATCACTTGAGATCCTAGGTTTATCAATTTTAGGGGAAAAAGAAGTAACTTTAGTATCGGAATTGATACAGGACTCACCTTTGGTGCAGATGAAATGGGAATAGGAGATCCTCTTTTTGCAATTACGGGGATAGTTGTCAGCTGTTCTTTAGATTTCTTGGTGGGCTGCATCACTTTCTCCCTCTGATTTGTCTGCTCTCGAGTCATGACAGCGTATGATTCGCTATTCATGTCTGCTACTACTTCGTCATAATCATCCCCTTCATCAATGCCTTCAGTGGTGAAGAAATTAACTCGAGATCCCTCAAATTCATCTGCTTCATCATCAACCTCTTCAACAAATTCCTCGCAATCTTCATTAACCTCCTCATCCTCTGGTTCCTCAACTTCACAGGTTGCATTGACAGGAAATTTAATAGGAGGTCCTTCAAGTGCCAGCCTTGTTTGAGCAGTAGGCAAACGATTTCTGGGCTGAAAATTCCTCCTTGGAACGTCTACATAGGGAGCATGCTGAGCCAATTGTTTCTTAATGGCAATGAGATCATTTGCAAGTTTTTGTACCAATGGATCAGTATTAGGTCCAGGAGATGGAAGAGGAGGAAGAAGCAGATTTAGATTTAGAAGGGTCTCTCCTCAACTTCCCTGACATGATTAAATCATCTTCAACACTAACCGCAAGAGTTTGATCCTCGGCCAATGTTGCGAGATTAGCTCTTCGCAGTGCATAACTAACTTCAGGTGATTGGGCATTTAGGAAAAAAACATTTTTGAATTTGATCTACAGTTTGAGTATTTGGCTGGAATTTTGTTAATCAACCTATTGAATCGGGCCACAAATTCTCTCATGGGTTCTTGTGAATCTTTCTTTATTTGAGAGATTTGGGCTAGCAAGGCATGCACGTCTTCTGCTGGTTTGAACACGGTTTTCAAACCTGGTTCTCGTTGTGTCCCAGCTAGTGATAGCACTAGCCGAAAGGTGATAGAACCAATCAGTAGCATTATCTTGTAAAGTCTCAACGAAAAGTCTTACGGAGACATCTTCGTGTTCAACTCCCAGAACTCCGCATGCAACTATGAAGGTTGCGATGTGTTCATCAGGATGCACTTTACCATCACCTTTGAATTTAGGGAAGTTCTTACTGATTACCTCTGGGTAACTCGTGCAAAGGCTGAGGAAAGGCAAGGGGCCCGACATGATGACCCCAGGGCAATGGTACTGCCATTCTTGGGAAAACTGGCTTGAAAAGGAACTGCAACACCAGCAAGAATCAAAGCTCGAAGATTAGGACTGATTGACTTTGAAGGAATACCACCCGTAGGGATTCTATCTTGGATAGGTGGAGTACTTGTTGAACGAGTCTTTCTATTTCTTGTTGAAGGGAAAGGAAAACCCTACTGCTCCAAAAGCTGAAATTGAGAATCTTCAATACTAAGGGCCCTTCTCCCTCAAGTAAAACGTGGAGTCGTCAGATCAAAGGATGATCAATAATTACAGAACTGGAATATGATTTCCCCAGTAGAGTCGCCAAAAACTGTTGGTCGTCAAATAGGACTTTACGAAGAGAAACAGTCAAGGGACAATAAGTCCCTCCTCTTTAATGGGAGAGGTTCCCTTATTCAGAAACGAACCTATTTACACATATACAAAACATGATTTTCTTGTGGAACTTGGATATCTATGAAAGTGTTTTCTATAAGGATCATCAATTACAGAAGGACTGAGGAATGAGAAAATGAGAATGAGCAGAAAGGCACCATTTAGAATTATAGATGACAGAGTAATTCTTTATGCATGCGAAGGTACAGTGAATTGAAACAAGATCATTTGTATCATACTTAATAAGATGAAATTTGAAAGACACAAAGTTCTATCAATAACATCTGCAAGAATATGAAGCTTCTTAATCGTAATATAGACAAATGATCTTAACAAGATTAAATGAAAAGCTTAGGGATAAAAGAGATTAGATAGACGAAGAATGAAAAGCCCTTCTGTATTGATTTCTTTATGATTTATTTACACTTTCAGAAAATAAGCCAAGTTATTTTGGTTTAAAATGGTGAGGAGAGGCCATTATATAGTTTACAATTCAGTTACGCTCGGTAACTACTTCTTTTAACTAAAGATTAGTTAAGGATTGCCAATCGCAATACCTCAACTAATTACAATAAATCTGAGAAAAAGAATAGGAAGAGAAGAGAGGAATAAGGAGAAGAAGACAGGTGCTCATGACTGGGAGGGACCCACTGACTTCAAAATCCACTACTTGAATCTCTTCAATGCCTTGGCTATGTCTCTGCCACGTGTATATTGGTCAATTCGCTCGAATTAGGGTTGAAATGAGCTTCGCATGAAAGCACTGTATCTACACATTGCACAGAGATTGGGAAACCACCAGCGAAAGCCAAACCGCTGTCATGAATCATCTGTGCCATTGGCGTAGGGTTTGCGTCTATCATCCTCGACCAAAAATCACTAAAGTCAAGATGGCGAACTTCACTGTCCCCGATATTGGGAATGAAAGACTCTAGTGGTGAGATTTGTTCTTGCCCCTGAAATTTGATCTTCATGTTGGTAGTAATTCGGAGGGCAGAGCTGAAAGCTAGACTCCGGAAGGAATTGCAGAGGGAAATGGATATGCGTGCAAGAATTTAGATTGCAAGGGTTCGAGCAAAAGATAGCATGAAAGCAGTGTGTAAAATGCATACGGGGTTTGCTCGTTATATAGCCGTTTAGGAGAGAGAAAGGAAATGAATGCGCATTTAATACATACCTACTAATTTGAAAAGCAAGGTATTTAGATAGAGCAGGAAAAATTAGCACGAATGGCACTTGGTTCATTTGGGACATGTGGAACATGAAATCATGAAGTACGTGGCTTGGCCAAATCGAGCGAAGCGGGGAAAAGACGCACAAATGAACCTAGGACATGTGGGACGCGAAAGCGCGAAGTACGCGGCTCGACCGATTCGGGCGAAGCGGGGAAAAGATGCACAAATGAACCTGGGACATGTGGGATGTGAAAGCGCGAAGTACACGACTCGGCTGATTCAGGCGAAGCGGGGAAAAGACGCACAAATGCTCTTGGAACACGCAGGACAAAATTACGCGAAGTACGCAACTCAGCCGAATTGGACGAAAATGGAACAACTGGTCCGGGTGAACTTGGGACATTTGGGACAAAAAGTTCCGACGGGCCCGAAAAGAATAGACTTCAGGTAAACCAGCCGATCAAGGAACAGAGGGCCCAATTGAACATGGGACATTTGGGACAAAAATACACGAAGTACGCGACTCGGCCGAATCAGACGAAAATGGAACAATTGGTCTAGGCGAACTTGGGACATTTGGGACAAAAAGTTCTAACGAGCCCGAAAAGAATAGACTTCGAGTAAACCGGCTGATCGGGGAACAAAGGGTCCAATTGAACTTGGGACATTCGGGACAAAAATGTCCGACAGGCCCGAAAAACACACAAAATGACCCAAAAACGTAGATTTTCTCAATTTCTTTGGCTTTTCACATTATCAGCACAGCAGAAAAGACACTTAAACTCAAAATTTTAAATTTTCACTTTCTTAAGAGCAGGGGAATTTTGAGTGGACAACAGTGACACAATATAGTAAGGAGTTAAAAGGGATTGAGATAGTCCTATAGGTACTTTAAAAAATTCCATCAGAGAGAATGGAAACATTAGCAAGGGAATCCTCTTCATCTGAGTAGCTATCTCTTTTTCTTTCTCTCTTCCCCGCCCCTTTCTCTCTTCTTCACGTTTTATTTCTACATTAGGGGGTTGAACTTTTCATTTTTGTCATATTCACTTTTTCCTTATTCATTAAAATGTGACTATAGTTGAAAATTTTAATAATTTTTCCTCAATTAATAAAAGGGGACTTAATTTCTCTCTTAGGAATGCGAAAAGTCACAAGTTGTAAAGGAAAAGTGAAAAATTGTATGGGGGTAGGTGAAGAGTCTTTTTGAAAACTATATATTGTAATGAATTACTCATTCCATGAGGTTGTCAATTTTTTGATTTCCAAAGTAGATAGCTATTAAGAATAAACAAAGATAGCACGTTTCCTCTCTTTCTTTCATTTGTAGATTTGTGATCATGCCAATCTTATATGACTAAGAAGATTGTAGAAATTTTTGATGAGTGAATGGATGAAACTTTATTATCATGGTTCATTTTGTCTTATCATAATTAAGGATATTTTTACTTCTAATTTTGTGTTAGTAAATTTTGGTTAGTAATTGCAAGAATCTGACTTATCCTACTTGCAATATTAACCCCCTCTCTCATTTTCTCATTCCCACAGTCTCATCATCCTTGTAAATTCTTCCCTTACACGAGGTGAAAGAATTTATCATAGGTGCAGTGGAGTGTGCCTATTAGATCCCCAACCTATTTGTCAACTACTAAGATATTTTTATTTGCATATAATAAAGGGAGTTCCATTTTCCCAAGTAAGAGGGAGTTGGTCCCAAAGCATTGGTCAAAACAACTAATTTATCCTAGCAACAACTTATTTTTCCAGCACAATTCATGTGTTTTCTCGTTCTCATCTCTTTGTCTAAATGTTTATACTTTCTTTTCCACATCTTTGGTGTTATATTTCTTATTTTAAACCTTAGTTATAGAATCCAAAGGGGGGGAGGAAGGAGTTTGTTGAGCTAGGGTATCCTTTTTTAAAGAAGATGCTTCCTGAAAGGAAGTTATCTTCTTAGACTCATTGAACTCTTTAAATTTTATATTTATTCAATACCTAGTCCTCAGGAGCACAAGGGTGTTCAAATGATCAATATTATTTATCTCATTATGTGACCATTCAATGATGATCAAGGGAGTATACTAAATGGAATTTATATATTCTACAGTGAAAGGGTCTGAACCATCATTTTTCATTCCCTTGGGTTCTGTATATGATTAACTAAAATATGGATTTATTCTAAGTTAATCTAATATTAATAAAAATAGTAAATAATAGATAAATGCATATATAAAATGACCCAAGAAACTAAGTAAATATAAATTTGAAACCCTAATGATCCAAGAGGGTTAGGAAGAGCTTAGCTGATTTGACAAAGGTGCTGGACTATTTTGCAGTGTCAACTAGGAAAATAGGAGGAGGAAGTGATCATACAGAAGCCTAAGAAAATGTAGATTCGATCTCTATAGCTGGTTGGAGCACATGAAGAGGGACAGGGGAACCCATGGGTGCCTAGTCTACGAAAATAATGTGAAACCATCCTCTGAGGTGTTGCTAGATGTTTTCCTGTTTTCTCTTCTTATCGCATTAACTTTGCTAAATTACATCAGATGTCACTGCAATAAGGAATCGCTTTCAAAACCCTAAGATAAACATAAAATCCCTAAAGAAAGAAATATGCATATGAAGGGGTTGGACTATCCTCAGTGGCTACAATGGTGGAATAACTATCTAAGTGTTGCACTACATCTCAGACCTGATGTAGTTCTATGTGTGTGTAAAATAATGCCCTAGGTGCTCTTATACCAGTCACACTTTGTGAAAGTAGTGAGAAATAATTATTTATAAAAATGTAAAAAATGGTGGATGGAATATAATAAACTTCCCTCTTATGCAGTTTGATGCAAATGAACCATCCTTGTGCCTTTTTATGGAGCTAGAAGGATGCAAATAGAGCCTTTGATGGATGAAACCTTAAGTGATGATAGTAGTGATTAGTGCTTGGTCCCTCATTATGGTATCATAACTTTATATTTATATGGTTCTCTTGTTCTAATTTCATAATTAGCCCTGAAAAGTGGATAGAAATTGCCTAAAAAGTGTCAGGAAAGTATAAAAAGGCTCAGGGAGCCCCAAATGGGACCAGGGCACCTAGGGCGCCCCAGTCAAAGATAAAATGATGCCAAATGGTAAAACTGACTGGGTGCGTACATGCAAAAGGTTGGTAGTGATGACATCAAGAAAATTAAAATGGCCACCAAAGGACATAGGTTAATTAGTACTTTCTTCACTCAAAAACCAAATGAATAGTAGTATGAGAACGATATTAAATAATGCCTAAAGTGTGTGATTTTGTGTCTACATTTTTCCCCACTTTATGTTGGTGTGCGGAACACTCGGTAACATAAATTAGATAGAGATGTGTACCTGATGTCCATGTAGATTGATGTAGAAAGCATGCCGATGGAATAGACAAAGCATGTAATGACAAAAAGATGGAGCGGGGAAACTAAATATGTAAAAGAGTAAAAAGTGATGAGAGTGAACCTAGGGCAGAAATGTGTGTGTAGTTGCCAATGTGTGTGATGTACCTGCATGTTAGTATGAGGTATGAACTACTGAATGACACTATTGGTGTTGTTTGTTGATGCCTTTGTTGTAGTTGTTTGTTATTTTTGACTACTTGCTTCTCATATGGATGGACCTGTAAAGGAGAAGTCAATTAAGTAGTCAAATACACATGTATATAGTAAAAATACTATAAATGGAATTATGAAAAAGTAAAAGGAACATGTGCACCTGATCCATGATGAGAGAAAAGGGTGTAGAGAGGATATCCTATACTATGAGTTTTTTTAGGTGATCTCATACCACCCTAACCGAAGAAGTGTAGGGAGAAAGTTGTATTATTCTCCAACTTGTAACTTCTTCCCTGAAGACGTGTGAAGAGATCTCTGTACTACCTATCTTTGTGGGCAATCTAATGTTGTTGGCTGAAGAAGTGTAGGGAGGAAATCCAATGTATCCTCAATCCTATAATTGTTCCCCATAATGCTAAGGAAAATCTGCCCTATAAAATCTGTTGTGTACAAGGTTTGTAGACTGGTCTTAACCCACTTGTTGTATAACCCATAATTTTAAGGATGGAATCTGAACTAAATTATACCAGTAGAAAGTTTTGGATAGTGTGTAAAACCCTAAATGATGCCCCCCTCTTTAGGGGTGTATGCGACGTTATGGATGGGAGGATGCAGCCCCAAAAGAGGACCAACCGCATAAACCATTCCCTACAAGGGGAAGGGAGTGCACTTGGTATAAACCAAGGCACCCACAAACAATTGGATACAAAACAAGTTTTAGTATGAACAAGCATGCATGTAAAAGACAAGCGTATGCTACACAAGCAATTTCTAAGCTAAAATGAAAGTAAACACACAAGAATATAACCATAGACTACCAAAGTGGGTTGCAAACATGGGGCATCACTCATGATGTCACAAGACATTCAAGGCTGTAATGGCAACATACATAAAATAAGTGTGCACACCAAACAAATGGAAAGGCCCACATACAATATTAAATAAGAGACAAACAATAGCAAACAAACAAACAGATAGCCATGGAAGAAAATAATGTTGCAAAAAAATGTTATAAGCGACGAATGTGGATGCCCCCAGTGACTGTTGTAGGAGTGGTAAGAGGCGGGCATCCATGATGCGTGTAGGATACATGTATCTATTATCACAACTAGAAAAGGGTGTGAATGTGCATGTGTGTATGGTAAAGATAATTACATACAATAGATTGAGCTAGCATGTGTAATAAGCAAACACGAACAAGAAAATGTAAGCAAGAGTAAAAGCAACCAGGATATGTAACATGGTATGGATGGATGGAATGGAATGTAGGATGGATGATAGGATACACATGCCCTCTGAGTGAATGGAAGTGTATACAGTGAGGTTCATTTAGTATTCCCCCTCAACAGTCAAGAATAAACCAAAATCAAGAGTGCGTCATCGGGAAATGGTCGTAGTATGTATTGTGTCTAACACACTGTGATGAGTTTATATGTGTGTTGATGATATATGACCTATAAATTAATGCGTGATGATGTAGCCTAAATTTTATATCCCTTTGAGGTGAATAGAGGGAGTGGTGATGTAGCCTAAAGGTGTGTGTACCACTACCAAATGTAGGAATAGGTGACCATTTAGCCTATAGTGTATGTCACTAACCTAGTAATGTCACATAAGGGAAGGTCAGATGATGAGCATGTGTGTATGATAAGGTCCATTTGATTAGTAAAGCCTCAGTAGTCGAGTATGGATTGAGGAACTAGATTGTGTCATAGGGTAGTGAGTGAAGAGTGTAGAAGAAGATGTAATATATGCAATGATGATGATAGACGACCATATGATGTGTAAAAAATTTGTAATCTACGATGTGTATAATGTAATTTCATGTGTAGATAACCTAATAATGTAGTAATTAGGATGAGTAAGATGTAATGCTAGACTCGTAGACAATAAAAGTGTGACACGTGTATGATGAAGACTAATATGATGTATAAATGCATAAATTTCAAAATGATGTAGACTAAATGTAGAGTGTATGATGTAATATGTAAGTCATATGATGTGAGATGTGTCGAGAGGGTATTGGCATAGCAACTGATTAACACGATGAGATCCCTCTCCACCATAAGTTTGAGCTTTTGGTGTGACGGAAAGTCATGTAGCTCTGATACCAGACAATTAAGCGCACCGCCCCCAGAGTAGTTCTAGGATGGGTAACCTCTTGGGAAATTCTTGGTATCACTTCCTCCTAATGCTGTTGGGATTGATTGGGTGTATACCCGGCTCCATCATGTGGGAGGGTATTGGCATAGCAACTGATTAACATGATGAGATCCCTCTCCACCATAAGTTCAAGCTTTTGGTGTGACGACAAGTCGTGCATCTCTGATACCAAGCAGTTAAGCGCGCCACCCCCAGAGTATTTTTGGTATGGATGACCTCCTGGGAAATTCCCAGTGTCACTTCCTCCTAATGTTGTTGGGCCTGATTGGGTGAATACCTGGATCCATCATGTGGGAGGGTATTTCCATAGCAACTGATTAACACAATGAGATCCACAGCAAACAAAAAAACAGATAGCCATGGAAGAAAATAATGTTGCAAAAAAATGTTATAGGCGACGAATATGGATGCCCCCAGTGACTGTTGTAAGAGTGGTAAGAGGCGGGCATCCATGATGCATGTAGGATACATGTATCTATTATCACAACTAGAAAAGGGTGTGAATGTGCACGTGTGTATGGTAAATATAATTACATACAATAGATTGAGCTAGCATGTGTAATAAGCGAACACGAACAAGAAGATGTAAGCAAGAGTAAAAGCAACCAAGATATGTAACATGTTATGGATGGATGGAATGGAATGTAGGATGGATGATAGGATACACATGCCCTCTAAGTGAATGGAAGTGTATACAGTGAGGTTCATTTAGTATCCCCCCTCAACAGTCAAGAATAAACCAAAATCAAGAGTGCGTCATCGGGAAATGATCGTTGTATGTATTGTGTCTAACACAATGTGATGAGTTTATATGTGTGTTGATGATATATGACCTATAAATGAATGCGTGATGATGTAGCCTAAATTTTATATCCCTTTGAGGTGAATAGAGGGAGTGGTGATGTAGCCTAAAGGTGTGTGTAGCACTACAAGATGTAGGAATAGGTGACCATTTAGCCTATAGTGTATGTCACTAACCTAGTAATGTCACATAAGGGAAGGTTAGATGATGAGCATGTGTGTATGATAAGGTCCATTTGATTAGTAAAGCCTCGGTAGTCGAGTATGGATTGAGGAACTAGAGTGCGTCATAGGATAGTGAGTGAAGAGTGTAGAAGAAGATGTAATATATGCAATGATGATGATAGACGACCATATGATGTGTAAAAAATGTGTAATCTATGATGTGTATAATGTAATTTTATATGTGTAGATAACCTAATAATGTATTAAGTAGGATGAATAAGATGTAATGCTAGAATCGTAGACAATAAAAGTGTGACATGTGTATGATGAAGACTAATATGATGTATAGATGCGTAAATTTCAAAATGATGTAGACTAAATGTAGAGTGTATTATGTAATATGTAAGTCATATGACGTGAGCTGTGTCAGGAGGGTATTGGCATAGCAACTGATTAACACGATGAGATCCCTCTCCACCATAAGTTTGAGCTTTTGGTGTGACGGCAAGTCGTGTAGCTCTGATACCAGACAGTTAAGCGCACCACCCCCAGAGTAGTTCTGGGATGGGTAACCTCTTGGGAAATTCCCAGTATCACTTCCTCCTAATGTTGTTGAGCATGATTGGGTGTATACTCGGCTCCATCGTGTAGGAGGGTATTGGCATAACAAATGATTAACATGATGAGATCCCTCTCCACCATAAGTTCAAGCTTTTGGTGTGACAGAAATTCATGCATCTCTGATACCAAGCAGTTAAGCGTGCCACCCCCAAAGTATTTTTGGGATGGGTGACCTCCTGGGAAATTCTCGGTGTCACTTCCTCCTAATGTTGTTGGGCCTCTTCCTCCTAATGTTGTTAGGTCTGATTGGGTGAATACCCAGCTCCATCATGCGGGAGGGTATTGGCGTAGCAACTGATTAACATGATGAGATCCCTCTCCACCATCAATTCGAGCTTTTGGTGTGATGGCAAGTCATGTAGATCTGATACCATGAAAAAAAATTGTGAGAATAAAATTGGAAACGAGGCACCACAAAGTAGTTTCACTCCAACGGAATCGTGATAGCTCCAGCGTAATTGCAAGAAAGAATCAAATAGTAATGGAAGAACATACTCAACAGAAAAAAAGCTTGCACATAGAGGAAAGACAGCAGAGTGTCTTGGCATACTCATAAATGAATAGTGAAAAGGTACATATAGGGTGTTGAGTAACCCTAGTGCATGACTCAATAACAAACCCTAAACCTCTCCCATGTGAGATGACCCTCCAATATGAGAGGATGAAACATAGGATAACTCACACTAACAAAGAGTCACAATGTGTATTATTTATTGTGCAATGTGTGGGGTTCATGTGTATTTTTCCCTCAACATTCAAGTGTGAACCAAAGCACAAGAGTGTGTCATCGATAAATAGTCAATACTAGTATGAGTGTGATGAGCGTGTGATGTGAAGATGATGCAATATGTGCATGTTAGGAGTATATTATGTTGTGGTATTCGATGATGCTAGGATGAGGGGGTTTGTGTGAATGTTATTCCCCCAAGTGTGCATAAGTAAATGAATTATCCAATGACAGTGAAAGATGAAGGTCCTTCATCCAATGAATGTGGTGATGAAATTGTATGACCATGCACTAGTAAAATTGGTATACTATGTAGATGTTATATGTGCCAATGAAGCCTATGTGCATGTGATGGATGAATATATGATGACCGCATAGGTGCAATAAAATTTTTAGGTGGTGGAGATCTACGTGAAGCTAAATGTGGAGGTGATGGACACCCACGTGGAATGAAACGTGATGGTGACCTACGTTGAAATACAGTAATTATCCTAAGAATGGGCCTATGTCGATGTGTACGACTAATGGATTAGTGAGGTCACACAAAAGGTGTATGACTAGGTGAACTAATATTAGATTGCACTTTGAGTAAGGTAAATAATGATGTGTTATATGAAGTGGAAGATAAGTGAATCGATGCTCAAGAACGTGTCAAACATGGAATAGATGGGGGTACATTGTCAATAGAGATAACTTGATTTTTATGAATGAGTTTGATTCGCATATGATTCATAGAGATAATAGATTGAGACATATGGATCTAATTGAATCCAAGTAGCATATCACAAACATCAACTACTTTCCCAATATGGAAAGGGAAAAACCTAGTGAGAGGACCAACTGTAATGTGTAGTTTGACGACAACATATGATTTGTTTAGAGGGTATTCAATTTGTGATTGAGGGTAATTGTTGGCATGTAGAAATATAATATAACATGTGTTCATAGGACAAGATGGGTCAAAATTAGTATTATTTATGGGGATCGAGCCAATAGATGATTTGATATGTAAGTTATTAGATGTAAAATTTGTAAGATATTCATGGTTAGAAAAAGAGATGGCTTGTGGTGAAGCGTCAATATGTGCAACTAAAAATTCAAGGGTCCCTAAAGCAGGAGGAGACACTGCATGGTAGACATAATTATCCAATTAGTAAGTTGTTTTCATATCATGTTTGGGTAGAGGGTTGTTAAATACTTTGAGCTTATGATTTTTATTGATAGGTGGAGATATTGAATACAATGGAAGCTCAATTTGACTAGTCAATAAAATCCTGAATGAGATAACATAGTTGGTAACAATTATCACTGGATTTTCCTACACATTGATGATAGTCACAATGGGAATTTGCATCGAGATTACGCCCTATTGGCTGAGATTGATTGATTTTTAGTGGAGAGGGTAGTATGATGAGGTTAGTTTCGACAAGTTGTGGTAGTAAAATACGTGGAGAAATACTAAACTTATTGAATGTACGTCAATGTGGGTGTGATTGAAGATACTTAGTAGTAGATACTGCATTAATAGTGACTTTTATATCCGATGGTTTATTCATATATGGCTTGAATATTGACTCACTTAGAAAATGAGTGGAGGATGATGTTTGTTCCTAATAATGAATCTTTCCTATAGTTAGGAGCTTGGTTTCACATAGCTTAAGAGATGACAAATTTTATCCAAGGAAGAATAATTCTCAAAGAGAAAACTCTCCTGGAGTGGTTGTAAAAGACTCTAAATGAATAAATCCTGAAGCTCGGCATCGGCAACCATATTGGAAATCTTGGCTAAATTATTTTTATAACACAAGACATAATCCATTAAGTGTCCATTAGATCCTTGCTTGAGTTGTTCAAGTTGAGCATAAGAGATCTTAGAGCTGATGTTAATAGAAAAGTGATTGAGAAAAACATCGACAAGATTTTTGAAAGATTTTACCGAATGGACAGGTAGGTCATAAAACCAACGCATCGCATAATATTGTAAGCTATGAGGAAAGAGCTTAGTATTGTAGAGTCATCTTTATAGTCTAGGAATGCTATGTGAAAAGTATGGAGATGTTCTTGTGGATTGCCATGGGATTTAAAGATGGTAAAATTTGGAGAAATTAAATTAGGTGGTAAGGGATAGGTAGATATAAAAGGTGTGAAAGGAGTATGCAGCAATTAGGTAGAGTCTAAATATGGTGATGCACGAGAAGTAGCAATCTAGAGCTGATGAATTTGGGTTTGAAAATCATGATACAAATAATTTAAATCAAGAGTATACAAATAATATCCAAGTTGCATGTTAGGTACGCTAAGGTGAATAACGAAAGTTGTAGTAGTAGGAATAGAAGTTGATACATAAATAGGTGGGGTGGAGACCACAAGAGTAGAAGAAGAAGCAAATATAGATATGGAAACGTCATGAGTATTCTTAGAAGAAATCAAATTATGTAGGACATAAAGAAGATGAGTGGGATGATCACGCAAAGATTGTCAAAAATCAGAAATAGTGTTAAGTTGATCTTGGTTAACATTACTATCTTCATTTTAGAACTTCTCACTATCAGATGCTTCTATTTCGTGGAGAGGAAAATTCTGTGAATTATTCAAAGGATTTTCCTTGGTAAATACAGAACTAGGGATATCATTTATTGGTGTGGAAACCCTATGAGTGATTGAAGGAATCTCACAATATTGAAAAGAACCAAAATGACCACTACGAGTGACGGGCATATGAGGGAAAGGCCCAATAAGAAAGTGTATTCGAAGATTAGGTTCACCAAAGATTATTGACTAAAACATGGATTTATTCTAAGTTAATATAATATTAATAACAACAGTAAATAAAATATAAATGCATAAATAAAATGACTCAAACAACCAAGTAAATAGAAATTTGAAACCTTAATGATCCAAGAGGGTTAGGGAGAGCTTAGTTGATTCGTCGAAGGTGTTGGACTGTGTCATAGTGTGAACCACAAAAATACGAGGAGGAAACAATCATATAGAATCCTGAGAAAACATAGATCTGAGCTCTCTGGCTAGGCTATGGTTCCTGGAGAGGGGTAGGGGTACTTTTGGGTTCCCTGGTCTACAGAACTAGCCTAAAAACCTCCTTTAAGGTTTCATTGGATTTTCTCTTGTGTTCTCTTCTTATCACACAAAAAATTTCTGAATCGCGTTAGATGTCGGTGTAATACCTGTAATAAGGAATCACCTTGAAAACCCCAAGACAAGCATTAAATACTTAAATAAAGGAAGATGTATTTTAAGGGGTCAGACTGTCCTCAGCGGCTACAATGGTGGAATTACTAACTGAGTGTTGCACTACATTACAAACCCGATGTAGTTCTATGTGTGTGTAAAATCATGCCCTATGTGCTCTTGTGCAAGTCACACTTTGTGAAAGTATTAAGAAATAACTGTGTAGAAATGGAATGAAAATGGTGGATGGAATAGAATAAATTTTCCCCCTATGCAGTTTGATGCAGATGAACCAACCTTGTGCCTTGTGATGGAGCTATATGAATGCAAATGTAGCCTATGGTGGATGCAAACTTAGGTGATGATAGTAGTGCTTAGTACTTGGTCTCTCATTATGGTCTCATAACTTTATATTTATATGGTTCTCTTGTTCTAATTTCATAATTAACTTGAAAAGGATGACCACTAGAAAGATAGAAATCTCAAATGGCTAGAAAGTTCCCAAAAAGTGGTGTGAAAGTGTAAAAAGGCTCAGGGTGCCCCAAATGGGACCAGGGCACCTAGGGTGCCCCAGTCATAGATAAAATGAAAATGGAAAAATTGATTGGGTGAGTACATGTGGGAGGTTGGAAGTGACAATAGCAAGTAAAGTAAAATAGCCAAAGGACATCGGTTAATTAGTAATTTCTTCAGTCAAAAACCATATGAATAGCAGTATGAGACCAAGATTAAGTAATGCCTAAAGTTTTTTATTTTGTGTCTATAGAATATATCTTAAAATATTTGATTTGTGGTGATGACAGCCTGTCATAGGCACATTTTTAGCCTCATACTCATCAATAAAATCCTCATAATATTCTTCAAATGTTGGTGCATTGTAATAAGTTAACCTGAGATTATTACCAATGAAATTCTTACTATCAAAATTACTCCTCTTCTGATAAGGATGAAATATGAACAGAGAAATATTCCTTTCAACATCATGATAATCAAGGGCTATCATGCATGTATAATTCCCCAAAATGATGGGAAATTATATACCATAAATATTCTTATCTTTATAGGTCCTATGAAGGAGATCCAACTACCTGCAGATCTCAACCAATGTTATTTTATCATTGCAATATATTGGAAGCTTATATGGAAATCCCTCGAATCCATTTGTTTGGATGTAGGAGAAATTTTTTAACTATATAAATAAGCTTCCATATACTGAGATCAATTATTTGGCTTCTTGAGACACCCTGTTGGTGTAACATTTCCCTCCAGAAATCTTACCAAAAACATCATGAAGGTATCATTAATCCTCTTATGATGGATTTTATTGTTTTCATAGGTGATTTGATAATACAAATCATATATGGCCAGATTTTGTCTAATATCCTGGCCTGTTAAGCCAATCCATAATTTATATCCCACTATAGTATACACTAGGTAGGAGTTCATCTAGATCATCTTACTCTAATGAAATTTTGTGAGTTGTTGATTTATATTTTAACAAATGATTTATCCCCGGTTCAGGTGTTGTGTACCTTCACAAATTATGTTTATATAAACACTCATCCACTTATGGAACTCCTAAGTTGAGGGAAAACCCACTACCCTTGTAAGAAATGTTATCATATCAGATAGCTCCTCCAAAAATTCAATTCTAGTGAGGGTCTTAGGTAGTTTGGATGACCCTTTCCTCTTAACCCTGAGCCAATTTTTGACAATCATTGTTTGGTATTTTAGTAGAGTGAGGTCATATTCCGTTTGAGCTTCTACCTTGGTTAATACTTTAGAATCTTCAAAGGACGGAATAACCAAGGCCATATTAATATGATGAGCATCTAATTGAGCTATAAATTACCCATGAGGATCTCTTAACTCCTTAGTCTATAGATAAAAACTAGAGGTGCATGTCAGGACTGTATTAGTACATTGGAATGAAGTAGGGAAACCAACTACATGGGTGAACCCGCTATCTCTAATACATTGGGCCAACATGGTTGGATTATCTTCTTTTATTCTTGACCAAAAATATTTCAAATTCATATTTTTTACATCATGTTATCTCAACTTTGAGTTTACTCCAAACTATCAAATAACCCCTACGAAATTTTTAAAGTTGGTTTTGCAAAATTACCTTTATTAGAGAAAGTCGGGTTTTCGGGTTTCACCAGCAGGTCAACATGTGTTTTGAATGCTTTATGTCTTGTGTTTTCCCAAAACCCAAAACTCGCTTCAAGTGAGTCGAGTCAGGTTTTTTCGGACCTTCGGTGCAAACGGAACATGCCTTATCCAAAGCATGTTTTGTGTTGCCTGTCTCCCGATACACGAAGTCTGATTTAGTCCTTGATGTCGGGTTTTTGGAACGTTGAAGCATCTAAACATCTCATGCTCTGTGTCGATTGTTTCCCGTGAACCGAAACCTGAATTGCTCTAAACATCTTTGTGTCAGGTTTTCAGACCTTCCAAGCATGCTGACATTGCGTTAATGTTGAGTTATCGGGTGAGTTGGCACGTGCCATCCGAGGTGTATTAATTGTAAATTTTCTTATAAATATGCGGATTTACACGTCATTTTTACCAGACGTGTTTTTAACTCTTGGATTTTCGCGCATGCTCTTCCAACCTCGAAACTTGAAAGCTCGCCTGTGCCCGATTGAATCACCTATTTTTGATCTTTCCTTTCTCTGGTTGAAGGTATTTCTCTCTCCATTCTTTGTTCCTAGTTTTTATGGATTGATTGCACTTGGATTCTTCTCATTTTCTTACCGGGTTTTGTGGGATTTTTATTCTTCTTCTTTCTTGAGTTGTTTTCTAAACGGGGTTTAGGTTTTAGGGTCTATCTCTTCGAAATTACCACTTGGTGTTATTTCCTCAGAATTTTCTTGTAATCAAAATGTGCTTGGTACATAAATGGTAAAAAAGAGATTGCATGTTTGAAATTAAACAAAAAACCTTGTTTTTCTCTTCTCAAGTTTTGAAGGGTGTTGTGCAGTGTCAAAGTCCCAAAGTATTTTGGAAGGTTTGGCGTGTCGGACTTTCCACAGTTTCAGACATCATCACAAGTGCCCAACTTTCCAGGGTTTCCGACATCATCACAAGTGTCAGACTTCTACAGGGTTTCCGACATCATCACAAGTGCCGGAATTTCTAGGGTTTCTGACATCATCACAAGTGCCGGAATTTCCAGAGTTTCTGACATTCTCAATGCATCGGGTTTTCTAGATTCCCCGACATACTCCTCAGTGTGTCGGATTCTTCCGTTCTTCCGGCATCTCCAGTAGGTCAGATTTTTCACAGTGTGTGACATCCCCTGATCTTCAAAACTTTCTTCCTTCGACATCCTTCATGTCAGACCCTGGTCCATCTCAAGAAAAGACTGAGAAGTCAGGAAGAATGAAATACAAGTTTAGAAAGGTGGAGTCTCCATCATATATTGATTGCAACTATGCCATCTGAGATACAGAGCTCGAGATTATAGATATTGAAGATTTTTGGAGTAGGGTAAGGAGTTCCTCCCAAACTCCGTGGACGAAAGTGATAGCCGATAGTGGCTTACCCCTTGCAGTGGGTTTTCCCATGGCCGCTCAGTGCCCTGAATTCATTTTGGCCTGTGCCTCCAGTTATGACTCGGCTTCTCATTCTGTGAGGAGTCAAGAAGGAGTAGTAATCAAATTGGACGGAGGTTACTTTGATGACCTCCTCAAATTGCCCAATTTTGAAGAGTATGGAGATTTGGACATCAAGTCAGCTCAGAAATCCTGGGATAACGATCAGGAAAATTGTATCAAGCATGTAAATAAGAAGTTCCTGATCAAGGCCAAACCGGCTGTCTCCAGATTTCCCAAGACTGATCCCTAGGAGTGATTTCATCCAGGAGATCAATGACATCATCACTTTGTTGAGTCAGGTTTTTAGTTTACCTGAATCAAATGTGTTCCAAGGGTGGATGTATCAATTCATGATCACCATCAAGAAGAATCAACAAGGGATTGACTGGGGCACTCTCATTAGTAATGAGATAGATTCCCAATTGACAACAGTCTTGTCCACAGGGAAATTTTATGTCTTCATATGTCACATATGCAGCAGCCGGGATGAGGAACTATCCCGGGTTGGATACCAAGGGAAGCAGGACAGGGAGCCATGTGTATCAATAATTCCCTCAACTAACAAGGAAGGGATCCCAAGACCAATTCAGAAGGGTTAATGACACCTTCTTCTATGAAAACATCTGCAGGCTAAACCATGAATTGAGGAAGACAAGAGTCTCAGATGAGGCTTGGGCTGAAGTTTCCAAATGGGGATGTGTCTTCTTACAGTTCAAGAAGTTCACATATCTTCTAGTGGTCATGTACTTGGGAGATCCTTTTCACCTGCCCCAATATCCAGGGGATAAACTAATATTGATGGAATTGGTTAGGTAGCTGTTGGATTTCCATAAATTCCAATAAAGTAAACATAAGGCTGTTGTATCCTTCCCAATTTCTATTGGGAGATATACTTGCTCAACAGTGGTGAAGGCTAAAAATGTTATCCATGAGCTTCAGGACAAGTTGAGGAAGCATATGAAACCTCGAGATGGTTTTGACATCTGAGGAGTGCTCAGGGCATATGGAACCCTGCATCTGCACAGGCCAAACATAGAGGATATTTGGATTGATCTGCGTAATGAGGTTGCTGTTCACAGAAAGGATAATAGCAGATTGACAATTGCTGAGATTCAAACACTTGAGCTTGCTGATTTACCCGAAGGTACCAGTGACAATGAAAGTGTTTTGGATCTTTCTTATGATGGACTAAATGAAGATCAATATGTTTTCCCACCTATTGATTGGTCAATCAGTGAAAAAGCCTCCATTACAGATAGGTCAGCTCCAATTCTTGCACGCACCAAAGCATGGCTCTCCTCTTGGGGAATGAATTTTAAAGATGATAAGTTTTCAAAGTTGGTTGCTTCAGAGGTGGGTCCCTCCCAAAAAGGAAAAGGATAGAAAATCTTCTAGGGGGCCTATAAAGGTCAAGATTGTCAAAAAGAGGAAAGAAAGAGAAATCTCTTCAATTGTTTCTCGAGTTGAAATGGTGAATGTGCCAGAATCACCAACGCCACCAGAAATAGGAGAAATTACTTTGGAAGGAGAAGGAAGCCAGCCTTTGGTTTCACCATTTGTTGATTGCTCAACTGAAGAGACTTTATCTCTTGCATCCAAGGCTTTGGAGTTTGAATATGTGCCTCTTTCCTCACAACCACTCCTACCTCCTTATTCTACATCAACTTCTTCAGTAATGGCCAGTATTTTCTCTGGACTTTCACCCCTCTCTGCTGGGACCCAAGTGATCACCAACACGCCCCCTTCCTGTGCCTCTTTTTATTGGATCTACTACCACATTGGTAACTATTCCCCCTCCACTAGTAGAATCTTCTCCCCTTGAGAGTATGATACCAGCTTCTACAACCGTGGCAACTCCCACTAATATGCCACAATGACTACTCAAGCAAACTCTGAGGAAGAGGAAGGTGATTGTGCCCCTACCAGTCTTTGATTTCAGCTCACTCAAGACTCCTACTGCTAAATCAGGCAAGAAACCCAAAACAATTTCAAGGGTGTTGGTGGACACTTCAGGAGATAAGTTCGTAGAGATAGCCACTCCCGCAACTGACAAAACTAAAGAGGAAATAACAACCTCTGATTATCAGATAACCAGGGTGGCTCTAGGAAGAGTGACAGCAGAAGGGGCGCAAAAAGATGCGTGGGATGCCACGAACGTGTTGTGCGAGAAGTTGAAAGAAACAAAAGACAACAGAGATGAGCTTAAAGGAAAAGTGGAGCAGTTGACTGAGGTTTTTCTTAAACTCTCAAAACCCCTTGAATCCATACCATATTTTTCTGTCCTTGTCGGATTTGATTTCTCATCAGTACCTACAATTGAGAAGATTGCTAAAAAATTAAGAGTGGTTGATGAATGGATCCAAAGGTTACTCCAACAGGGGAAGGAGGTGATACAAGACGTTGTGAAAGTTCATCAATCTATGGGGGATATTCAGAAGGATGGAGAAAAGATGGATGATGAGTTTTCTCAAGAAATTGGACATCTTGATTTGACTTATGAAGCTCTCCAAGTATTAAATCAAATACTATCACATCTCTTGGTAGAAGAAGGCATTATCCCACATACGGATAAGCATTTACAGCTGACTAAAGCCATCAGGTTCAGGGTGAGGATTTTAAACGAAGCCTGCGCTAAGTTGAGAGAATCAAGGGATAAATTGATTGATGGAAAAAGTGATTTGGAAGAAGAGTTGCTAAAGATTTGTCCAAAGGTGTCAGTTGGAAACTCAGGTGTCCCATCGGCAGATGATCTTTTCAAACAAGTCCACGAGTCTGTTCAGCATGAACCAATGCACGGATTTGGTATTGAGATCATTGATTGATTTGTAAGAATTGAACATTCTTTTGAGGCCTTGAGAAAGCTCAGCAAAAGATTGAAAAAGCTTCCTGGCAGTGGTAGTGATATCCATGAAACCTGCAAAATTTGGAATGATCATTCTACTGCACTTGATGAAAATGAAAAGCAAGGCATAATTCGAAGGTTCCAAGAATTTCAAAACAAACAGGTGCAACTGGAGGAAGAGAAAGATGAAGGAGCGAAAGATGATGATTCAGACTAATTCTTGATGTTTCATGTCATTTCAATCTTGAAATTGACATGTCTTTTTCATTTCTGTTTCGTCATGTAGGAAGCAAATTTTGACTTGGTCTCCTGCATGAGGATCAAGCAAAATAGAACACTGTTTAAAGAACACTATTTTCTGGGAATAATCCTATTTTCTCTTGTTCCCTTTGATTATAAATAAGGGATGCTTATGCATTCCAAAGGGTCGATATTTTTGTAATATTCAGAGCTATTGGAAAGAAGAAAAACTTTGTGTCGTTCAATCATTTCGAAGAATAGAAGTTGATATTATTTTACAAACTTTGTGTTGTGGGATATATCTGTCTTAAGACATTGTTCTTACGTTCATGATCTTAAGCTATTCTTTGCATAGCATCTTATTGTTTCTAATCATCTCAGACATTATATTTATGATCTAAAGCTCGTATGATTATTTTGTGCTCTGCGTTTACTCGAAAGAAAATACGTTTCTCTCATTTCCTTTCCATTGTGCTTCTTTCATTGTAATAGTTTCTAACCCCGTTCATTTACGAAAGCAATACCTTTGAATCGTGTGAATGTGGATTTCGGGATTCTATCCCAACCCCTAATGGTTAGATTAGTGTGAATACTATATATATTGTTTTCACTGTGTTTTAGATCATTAGCAAGCAGAAAGCCTCACCTATCTTTGAGGAGGGATTTAATCCCATATACTATGGTTGAACCTCATATTTTGGGTTGACAAAATATCCAACCAACAGTTTTTGGTGACTCCATTGGGGAATACAGATTAATAGTATAAAGCTTATCCTCTTGGTGTCTAGCGACTCCGTATTTTCCTTATTTTTAAAAGGTATCTTTCCCAGTTCAAGCTGGTTAGGAAGATATTCACTCGGTCCTGCCAAGCCCAAGGTGAAATTGACCCACTCTTTGAGTTGCTACATCAGCACAATTTCAGCCTGTCTCCCAACAACATTGTTTCTAACCAAACCAGAAGTTCTTCACCTGTTTGGAGACACTGGATCCCCGTGGAACGGGAAGTATCTGAAACTTTTCGTACATTACTCTTGTCTGATACTTAGATCCCTATACATACTCTTTTCAGAAGGATGGCAGTGCAACCTGTGCCTTGGGATGCAGTTATTGGTCCTCTTTCTTTAACTCCACCATTACATGAATTACCACATGGATCACGTAAAAACATTCCCAAATTCAATGGGGATGGGAAGCAGCATCTTGATGAACACGTTGCATCTTTCTTTATAGCATGTGGCGTTCTTGGAGTAGCTCACGAAGATGTTTCTGTTCGGCTTTTTGTTGAAACATTGCATGTTGCAGGAGCTAAATGGTTTTATCATCTTCCAAATACATGCATCACAAACTGGACTACCATGTGGACCAAGTTCAAAGCACGTTTCAAACAAGCTGAATATTCTCATGCCTTGTTAGCTCAACTTACTCATATGAAGAAGGAATCTCATGAACCCATGCGGGACTTTGTGGCCACATTTAATAAACTGATTCGAAAGATTCTGGAGGTAGCTGTTCCAACTCCAGAAAATTAGAAATGCTTCTTCATTAATGCTCAACCTCATGATGTGAGCTTTTTATTAAGAAGGTCGGTTATCCCAAATTTGGATGTTGCTCAGTCAACAGCTATTGAAATAGAGGATGATCTCATTTTGGCCGGAAGGATTAAGAAGGACATACCCAGACTCAAAAATCAAGGTTCTTCTCAAGGTAATACTGATCCTATGTTTTAGAAAATGGCTAATGATTTGATTGCTTTAAAAAAAGAAAATGTCTCAGCAGGTGAACAATGTTCCATATCGGGATATCCCTAGACGGAATTTCAATAACAACAATGGTGCACCTACAAGGGATAGACCGCGATTAACTCCCACTCAACCGAGGCTAGCGATTGAAGCTCCTCCTATCAATGCAGCAGTTGAAATAGTTGAAGAAGATGAAGAACCAGAAGAACAAGATTCTGTGGAGGCTTTTGAAGCTTCAGGATATGCCGATGAGTCTTATGATGATTCGGCTGGTGACTCCAGCATTGGGTATTTAGAATACGATGAAGATGAATGTGCACCAGATTGTCAGTCATTTGCTGTCTTCACTCGATCCCAATCTCAGAATCCCAGAAAACATCTTGAAAACACTAAGGAGAAGAATAAGGAACTTCCCATAGCCATAGTTAAAAGAGGTACTCCTATTTTAGCACAAACTGAAAGAGAGGTCACCAAAAAGGCAACTGCTCCTTATTCTCCTTCTCCTAAGATCAGTGCCCCAGCTCAAGCTCATGTGATCAGAACTGAGCCTACCATAACCCCTTCTTATACTACTTTTGACATTGTTGACCATGCAAAGAGAACCAAAATCCAAATGTCGGAAGCAGAATACCTTCAGTCAAATCCTGATCAATTCGAAAAACTTGCCAAATTTATCAGAAGTAAAGTGGCTGTTCCATCACCTTCAAAAGGTCTCCTTCCAAATCCTACTAAAATCCCACCTCAGAACAATCTGACCTTTGTTTCTTCATCGGAAAAGATTGAACCATTTTATTTGTCTTTACTTATAAATGGGTTTAAACTCAGCAATTGCATCATTGACTCAGGGGCCTTTGACAATGTTATGCCCTCAAAAGTAGCCCATGCTCTTGGGATTACTTTGACTAAGTCATATGGACGGTGTTACTCTATGGAAACCAAACAAGTTCCTTTGATTGGCCAAATCAAAGATGCACAGTTCGCATTTGTTGCTTTCCTAGAAAAGAGAGTGAAAATGACCATTCTAGTTGCTGACATCCCTACAGCTTACGGTATCCTCTTGGGTAGGGGGTTTTGTAAAGATTTCAGAGGAGAGATTAGCATGGATTGGACCAAAGCCAAGATCCCAGTCAATGGGGTTCATTAGGTTCTCCATCCTGAACCACAAGCGAGGTATTTGGTAACTAAATCAAATGATCCTAAAGCTCAAATTCTTTTCGAAGATGCTTGCTTTGGAAATTATTTCATGACTTCAGAGATACCCACTGTAGATGTCGAGGAAGAAGATCCTAATGCTATTTGGACCCTCAAATTCAATGGTAGCTTCTCAACCATCGGATTAGGCACTGGTGTTGTTCTCATATCTTCTAATTCAGAAATTTTCCCATCAGCTTACAAGTTATAATTTGATAATACTAACACAACTGAATATGAAGCCCTGTTATTAGGATTAGAAATGGCCAGACAAAAGGGAATCTGAAATCTCAAAGTCCAAGGGGATGTGGAGCTGATTGTCAACCAGGTCCAGGGAATCTATCAGGTGAAAAATGATCGCTTGAGACATTACAGGAACAAAGTTTGGGATAGTATAGAATGCTTTGATGCATTTTCTATTAAGGCAGTTTTGAGAGATTATAATGACAAGGCTGATTCTTTAGCTGTGTCTACGTCCCTCCTTCTTCCTCATCCTCATTTCAAGCAAGATACATACTCCATCGAGATTGTGTAATGTCCCAGTATCCTAGATAATGCAACTCACTGGCAAGTGTTCAATAATGATCAACAGGTGTTAGCTTTTCTAGAAAAGGTTGATAATTTCACTGAGTTATACTTTGAAGGTTCTGAATCATCCTTTCATGAAACTATCTCAGATCCATATCAAGAGGTTGATGGTGAGTTTATTTAGCTTAAAGGCAACAAGATACCAAAAGGTTTGGTTTCTTTGGAGGGTTTGTTTGATAAGCATGATCGTTTTATTCAAAACAAAAGGCAAGTTGAAGGAGCTTCTTCTTCGGAGGTAGATCAAATCAATCTAGGTTTGTCTGATCAACCTCAGATGGTGAATATTAGGAAATGTTGTTCTCCTAAAGAAAAAGCAAGATTCACTTCACTTCTGAAGAGATACATGGATGTGTTGGCCTGGTCTTATGCAGATTTAAAATCCTTCAAACCCAAATACGTAGAGCACAGTATTCCTTTGAAACCTGATGTGAAGCTGTATAGGAAAAAGTAAAGACATTATAATCCCAAGATCTCAGGGACTATCCTTACAGAAATTTAGAAGATGTTGGATGCCAGGATTATTTTTCCAATCCATCACTCCACTTGGGTTGCTAACATCATCTCTCTCAGGAAAAAGAACGGTGAAATTCGAATCTGCGTTGACTTCCGGAACCTGAATCAGTCTTCATTGAAGGATAACTATCCCTTACCTATCATGGATCAGGTATTACAAATGGTTACCGGATCTGAAATGTTATCCATGCTCGATGGATTTTCAGGATACAATCAAGTTGAATTAACTGCGGAAGATCAACATAAGATAGCCTTCACAACCCCATGGGGTACCTTTGCTTACAGGAGGATGCCTTTCGGCTTGATCAATGCCAGAGCTACCTTTCAGAGAGCTATGGACTTGACATTCAGAGACCTGATGGGCAAGGTCATAGTTGTGTATTTAGATGACTTGACTGTTTTCTCTAAAAAACAGAGTGATCATTATGATCATTTGGAGCAGGTACTTTTGAGATGCAGGTGTCACGGGATTTCATTGAATCCCAAGAAGTCTATGTTTGGGGTGACTGAAGGAAAATTGTTGGATCATATCATGACTAGAGAAGGAACAAAAATTGACCTAGAAAGGGTAAAGGCCATTCAGAGCCTTACCCTACCCAAAAGTAAAACTAGAGTTCACTCTTTATTTGGAAAGTTTAATTTCCTAAGAAGGTTTGTACCTGATTTCGCTGACAAAACCAAGGATATCCTTGGGATGATGAAAGGAAAAGTTCCATTTCAATGGAGTACAGAAGGTAAGCTTGCATTCGAAGAAATCAAAAGGGCAGTTGTTGGCACTCCTATCCTAGTATGTCCAGACTTTAAGAAAGATTTCATCATGTACAGCTACACCTCTACTCACACAGTGTCAGCCATCCTAATGTAGGAAAATAGGGAAAGCATTGAAGCTCCCATCGCATTTATGAGCTGCCCATTGAAGGAGCATGAATTGAAGATGTCTCAAATTGAAAAGCATGCTTATGCGCTGGTACGAGCGATGAAGCATTTCAGGTACTATGTGCTAAATTCCCACACTCTCATTCTCGTTCCCAACACTGCCGTTAAATCCATTTTGACTCAACAAGAACTGGGGAGTCAACGAGGGTACCTGGATAGCTAAAGTTTAGGAGTATGACTTGGACATCAGACCTACCAAGTTGGTATGAGGAAGGGGCCTGTGCCAATTGATTGCAGAAAATCATGTTGAGGCAGAATGTGAAAAGACTCAAGATGCTTCTTCAAAGCCGCCCTTGGTGCTTTTCGTTAGTACAACTGACGAATGGTACGTGGATATTGCTTTCTTCCTAACTTATGGTGAATGCCCCCCGCATTTAAGCCATAAGGAGAAGAGGACAGTCAAGCTAAGATATGCAAAATACCTTTTGTGGAATAATGGAATATACAAGAAAGGTATTGACGGTGTCTTCCTGTGTTGTGTTGATAAATCACAATAGGTAAAGTTGTTAGAATCCTTCCATAGCCTAGCATGCGGAGGACATTTTTCATCTTCTGTAACAGCTTATAAGATCCTACAGGCTAGGTACTATTGGCCTACTCTCTTTCAAGATTCAGCAGAATGGGTGTCAAAGTGTGAAGCTTGTCAATATTTCGTTGTCCATCCCAAGTTAGCAGCTCTTCCCCTGAAGCCCGTAGTGATTGAAGAACCTTTTCACCAGTGGGGAATTGATTTCATTGGAACATTGAATCCTGCCTCTAGTGCCAGACACAATTACGTGCTGACTGCTACAGACTACTTTACCAAGTGGGTAGAAGCTGCACCAATCAAGCAAGCAACCTCTGAAGTTGTTTATAAGTTCCTTAAAGAAAATATAATTGTCAGATTTGGTGTGCCTCATAAGATTGTAGCTGATAATGCCTCTAATTTCTTGTCGCATGAGTTGACAGAATTTTGCTATGGATTCAACATCACCCTGGCTCACTCATCTGATTATTATCCCCAAGGCAATGGGCAAGCTGAATCCAGCAACAAGAACCTGGTTACCATAATTAGAAAACTAGTAGATGAAAACCAGAGGACATGGCACAAAGCATTGTATGATGCGTTGTGGGCTGATTGGATTACCCCAAAACGGGCTATAGGAATGTCCCCTTTCCAAGTACTGTACGGGATTGATGTTGAGATCCCTATTTCAGTAAATTTTCCAGCCTTATAGTTGGCAAAAGCAGTTGAAGATACGGCCTTTCAAAATTCCATTGAGAAGAGGGTTATGTACCTAGCCAGGCTAGAAGAGGAACGAAGTAAGGTGGTTGATCGCATCGCAGATCATCAGAGTAGAGTGAAGATAATTTTTGACAAGAAATTAAAGTAGCATAATTTCCAGATTGGAGACCTGGTGTTGCTTTGGGATAAGAGGAGGGAACAAAAAGGAATGCACGGGAAGTTCAATTCTTTGTGGAAAGGGCCTTTCAAGATCCATGAGCTGAATGGTGAAAATAGTTTCCTTCTATCATATCTGGATGGAGGGTTACTCCCTTTACCTTTTAGCAGACAACATCTAAAGTTGTTCCATCACTAATGCAAGATGTTCTCTTGCATTGTACATACTTTACTTTTTGTTGTGTGTTTGCTTTTGGTTTTCTTTCTTTCTTCATTTTGTTTTGTTTCGGTTTTCTTCTTTTCTGACTCTGTAGCCCAATGGATAAAACCAAAGATTCTGAGTTCTCTTCCTTTGGTATTACAAAGAGAAGTCCCTAGCTGGAGCCAGTTGTTATCTCATTTTTGAGTTTACTCCAAACTATCAGATAACCCCTACGAAATTTTTAAAGCTGGTTTTGCAAAATTACCTTTATTAGAGAAAATCGGGTTTTCGGGTTTCACCAATAGGTCAACATGTGTTTTGAATGCTTTATGTCTTGTGTTTCCCAAAACCCAAAACTCGCTTCAAGTGAGTCGAGTTGGGTTTTTCGACCTTCGGTGCATCGGAACATGCCTTATCCAAAGCATGTTTTGTGTCGCCTGTCTCCCGATACCCGAAGTCTGATTTAGTCCTTCATGTCAGGTTTTTGGAACGTTGAAGCATCTAAACATCTCATGCTCTGTGTCGATTGTTTCCCGCAACCCGAAACCCGAATTGCTCTAAACATCTTTGTGTCAGGTTTTCAGACCTTCCAAGCATGCTAACATGGCGTTAATGTCGAGTTGTCGGGTGAGTTGGCACGTGCCAGCCGAGGTGTATTAATTGCAAATTTTCTTATAAATATGTGGATTTACACGTCATTTTTACCGGACGTGTTTTTAACTCGTGGATTTTCATACATGCTCTTCCAACCTCAAAACCTGAAAGCTCACCTGTGCCTGATTGAATCACCTGTTTTTAGATCTTTCCTTTCTCTGGTTAAAGGTATTTCTCTCTCCATTCTTTGTTCCTAGTTTTTACGGATTGATTGCACATGGATTCTTCTCATTTTCTTACTGAGTTTTGTGGGATTTTTATTCTTCTTCTTTCTTGAGTTTTTTTCTAAACGAGGTTTAGGTTTTAGGGTCTATCTCTTCGAAATTACCACTTGGTGTTATTTCCTCAGAATTTTCTTGTAATCAAAATGTGCTTGGTACATAAATGGTAAAAAAGAGATTGCATGTTTGAAATTCAACAAAAAACCCCTTTTTTCTCTTCTCGGGTTTTGAAGGGTGTTGTGCAGTGTCAAAGACCCGAAGTATTTTGGAAGGTTTGGTGTGTCAGACTTTCTAGAGTTTCCGACATCATCACAAGTGCCGGAATTTCTAGGGTTTTCGACATCATCACAAGTACCGAACTTTCCAGGGTTTCCAACATCATCACAAGTGCCAACTTTCTAGGGTTTCCGACATCATCACAAGTGTCGGAATTTATAGAGTTTCTGACATTCTTAGCACATCGGGTTTTCTGGATTCCCTGACATACTCCTCAGTGTGTTAGACTCTTCTGTTCTTCCGGCATCTCCAGTAGGTCAGATTTTTCACAGTGTGTGACATCCCCTGATCTTCGAAACTTTCTTCCTTCGACATCCTTCATGTCAGACCCTGGTCCATCTCAAGAAAAGACTGAGAAGTCAGGAAGAATGAAATACAAGTTTAGAAAGGTGGAGTCTCCATCATATATTGATTACAACTATGACATCCAAGATATAGAGCTCAAGAATATAGATATTGAAGATTTCTAGAGTAGGGTAAGGAGTTTGTCCCAAACTCTGTGGATGAAAGTGATAGCCGAGAGTGGCTTACCTCTTGCAGTAGGTTTTCCCATGGTCGCTCAGTGCCCTGAATTCATTTTGACCTGTGCCTCCAGTTATGACTCGGCTTCTCATTCTGTGAGGAGTCAGGTAGGAGAAGTAGTAATCAAATTGGACGGAGGTTACTTTGATGACCTCCTCAAACTGCCCAATTTTGAAGAGTATGGAGAGTTGGACATCAAGTCAGCTCAGAAATCCTGGGATAACGATCAGGAAAATTGTATCAAGCATGTAAATAAGAAGTTCCTGATCAAGGCCAAACCGGCTATCTCCAGATTCCCAAGACTGATCCCCAGGAGTGATTTCATCCAGGAGATCAATGACATCATCACTTTGTTGAGTCAGGTTTTCGGTTTACCTGAATCAAATGTGTTCCAAGGGTGGATGTATCAATTCATGATCACCATCAAGAAGAATCAACAAGGGATTGATTGGGGCACTCTCATTAGTAATGAGATAGATTCCCAATTGATAACAGTCTTGTCCATACGGGGAAATTTTATATGTCTTCATATGTCACATATGCAGCAGCCGGGATGAGGAACTATCCCGGGTTGGATACCAAGGGAAGCAGGACAGGGAGTCAATGTGTATCAATACTTCCCTCAACTGACAAGGAAGGGATCCCAAGACTCAATTCAGAAGGGTGAATGATGCCTTCTTCTATGAAAACATCTGCAAGCTAAACCATGAATTGAGGAAGACAAGAGTCTCAGATGAGGACTTGGGTTGAAGTTTCCAAATGGGGATGTGTCTTCTTACAGTTCAAGAAGTTCACATATCTTCGGGTGGTCATGTACTCAGGAGATCCTTTTCGCCTGCCCCGATATCTAGGGGATAAACTGATATTGATGGAATTGGTTAAGCAGTTGTTGGATTTCCATAAATTCCAATAAAGTAAACATAAGGCTGCTGTATCCTTCCCAATTTCTATTGGGAGATACACTTGTCTCAACAGTGGTGAAGGCTAAAAATGTTATCCATGAGCTTCAGGACAAGTTGAGGAAGAATATGAAACCTTGAGACGGTTTTGACTTCCGAGGAGTTCTCAGGGCGTATGGAACCCTGCATCTGCACAGGCCAAACATAGAGGATATTTGGATTGATCTGCGTAATGAGGATACTATTCACAGAAAGGATAATAGCAGATTGACAATTGATGAGATTCAAACACTTGAGCTTGCTGATTTACCCGAAGGTACCAGTGACAATGAAAGTGTTTTGGATCTTTCCTATGATGGACTAAATGAAGATCAATATGTTTTCCCACCTATTGATTGGTCAATCAGTGAAAAAGCCTCCATTACAGATAGGTCAGCTCCAATTCTTCCACGCACCAAAGCATGGCTCTCCTCTTGGGGAATGAATTTTAAAGATGATAAGTTTTCAAAGTTGGCTGCTTCAAAGGTGGGGCCCTCCAAAAAGGAAAAGGATAGAAAATCTTCTAGGGGGCCTATAAAGGTCAAGATTGTCAAAAAGAGGAAAGAAAGAGAAACCTCTTCAATTGTTTCTCCAGTTGAAACGGTGAATGTGCCAGAATCACCAATGCCACCAGAAATAGGAGAAATTACTTTGGAAGGAGAAGGAAGCCAGCCTCTGGTTTCACCATTTGCTGATTGCTCAACTGAAGAGACTTTATCTCTTGCATCCAAGGCTTTGGAGTTTGAATCTGTGCCTCTTTCCTCACAACCACTCCTACCTCCTTATTCTCCATCAACTTCTTCAGTAATGGCCAGTATTTTCTCTGGAATTTCACCCCTCTCTGCTGGGACCCAAGTGATCACCAACACGCCCCCTCTTGTGCCTCTTTTTATTGGATCTACAACCACATTGGCAACTATCCCCCCTCCACTAGTAGAATCTACTCCCCTTGAGAGTATGATACCAGCTTCTACAACCATGGAAACTCCCTCTGATATGCCGCAATGGCTACTCAAGCAAACTCCAAGGGAGAGGAAGGTGATTGTGCCCCTACCAGCCTTTGATTTTAGCTCACTCAAGGCTCCTACTGCTAAATCAGGCAAGAAACCCAAAACAGTTTCAAGGGTTTTGGTGGACGCTTCAGGAGATAAGTTCACAGAGATAGCCACTCCCTAGTGACTGACAAAACTAAAGAGGACATAACAGCCTTTGATTATCAGATAACCAGGGTGGCTCTAGGAAGAGTGACAGTGGAAGGGGTGCAACAAGATGCGTGGGATGCCACAAATGTGTTGTGCCAAAAGTTGAAAGAAACAAAAGACAGAAGAGATGAGCTTAAAGGAAAAGTGGAGCAGTTGACTGAGGTTTTGCTTAAACTATCAAAACCCCTTGAATTCATACCATCTTCTTCTATCCCTGTCAGATTTGATTTCTCATCAGTACCTACAATTGAGAAGATTGCTAAAAAAGGAAGAGTGGTCGATGAATGGATCCAAAGGTTACTCCAACAGGGGAAGGAGGTGATACAAGACGTTGTGAAAGTTCATCAATCTATGGGGGATATTCAGAAGGATGGAGAAAAGATGGATGATGAGTTTTCTCAAGAAATTGGACATCTTGATTTGACTTATGAAGCTCTCCAAGTATTAAAGCAAATACCAACACATCTCTTGGTAGAAGAAGGCGTTATCCCACATATGGATAAGCATTTTCAGCTAACTAAAGCCATCAGGTTCAGGGTGAGGATTCTCAACGAAGCCTGTGCTAAGTTGAGAGAATCAAGGGATAAATTGATTGATGGAAAAAGTGATTTGGAAGAAGAGTTGCTAAAGATTTGTCCAAAGGTGTCAGTTGGAAACTCAGGTGTCCTATCGGCAGATGATCTTTTCAAACAAGTCTAAGAGTATGTTCAGCATGAACCAACGCACGGATTTGGTATTGAGATCATTGATCAATTTGTAATAATTGAACATTCTTTTGAGGCCTTGAGAAAGCTCAGCAAAATATTGAAAAAGCTTCCCGGCGGGTGCTAGTGATATCCATGAAACCTGCAAAATTTGGAATGATCATTCTACTGCAACTGACGAAAATAAAATGCAAGGCATAATTCAAAGGTTCCAAGAATTTCGGAACAAACAGGTGCAGCTGGAGGAAGAGAAAGATGGAGTGAAAGATGATGATTCAGACTAATTCTTGATGTTTCATGTCATTTCAATCTTGAAATTGACATGTCTTTTTCATTTCTGTTTCATCATGTAGGAAGCAAATTTTGACTTGGTCTCCTGCATGAGGATCAAGCAGAATAGAACACTATTTAAAGAACACTATTTTCTGGGATTTATCCTATTTTCTCTCGTTCCCTTTTTATTATAAATAAGGGATGCTTATGCATTCCAAAGGGTCAAGATTTTTGTAATATTCGGAGCTATTGGAAAGAAGAATAACTTTGTGTTTTCATTCAATCGTTTCGAAGAATAGAAGTTGATATTATTTTACAAACTTTGTGTTGTGGGATATATCTTTCTTAAGACATTATTCTTACGTTCATGATCTTAAGCTATTCTTTGCATAGCATCTTATTGTTTCTAATCATCTCATACATTATATTTATCATCTAAAGCTCGTATGATTATTTCATGCTCTGCGTTTACTCGAAAGAAAATACGTTTCTCTCATTTCCTTTCCATTGTGCTTCTTTCATTGTAATAGTTTCTAACCCCGTTCATTTATGAAAGCAATACCTTTGAATCGTGTGAATGTGAATTTCGGGATTCTTTCCCAACCCCTAATGGTTAGATTAGTGTGAATACTGTATATATTGTTTGCTTTGTGTTTTAGATTAGTAGCAAGCAGACAGCCTCACCTGTCTTTGAGGAGGGATTTAATCCCATATACTGTGGTTGAACCTCATATTTTGGGTTGACAAAATATCCAACCAACACATCACTATCACCAATCTTATTGAAAAAGGTTTCGAGGGAGGAGATATGCTCATACCTAGCATATTAGAATTTCATGGTGATGATTTTGGGAAGAACTCAGGGAAAACAATTACCTTATAGTAGGTTTTGGGAAAATTTAAAGAGGATACCACAAAAACCAAAATACCACATAAATTATGTGAAACAAGTGTAAATCCATGCACCACTTCGATGTAAATGACGGTGAAAACTTAACGATCTAAATGTAACTTTAATTTTTTAATTTGGTTGAAAAATGGAGAAGTTATGAGCAATTTGGAACCTTTGAACGTGAGATGAGAGACATGACATGATTTAGCAGCAAACAAATTTAGCTCAAATATGGAAAGAGTTTGAATTGGGAGAATTTATATATGGCTCAGGGTTTAATAATCTAGGTGCTAAAATGCTTGCGAGAACACATTATAACACCAAATTCACTCTCTTTTTACTTTAAAGTGGATATATCGAGATTAGGAGGAACAAATGGAACACAACTCATACACTCCCATTTTGATATGATGCAGAAAATTGAGGTTTGTGGGGAATGGAGGGTCCAAAGGAAAAGTTCCTCGAGTTCCTAAAGTGCATGAAATGTCCAACTTCATCAATAGGAAAGAAGAAGTTGGATGAAGCAGATGATCGATAAATGTGGGGAATCAGAGAATGAGGGGAAGTTTGGAATATTTCCTCCAGTTCAAGTAGTGCCTAATTTTCCCGATTCATCCCATTTAGGCGAAGAAATTGGGAAAAATGGTGATGAGGGGAACATGAGGAATAGAGGAAAAATTCCTCCTATTCCTCAAAGAACCGATTCATCCGATTTGAGCTTAAACACTCCAAATTTGACTAATTGCTAAAACATTTCTTCTAATCTTGGCACAAACATCAAAAATGCAATCAAGAGAAAAATTTCAGAAATTTCAAATTTTCAGGGTCCATGACAACAGTTGGCTCTTTCTGGGGCTTTACTTAGGTTGACATAAATTGTAAACAAGGAAAAGGAAACAACTATAGAATCTCATTTTTTACTAGACTATTTCATATCCATTGGGCATATTATAAACAAGTTTACAAAAGAGAACCAAAAGACAAAACAGAAGGAACAAGCACATAAACAGAAACGACTAAAAACATAGACTATGTACAAGGGACTGACATCCACTCAAGACTTGAATAACTTGAGATACTATCCACTATATGGAAATGTGATAGAAGTCCCATCCATATAGGCCAAGTAATAAGAATTTTCACTAGCAAAATGTTGAATATGAAACAGACCAAGCCAAAGTGAGTCAAACTTACCATGTCTCCCACGAGGTTCCCTCCTTTTTTCTTAAAGTAGAACAATATCTCCAACTTGGAAATCACGGGATTTAGCTTTTTTATCAAAAATTTGTTTGAAATTTTTCCGATGAGCTAAGATGTGATCAACCACATGAGTCCTTTCTTCTTTTAACTTGTGTAAGTACATAATCCTCTTTTCCATAACATCTTTGAACTGTTCATATTCAATGGTCTTCGTCAAGTAAAAGGCTAATAACTCAAGAGTGAATAGAAACTAAGTATCCATTCCGTAAACTAGTTGAAACAGATACATTCCAATAGTTATTTTGGGTGTTATTCAATCAGCCTAAAGAGCATCATGTATAATTTCTTATGTCAATTATGGTGTGATTCATCAACCAGTTTTCGTACTATAGTTACCAAGTTCTTGTTGGTTTATTTAACTTGCCCATTTCCCTGTGGGTAGTATTCTAAAGAATAGGAAAGGGAAATCCCATATCCGTAACAGAAATATATGATTTCATAAGAGGAAAAGTTATGAGCATTATCTCTTACAATATTGTTGGGATCTTCGAATCAAACCAAAATGTGTTCCTTAATGAAATTACAAAAAACTTCAGAAGTTGTTATTTTAAATGGGATAACCTCTACCCACTTTGTGAAATAGTTATTTTTCGTTAGAACATGGGTGTGTCCTGCACTGGATTTTATATTGAGGTTTCCAATGAATTCTAGTCCCTCTTTCTGAAAAGTCTCTTTAATCACAATGGTATTCAATGAAAGAGTGAACAACTTAGTTCGTCCAACAAAAGTTTGATAAGTTTCTCACTTCGATACCCACCTAACTACATACTTAAACAAGGTTGGCCAATAAGAACATCATCATAAAATATTATGAGTTTTCACAGAAGAATACAAATTTTCACCACAATCCTGATCATGATAAGCTCTTAACAACCTTTTCTTCTGCTCTTTGTCAACACATCTTAGGAAACGACCATCAATCCATTTCTTGAAAAGGGATTTGTACCAAAGAACATACTTTGTAGATCAAATTTTAATGGATATTTTATCCTTGGAATTAATATGTGTGGTACATTCCCCATATGTGAGAAAGTGGGTGATGTTGGAATACCATTCATCCATGGAACTTAGGAATAGAATAATAGGAATTTCAGCTAATTCACTATTACTTGAATTTTCTTTTGAACTTTTTAGGATCAGTTGACACAGACCCTATCCTCAAACAATTTTAGTTGAATTTATATCCAGATCATACTCCCAAACCTTTGTGACATGGTTACCTCCTTTAGACCCAAACTCTTTTTCAGTTAGGATATAATTTACAATTATATATGGAACGAAAATGGTGGAATGAGAATTCATAATATAAAATATGAATTGTTTCACAACTTTGAATACAGTGAAAGCATGCTTCTCAAGATGAGAATACTTCAAATCATGAGACTTAAGGACATAACTCATAAAATAAATTGACACTTCACACCCTTTGAAATTATTTTGGACTAAGATGGTAGATAGGGTGTGTTCTGAGGAATAAAAATAAATGATGAAGTCCTCATAAAAATCAAGTAAAACTAGAACAAGGGTTATTGTAATGACCTTTTTAATCTATTTGAAAGATTTTTTCCGTCTAAAATCCAACGAAAGGATTTATTCTCTTTTATCATGATAGCTATAATTCAAGTTAATTCAGTGAAATCTGGAATGAAGCTTCTAAGGAATTGATTTTTCCAGAGAAAGAATGGACTCCTTTCTTACTTGTACGAAGAGCAATATTCTAAATAGCCTGCACCCTTTCTAGATCTATCTTGATTCCATCCTTTGAGACAATATGTCCAAGAAACTTTCCTTTTGTAACACCAAAAATAGATTCCTTTGGATTAATGGATATACCTTGATCTCTACATTGTTGAAGAACTAGCTTAAGATGTTGAAAGTGATCTTCCTTGTTCTTAGAAAAAATAGTAAGATCATCCAAGTAAACCACAATACACTTATTTTATAGATCCTGAAAATCTAAATCCATAGCTCTTTGGAAATTTTCACCTGCATTGATTAGGCCAAAAGGAATTCTCTGATAAGAAAAAGTACCCCATGGAGTTGTGAAGGAATTTTTATGTTGATCTTGGACATCTACTTCAATTTGGATATTACGTGAGAATCCATCAAGCATTGATAACATCTCTGAACCAGTCACATCCTACAATATTTTATCCATCATAGGAAGAGGATAGTTATCTTTTGGAGAAGCTCGATTTATATTGCATAAGTCTACACATATCCTTATTTCCCCATTCTTCTTTTGTAATGAAACAATATTGTAAATCTAAGTTGAATTATGGATAGGAAAAAATATCTTATCACTTAACAGTTTCTAAATTTCTTGATAGATTGTACCTACAATCTTAGGATTATATTATCTTTGTTTCTATCTAAAAGACTAAATGTGTGGCTTCAATGGAATATAGTGTTGCATTTCTCTTAGCTTAAAAGTCTTAAAATATTCATATGATTATGTAAGCACATCTATATATTTTTTCAAAAATTCAACCAATTTATTCCTTTCTTCAGTAGAACAACATTTCCCTATATTAAAAAATTTAGGTTCTTCATCATTTCCCAAGTTTACATTTTCATATTCATATGACTAATTTGTGATTTGTGGCATTTTTCCCTTGACATATCAATCATGCTTATCAAATAGATATTATAGGCTTACAAGACCCTTAGGTGTCTAATTACCTTTCAACTTGATATACCCATCTTCATCTGATTTAGATTCAATTCCTTCTTTAGTTGTGGATGAAGTTGACTCCAGATAAATAGTTTCACTACCTTCAAAATATAATTAATTAATATTTTTCTTTATCTTGAGAAAGGAAATGAAATGTTGGTCATCACTGAACACTTGCCAAATATCCAAATTATCAGGAACACTGGGTATAAAATCTATCTCAATCGTGAACTTATCTTGGGTGAAGTCTGGGTGGGGAATAAAAAAAAACATGAAACTACTAAGGCATATTCTCTATAATTATTATCCCTTTTTAATGCATTAATTGAGAAATCATCAAATAATTTTATTGAATCCCACACCTTATTTTGATAATGTTTCAACCTCTCATTTTTAACTTGAAATGAGTCTCGGACCTATTTAACTATGAACTCTACATCTTCTTGTACACGAACATTCTTGATTACTATATATTTTATTTCTACTAGGCCAAGAAAAAGATCCTCACACTCAACAATATTATTGGTATTAGAAAAGTGTAACTTGTATGAGAATGGGTGAATCTTTCCTAAAGTTGAAATAAGAACTACTCTTGTTCCAAAACCTGTAGTAGAACAAATTCCTTTAAACTCAAGGATCCAAATATCATTTGAATCATCCTGAATTACCTCAAGGATTTTCAATTCCGGTCCATACATTACCATATAATCACCATGTATAATGTCTTCATGCAAATTTTTTGCATGAGGATCATTAGTCTTTTGGACTATGTACTTAGCTTATATTTCAAGAAACAACTTCTTCATCTCTCCTTTCATGGGGATCAAGCCATACAACTAGTCCATTTGAATTTCCCCTCCTATATTTTTGTAAACATTTCTGCTTAATATCATTCCATAAGAGGGGGCATATCAACAACCAAGATAGTAGCCTTAACTATTTTTTAGGAAAATTTACAAAGGATCCCTAACAATCCTTTATTCTACCTAATAAAAGTACTCCTTTAGTCTCTATTGAGTAACACAAACCAAATTTTTGGGTTAGGCTAAGGCCTAATGCATGGGCTACTTGTGCAAGCATTACATTATCTGATGCCCCAGAATCAATAACACAACTTCTCAACTTATGTTTGGTTATCAAAAAAGACACATAGAATGGCTAAATCATTTCGATGTAGGGGAACTAGAGACCATCAAATGCTATGGAGAGGAGGCCTTAGAAGTAGGCAAGAGTCCTTTGGAATAATGGGTGACTTGAGAAGATTTGGCACTTACAAACCTAAAAACCTTGGAAAAATCCTTTGGGTGAGTTTGATAATACTCATCTTCATAAATATAAATCTTGGTTTTCTTGATATGGTCAATTATATAAAAATACCCATATGAAGAAGATGTCTCTTAACTAGATACAACACAAATTTTAAGTTTATCAACTTTAGGATTTGCATTTGGTTTAGACACAGGAGTTGAGAATGGAGGGATATTTAAAGGTGTATAATTACTTGCCTTATTGGCAGTAAAAGGAACAAGCAATCTTCTCTTTGAAACAACTGGAATAATAGTCAGAGCTTCCTTATATTTCTCCTTCTTGTCAGGTTAAACAATATCCTTCTTCTTTCTCAATTGTTCTTTAGTCATGACTGCATACGATTCATTTTTCATTTTTGCTATTATTTCTTCATAATCAACCTCTTCTGAATCTTACACAACATAATTGATTTGAGATTCTTATGCCTCTTCGTTTATATCCTCAGACTCTTCCTCAACTTCTTATGTAATTATTTCATACTACGCTTCTTGAATTTCAAAGGTTTCATTTATTGGAACTTTCACAAGACGAGCTTCAATGGAAAACTTGGGTTGTGTTAGAGCTCAAAATTTCACCCTGGATATGATCATGAATAACCAAGAATTTTGAGGCAACATGGGACTATCTCTCAGTTGTAGGACCTATGAACTGAGACAGACCTCTGGAGAAGGCCAACTTTCTCTACTTATGCCTGATGCTAAACTACTCCTAAGAATTCAAATGCAACTATCTATATCTACTCTAAAATTCCAAGGGAGCAGGGTGAGAAGGAGATGCATGAACTGAAATCCTAAAATAAAGAGGTGATAACACCAAAAAGAGGGTTAGAGATACTCTCAAGTGAGTGAAAATGGGAAGAAAATGATGAAGGAGAGGCCAGAAAAAAGAGCCACATCTCCAAACATACTTTAAACCACCATTTCCATGGATCATAACACATTTGAGACCCTGCAAGGAGACAAAAGATGAACAAAAACTTGCAGATGCAAAGGAAGGAAAGAAAAATACAATAGAACACTGCTATGGAAAAAGAGTAGCCACAAAACAAGTGATTTAATTGATTCAAATATGCACGGTCTATTACATTAGAGGAGAAGAGACAAGGATCACCATGCAAGATGTCCAAACATGATTCTTGTAACTCACAATTGTTATGGAACCATTTGGATATATTTCCATTACAAAGAATATCCCCCCTTCTCAAATATGAGAAGTTACAATATATAGAAGGAGATGGAGAAGAGAGAAAGAGTGAAACTCATATTTCTAATCCTACTCACCAAAAACTTTCATTAAATGCTCCGAAAAAGGCATAGGCATCCTTACAAATCTATTCCCCTACTGTACATTGCTTATAAAAGAAGAAATGGTTGTCATACTTCATTAATACTATTATTTGGATTTGTGGAGCTGTAATTTTACGTAATCAATATGTTTTCCAAATTTTTTCATATTCAACCTCAATAAAATTAAAAATTACAATTTCTATGTTATAGAGGATGTCAAGACCTTTCCAACAATATAAATATCGTGAAAAATAGAGCAATATGTCAAAAGTTATGGCCATTTTAAGTTCGCGCGAAAAAAACTATCATATTCCAGGTATACGTGGATTCTCTAGTTATGCACAGATTTTCCTAGTGTTGCATGGATTTTGTAGCTATGCATGGATTTTCCTAGTTATGCACCTCTTTTTCCAGTGCTGTGTGACTTTTTCCAGTGTTGCGTGACTTTTCCCCATTTTTCATTTTTTTACCAAGTATTGATTTCTTTGAGCCTGAAGAAAATGGAGATATGCATCAAAATAATTCCAAGCTTCCCAAAATCACTGCAAGTGCTCCAAAATTATGAAAATTTACCTAAACACTCCAGAATCAACCATTAAGCTCTGTCAATTTCCCAAGTCCATTTTCTCTCGAGTTGTCCATTTTTGCTAGGGGTAAAAATGGATAATAATTTGGCGACTCACGGGGAAATCTGCCTATTAGATGAGATGATCAGTGGCCTTGAAGTGGCCATTGGGAATGGAGTCAACAAAATACTGAAAAAATCTGAAATACTATCCTTGAGCCACTTAAACACTACAATTCCCTTTTCTCTATAATATGATCTAATGGGATGAAGGATGAACCTCTGAACAAATGCATCTGAAACTATCTCCAAGTATGAAGAAAAATGAATTGATTTCTTGGAAAACATGAAATATTACAGAGGTTTGGATCACATGTTGACTAATGGATGCACTTGTAACTACTGTTAAAACCAGTCTCCCCCATGACCACTGCCACTTCCAACAATGGAATGTGCAAGAGAAATAACAACACACAAGATATGTACAAAGAGGAAAATTATACATGTCCAAAGTGAAACATGAAGAGTGTGCAAAATCACTTCTTCTGTTGAAAGAAAACCTAAACTACCCTACTCTAACTGGAGGTAAGGAAAACTCTAACAAATCCTGCAACTAGAAAGGAGAAGTAGTTTCCCTTCCTCACAAACTTAGATCATGTGACTAATCTAAAACATAACATGGTTTTGTGCATGAGTGAAAAGTTGACTAGAAGCTGGTTCTTCACTCTATTCATAAAAGTATCAACAAAAAACAAAATAATTACCTCCTTTAGTTGCTCTGCATTTGTTTGGAGGTATTGAACTTGACCTTTGGTACACTAAAAACTCATTCTCATGCTATGAATTGAGCATGACTAGCTGTGAATCCTTATTTGGATCCAATGAAGCCAAGTACCTAATTACACAAGGTCTGATTTGTGAAATTTTCCCACTCTTTTGAAGCTCTTCCCCATGAAAATGGGAATCCTACAAATTTTCTTCTTAAATGGAGCTGCTTGTAAGCTGATTTGGAATTGATACCGCCTCTTCTAAAAAATATCTCTTTCCTTATTTATGGTTACTTATTTTACACTTGTTTCATGGTGGATTTCCTCATTCTTTGTTCCATCTTGAACCTCCATCAATATTGTAACAAACTCTAGACACACAAAGTAATGAGGATCATTGCATTCCTTGGAAACACCTTGCTCACTTTGTAGACATTCTTCCTCAAGGTCTTGAATACCAGTAGTGTTCAAAAACAATTTCTCCTCTTCCCCAATTCCAATATATTTTTCCTTCACATATGCCTACTCTATTTTGATATTCAGATCCTCTCTTTGCACAATTTGGATCCTCTCATCTTCCCAATCCGAATCAGACCAATATTCAATAGATATGGAATTATCTTCTTTAGTGGAATCAGTTGGAAAAGATGTGTAAACAAAGAGTTGCTGGTTTGTTTCATTCTTGGGCATGCATGTTTGATGCTCACAAGACCTAAATTGATAAATTGGAGAAGCCAAATGATCCTCTAAAACATAACCCCTATATTGCTGATATGTTGCCTTCGAAACAACTACATCATTTTTCCTGAAATCTTATTGTTTGGAGTGTTGCATGAGTTACTCCTTCTCTCCAAAAGCATAATAAACATCCCTTTCCACCAACCTTATAGGATAAATCTTTCTAATAAGGGTTGGGTAAAATCTAGGGACAACATTTGAGATACCAAAAATTCTCGAAACATTAGTGCATGGTTTAGTGAAGTTGGGTAGTTACCTGGGTGGAGATGGGAGGGATCTTTGTAAAGTTTAGTGAATGATTTGTGCATAAAAAACTTGTGAAACATCAAATGAAGGATAAGGAAGTGAAAAATCTTCCTAATTTTGGCAAGAAATGATGGATTTTTCTTTATATTCACAAGGGTAAGGAATAATTTGAGGTGGTGAGGGAAGAATTGCAACCATAGGGATGGGATTTCTTTTGCCAACTTATATGAGAATCTTCTCAGCTTAGGATGAAATGGAAAAATCTTGAGGAAGACCGTTACCCCCTAATGACTAAATCAATACAACTAAATCAACATCAAAGGATCTCAAATAATATAAGAATGTCATACCTTGTGAGGGTTTGTATTCTTGAGGAATTATGTGCTAGGTCGTTGTGAATCTGATGTTGAAATCAAGAATGAATTCCATTGGAGCCCACTATATCTTGCTGAGATGTTCCATGAGGAAAATAACATCCACATCCTCCTTGAACCAGTTGTACAATTTTTCTCCCAGCTGATTCCATGTGGAGATGGATTATAGAGCCAAACTATTGTACCAATCTCTTGCTTTACCTTTGAAAGATGACACTAGAAGTCTAAGGAAAAAGTTCTCTTTCGTGACATCATGATTGGAACAATGGTTGGAAATATATTGAATGTGATCAATAGGATATTGATATCCATTTCTATAGAAAAAGGGGTAGAATTTTCAATGTTGTTTTGGGGATAACATCTAACTGCTGTAAATGGAGTTGACTCAAACTAAAATGAGGGAATGGAAAATCTCCTTGGAGAGCCATGAATCAAATGGAAACAATAAAATGAATGGAAACAATAAAATTAATGGAAAGAATAAATGGAAATGTTTGCAACTGAGATAGTGGGCTGTTTGAATAAGTGGAGTCACTAGATATTCTTGAAACTTTCCTCCAAAGGATGAGATCTCACCAAGAGCACACCAAACTTGCCGAAATGAAGGTGTAAACCAAGATACACACCTGTGAAATCTATAGATTTCACGTGCTCCTCCCACCAGATGTGCCAAAACTATTAGTGCAAAAATGTAGCACCTTGGGATATGGAAATGACAGATCCCTACTATTTTCTAACATTAGACCATCTCTCAAGTTGTGGGACTTGCATACTTGAGATGGACCTCCACAGAAGGCTATTCCTCTACCTAATCCTAAGGAAGGAAATGTAGCTAAATACTCCTAAACTTTCAACTCTAAGGGACCAAGGAGAGAGATGCATGAAAATGAAATCCTAAGCTAAGGAGGTGATAACACCAAGAAAAGGGAATGAGGCATCATGCTGAGGGAGAATAGATAAGGAAAATGGAGTTGAGAGAGGCCAGACCAATGTGACACAAACCCAGATCTTCATTCACCATATGCACTCCATGAAACACAATAACAAGAAACTACAAATGAAAGAATCATGCACATAATAGAATAGTAATAATGGAGAGGCAAGGGAATGCAAGAAAAATTAGAAAGGGTTGAAAGAGCACCACAATACACAATTTTTATTGCTCCATAATATACACAGTCCATTACATATTTAGAATAGAGGCACAAATAAATTTATAGATTCCGTGTGAAGGATTACAACTTAATAGAATTTAGAAACAATTTTTCAAGAGTTTCCCCATGTCCGAGAATATCCTCTCATCTCAAATGAGAAAATGTTTTACAATATATAGAAAGAGACGGAGAAGAGAGAAAGAGTGAAACTAAGATTTCTACTCCCACCCACCAAAATTTTTCAATAAATTCTTTAGAAAAGGCATGTGCATCCTTACAAATCCATTCCCCTATTGTACATTTCTTTGAAATGGGTGCCATACTTCATTAATGCTGGTAGTTGGATTCCTAGAACTATACTTTTCTATATTGGAGACATTTTTCCCACATTTCACATATTTAACCTCATTAAAATTAAGAAACCCAATTTCCATGTTGTAGAGGATGTCAAGACCTTTCCAATGATATATATATCTTAAAAATGGAGGAGTAGGTCAAAGGTTATGGCCATTTTAGGTTCACGTGAAAAAACTGTTGTTTTCCAGTTATGTACAGATTCTCTAGTTATGTGCGGCTTTTCCCAGTGTTGCATGGATTTTTGTAGTTATGCACTTTTCCATTTTAGCATGGATTTTACTAGTTATATGTGGATTTTTCCAGTGTTGCATGACTTATGCAGTTATGTGTGACTTTTTCCAATGTTGCGTTACTTTTTTAGTTATGCATGGATTTTGCCAGTTATGCGTGACTTTTTCTAGTTTTGCGTGGATTTTTCCTGTGTTGCGTGAATTTTCCCCATTTTTCATTTTTTCACCAAGTATGGATTTCTTTGATCCTGAAGAAAATGGAGATATGCATCCAAATAATTCCAAGTTCCCAAAAACATGAAATTTGCCTATAATCGATCAGATCACTAGCCAATTTTTTAACTAATTGATTAGAAAGCGGTGGACCCGAAGTGGAAACCTTGGATTTAGAGAGTTTTTTCTTCAACTTACCTAACATAATCAAGTCATCTTCAACACTTATGGCCAATTCTTGATATTCATTCAAGTTTTCTAACCATTCTCTTCTCGATGTGAAACTCACCTCAGGAAGTTGAGCATTAATAAAGAAACATTTCATATTCTCAATGGTGGGTTGGAAAATAGCTGGAATTTTATGAACCAATCTATTAACTTTTTCTACAAAATATCTCATTGGTTCATAAGGCTCCTTCATCTGAGAGAGTTGGGTAAAAAGTGCATGTGCATCCTCTATTGGTTTAAACCTAGCCTAAAATTTGGTTTTCATCATATGCCAATAGGTAATACTATTATTTGGAAGATTATAAAACTACTCAACAACATTTTCTTGTAGACTCTCAGCAAACAATCTAACAGATACATCCTCATGTGCCACTCCAAGAACTCCACAAGAAACATAGAAAGTTGTGACATGTTTGTCAGAGTAAGCCTTGTCGTATCCTATGAATTATAGGAATTTCTTTCAAATTCCTTTGGGTAGGTCATGAGGAGGTTGAGGAAAGGAAAATTTTCCAATATTCTATCCACAAGGTACAGGTGCAACCATTCTAGGAAAAATAGTTTGCAAAATAAGAGTAACACATGCTAAAATCAAATCTTGAGTGGTACCTGTGAAGATGAACCAATTCTCCTCTGTGTTGGAGGTGTGCTTGTAGACCTCTTGGATTTACCCTTTCTTTCTAGAGATAATTGAAAAGAGTGATGCTATTAAAAATGAAAAAGTAGGATCTTCAATGCCCCGAGCTCTAAGAGTACGAGTGTATCTTTGTTCATCCAATGTAATAAAACCTATGAATTGGTCGTTATTCAATTATGGTGAAAATATTATATGGATGTCATGATGCCTACCCCACAGTGAGCACTAAAAAACTGTTGGTTGGAAAATATGGTGTTGAAGAAACAATCAACATTTTTAGGGGATAGCAGTCCCTCCTCTTTAATGGTGAGGCTCCCTTATTGAACTAAACCTAGAATTATAAAATATTTACAAATGTACAGACTAATTAATTGTTAATGAGAATATTGGTGAATGTGAATGACCTCATGATTTCTAATACAAAGAACTAGGATACAGAAGAACTCTAGTAGTGAGGTTATGGAAAGACATAATAATTAGAGACACCCAGTTACATCAAACTCATCAATCGAGTATATACAGATCCTCCTTGGTTTTACAAGATTTCCATAAGATTGAATGAATAAAAGGGAGAGATAATAACACTTTCAAATAAGAATACTATAGATTTGATCATACTCTTGCATGTAAATGAAATTAAAGAACATACATGCTTCCATAAATGGAAATTTCACAGCACATAAGATGCAGATTGAATCAAAGTTCATCAAATATTATTTAATGAATGATAATACAAAGCTTCAAATTCTAGATAAAGCAAATAGTATATCAACTGTATCAAGAGAAGAAGAATGGAAGAATAAGAAATAAAATAAAGAGGGATCTTTTTCTGTATTACAAAATATATATCTCTTACATACAAATGCACGAATATACAACCCTTTTTATAAAGCAAATGAAGCCTTATATAGGAAAAAAGGGTGATGATAACTACCCAAACTAACTAGTTATCTTAATTAAGTGTTAAAACGCTTAATTAATTGATTTACATATAATGAATTTATATTACAATTTTATTTTTTATATAATAAATTCAATTACAAAATAGAGCAACTAGTTACATTAAAAACTAGAGGAAGAAGGAATAGAAGGGATTGAATTCGCGGGAACTTTGAGCTTTAGAAAGTGCATTCGGAACTTGGTCACTACAGTGGATATCTCTGTGTCTTTTGGCACAATGGTGTTTGAAAGATTAGTTAACCAGATATCAAGAGAAGACTCCATTTCTTTTGTTGTTCCACCATATTGGTAATTCCCTTTGTTACCTCTATGATAACATTATTTTCTGACAATTCTTCCATTCTTTCCTTGTTAACCAATTCCTCTTTGAAAAATTTCTCCTTGATAACTGTATTGAAATCTACCTTGATATGAACAATTAAATTTCTCTCCAATGAATTGTACTTTAACAATTGGCAATGAAGGGCCTGCAAGTCTACAAAAATATCAGCTTTTAATGATTCTCCTTCTGAACGACGTTTCATAATTCAGTTGCAGTCTCTTCAAGTAATTTTATCCACGAGGGGCTCATTAGCTAGGCAATATCCTAGCACGTTCATTCATATTGAGGTAATTAAATTTGATAAAATCAAAGTTGATACACTGGTAGACATTAGGGAGTGAAAGGGTTTAGTTTATTAATATTTAGAATTAGGTATTGGGGTAGGTTAGAGAGGTTAGCTAGAGGAGACATATCATTGTTTTCAATATAAAACTAAAACCTTTTAACCCTAGTGTTTAATACTAAAATCCTTAAAATTGCAAAAGGAGTGTGGGCATTATATTAAATTATAATCTCTTATTAAATAAGGAAATCTCAATTATAATATTTTAAACTAATAAATAATAAGATGTTACAAAAATAGGGTTGAGTATCATTTTCAACCCAAATGATATTATTTCACTATCTTAATGATTTGAATAACTATTAATAAATGATTAAATCATAACATTAAGTAATTGGTAATAGGTATTGAATGGATTTTACAAATGTTTTTTACATAGAAAAGGCATATTGAGAATATAATTGAGAAGAAAACATGATATATTTTTTGTTTGATATATTAGGGTATAAATAAAAAGGGGTAAATAAAATTATAATGGTAAAATGGGTAAGTAAGGTACATGGAAAAAATAGGGGGTATTTTCATTCAAATACTATAATGGGAGGTGGTATTATCAATTAAAAAATTAAAGGTAAAAACTAACATTAAGAGTATTCTTTAAAACCTATAGAACAAATGTGTTATACCATAGTTTTACTAAGCGAACCTTGCATGCTTTTATCCTCCATTCCACACTAAAGGTCCAATTTTTAGACAACTTACTCTTATATTCATTGAAAATATTCTCAAAAAGAAGGATTTTCTCATCTATGAGAGCCATAATTTAGAGTTCTTGGATAACATAATCCCAAATCTTAAGTTCCTTATCAATACCACTAATACCTGATTTGATTTATTCTTGAGCTGAAATGATATTGTCATATATCTTGCATGCCTCATCAATGAACTCAAATCCATAAATAAGAATGCCCCCAACCCAAACTTCTGAATCCTTTCTAAAAGTGGCATGTTTGTGAATCTCTATGATTGCTTCCAAATCGATTCCAGTAGTAGAAGCAATGTGCGGGAGTGTGGATAGAGGATTTGGATCAAGGGGAGTCTTGTTAGATGAAAGGAAATAATTGATAAAAACATAAAATTACATGTACTTTCTCCTCTAGATGCTATTAGGTTTTCATCCCTTTTTCAACTCTTTCAATAACCTTACAGACAGTTTCTATAAGATTATGTACTTCACCCTCTGTATTTGATTCTCCTAATGATATTCTTGTTAGCTCAAGATCTGATGATGATATATATTTTTCATTATTTTCCTTCTTTGGTCTAGTAATTTATAGGAATTGATATCTCGTAGAATCTTAAACAAGATGAGAAGTGGCCTTGGCTTTCTTTAGAGGTGGAGGGGAAGTACCAAGGAGGGAATCCACTACATCAAACTTAGGAACCTCAATTCAAGATTGAGCCTTCCTCTTTTTACTATCTACCATGGGTTGAACCCAAGTGAATGAATCTCCAGAAGATGTTTCTAGAGGAGGAAATGTAAGAGAAATTTGAGAAATTGGAGGTTGGGAAACTAAAACCACAAGAATGAAAGTGATAATGGAGGAAGAAAAGGGTCTTTGTTGATGATCATCCTTGGTATATTGGACCATCAGATTCATGGGAATCCTTAAGTTAGTGGGAGGTGCACCCTAAGGAGACCTCCAGATTTTAAAGAAGATGGTCCTTCTCTACAGTGTGGGATGAGGGTTAGAAAATTGAAACAAAACACAAATTTTAATGGGGACAATGCACCAACGATCCTTCTAAGAGATCAATCAATACTGTAACTATCTGAAAAAGGGAAATGGTGAACGAATGAAAAGGGTGGAAAAAATTGCACCACAAGTCAGAAAATATCACATCGAACACTACCTTAAACTACTCAAGCAAAACTTCAAAGATAGCAACAACATTGGAAGATGCATAGTTTCTACATGAAAAATAAAGGTGATCAAAGACAATAAAGATATGAAAATGATTAACTGAATGCACCATAAGGCATATATATTACTCCAATAATTGTGCACAGTATTACATTAGAAAAGAGGCATGATTGTTGTTACAAAACCTAGGAAGAAGGATAGAGCTCCAGGCCCCTGTCTTTTACTTAAGAGGGACTTGAGACATAGAAGAAAACCAACTAACTCCCATAATCTATCTCTAACTACTTCTATCTATACATATATCTCTTTTGCGTATAATATATATAGGAGGAGGAAGAGGAAGAGGAGATAAGAAGCCCTCCCTTACTCCTTTCCATAATTTTAACTATGATAAATGAAGTGAAGTGACGAGAACAAAATTTTTTGAGATCTTTCTCAAACTTTCCCATTATATACCCTTTCTAAAGAGTGAGATCCATGCCTATTTAATGCATCTTTAACTATCCTACAACTGAATCCTTTGAGATGGACTCACCTTTTAAGGAACATCCCCTCAGCTCTTTAATACATAACCAGATATTTCGATCCCTTGTGCATTGGTTCCTGGCCTTATGACTCAAGCAGTGCGTATTTTTTAACTATACTAAAATGACCCTTTGAATGCAGCTGAATAACTTGAGTCTTCGCAGGTTGGCACTCTTCACACGGGGCTACACATTAACTCGCTACTGAAGTGACAAGCCAAATGACCCTTTACCTCTAATATTTTCAAAAATTTCTGAGTATTTAGATCTTGTAGATAAGTCTCTTAATCACTCATATGTGATACATGGATTGTCACCTTTTGTGACCTACTTCAAACCTAGAGTTCATTTGTTACAAGATCCATGTGGGAGGCCCATGCATCCTTAATATGCATGCTTCTCTTCAGGGTTTGGGAATACATTATATTGACACTTTGCATCATCTACGAGCACACCATTTCACTCCTTTGGGAAAGTAAAGGACCCCATTGTAGATAATGTCAAAACCTCTTTTCGAGTGGGACCTTTGTAGTTAGCTCCACGTGGAAACCTTGTGAGCTTCCGAGACTTTACTCCATCCTTTGACTCTTGAAGTTACACCAATTGGACACTTGGCATCGTCCATGAGCCTGCTGATTTCTTTATGATTTGGCTAAGTATTTTCCGTTGGTGAAGATTTGACTCCGAATGGGCTTCGAAAAAGCAGGAATATTCCTAGCTGCGAAATTTAGGTAATAGTCTGGTGACTCACTAGGACCATTAGCCTACTAAACAAAAATAATCCACAATCTCCCACTATCTATTTGGTCTGGAATTATGCTTCAAAGCCACTCCAAACCTGGGTTAGTATCACTTTTGGATGTTGTGGAGCATTCATAGTTGCTGACTGATCCTTGCACCTTCCTTCTCTCATAATAAAAAACTCTGTAATTTATTTTTGTGAGAGTATAAAATTGAAAAAAAAGACAGCCAACAAAATCCCCTGACTGATTTTAGTTGCTTTGCATTTGTTCAAAGTGAAGCTTGCAACCGTCTCATACAACTATGAATTCTCCAGTGAGAAGGAGTCTTCTTATAGGATCTAGTGCCTCTTTAATGGATTAATATATGTGTGTGCCCATACAAAAGACAAAACATACATGCCTTAAATGAGTCATGTAGAGTGTGCACAAGCACTTATTTTGTTAAAAGCAATCTACTCCTACTCCTAATATAATTGATTCGGTACAAGCTAAACAAAACCCGAAATAGGCAAGGAAAAATAGCTTCCTTTTCTTATAAAGTGCAGTCATACGATTAATTTAGCTATTGATATGGCCTATAATAAGAGTGAAAATTTACCTTTCAATCTTCCACCTGCAGTATCAGAAAATAGAATGAATACCTCCTTGATATGTTCCTCTCTTGGCTGGAGGTGTTTTAGCTGACCCTTGGGGTCTGAAAATTATCCCCATGCCCTGAAGTGAGCATGACTAGTGTTGAGGCTTTCCTTGGTCTTGAGGAGGACCATTATCTGGTGGGAACCAGTCTAACTCTCTGATTCTTCCCGTCGTTCTGGATTGCATCTTTTGGAATGGGGCCCTTTTGTAGGATTCTCTGAAGGGTGTCATCCCTATCCTTTCCCTCCATGTTTTTAGTGGATTTTTCAGTGAATCCAGGATCTTTGATTGAAAGTAAAAAACTCTCAATAATACTTTTTTCTAGATCCCTAAGACTAGTCCCAGGGGAGTTGTTGTGAGTGGAAGGCTGCCTTTGTTGTAGGGTTGATGAAGTGGTGAAGGTTGTTATTTCCACAGGCCCTTCTTCATCGAGGGATCCCCCCAAATCTGATAAGAACTCGATCTTATCTTCTTCCTCCTTTGTCAAAGCTTTACACTTTTGTATGATAGTTTTTGAGTCTACAAATTCTCCATCATATGTGGCTTCATCTTGCAATATGAAGCTCGTTGATAAAAACTCTTCCAGGGGAGATGCTTTGTGGGGAGGAAAAACAAAGGCAACTTCTTCAGCCTCTCTACTACTCAGCTTGTGATACGAACCTCTTGAGTTTGTATCATGTCTCACCATATGCTCCTATTATTTTGGATTTAGAGCCATTTCTTCCTAGTATGAGGGCTATAGTTTCTCAAAGAAAGGGGAAGGGTGGAATGGGTGGCTTGAAGAAGGAAAAGGGGATGATCCCTTGGTGGTAATGAATTCATAATTGCATGACTCCATAGGATGAAGAGAAATGGAAGACGTGTAAAGAAATATGAGTGGAAATGGATGAGAGGGAGGTTTGTGAGCCTTTGTAATTATCTTAATTGATGTTTGAACTTTATCAAGAACAGACTGAGTTGATTCCATGATAAAATACCACTTTGAGCCATCCCACCAGGTGTGCCAGGAAAATTGTTGATGATCATCCTTGGCAGATTGGATCGTCAGATTTATGGGAATCCTTATGTTAGTGGGATGTGCGCCCTAAGAAGACCTCCATATTTTAGAGAAGTTCATCCTTCTCTGTAGTGTGAGATGAGGGTTAGAAAATTGAAACAAAACATGAATTTTAATAGGGGCAATGCGCAGAACGAGCCTTCTAAGAGATCAATCGAGATCGTAACTATCTCAAAAATGGAAATGGTGAATGACTGAAAAGGGTGTAAAAAATTGTACCACAAGTCAGAAAATATCACACAGAGCACAACCTCAAACTACTTAAGCACAACTTCAAAGATAGCAACAACATTGGAAGATGCATAGTTTCTACATGAAAAATAAAAGCGATCAGAGACAATAAAGATATGTAAATGATGAACAAAATGCACCATAAAGCATATATATTACTCCAATAATTGTGCACAGTATTACATTATAAAATAAGAAAGATTATTGTTACAAAACATAGAAAGAAGGCTAGAGCTTCAGGCCCCTATCTGTTATAGAAGAGGGACTTGAGACAGAGAATAAAACTGACTGAATCCCATAATCTATCTCTAACTACTTCTATCTATATTTCTATCTCTTTTGCATACAATATATATAGGAGGGGGAAGAGGAGATAAGAATCCCTCCCTTACTCCTTTCCAATTTATTTTAACTATGATAAATGGAGTGAAGTGATGGGAACAAAAAATTTTGAGATCTTTCTCACACTTTCCCATTATCTTCCCTTTCTAAAGAGTGAGATCCATGCCTATTTAATGCATCTTTAACTATCCTACACCCAACTCCTTTGAGATTGAATCACATTTTGAGGAACATCCCCTCAGTTCTTTAATACATAACCAGATATTTTGATCCCTTATGCATTGGTTCCTAGCCTTATGACTCAAGCAGCATGTATTTTGTCATTATACTAAAACGACCCTTTGAATGCAGATGAATAAATTGAGTCTTCATAGGTTGGCACTCTTCACACGGGGCTACACATTAACTCACTACTGAAGTGACAAGCCAAATGACCCTTTACCTCTAATCTTTTCAAAAATTCCTGAGTATTTCGATCTTGTAGATAAGTCTCTTAATCACTCATATGTGATACATGGATTGTCACCTCTTGTGACCTACTTTGAACTTGGAGTTCATTTGTTGCAAGATCCATGTGGGAGGCCCATGCATCCTTAAGATTAATGCTACTCTTCAGGGTTTGGGAATATTTTGTACCGACACTTGGCATCATCTGTGAGCACATTGTTTCACTCCTTTGGGAAAGTAAAGGACCCCACTGCATATAATGTCAAAACCCCTTTTCGGGTAGGACCTTTGTAGTTAGCTCCACATGGAAACCTTGTGAGCTTCTGAGACTTTACTCCCTCCTTTGACTCTTGAAGTTGCATCAATTGGACACTTGGCATCATCCGCGAGCCTGCTGATTTCTTTATGATTTGGCTAATTATTTTCTGTTGGTGAATATTCGACTTCGAATGGGCTTCAAAAATACAGGAATATTCCTAGTTGTGGAATTTAGATAATTGTATTCTTACATCCAATTCTCTCCTTGAAACACCATTTTTCCCTTAATCATGTACCACTACCTCAAAATGATCCACCTCTTTATCAGTTTCTTCAATTTCTTCTTCTTCTTCTTGCTCATCCCATTTATTATCATACCTCTTCTTCAACATATTGGTTTTTTTGTTCAGGGGCTGGACCACTTACCAATTCATGTTTTTTCTCTTACTTATCTCCTTGTCTAGATGTTTCTACTTTCTTTTCCACCTCTTTGGCCTTATATTTTTTAGTGTAACCTTAGCTCCATAATCTAGAGGGGAGGAGGAAGGATTTTTCTAAGCTAGGGTATCCTTTTGTGAAGAATATGCTTCTTAGGAGGAAGTTATCTTCTGAGACTCATTAAACTCTTTATATTTTCTATTCAGCCAATGCTTGGCCCGTAGGAGCACAGGGGTGTTCAGATCATTAGTATTATTATTCTCCTTCTGTGATAAGTCAATGGTGGGAAGAGGGGTATATTGAATGAAGTTTATATATTTTACAGTGAAAGGGTCTGAACCATCATCTATCATTCCCTCAGGTACTACATATAGCATGAAATCCTTGATTTTTTGTAATGACCACATGTCATAAGCTCTTTTTCTGACCTCATACTCATCAACACAGTCCAATCAATAGTCTTAAAATTTTGGTGTATGGTAGTAAGTTAACCTGATATTATTACCAATGAAATTCTTACTCCCAAAATTAGTCCTCTTCTAATAAGGATGAAATTTTAATAGATAAATAGTCCTTTTAACATTCTAAGCATAAAGTGTTGTTTGCATGTGTAATTACCCAAATTGATGGGAAATTGTATACCAGAAATATTCTTATCTCTATAGGTCCTATGAAGGAGATCCAAATTCCTGTAGAGCTCAACTGGAACTTTTTTTTATCATTGTAATATATCGAAAACTTATATGGAGCTCCTTCAAATTTAGTTGTTTGGATGTATGAGAACTTTCTTAACTATATAATCAAGATGCCATATATTGATATCAATTTTCTTTCTTCTTGAGATACCTTGCAGGTTACATTTCCCTCAAGTAATCTTACCAAAAACATCATGAAGACATCATTAACCCTTATATGAAGGATTTTTCTATTTTCATAGGTGATTTGACTATAGAAATCATATATGGCCAGATTGTTTCTACTATCATGTCCTGTTAATCCAATCCATATTCTATATCCCACTATAGTATACATCAAGAATTCATATAGAATGTCTTACTCTGATGAACTTGGGTGAGTTTTTGAGTTAGATTTTCATTAATTATTTCTCCCCAATTCATGTTTTGTGTACCTTCACAAATTATGTTGATATAAACACTCATCCATTGTTGGGCCGATAGATTACAGTAGTGGAAAAGGGGAATGCCCAAGGAAATTCTGACTTCAAGACTTAGTTGTTTTCAGTATGAGGCTAAATATAAACATGGAGTGCATAGCACATTTTGTATGAAGACTTGAAGGTCATGCAAAGGATATTTTGGAAAAGTGGGAGATCAAGCGGCATGCATAGTTTTGGAGCTATTAATAGGATTAGACTACAGTTGTATTATTAGATGATATATTATTAACGATATTACATGCTTTTGTATTTATCATGTAAGGGCACATGGATAATCTTAGCATGAAGTCTATTTTTGGGGTGCTTAGGTGGTGAAGGGAAAGTCCCTACTACCTATATATATATATACATACACACACACACACACACACACACACACACACACATATATATATATATATATGTATATATATATATATATATGTATGTATATATATATGTATGTATATATATATATGTATATATATATATATATGTATATATATATATATATATATATATGTATGTATGTATGTATGTATGTATGTATGTATGTATGTATTTACACGGTTTAGAGGATCACTTTTGTAATATAGTTATGTTGCTGGTTTATGGGCGCGCATGACTTATGGTGAGAGTATTATGTATGTATGAAGCTTCTGTGTTTTACAGCGATTAATTTAATGGATATTTGTGGCTAGATATTGATTATTGACACATCTATTCCTAGTTCATGCATGGTAAAGTTGATATTGATTCTTGTATGAGTAAATCTTGCACTTGCTTAAGACCTAGAACTACGTTATGTTATACAATATACTTGATTATCTACTATGGGTCTAGAATATTTTTATGATCATGCTAACTTCTTGAAAAATCTACCATAAAAGAGGGAACTAGTACCCTTGCGTGCTTTAGGTGAGCACTCATTTATTTTTGAGTGATGTGCCAATGCACCTTGGGATTTTGTGGGTAAAATAAGAATACATTTTGGTTTCATTTCTAGGACCTCTTTTTTAGATGTTTTCCATGATGTTGCATGATGAAGATGTATCGGTTGACTTTGGCCACTATTGAAGAGTGTCTAGACAATTTGGAGGAAGAGTATGCTCATGGATTTAGCACTAGACCTAAATTTAATGCACACACGTGGGTTGAAAAAAAATTGTATCATGATCTACATGACACGTTCTTCTACATTTTCCCTATATTTTTGTATGGGTGGCTGGTAGCTTACACATCAAAGAGAAATTGTAGGTTTAGAACACTTGTTTAGATGCAGGAAGAATTAAAAGCTTTACATTATGTTGATCTAGCTTGGACACGCGTTGTAGATAATTGGTGGAGTGATGTCTTAGATAGCTATATTTTGGAGTACGTAGTTTCTACTTTTTCTTATCCATAGGTTGTTGAGTTCCAGTTCATGCATGAACCCAAAGGATCATATTTACATGGTATCCCTTTAGCGATTAATATCTTGATTGTCACTTTAGATTTGGAACAGCATCTTATGGCTAGTTAAACCCCACCATGCAAGGGGGAAGGAGTAGGTGTGGTGAAAGAGGGTGGACCTGGTGGCAGAAATGTAGAGAGAAGAATAGTGTCTTAAGTTTAATGAGGTGGGTGAGAGGGATTTGGAGAAGCAGCATGAAATTTCAGAAAGAATGGTGTTGCGGAGAGAGATGGCTCATGAAGGATTTGGAGCTCATGCAGAGGACGTGGAGCCAGAACATCTGGAACTCCTCCATTTGAGTAAGCATGGTAGAGAACCCTCTTCTACCTCAGATGAGTGCATGCCAGTAAAAGCTATAAGAATCATGGGCACGCATTTGATCCCTCCTAGTGACCTAGCCCTTGTGCTTGGTTTTCTAGTTTCTATGACAATATTTAGTAAGAAAGCTAGTTTGGGTAGTAGAGTAGCAGCAAATAGATTTAATTTGTAGTCAAGTTCGAGAGTTAATCACGTAGTTTATTCATCTATGGTGGCACAATTTTCATTTGTGCTATTTGGAGGTCTGGTTGGAGGTATATTTTATGGCACATCATCAACATAGAATATGGGCACACAGAACATTGGAATCACATCTAGAAGTAGCACAAATTTGTAGACTATGGGAGTCCAGTTTAGCACAATTGTTGGAACACAAGGCAGTGCATCCTCTGGTCTGTTTCCTGCTACAAGGGGAGGATCAAGAGGATTAGGTGGTTCAGGATCTAGTGGATCTGGTAATTCTAGAGGTTGAGGAAACACAGGATGAAATACAGGGTCCAGATCTTGGTGGGCATGGTCCGCACAAGCCCCAGCAAATCTATATGGAGATGTCTCTTCATCTCCTAGAATACAGAGGAATAGAAGATGCAACTGAGCACGTGCTTATGTGTGAAATACTATGGTGTGTCAAGGGAATAAAAACTCTAGAGTGTAAGGCAAATCAGTTTGTAACTACTTTGCAAGGGTGCGTGCATAGTTGGTACATGAAATATGATCCGAACCAGACTTGTGTAGACTATACCACACTATGTGATGATTTTTTAGTAGAATTTCACATCCCTAAGTTTGAGAAGAAGAGCATCAATACGCCAAAGGACATCAAGCAGGGCATATTTGAGAGTGTTCAAGAGTATGCTACATGATTCAAGACCCTTTTGTAAAAGTTATCTTATGACATTCACCCAAGTTAGCATGCTCAATGGTTTGTTGGAGGTTTAATCATGCCTTTTAGAAGGAAAATTTCACATAAGACATTTACATACTTGTGTGAAGCCTTGGAATCTTCTTTGTGCACTGAGGTAGTTGGGAGTGTAGACATTAGTGTTAGCCCATTTTTGGAGGCTCAGATTACATCTATGGAAAAAACATTAGAGAAGTTGTCTACTAATTCAGTGCATGAGACACGTTGTGGACTTTGGTGCACATATTATGAAGTGGAAGGACATACTAAGGATATTTGTCCTCGTAAATCAGTGTGTGACATGTTACTAAACTATGAGATCTGTCACTTTGACCATGATTCAATTAGGTGTCCACTGCATCAATGCGCGATAAGGAAGAATGTGTCTTAATATTGCAATATTTCTAGGTTTATCACTCATGATACTGATAATTATAGGTTGATTGATCAGATTCATGATGCCATTGATACTGGTGTATGTCAGAAAAATGTTGCAAATAATTCTAAGGAACATGGTGATCATCATGATCATAACCACAGTGAAGGACGCTCTGATGGAGGTCAAGGTAGAGGTAGAGGATATCGTGGAGGATTTAGAGGTTAAGGTTGTAGTGGTGGAAGAAGTGAATTTCCACAAGAAACATGTTATACATGCAGATCCCCTGATCATTATAGGCATAAATGCCCTCAGAATATTATTTTTTCTTTTTGTGGAAAGAACCAAAACTATGAATAGTACCCAAACTTGTATGAACATCTACGTAAGAATCACAAGTAGGACAAGGTAACGGGGATGGTTAGAGTAAAGCGCATTATGGAATATCAGTGGATGCCGAAGTTAGCACCTGATCCTGAGGTGGTACCTGTATTTTTCACTATGTGCACTGAGGGTGCTTGCGCAAGGGAAGTTCCCAAGTGGAAGCTTGTTATTACAAAGGAGGAGGTGTTGCATGGAAAGTATCCAAAACCTATGCATCAAAATGAAGTTTATCAAGAAAGCATGGATGTTATTAGAAACTTACAGGGTGAGATATAGTGCTTAAAGGATCAAACGTGGAAGCTGGAATAGGGAAAATCAGTTGAACTTCCTCAGAAGGATGTTGATGATTTGAAGGAGGCTTGTAAGATGCTATGACAAGAAAACATCATTCCTCTACTGGGGGAATGGCTTAGGGGAAAGATGTCACACATTGGAGTTGAGCACGAGAGAGATATTTTACATGCTAAATTACCTCCTCACAGTTTGGATTATTAAAAAGAGATCACGTTGAATGCAGTTGTTAACAGATGTCTTTTGAGTAATATTTTGATTGATATAAGTGTAGAAGTGAATGTACTCACTTTGGATGTGTGGAATCAGATGGGGAGGCCACCATTACAGCCATCTTCTAATGTTTTATTCATGTTAAATAGGACTAAATCCACACCCATTGGAGTCTTGAAGGATGTTATTATTACTATACAAGGGTCCAAGTTTACTAGGGACTTCGAGGTCTTGGCGCTTCCAGAGGCAGACGATTTTCCAGCATTGCTTGGGCACCCTTGGTGTTATGAAAAAAACGTTGATCTATTCTTCAGTAAAGGATACATCAGTTTTGAGAACAAGGAAGAGCATGTCATCATTCCTTTAACATATGGGAAAGATGCACCTTATGTAGAACCTTTGAGTGAAGAGGGTCTAAACAAAATTTATTTGCATACAATAATAGATCCTGAAGTACTTGATCCATCGAAGGAAGGAGTTATTCAATGGGATCATGCAAAGTCTATAATTGATAATACAAGTGTTACATGTGACAACTGGGAACATGGCACTTATGAAATGGTTGGGCAAGAGATGGGGAGTGTAGTTACATGTGTAAGAAGGTCATGATGTGTTAGATGTTTGGGCAGTAACCAGGTACATTGGTGAGGGGAATCCTAAAGTATTTTTACATGCTATGTAAGTTCAGTGGATAGAACAAGTGGAAAGAAAGAATATGTTGGTGTGTACCCTACATGGGATGACAGCACGCTGGTGGATTGTTCACATATATGCTCTTTTAGAGTGGCGAGAAGTGAGAATCACCTTCTCTATGAGATTTCTTCGAAGCAATGTGCCTACCAAGACATGTGAATTTCATGGGAAGGATTCTCAGCACCATGTTAATCAGTGTGAGAGACTCTGGACAGAGGGGCAGGAGGCCTTACCACATTCACTATGGGTGCACAAGTTCTACTACACTTGGCAAGGTTACACGTGCACATGGTATGTTTATGCAGAGTTTAACAGAGAAATGAGAAATTGGCAAGAACTGAGTGCAAGTATGATTTATACCTTTGACTATTTTTCCACTAAACCTCCAGTATTTGAGTCATTACATGTTATGAAGCACTTGACTATGGGAGATAGTGCAAAGGCTGGAGAAATTATTTAGGAGTTGTTAGGTGAGTCAGATCTGGAGGCATGTTTTGAAGAAGAAGAGACAGAATCAGAACAACTTGGGCATGCCTACCTAAAGAAAGATAAAAGGGTAATATGGTCTATGTAATTGATGATGAAGAAGTGGAGAATCTGGATGTTGAGCACATTGAGGGTACACATGTGGTCTTAGAATGTCCAGATGAACAGGCATGTGTGTATCATGAGCCTATGAAAATGAATAAGGTCAATGTTGGGACAGATTTTGAACCTAATGAGGCCATTATTAGTGATTACTGGTCTAACATAGAGGTTGCTAAGATAATTGATTTGTTGTGTGACTTCCAAGACTTATTCCCTAGGGGCTATCATGAGTTGCAATGGGTACATCACTCTTTGGGTGAGATGAAAATAAATTTAAAGTAAGGTATGCACCTTGTTAGGAAGAGGCCTTAAAGGATGAATCCTAATATGTGTGTCAAGGTAAAGGAAGAAATTGACAAGATACTGAATTATGGAATCATTGATCCTGTTGAGGATTCAGAGTGGGTTATCCCTATAGTGATAAGTATAAAGAAAGATGGAAGAATAATAATTTTCATGGATTATAGGGAGTTGAATGCTTTCTATGTAATTGATCCCTTTCCCACACCATTTATAGAGGATATTTTAGAAGGTGTTGCAAGGTGCAAGATCTACTCCTTCACTGATGGATTTTCTAGATATCATTAGGTGAGGATAGATAAAGAGGATCAAGAGAAGACAACTGTTAAGCAGACAAAGTATGAAACTTAGTAGAAGGCACACAAAAGGTTCGCATATGGGAACATGACACGTTCAAAGGAGTAGAAGAATAGGGAAGGAAATGTGCATGAAAGACAAGGACAGAATCAGACCTAGCCATTTCAAGGATTATGGGCTATTTTATGAGATAGCGTGTAGAGCACCAAAACTAGATAAAGACTTGTGCGACATGCATAGGCATGCTTTGGAAGACCATCTACTAAGCGCTTTGCATGGGTTCAAGTTAATAATAGAATTACTACTACCAGTTAACCAAAAGAGATCTATTATTAGCCCACTTGCATGTGTTTCTATTATTGTAAAGGTGTATGGCTATTTTCAACATGCGACCTATTTTGGGAACTATGTAAGTGGTTAAGAGCAAGTCCCCACCCTTATAAACATGTAGTAATCTTTGTAGGTTAGATAGGATGATGTATGAGCTATTATAAAGTTATGGTGCTAGATTTGTTGTGCACATGAACTTATGGTACTACTTATTGTAAGAATCTTTTGTGTATTTACTTTATTTAATATAATGAAGTGTATTGGCTAAATCAAGGAGTTAAACATGATCGTAACTAGTTATTGCATGGTTGAATTCATTATGGCTATTGTTTAAATCCATTACTCTTTAGATCTAGATATGGAATATGCTCTGAAGAATGTTTCACTATTTATGGATCTGAATGCATCAACTCTTCATCTTGCTGACATATTGCACAAGTAAACCTAAAGAGGGGTCTAGTACATTTGTGCGCTTCAGGTGAGTGCTCATTCTAGGCTAAGTGATGTGCTAGCACGCCTGGGTTGTTTATGGTAAATTCTAGGCTGCATCATTGGTTTCATTATCGGGACCTCTTTTTCAGTTGTTTTCGGGATGGTTCACGATGAAGACATAGCAATTGACCCTAGCAAGTGTTGAGGAGTGGATACAAGATCTAGACAAAGAGTACATATGGAGATCCAGCACCGGATCTGAGTTTAACACACGTGTAGGGGTGGAATAGAATCTATATGACAATTTGTATGAGAGCTTCTTCACTATTTTTCTGGTAGAATTATACGAGTGGATGGTTGATTATGCATCTAAAAGGGATTGGAGGTATCTTACACTTATCTAGATGTAGGAATAATTTCAAGCCCTTTATGATGCTGATCTGATTTGGACACGCGTTGTGGATACTTAGTTTTGTGGTGTTCTAAAAAGCTATATTTCAGAGTACTCAATTTCCACTTATTCTTTTCCAGAGGTAGAGGATTTCCATTTTTACAGTATCCCAAGGGAACTTACTTGCAAGGCATTCCAATGGTGATCAAAATCTTGATGGTGACCCTAAACTTGGAAAGCAAACCGATGGCTAACTAAACCCCACCACGCATGGGGACAGGTTCAGGTTTGGCGAAATATGGTAGACCTAGCAATAGAAATTTAGAGAGAAGAAAGGTGGCTTGAGTATAATGAGGTGTGCGAGAGGGAGATAGAGAAGTAGAGGGATGTTTCCGAGTGAATGGTGTTGAGGAGATAGATGGATCATGAAGGATTTGGAGGTCACACAGATGACGTAGAGCCAGATCATCAGGAACTCCCTCATTTTGGAAATCATGACAAGGAACCCCTCTCGGCCTCACATGGAAGCGCGCCAGCAAAGATGACCTAGGCCACAAGTTTGCATCTGAATCTTTCTGGTAACCAATCCCTTGCACTTGGTTTTCCAGTAGCTAGTATGACAAGTAGTCAACAAGCTAATTTAGGTAGTGGGAGAGAAAGAGTAAGTCACATAGCAAGTACATCAATGGAAGGGAAAACATCTTCATTTTTATTTGGAAGTACCTTTTTCAGGAGCATCATCTATACAGAATGTGAGTGTGTAGAATTTGGGGCTCACTTCTAGGATTGGTACAACTTAATAGACCATGGGAGTTCAGTATAGTACTATTGTTGGGACATAGGGAAGTACATATTTTGGTCTGCTTCTAGCTACATGTGGAGGATCAGGAGGTATAGGTGGTTCTAGTTCTGGTGGATATGGTGGTTCTTGAGGTAGAGTTAACACAGGAGGTTCTAGATCAGGTGGGCAAGGTTCGCACCAATCCTAGAATATTTACATGGAGATGTCTCTTCATATTCCAAAGTATAAAGGCATAGAAGATGTTACTGAACATGTGCACATGTGTGAGATACTGTGGTATGCAAAAGGGATCACAACTTCTGAGCACATGACAAGTCAATTTACCACTACGTTACAAGGACGTGCACACAAGTGGTACAGAAAGTTTGAACCTGATTAGACTTGCGCAAACTATGCAACATTAAAAGATGTTTTCCTTAAAGAGTTTCACATCCTTGAGTTCAAGTGGAAGATTATAAGCGCACTCAAGGATATTAAGTAAGGCACTATTGAGAGTGTCAAGCAGTATGACGTCAATTTCAAAACACTTTTATCTAATCTTTATTTTGATATTCATGCAAGCCAGCAAGTGCAATGGTTTGTTGGAGGTCTAATTACACCCTTTAGAAGGGATTTGTCACATAAGACACACTGATCCACGTGAAGCACTTGATGAAGCTTTGTGTCCTGAGTCAGTCAGGAGTATAGACATTGGAGTCAGTCCATTCTTGGAGGCACAAATTGCAGCTATGGAGAAGTAGTTGGAGAAACTATTGGCAAATTCAACACATGAGATGCACACGAGGATTTGGTGTACAGATTTTGAAGTAGAAGCTAACACCAAGGATATTTTTCCTCGTAAATTAGTACTTCATTACTACTAGACTATGAGATATGTCATTTAAACCATGATGCTAACCACTGCCCATTATTTTAATGCTCAATAAGGAATAACTTATCTTGCTATTGTAAGATTTATTGGTCCATGAATCACAATACAAAGGACTATAGATTGATTGGTCAGATCACTGATGCTATAGATATTGGTGTATGAAATATAGGAGTATCAGATAACTCTAAAGGTAAGAATGAGCACCAGGATCGGGATCACAATCAAGCACGCATTGACTAGAATGAAGGACATTTTGAAGGAATTTGTGGCAGAGGTTGAGGATACCATGGTGGATTTAGAGGCCAAGTCCGTGGTGATGGATGAGGTGAGTTTCCTTGTGGAACATGTTTTACATGTGGATATCCTGACCACTACATGTGTGAATGTCCTCAGAATATTACTTTCTCTTTTTGTGGGAAGAATCATAGCTATGAGGAATTCCTGGACTTATTGAGCATCTTAGTAAGTAGAATAAACAAGAAAACAAAGGCACATGGATGGTTATGATATAAGACACTGTGGAAAATCAATGAATGCCCAAGTTGGAACCGGAATCCAAGGTATTGCCTATAAAGATCACTACCCAAGCTGAAGTGGCACGTGCCAAAGAAACGTTACAGTAGAATCCTACCATCACTAAAGAGGAGGTTCTACATGCATGGTAGCCAAATTCTGCTAATCAGAAGGGGGTTTATAAGGAAACCGTGAAGGTACTCAGAAGTCTTCAGGGTGAAATTCAGTGTCTAAAGGAGAAATCACAGAAGCTGGAACAACATAAGAAAGCAGTAGAGATGATCCAATATGATATTGATGACTTGAAGGAGGTGTGTAAAATGTTGTGCAGGAGAATATCATTCCATTGTTAGGGATTTGGCTAAAGGGAAACACTCCACGCACAAGTATTGAGACTGGATGAAAGATCCTGCATGCAAATCTTCCCCTCCATAGCTTAGACTATGAAAAGGAAATCACTCTAACTGTTATTGTGGATGGATGGCTTTTGATTAATATATTGATTGATATAGGCACGGAATTCAATGTGCTTACTTTAGATGCATGGGTACATAAGGGGAGACCCCCATTATAACCATCTTCTAATGTGATGTTTATGTCCAATCGAACCAAGGCCACCCCTATTAGAGTTTTAAAAGATGCATCCATTTTTATACAAGGGGCCAAGTTCATATGGGACTTTGAGGTTTTGGCACTAGTAGAAGAAGACAGCTTCCCAACTATACTTGGGTTCCCTTGGTGTTATGCAAATAATGTTGATCTTCTGTTCAACAAGGGATATATCAGTTTTGAGAACGAGGAAAAGGTTATTATCCCTTTAACCGATGGGAAATCTACGCCCTATGTTGAGCCTTTGAGTGAGGAAGATCTGAATAGGATTTATGTACGCGTCATCCAGGACCCATAAGTGCTCGAGCCATCTAAAGAAGTAATCCTTCAGTGGGAAGATGCACAATCTATTAGCGATACTACAAGTATTACTTGTGAGTATTGGGCTCATGCTACTTATGGGTTGGTATGGTGATAAGTAAGAAGCAAATTTGTGTAGATTAGTAAACCTCGTTGTATCAGGATAATAGGTAACAACTCAGTACCTTGATACACTAGAGAAGGAGATCCGACGGTATTTCCGTGTGCCATGGAGGAACAGCAGATAGACGTGTTGGAGAGACATAATATGCTAGCATATACCCTATGCGGGACAACAACACATTGGTGGGTGGTTCATAGGGATAATCTTATAGGATGGAATGAAATCATGATTTCTCTTTCTACTCAGTTTTCCAGGAGAAATGCACCTACTCAAATATGCACTTATCATGGTAATCAACCTGTTCAACACCACATTCAGCAATGTGAGAGACTCTGGACAGAGGGGTAAGAAGCTTTACCACCTTCACTCTGGGTGCACAAATTTTATTCCACTTTACAAGGCTGCACGCGTGCTTGGTATGTATATGTGGAACTCCATAGAGAGACTGGAAATTGGAAGGATTTGATTGTAGGAATGATCCCGAATTTTGACTACTTCTCTACTAAACCTCCAGAAGAAGAGGCATTAAGGGTTATAAAGCGGTTAACTATGGGAGACAGTGCAAAGGTGGAAGAACTCATTCAGGATTTCTTTTATGGAAACGAATCAGGAGCACGTTTTGATGAAGAAATAGAGACATATGCCACACTACTTAAGCACGCTTGCTTTGAGAAAGAAAAAGGAAAGATGGTCTACTTAGTGGATGATGAAGAAGTAGAAAATTTGGATGTAGATCATTCAACAGGTAGGCGTGAGGTTTTGGACAGTGCAGATAAGACCACATGTGCCTATCATGAACCTATAAAGACAAAGAAAGTGAATATTAGCTTGGATGTTGAGCCTAAGGAGGCCATAATTGGGGATTATTGGTCTGACTTTGAAGTGGTAAAAATCATTGAGTTACTACGAGATTTTCAAGACTTATTTCCTAGGGGATACCATGAATTAAAAGGCATGCATGAATCATTAGGATAAATGAAGATAAATCTTAAGGTGTGTGCTCGGGTCAAGAAGAGACCCTATAGGATGAACCCCAACTTGCTTGAAAAGGTCAAGGAAGAAATTGACAAAATGTTGAAGTCTAGAATCATCAAGCCCTTGGACGAGTCAAAATGGGTTAGCCCAATGGTGATCAGTATAAAGAAAAATGGTCGGATTAGGATCTGTGTGGACTACATGGAGGTGAATGCTGCATGTGTGATTGATCCCTTTCCTACACCCTTCACATAGGAGATACTAGAAGGTGTTGCAGGGCGTGAAATCTATTCATTTATAGATGGATTCTTTAGGTATCATCAGGTTCGAATTACACAGGAGGATCAAGAGAAAATGAATTTTACCACTGAATGGGGAAGTTTTTACTACACTGTAATGCCTTTTGGTCTGAAAAATGCACCTACTATATTTTCGTGCATAGTTTTCCAAGCGTTCAAACATTTTATTCACAACTTCTTGCATGTTTATTTAGATGTCTGGATGGTGTATGGACTTGTTAAGGATCATTGTGATAATTTACGATTAATGTTTGAAAGATATAACAGTTAAGCATCTCTTTGAACATCAAGAAATGTGCATTTGATACACCATTTGGCACACTGTTAGGGCACATCATCTGCAAGGAAGGTTTTTTGGTTGATCCAGCTAAGGTTGCAGTCATTATCAGCCTGGAAGATCCTACCAGTCAAAGTGAGGTGCATGGATTCTTAGGTCACACTGGGTATTATAGAAAATTTATTAAAGGGTATGCTAAGGTTGCCACACCCTTGGAGGAGTTACTAAAAGGAAAAGGGACATTCTATTGGGGGGAGCTGCAACAAGCGCACATTCAAGACATTGAAGGAGAAACTTACTACAATGTCTATTCTGCACTTTCCCTCATGGGACCAACCGTTTCATGTACATGTGGACGCTTTTGGCATGGCCATTGGTGCAATGTTAGCTCATCCTGGAGAAGGTATTATAGATCATCCTATCTATTTTGCTAGTAGAAATTTGACTCATGCAGAGCAGAATTATACAACTACAGAGTGTGAAGCTTTGTCAATGATCTACGCACTGCATAAATTTAGATAGTACTTGCTAACAACACCTTTTGTGTTCTATACTGATCACATGGCATTAAAGTATTTGGTAAATAAGCCTATTTTATAGGGGTGCATATGTTGATGTGTACTCTTATTCCAAGAATTTTATTTTACAGTTGTGGTAAAACCAGGGAAAAGTAATTCTGGACCAGACCATTTATCCAGAATACAGTCAGGAGAAGAACACGCAGGAAATTAAAGATACCATGCCCGATGCACAGTTATACCGGTTACAATGTGTTCCATCAGAATTAGAGGACAATTTTTTCTTTCTACGTACAAGTATGTCACTAGAAGGAATGAACTCCTTAGAGAAGAAACGAATTTCCATTCACGCGACATTGTTTATGTTGATTAGCGGTGATATGTACAAGTTAGGCCAAGATGAAGTATTATGCCGATGTGTACTGGAACATGAGCGCACAAATATAATGGAAGAGGCTCATGGTGGTATAGCAGGTGGGCACTATGTAGGTGACATCACTACGCACAAGATTCTACTCACTGGATTATGGTGGGAAACCCTATTCAAGGATTTTAAGGTGTATTACAATGCCTGTGATCACTGTCAGCACATTTTCAAACTAGGGAAAAGATATGAAATTCCTTTACAACCTATTCCAAGTGCACAACCATTTGAAAAATGGGCTATAGACTTTGTGGTTCCTATTTCACCATCCGCGTGTAGGACTAGATCACGCTACATCATCACTTACATAAATTATCTCACAAGGTGAGCAGAAGCAACACCTACAAAGGATTGTACATCAGCTACAGTGGCCAAGTTTTTTATGGGAAAATATTATTACAAAGTATAGATGTCCGCTAAGATTGACAAGTGATAAGGGCACACACTTTTTGAATGAGACAATCAGAATTCTATTGGATGAGTTCATGATTGCACACCATAAAACTACACCATATCATCCTCAAGAAAATGGGACTGCTGAAGCCTTCAACGAGATTCTGAGCCATACATTGACAAAAATATGTGATGTTGGAAGGAAATATTGGGATGATAAATTTTTTGTCGTGCTTTGAGAGTATAGAACAACATATAAGAGGTTGAACAAAGCTACACTGTTTCAGTTAGTGTTTGGCATGGAATTAGTTCTTCCTATGGAATTCATGTTACCTTCTTTGCGTATTGCGCGCGCTAGAGGTCTAGTTAATGAGCAAGCATTAGAGGAATGAATTGAAAAGTTGAACAAACTAGATGAGTAATGAGAAATAGCACGTTGGAGTCAAAAGAAAGAAAAGGCCATGTAGAAAGTATGGCATGATCAGCACATTAGGGAAAAAAAGTTTGAGATTGGACAGATGGTGCTTCTTTATGATTCTAAGTTTTTGCGCCATCCAATAAAACTTAAATTACATTGATTAGTACCGTATGTTATCACTCACATACTTGAAATAGGTGCTTGTTAGTTAGAGGCACTTGATGGAATATGGTTACCCGGTTATTTCAACGGGAGTAGGTTGAAGCCCTACTATAAATAAGTCTTCTTGGTGTTTTAATAAGGCGGTGTTGCCATTTATCTTAGGCTTTCATTTATGTATTTCCTTCTTCGTCGCTATGCTTTGTCAATTTATTTGGTGTTTTGTATAAATAAGAATGTTTTCTCACTAGAAGCTAATTACCATTTACAATATTTTTATGCACAGAGGACTGCACATACCATTGGTGTGGGTAGATGTTTACAACTAGGTATAAATCAAGGAGTAAATTATTACATGTGCCAATTGAGTTTGGAAAGGAGTTAGTTAGATGAGAGATTGCTTTTGAACAATGACCATAGATGGGAATAAATGAAGAAATAGTATAACGCAAGGTAAGCAGTGGCCGTGGAAACTACCAGGAGAAGGCGCATTAGTGAGGTACTCAGGCACATGGAAGAGCGCTAAAGAAAAGTATATAGATATAAGGTAGGAAGGGGCGCTAGGAGGTTATATCTGAGGCACAAAGGTGTACCGTGTGATAATTGTGAAAAAGGTCATTTAATGAGAGAATTGTTGGTTTGTGAAGGAATAATAAATGTACCAACTTTTTGAAAATCTATATAAGGACGGGCTGCGAGTTCATTTTTACCCTTATAATCACAAGTATTTGAATGAGCTAAGTGCGATCGAGATGAACAAGGAGTGTTGAGGTGTGAAGAGTGTGAAACTAGACATTGAGAGTATACTTGTGCACATAAAAAGCTTGTGTCCCCATTTGTGAAGGGTTTGAGTGAAGCAGACACATTATGAAAGAGCTAGGGCACGTGATTTCAAAATAGGGCATGCAGATTTGAGATAAGGTTTAGACTTACTTGCTATAGAAAATAGAAAGTAAAGCATTTGCACATTACAACAGATAGAAAGGTGGGATTTTCAAATGACACCAAAGAAAGTACCTGCCGCAGGAGCTAAAGGAAAGAAGAAAGTGGAGGTAGAAGTTGAAGTTGCACCCGAAAGTAATTTTTTAGATATGCAGTATCCAAAAGGTGTTATAGTTGGGCAAGAATACTATTCCCATGTTTGTAAGTGTAAAATAAGTGATTACAACCACCACACATTGGAAAATAAGGAGTTAGATGCATTATTGAGCATGAAGACCAACAAGCACATAGCAGAGGACATGTTGGTATATCATGACATTGGGGAGAAGTTAAAGCATGTTGGAGTCTATCAGTTGTACAAGCTCCCTTATTTTGGCAAGTATGAACCATTATACTAGTGGTTAATGACCAGAGTCCATAAGGAATTCTTATATTTCACCAGACAGAGGGTTAGAATCACATCTACCTTGATTGCAACAATGACAGGATTAAAAGGCACATATGTCGACCTGGATAGTGACCTAACTAATAAAGAAGAAATTATGGAGACACAAAAAGAGTTAGGATATACAAAGGGTCTGCGCAGGATGGACATTAACAAGTTGAATAAGTACCCAGTGGTTCATGTAGCGGCACATCTAGTAATAATGTTGAATGACCAAGAGAGGTGGTCACAAGTGAATATAATGTGACTACATATTGCGAGGAGAATGTCACAGGGAGTGATCTACAACATAAAAGGCTACATTACAGAGAACATTATCGAGGAAGTGCACACAGGTGATAAAATTAGTTTTGGTGCTATTTTACTTTCTTTAGTATTTATGGAGATTGAAGTTCCTGATGGACCGAAGGAAAATATATGGGAGTATCCCATGGAGAACAAATCCGGTGTAGAAAGGTTTGATAAATATTTATGTGAAGGGTCGATGAGTGGACCATTCAAACAGAAGGAGGAGATGTGTTATGATAGGCTCTGTGCAACATTTGAATAGGAGTGGCACATTCCTAAGGAGTTACCGTCAATGGTGGGCAAGGTAGTACAATTTGTGGTGTACCAACACTTCTACATCACATGATTTTCTATGAGGGATGGGACTTGGAGCCCATGGTGCAAACTTTCGTATGCCTTCATAGCGCGCTACTTCTAGGCATCATTCCATCATTTTAGTGATGTGCGTCACCTGAATTTTATTGCAAACAAGGTAGACTGTGACTACCACACTCTAAAAAAGACATATGTCTTTCCAGGCAGGACTGCCTATGTTGAAAGGCTCATTTTAGATGTTATAAACATAAAGTCTGTAAACTTGGAAATTAGGAACATTGAAGTAGTGCTCGTATACCTTTAGCTTAAGCCCAAGATGGAGAATAAAAAATATGTGGATAATGAGTTCATGCTCCCAGGGCCACCTAAGGGAAAGCATACACTAGAGAGTGTACCAGCTCCAAATCCCATGGAACCTATAAAGGTAGATGACGAGGAAGAATAGCATGAAGACAATGGCAGATTAGAACATAGGGGCTGCAGGAAACCCACAGATAGAGTAGAGGCTAATCGCGCAAGTACCCCACCTCAAGTATAAGAAGAAGAAGAGGATTTGGAATCATTCCAAGGAGAGTGTCATTTCAAGAGGGTGGTTAGAAGAACAAGAATACAAGGCACATGAACTCCTTGGTCTATCAGGAGGTCACCACGACTCTCCCCTCAAAAAGATACAACTGAGAAGAGAAGGAGGAAGCTAAAGCTGAATGAGGAGGCAGAGGAGTCTACAAAGAGCACGTCTGGAACTCATGTACCACCATAGGATGTAGAGGAACCCAAGGATGAAGAAATGAAGGATAAAGAAGGAGTAAAGAAGGCAAGAGAAATAGAACAAGATACTTCTTAGAACATTGGAGATCTAACTCCAGACCTTAGCGCTCAAGTTCCTAAGGGGCTAAGAACAAAGAGGGAAAGTGGAGAGTATGTTGCACCAATCACGGGCTATGATGAAGACACAATTAAAATTGTTTGTGCCCAATTCCATAATACAGTAGGCCTCAAGGAGTTTTATGGATGGGAGTTGATGGACCCAGGCATGGCTACTGTGCGCATGTGTAAACACACATGGATGAGCCTGATTTTGATGTATGTGAAGATTCCTATGTGTCAAGAAGAATGAGAAAGGCACCACAAAACAGGCACATAACTATCAATCCCATTGTTATGTCTGATGAACAAGTGAGTAATGCCTTGGTGAAGGTATCCACAGAGGTGGCGCAGAAGAATGTAGATAAGGCTGTAACTATTAGAGCGCTAAGAGAAGATATCAAAGCTAAAGATGTAGAAATAGTGCGTTTGAAAGGAGAAAAGGACCTAGAGAAAAATAAGAATGGGGTTCTCATCAGCATGGCAGAGGAGATCAGTAAGCATGTCCTGAAGGCAAGACTGCACTTGGATTCTAAGGTACCCAAAAGGTTCCCTTCGACTATGCATTATGTGCGTACCCTAGTTGATTTGGTGCTTGAGGATGGAATGATTCAAATGTCAAAACCAAAGGACCCTGAACAGGAAGTGGAGAGAGAAAGGGCCTCAAAAATTAGAAAGATTTCATCTTATGAATCCTTGTTCTAGACTTTGTAGGAAGAGCTGAAGAAAGCATACCATACATTACATATTTTTGCAGCTCCAGAACTAGTAATCAGAATCAGGACAATATTAGAAGACAATGAAGTCATGAAGGCAGAGATATTGGCACACGCGAAATGATTGACACTAGTAAAGAAAAAGTGCGAGGCCCTTACAACAACACAAGACCCGCATAAAGAAAGACTGGATGAAATTGAAATATTATAGAGCATAAGATGGATCTTCTGGAAGGAAGGGTGAGTGCAATGTCCAACATTGTTATAGTGTTATAGAACGAGAAGGAAGAGATTGTGCAAGAGGAGTTAGATTCTATTGCATTAGATATTCTAGAAAAGGAAGAAGCCACGCTAAGTGATTGGAAAACTTTAGAGGCTCAAATCAAAGAAGAATATCCAGAGTTAATTCTTCCATTTGAAACAGAGGACATTGCAAGGTGAAGGTTCATTCTCTATATAGTAATTCTTTAATTTCTTTTCATTCCCATTCTTTATTTTGTAAAGTATCAAGACTCAACCATTTTCGGGGAGGCAATGTAGTTTAGTGTGGGGTAATGTTGAGAAAATAAAGTATTACACTTAGTAGAAGGCACAGAGAAGGTTTGTGCATGGGAACAAGGCGGGTTCAAAGGCATAGAAGAATAGGGAAGAAAATGTGCATGAAACACAAGGATAGATTCAGACTTAGCCATTTCCAGGATTACATGCAATTTTTCGAGATAGTGTGTAGAGCACGCAAACTGGATAAAGACTTGCATGACACGCATAAACTATTTTTGGAAGAGCGTCTACTAGGTGCTTTGCGTGGGTTCGAGTTAATAATAGAATTACTACTTCCAGTTAACCATAAGAGATCTATTATTAGCACACTTGCATGTGTGTCTATTATTGTAAAGGTGCATGGCTATTTTCAGCATGCGACCTATTTTAGGAATTATGTAAGCAGTGAAGGGCAAGTCCCCACCCTTATAAATATGTAGTAATCTATGTAAGTTAGAGAGGATGATGTATGAGCTATTGTAAAGTTATGCTATCATATTTGATGCCCGCATGAACTTATGGTACTACTTAGTGTAAGAAGCTTCTGTGTATTTACTATGTTTAATATAATGAAGTGTATTGGCTAAATGAAGGTGTTAAACATGATCATAACTAGTTCTTGGATGGTTGGATTCATTATGGCTATTATTTAAATTCATTATTCTTTAGATATAGATCTTGAATATGCTCTGTAGAATGTTTATACTATTTATGGATCTGAATGCATCAACTCTTCATCTTGCTAACATCTTGCACAAGAAACCCTAAAGAGGGGACTAATACCTTGAAGCGTTTCAGGTGAGCACTCAGTCTAGGCTAAGTGATGTGCCAGCGTGCCAAGTTTTTTTAGGTAAATTCTAGGCTGCATCATTGGTTCCGTTATCGAGACCTCTATTTCACTTATTTTCAGAATGGTTCACGATTAGGACCTATGGTTGACCCTAACAAGTGTTGAGGAGTGGATACAAGATCTAGAAGAAGAGTACGCATGGAGGTTCAACACTAGATCTGAGTTTAACACACGCGCATGGGTGGAACATAATCTGTATGACATTTTGTATGATAGCTTCTTCATTATTTTTCAAATAGAACTGTACGAGTGGCTAGTTGCTTATGTGTCTAAAAGGGATTGGAGGTATCGTGCACTTTTTTGGATGCAGGAAGAATTTCAGGCCCTTTATGATGCTAATCTGATTTAGACACGTGCTATGGATACTTGGTTTTTATTGGCGTAGCAGCTGATTAACATGATGAGATCCCTCTCCACTATAAGTTCGATAACGCCTTGATTTTTATAAGCTATCATGGTAATCACTTTTCATGATGTTGTAACTGTAGAAATGAAGATAAATATGTTAAGATATATCTTTTAATCTTAAAAGGAATGTGTTACTAATCTGGACCCTTGTTTTCTGTAATTTGTTTACTTGGGACAGAGGTTATTATTGCTTGTGTTTTGCTAAATGAGACAACAGACTTGTCGTATGTTTGATGAACTCTTTTCGCTGATTGACAGCACACCTTGAATCAATTCCATTGATCCAAGGTATGTTGGGGCCTTCTTGAGATCACTTTGTCGATTTACTTCTAAATCGGAAAGAACCCTGAAACCAGACTGAAGGTTGATATAATGTTGCAGCACCTGATTTCAGGTATGAATATCTGGTACGTAGATGCCAATGGAAAAGGTTCGATTCCCGAACCACATACAAGTTGTAACGCTGGGCAGCGTAAGACAATAGGAGTCTGGATGCAAGTGACACAGGTATGTGTTGAGCATGGGACGAAACGTCCTGCATTGTGTTGAATGTGAACGCCAGTCGGTAAGACTCGTTGGAAACTATTAATTAGACGCTATGGAATTAAATTCTAACCTACAACTAAGTTTTATCCTATAACCTAACTACTACCCTACGTGGATTTTATATAGCATGGGGTGTAAGTTATGGCAAATCCTAATGATTTGCAACCTAGGTGAAAAACCTAAACTAATACTAACCTATGGAGGGGACCTATGGACCCATATGAAGAAATGGATAAGAAGGGAAGGTTAGGGATTTATTAGGACAATAAATGATGTCCTTACAAGTTTCAGCACCAAGTTTGGCGGGAACAAGAAAAATTTGGAGGCATCCAACTAGCTAAGTGGCTAAAAAGGAATTACATGCAAAATTTGAAAAAGGAAACTCGCCAACCTGAGTCGGCGGTGGCATGAGGAATGAGGAAAAAGCAATGCATTCAATGCATTCAATGACCTTGGTCTTAGCGACCAGCTCACCTTGGAAAGAGGATAGAGGAAAAATTTGTTTGTCATTGTGTTCAATCGGGTTTTTAGTTGCTCTGCATTTCTTCCATGGTTCTGTCAAACCTGCTGTTATTTTTGGTTATTGTTGTTGTTGTTGGAATAGCCACGGCTATTTTTGAGCTTGAGGAAGTTAGTGGACTGTTGGGAAAGCCCTGTTGCGGATGCCGTGGAGAGAAATAGCTCCTGTGGATGTGGTTTTCTTCGAACCACAAAAAGAATTGTAGGCATGTTAAGCCCTTCTCCTTAAACCATTTGCTTTTGTTTAAACGTCTCATTAAAACAACCCTGCTCTTATGATGGGGGTTTTGGTTATATGATTTTGTTGTTATGTTGAGGTGATTTTTGGGTTGAGTCATTTTCTTTTGCTGCATGCGACTTGAGCATTTCTTTGCATAATGATTAAGTCGAATATAACTGTCCATGCTGTGTGGGTTTGTTTTGACAGTGTTGGGTATTCGTTTTTATTACCAATATGAGTTTGTGCTGATGAATACATTAGCTATGCGTGTATCAATTCTGAGTTCTGTGCATTCTTGTGAAAATGGAAGGATGAGATGATTCTGTATGTCTGGTTGAACTGTCATTATAAGGATGAATACGACTTGGGTATTCTTGTGCATTTTCAAGAAAATGAGTGTTTTCTTACTAAAATTATTAATGAATTAAGTTTTCTCTTTTGTTGTTTTGAAATCTAAAGGTAATGGTAAGTGGATTTTATTGTGCATTATGGATTTGGTCTTATGTAAATGATACTGATATGGAGATTGTTTTCTTAATTTGTGTGCGTAAACGGTTTTTGAAGAACCGTGAGAATGATAGATGGAACTGTTGGGTGAGTTATTTTCCCTGAGGGTATACAGCGCATAGAATATAAATTCTTGGGAACAGTGGGCTTGTTTCATCGTTTTACTCTCACTCCCTTTTAAAACGATTAAAAGCCTCTGTATTTGGTTTGAAATCCATGAAAGATTTTGTTTAAAGAATTATTTTTCCTGATTCTGGAACTGAGTATCTGGATATTTACTGGATGGATTAGAGTTTACTATTTCAGTCTTCTTTGGATTGGATGATGAAATTATTTGCATATATATGTATGTATATCTATACGAACTTCCTTCTAGACTTCTTGTTGTTTCATCAAGACTGAACTGAAGTGGAATTCTTACTTTGAATGTTTGGAAAATGATTCTTTTTACTATTATGATGAAACTCATGATTTGTAGCTAGATGTACATTCTTGTTGTTCAGGTCTAGCTGAAATGCTTGTTTTTGATGAAACGTTGCTGATAAAACTAGCTGTATATTCTTGCTTGTTTATATCTAGACGTGAATGTCTGTAGAGTGAAATATTTAAAAGGAAATGATTGTGTTTAGAGGTTCTTTTGGTACTGATGCTTACGGACTAGTTGCAATGAACTCTGGTCAACTTTTTGGAAAGGTAATTAGTAGTTTTTGAATACTGAAATATGCTATTCAGAATGAATCATACTATTGGAATATGTCTGTTCTAAATAATGGATATTTGGTTAGACAGTGAGAAGAGGTAATATGATCCTTCTTCCTTTTACTCGATTATTGATTTTATTTACTTCTCTTGGGACTGTTATCATTGATTGATATCACGTCTGGATTAAATTCTCAGTACAGTTATGATGAAAGGTAAGAGAGTGTTGGATGGATAATTTGAAGTAATGTTCATTTCTTCTTTCATACAGTTGGAAATCTATAATTGTTATGGAATGAATTTTGTACTGCCTTGGTTTAAGCATCTGCATTTAACTGCTGTTTACTTTTCTCTTCAGCGTTTGATTGTTTGAAATCAGATGAGTTGTACGAAAGGAAAGGAAAGTAGTTCGGTTTGAATTTTTAGTTAAATTCTATCTTTTGAAATTACAACTATTGTAAGGGAATGGAATTTATAGCATTTACATTAGAACAACAGTATGTACATATGTGTTTTAGTTCTCACAGATGTTATTTCTGGAACTATTTGAAGGAAATTACTTCTTGTAGTAATTATTTGGGAAAAAGGGTAGTAATCCTTTTGTCTGATTGGGAGGGTAATTAGATGATTGGGTTGTTATGCTGTTCATCCTTATTGGTACTTAATTCTTGGATGATGTTCATTTTAACGTTTCATAAAAGCAGGGTTCTTTTATTGAGACAGTTAATTAAAAGCACCTCATTTTAATGACAAGTGCTTAATATGCTCAGTTCAATGAACTGACCCGTGCAAGTAATTTTGCAGATGGATCTTGAGTAAAAATGAAGACATGGTTGTTTTCTGATACTTCTTTTGATTAGCTGAGGATGGATCGTATTTGATAGCTATTATTCCTCTACGAGGAAATGGGAAAAGAAGAAGTTACATTCTTCTATCCTTATGTGTTGAAATGTTGTTTGATATAAACGAAGTCCAGTTGTTTGGACTGGCGATTGTATAGATTGTAAATCTTATGGATGAATACAAGGAAAAGTGTGATATTTTAATGGCTGTATCAGTTTGAAACTGTTTGAATAAAGATTGAGAATATAGTGTTATTCTTTGATTGGAGTTATTCAAATGATAGTGGATAGATTTAAAAGGAAATAATATCTATTCTTTACTTGAATGCAACTTTTAAGTTGGAATGTGCAATTAGTTCATACTTGAGTTATATGAATTTTAAATTGACATTAAAATGGATTTAGGTGAATATGAACTCTTAATTGAATGATATTCGGGATTAGCTTATAAGCTAAGGAATATCAAATAACATAGGAGTAGCTGAACCTTGTATTCGGACTCCGTTAATATCCTCGAAATGTTTAAATTCAGAAAATATTAGATATGGGAAAACATATCTATTGTTAACAAACCTTAACTGAAGTAAGGTTCAGGAGGATAGCTGAATACCTTCTTTTAGGAAGGGACCTCGTGTAAATGATATCTAATAAGATGGAATTCTAAATTTAATTACAGTTGGGAGTAAAACTTGGTTAAGTTTAAAAGGTTGAACTTACTACGTTAAGCTGTAGTGGACTATTAGTCCGAAGCTTAAAGAATGGAACCAAGAAGAAAATATGCAACCCTTCGGTATGAAGGAGAGGATGTATATTAAGCTATAAGACAAATTAAGTTTCTCTTAGCTATATACAACTGTAGCGAGAACGAGGTTAAAGGATCAGCACGGTTGCTGAAAATTGATCTTAAATATTAAGATTATAATCCAATCCCTCGAGCTGGATGTGTACTCCTTGATGAGAGGATTCCGTAGGACCTTGACACACGCCAGCTGCAATATGGTGTCTTCATGAAGGTGGGGCCTTCATGACGACACAATGTTGTAGCTGACATGTTACAACGCCCTCTCGAATCAATTCATCAAGTTTACATAAGCTGGGACTAAGTTTCTTAGATGGGGATAGGAATGTGATCGCGTATATGGAGTGACTCTGGAGGACTAAAGGTAACTCGACACACGGAGTCACCTAGGGATGACATAGTATGTCTACGTACCTTTAGTTACCATGATTGACTTCCTATACTCGTTCATATTGCTAGTTGGGTTAGAGCTTGACCTTAGACGGAAGGACTGACAGAGATTCAGGAAAGACCATTCTAGATAACAGACGAAGTGAGGTGAAGGACGTATTCCATTGATGTGTATAACATCTAGGAATATGATCATGCAAAGCATGTGAAAATCTTTGGCCAAAGTATCGCAAGTTGTTGGTTGCGTTGTCCTAATCACCTAGTTTAAGAAGCAGGATGTCAGATGAATATCAGTAACAGATATTCAGATAGGCCTCTTAAATGGATCACTTCGATAACCGGAAATGGTAAAAGAACCCTGTATACTTATTATACAATGCATGGATTAACATGAAGGATCGGTAAGTCACCGAGTCATGAAATGAGAGATCGCTGAAACTCCGAGCCATAAAATGGGAGATCGGTAGTTCTTCGAGTCATTTACAGCAGCATATGGTATCTGTTATATGATTGAATGGCATTGAATGTGTGTTCCATATTGCAAATATGCGAACAAAGAACATTGGTTTTAAAAAGAAATTGTGTGATCTGAATTACATTAATTGGACAGAGAACAATTATTAAAACTTGAACGTGTGTTTGAATTACATAATTCAGAACAGAGAACGTTGTATAAAAAAAAATTCCCTTGTTCTAGTATCTTAAAATGGGGATGTTACATCTTGGTATCAGAGCTGAAGGTTGCAGCTCTTGGACCTAATGAGTCCACAATTTAATAAGGTTTACATTTTCTTATTGAACAGAAAATGGTTAGAACAAGAGGAAATGCTACGAACAACCCGTTACCGGGTGGAGAAGCAGCTACTGCTCAAAAGCTGGATGAAATCCTTGCTGCCCTACTGGATACAAGAGATCGTCTGAATGTTTTGGAACCAAAATCAATGGGCAATGAGGAGGAGGAAGAAGAAGCTGATATAAATGATCAACCACCTCCTGTGGACAACACCAATGGAGGGAATCCAGGTGTTGATAATAGTAATGCGAATGCTCCTAATCATCCTGAAAATAAAAGGGCAAGATTAGCAGCTGAACTTACAAATGATATAAAGAGAATAAGTCCTCCAAAGTTTGATGGAACAACGCTTGGGGACGGAGCTGAAAATTGGATCAGTGAAATGGAGAAGTACTTTGCAATAAGAAACTTCTCCGAGGAGACCAAAGCGATATGGGGAGCATATCAGCTTTCTCATGAAGCATCATCATGGTGGGACAACCGTAAGGTTGAGTTGAATATTGTTGAAACAGACATAACTTGGGATCAATTTAAGGGTTACTTTAGGCAACGGTGGCTGCCTCAACTCTATTTTGATAGGAAAATGACTGAATTTCAGAACTGGTCACAAGGAAGGCTGACGGTGACAGAATACTGGGAAGGGTTTACTAAACTCCTTAAGTATGTGCCGCAGTACCAAGCTGATGAGAAGTTCAGAATATGAAAGTTCATAATGGGACTGAATCCCATCATTGGTGGCGAAGTGGATGTCCATGGTCCAACCACTATGGAAGGAGTTGTCGAAAAGGCAATAAGACAGGAACAGAAATTGAGAGCAATTTCTGCTCATAGGGAGGAGATTAGGAAGAAGATTCCCAACTCTTCTTTATCTCTCGCACCCAAAAGGGGGCCCTGGAAAAGGTTTGGTGTGAAAAACAAAATTGTTGTAGATAACAACAAGAAATCTGTAATGAACAAACCTGTAAATAGTGTGCGGAGCAGCTTCACAAAAGTTAGTGGTAATGGACAAAAGTCCTATGGAAGCCAGAGTGATAACTTCAAAGCTGGTAGCAAATTCGAGCCTAGGAAAGGGCCAGTTGGAGGATGCTTCAACTGTGGAAAGGACCATTACGTGAGTCACTGTCCTCTGAAAAAGGATGATCGCGATTAGCAGCATAGGATACACGCTGCGGTGGCTAACAAACAAGCTGAAAAGCAAGTTACACCCATAGAAGTTCTAGGTAAGTTATTCGGTACACCTGTAGTCATACTTTTTGATACTGGAGCTACTGAATGCTTTATTTCTACTAAACTTGCAATGAAATTAAAAAGAAAAGCTGAACGAATGGATAAGACATGGACAGTGCATTATGGGAATAATACTGTCCATACAGTCGAAATGTGCCTTTTTGGGGCAATTCTTGACTTGCCCAGTTTCTCCACTGAAGTCGACCTGTATGTCACTCCCTTAGGATCATATGATATCATTATTGGAGTTAACTGGTTGGCAGAACATAAGGCAAAGGTCAACTGTTATGAAAAACAAATTTGTTGTTTTGATGACCTGCAGAAAGCAACAGTCATTCAAGGTGTAAGGCATGAGGTTGCAGTTAGGAAACTAACAGCTATGCAACTAAAAAGGGCTAAAAATAGAGGTTGCACCTTGTATGCCGTAAAAATGACAGAAAATGCTGAGGAAGATAATGATTTCATGGAAAGGTACCCATTATTAAGGGATTTTAGTGATGTATTTCCAGAGGAATTACCAGGTCTTCCACCCAAACGAGAGTTTGACTTTGCAATAAAGATCAAGCCAGGAACTGAACCCATATCTAAGGCACCTTATAGAATGACCACCCTCGAGTTGGTGGAGCTTAAGGCTCAATTATAGGAACTTTTGACTAAGGGGCTGATAAGACCGAGCGTCTCACCATGGGGAGCGCCGGTAATTTTTGTAAAGAAAAAGGATGGCACATTGAGACTGTGCATTGATTACAGAATGTTGAATAAGGAAACTATTAAGAATCGATACCCACTTCCTAGGATTGATGATCTGTTCGACCAGATGCATGGAGCATCAGTCTATTCAAAAATAGATCTTCGATCTGGGTATCATCAGCTGAGAATAAAGGAAGAAGATATTCATAAAACAACTTTTAGAACAAGGTACGGGCATTATGAATTCACGGTGTTACCTTTTGGGTTGACAAATGCACCTGCCGCCTTCATGAATTTGATGAATAATATTTTTCAAGAATACCTAGACAAGTTCGTGCTTGTATTCTTGGATGACATTCTTATATACTCTAAAAATGTCGAAGAGCACCAAGAACATTTAAGGATAGTGCTAGAAGTTTTAAGAAAGAGAAATTTGTATGGTAAACTGTCTAAATGTTCCTTTTATGATGCAGAGGTGCATTATTTGGGACACGTTATAAGCAAGAACGGGATAGCTGTAGACCCTTCAAAGATCGCAGCTATAACCGAGTGGCCTGCACCTAAGAACGTGCATGAAGTAAGAAGCTTCATGGGCTTGGCAGGATATTATAGAAAGTTCGTTAAGGACTTTTCAAAAATTGCTGCCCCAATCACTTCACTGCAAAAGAAAGATAAGAAATTTGTCTGGACTGACAAATGTGAATCTGCCTTTAAAAATTTAAAGGAACAGTTAACTACAACACCTATTTTAACTGTACCAGACCCAAATGGAAATTTTACGGTTGTAACGGATGCGTCTGGAGAAGGTCTTGGAGGCATTCTGTTACAGAATAACCATGTCATAGCTTATGAAAGCAGAAAGCTTAAGTTACATGAACAGAATTATGCTCCACATGACCTAGAGCTCGCTGCCATTGTACATGCACTTCAAATGTGGAGGCATTACCTTCTTGGCAAACCTTTGAGTTAAAAACTGACCATCTGGGGTTGAAGTATATTTTTACTCAACCAAATATGAATGCAAGACAACGAAGATGGTTAGAATTTCTGTCTCAGTATGATTTTGATATAAGCTACATCAAAGGCAAGGAAAATAGAGTGGCAGATGCTCTGAGTCGAAGGAAGCACATCTCTGCTCTTATAACATTAAGAACTCAGTTTAAGGATGAGGTGAAAGATGTCATGGAATCAGACTCTTATTTCCAGCAAGTTAAAGCAACACTTACTGCAGATCCAAAGGATGTAAAGTACAAGGGATTTCGTTTTGATAATGAAGGAATTCTGAGGTTCGAAAACAGGGTATATATACCCTTGGCAAATGATTTAAGAAAGAAATTGTTAACTGAATTTCATAATTCACCTTTTTCTGGACACCCTGGCATTACAAAAATGCTTGCTGATCTCAAGCAGCAATACTTCTGGAAGGGAATGAAAAAGGATGTGGTGGAATTTGTAACACACTACTTGGAATGTCAGCGTGTTAAGGTGGAACATATGCATCCCGCTGGATTACTGTATACCCACAGCATTCCGTAGTACAAATGGCAAGTGATAATGATGGATTTCGTTCAAGGATTGCCTATGTCAAGGAATAAGCATGATATCATCCTGGTTGTTGTCGACAAATTAACCAAAGTGGCACACTTCATTGCTGGTAATTTGAAAGATGATGCACCAGTGTTAGCAAGAAGATTTGTACATGAAATTTTTAGATTGAATGGAATACCCGAATTGATCATATCGGACAGAGATCCGAGGATGACATCAAGGTTTTGGAAAACGCTTAATGTGGCCTTGGGAACTAAATTAAACTTCAGCTCTGTGTATCATCCGGAAATGGATGGACAGACCGAGAGAGTCAACCAAGTTTTAGAGGATATGTTAAGAATGTATTGCATGGACCAGCAGTATAAATGGGAGGAATACCTTCCGCTGGTTGAATTTGCCTACAATAATACATACCACGCCTCTTTAAAAATGGCGCCTTTTGAAGCATTGTATGGAAGAAAATGCAGAACCCCTGTTAGCTGGGACAGCGTAGAGGACAGAGAGGTAATTGGGCCAGAAATCCTCACGGAAATGGAACAACAAATCAAAATGATTCGGGAACATCTAAAGGAGGCTGCCAATAGGCAAAAGAGTTATGCAGACTTAAAGCGGGTTGATAGGAATTATAAACTTGGTGAGAAGGTCTTTCTTTGGGTTAAGCCAAAAAAGAGCTCAATAACTTTTGGCAAGGCTGCCAAGTTGTCACCTCGTTATGTGGGACCTTTTGAAATTGTTGAAATAATCAACCCTGTAGCTTATCGTCTAGCATTACCTCCTGCTTTATCACAAATGCATGATGTTTTTCATATTTCTTTGCTTAAGAAATACGTAATAGATTTATCACATGTGTTGAATTAGAATTCCTTGCAGGTCCAAGACCCAGGAATAATCGTGGTTAAGCCCATTCGAGTGCTGGGAACTCGCCAGTTGTACTTAAGAAATCGCGAAGTGAATCAATGTAAGGTCCAATGGGACCAGTTTAGCGAAGAAAGTGCAACTTGGGAAAATCTTGAAGAAATGAGATATGCTTTTCCATACTTGTTTGATCGAAATTGAATTCGAAAAACTGATAAATCTACCAAATTTAGACAATTACTGGTCTATTTTACAGTTATCTTAAAACATTGTTTTAATGAGTGAATCTGTTTTTGGTATGAACTTATGAATGGAAGGACAATAACTGAATTTTGTCCTAGAAACTCCTTGAATTGGTTAATTTGATCATTGGGACGATGATTCTTTAAGAAGGGAGGAATGTAACACCTTGATTTTTGTAAGCTATCATGGTAATCACTTTTCATGATGTTGTAACTGCAGAAATGAAGATAAATATGTTAAGATATATCTTTTAATCTTAAAAGGAATGTGTTACTAATCTGGACCCTTGTTTGCTATAATTTGTTTACTTGGGACAGAGGTTATTATTGCTTGTGTTTTGCTAAATGAGACAACAGACTTGTCGTATGTTTGATGAACTCTTTTCGCTGATTGACAACACACCTTGAATCAATTCCATTGATCCAAGGTATGTTGGGGCCTTCTTGAGATCACTTTGTCGATTTACTTCTAAATCGGAAAGAACCCTGAAACCAGACTGAAGGTTGATATAATGTTGCAGCACCTGATTTCAGGTATGAATATCTGGTACGTAGATGCCAATGGAAAAGGTTCGATTCCTGAACCACATACAAGTTGTAACGCTGGGCAGCGTAAGACAATAGGAGTCTGGATGCAAGTGACATAGGTATGTGTTGAGCATGGGACGAAACATCCTGCATTATGTTGAATGTGAACGCCAGTCGGTAAGACTCATTGGAAACTATTAATTAGATGCTATGGAATTAAATTCTAACCTACAACTAAGTTTTATCCTATAACCTAACTACTACCCTATGTGGATTTTATATAGCATGGGGTGTAAGTTATGGCAAATCCTAATGATTTGCAACCTAGGTGAAAAACCTAAACTATACTAACCTATGGAAGGGGACCTATGGACCCATATGAAGAAATGGATAAGAAGGGAAGGTTAGGGATTTATTAGGACAATAAATGATGTCCTTACAAGTTTTAGCGCCAAGTTTGGCGGGAACAAGAAAAAGTTGGAGGCATCCAACTAGCTAAGTGGCTAAAAAGGAATTACATGCAAAATTTGAAAAAGGAAACTCGCCAACCTGAGTCGGCGGTGGCGTGAGGAATGAGGAAAAAGCAATGCATTCAATGCATTCAATGACCTTGGTCTTAGCGACCAGCTCGCCTTGGAAAGAGGATAGAGGAAAAATTTGTTTGTCATTGTGTTTAATCGGGTTTTTTAGTTTCTCTGCATTTCTTCCATGGTTCTGTCGAACCTGCTGTTATTTTTTGTTATTGTTGCCATTGTTGGAATAGCCACGGCTATTTTTGAGCTTGAGGAAGTTAGTGGACTGTTGGGAAAGCCCTGTTGTGGATGCCGTGGAGAGAAATAGCTCCTGTGGACGTGGTTTTCTTCGAACCACAAAAAGAATTGTAGGCATGTTAAGCCCTTCTCTTTAAACCGTTTGCTTTTGTTTAAACGTCTCATTAAAACAAACCTACTCTTATGATGGGGGTTTTGGTAATATGATTTTGCTGTTATGTTGAGGTAATTTTTGAGTTGAGTCGTTTTCTTTTGCTGCATGCGACTTGAGCATTTCTTTGCATAATGATTAAGTTGAATATAACTGTCCATGTTGTGTGGGTTCATTTTGACAGTGTTGGGTATTCGCTTTTATTACCAATATGAGTTTGTGCTGATGAATACATTAGCTATGCATGTATGAATTCAGAGTTCTGTGCATTCTTGTGAAAATGGAAGGATGAGATGATTCTGTATGTCTGGTTGAACTGTCATTATAAGGATGAATACGACTTGGGTATTCTTGTGTGTTTTGAAGAAAATGAGTGTTTTCTTACTAAAATTATTGATGAATTAAGTTTTCTCTTTTGCTGTTTTGAAATCTGAAGGTAATGGTAAGTGGATTTTATTGTGCATTATGGATTTGGTCTTATGTAAATGATACTGATATGGAGATTGTTTTCTTAATTCTGTGCGTGAACGTTTTTTGAATAACCATGAGAATGATAGATGGAACTATTGGGTGAGTTATTTTCCCTGAGGGTATACAGTGCATAGAATATAAATTCTTGGGAACAGTGGGCTTGTTTCATCGTTTTACTCTCACTCCCTTTTAAAACGATTAAAATCCTCCGTATTTGGTTTGAAATCCATGAAAGATTTTGTTTAAAGAATTATTTTCCTGATTCTGGAACTGAGTATTTGGATATTTACCGGATGGATTAGAGTTTACTATTTCAGTCTTCTTTGGATTGGATGATGAAATTATTTGCATATATATATGTATGTATATCTATACGAACTTCCTTCTAGACTTCTTGTTGTTTCATCAAGACTGAACTGAAGTGGAATTCTTACTTTGAATGTTTGGAAAATGATTCTTTTTACTATTATGATGAAACTCATGATTTCGTAGCTAGCTGTACATTCTTGTTGTTCAGGTCTAGCTGAAATGCTTGTTTTTGATGAAACGTTGCTGATAAAACTAGTTGTATATTCTTGCTTGTTTATATCTAGACGTGAATGTCTGTAGAGTGAAATATTTAAAAGGAAATGATTGTGTTTAGAGGTTCTTTTGGTACTGATGCTTACGGACTAGTTGCAATGAACTCTGGTCAACTTTTTGGAAAGGTAATTAGTAGTTTTTGAATACTGAAATATGCTATTCAGAATGAATCATACTATTGGAATATGTCTGTTCTAAATAATGGATATTTGGTTAGACAGTGAGAAGAGGTAATATGATCCTTCTTCCTTTTACTCGATTATTGATTTTATTTACTTCTCTTGGGACTGTTATCATTGATTGATATCACGTCTGGATTAAATTCTCAGTACAGTTATGATGAAAGGTAAGAGAGTGTTGGATGGATAATTTGAAGTAATGTTCATTTCTTCTTTCATACAGTTGGAAATCTATAATTGTTATGGAATGAATTTTGTACTGCCTTGGTTTAAGCATCTGCATTTAACTGCTATTTACTTTTCTCTTCAGCGTTTGATTGTTTGAAATCAGATGAGTTGTACGAAAGGAAAGGAAAGTAGTTCGGTTTGAATTTTTAGTTGAATTCTATCTTTTGAAATTACAACTATTGTAAGGGAATGGAATTTATAGCATTTACATTAGAACAACAGTATGTACATATGTGTTAGTTCTCACAGATGTTATTTCTAGAACTATTTGAAGGAAATTACTTCTTGTAGTAATTATTTGGGAAAAAGGGTAGTAATCCTTTTATCTGATTGGGAGGGTAGTTAGATGATTGGGTTGTTATGATGTTCATCCTTATTGGTACTTAATTCTTGGATGATGTTCATTTTAACGTTTCATAAAAGCAGGGTTCTTTTATTGAGACAGTTAATTAAAAGCACCTCATTTTAATGACAAGTGCTTAATATGCTCAGTTCAATGAACTGACCCGTGCAAGTAATTTTGCAGATGGATCTTGAATAAAAACGAAGACATGGTTGTTTTCTGATACTTCTTTTGATTAGCTGAGGATGGATCGTATTTGATAGCTATTATTCCTCTACGAGGAAATGGGAAAAGAAGAAGTTACATTCTTCTATCCTTATGTGTTGAAATGTTGTTTGATATAAACGAAGTCCAGTTGTTTGGACTGACGATTGTATAGATTGTAAATCTTATGGATGAATACAAGGAAAAGTGTGATATTTTAATGGTTGTATTAGTTTGAAACTATTTGAATAAATATTGAGAATATAGTGTTATTCTTTGATTGGAGTTATTCAAATGATAGTGGATAGATTTAAAAGGAAATAATATCTATTCTTTACTTGAATGCAACTTTTAAGTTGGAATGTGCAATTAGTTCATACTTGAGTTATATGAATTTTAAATTGACATTAAAATGGATTTAGGTGAATATGAACTCTTAATTGAATGATATTCGGGATTAGCTTATAAGCTAAGGAATATCAAATAACATAGGAGTAGCTGAACCTTGTATTCGGACTCCGTTAATATCCTCGAAATGTTTAAATTCAGAAAATATTAGATATGGGAAAACATATCTATTGTTAACAAACCTTAACTGAAGTAAGGTTCAGGAGGATAGCTGAATACCTTCTTTTAGGAAGGGACCTCGTGTAAATGATATCTAATAAGATGGAATTCTAAATTTAATTACAGTTGGGAGTAAAGCTTGGTTAAGTCTAAAAGGTTGAACTTACTACATTAAGCTGTAGTGGACTATTAGTCTGAAGCTTAAAGAATGGAACCAAGAAGAAAATATGCAACCCTTCGGTATGAAGGAGAGGATGTATATTAAGCTATAAGACAAATTAAGTTTCTCTTAGCTATATACAACTGTAGTGAGAACGAGGTTAAAGGATCAGCACGGTTGTTGAAAATTGATCTTAGATATTAAGATTATAATCCAATCCCTTGAGCTGGATGTGTACTCCTTGATGAGAGGATTCTGTAGGACCTTGAAACACCTGCAATATGGTGTCTTCATTAAGGCGGGGGCCTTCATGACGACACAATGTTGTAGCTGACATGTTACAACACCCTCTCGAATCAATTCATCAAGTTTACATAAGCTGGGACTAAGTTTCTTAGATGGGGATATGAATGTGATTGCGTATATGGAGTGACTCTAGAGGACTAAAGGTAACTAGACACACGAAGTCGCCTAGGGACGACACAATATGTCTGTGTACCTTTAGTTACCTTGAGTAACTTCATATACTCGTTCATATTGCTAGTTGGTGTTAGTGCTTGACCTTAGACGGAAGGACTGACAGAGATCAGGAAAGACCATTCTAGATAACAGACGAAGTGAGGTGAAGGACGTATTCCATTGATGTGTATAACATCTAGGAATATGATCATGCAAAGCATGTGAAAATCTTTGGCCAAAGTATCGCAAGTTGCTGGTTGCGTTGTCCAAATCACCTAGTTTAAGAAGTAGGATGTCAAATGAATATCAGTAACAAATATTCAGATAGGCCTCTTAAATGGATCACTTCGATAACCAGAAATGGTAAAATAACCCTGTATATTTATTATACAATGCATGGATTAACATGAAGGATCGGTAAGTCACCGAGTCATGAAATGAGAGATCGCTGAAACTTCGAGCCATAAAATGGGAGATCGGTAGTTCTTCGAGTCATTTACAGCAGCATATGGTATCTGTTATATGATTGAATGACAATGAATGTGTGTTCCATATTGCAAATATGCGAACAAAGAACATTGGTTTTAAAAATAAATTGTGTGATCCGAATTACATTAATTGGACAGAGAACAATTATTAAAACTTGAACGTGTGTTTGAATTACATAATTCAGAACAAAGAACATTGTATAAAATATATAAATATATAAATATTTCCCTTGTTCTAGTATCTTAAAATGGGGATGTTACAACCATGAAGTTAAGCGCGCCAGCCCCAGAGTAGTGTTGGGATGGGTGACCTCCCGGAAAATTCTTAGTGTCACTGCCTCCTAATGCTGTTGGGCTTGATTTGGTGTATACTTGGCTCCATCGTGCGGGAGGGTGTTGGCGTAGCAGCTGATTAACACGATGAGATCTCTCTCCACCACTAGTTTGAGCTTTTGGTGTGACGACAAGTCATGTAGCTCTGATACCAGCCAGTTAAGCGTGCCACCCCCAGAGTAGTTCTGGGATGGGTGACCTCCCGCGAAAATTTTCAGTGTCACTTCCTCATAATATTGATGGGCCTAATTGGGCGTATACCTGGCTCCATCGTGCAGGAGGGTATTGACATAGCAATTGATTAACACGATGAGATCCCTCTCCACCAAAAGTTTGAACTGATGGTGGAGAGGGATCTCATCGTGTTAATCAGTTGCTACGCCAATACCCTCCTGCACGATGGAGCTGGGTATACACCAAATCAGGCCCAACAACATTAGGAGGAAGTGACACCAAGAATTTTCGCGGGAGGTCACCCATCCTAGAAATACTCTGGGGTGGCGCACTTAACTGGCTGGTATCAGAGCTACACGACTTGCCATCACACCAAAAGCTTGAACTAGTGGTGGAGAGAGATCTCATCGTGTTAATCAGCTACTACGCCAATATCCTCCCGCACGATGGAGCCAAGTATACACCAAATCAATCCCAACAGCATTAGGAGGCAGTGACACTAAGAATTTCCCAGGAGGTCACCCATCCCAACACTACTCTGGGGCTGGCGCACTTAACTTCATGGTATTAGAGCTACACGACTTGCCGTCACACCAAAAGCTCGAACTGATGGTGGAGAGGGATCTCATCATGTTAATCAGTTGTTACGCCAATACCCTCCCGCACGATGGAGTCGGGTATACACCCAATCAGGCCCAATAACATTAGGAGGAAGTGACACCGGGAATTTTTCTGGGAGGTCACCCATCCCAGAACTACTCTGGGGGTGGTGCGCTTAACTAGCTGGTATCAGAGCTACACGACTTGCCGTCACACCAAAAGCTCAAACTAGTGGTGGAGAGGGATCTCATCGTGTTAATCAGCGGCTACGCCAATAGACCAACCAAATTATAATCTTATAACTGATCAATCAAATTATGATCTTTAAACTGAAATGTTCCATTTTATGACCTTGTATGTGTTCTAGGATTGAAACATGACCGAGATGTGCACACAAAAAATGATTTTCCTCTCATGCCAATTCTTTAAAAATTGATTATGCTAATAGGAAATTCCAAATACGCTTCTTTGTAACTTTTCTTGACATGAATTGGGAAAATGAGAGGACAAGGTTTTCTGTCGGTGATCATTGTCCGAAAGTTTCATCAACACTATTAATGACATAAAACCCTGATCGCTACCTTATTCACTTCATAGAAACTCTTTTCACAATTATGCATGTAATCGATGAAATGAGGAACAATAAACTTAGAAGTTCATTGTAAAATATATGTACATTTCGACATTAAAACTTGTGCAAGTCTCCCTCCATATATATATATATATATATATATATATATATATATATATATATATATATATATATATATATATATATATATGTTTCCTTGACAACTACCTCTTAACACCCACTTTCTGCTTCGCACGGTTGACACAAATGGCATGCACTACATACATTCCTTGTTGTAAGAAAGGGGATTTTTCCATAGGTCATAGGTTCCCCCACCCTCTTCCACACCAATACACTTCTCGTTTTCCAATTGCTTTCTTCATACCCTCTCTTCCTCCTCTAATACTCATCTCCCTTAATTTTAACTTTTTCAACACATCCCCATTCAAAGTTTCCATCACACATTTCATTGCTAGTTGATAAGAAGGGGACGAGGTTTGTTTCACATTTTTCCTTTTTCTTGTCATACGCATCTAGACGAAAGCAAAAGCAGGTACACAAAAATTGTTCTTTTTTCCCAAAAATTTTAATCTTCATTTTTTATTTCATTTTCTTCGAATTCAGGCCTAAATGTAACCTGAGTTTCCAAAGGAATATGTCCCTTCCGGTTCCCTTTGCTTCTTTGCTATGCAAATAAAGGCCATTCGCTGTGTGTTTCCCATTCTCAGTACTCTCCTTTATCTCTCTGGTGCGACCTCTGTGTGAAGTGTGTTGGATTCCGTCATGGGAGAAGTGTTTCCAAGCTTTCATGTCTTCATAAATCACAGAGGGCCTGACGTCAAGAAAACTCTTGCCAGCCTCATTGATCGCGATCTCGACAAGTATGGACTGCGCGTTTTTCTTGACAAGCAAGAACTGCAGACGGGATATTTATTAAACCCCGCAATAACAAAGGCTATCACCAGTGCCTCTGTTCATATTGCCATTTTCTCTCGCAGATACGCCGAATCTACTTGGTGCTTGAATGAGTTGTTATATATGTTGGCTTGTCTTGGCGCCAAGATTATTCCCATCTTCTATGACATTAAACCTTCAGACCTCCGCTATATTGACAAGGGAGCTTATGCCGAAGCCTTTCGCAATCATAGGAACAGCGGCAGGGTTGACATCTCAGTGGTGGAGAAATGGGTAAATGCCCTGATCAATGTCTCCAGTATCTCTGGCTTGGAGTTCAGGAAGGACGAAGAGTGAGTATTTACTTGCCTGGAAATGATTAAAGTAAAGACAGTTTCGAAACTTTAATTTTGATCTTCCCCATGTTTAAATGACCATTTGGGTTATGTTTCAGCGACCTCGGAGAGTTTTTGGACAGAATCGTGGACGTTGTGTTAAAAGAGGTGAAAATGGAACCGCTAGATGTAGCTGTATATCCTGTGGGACTCTTTCACGCCGCAGAGCATTTCCAAAATGAGGTTTTGAAACAAACTGAATTAAGTGAGGTAATCACTGTGGGGATTGTGGGACTTGGCGGATCTGGTAAGTCAACTCTTGTTACCCATCTCTACAACACAAAGCGTTCCGAATTCAAAAGATCTTGCTTCATATCTGATGTCCGTAAAAGGGATTTAGCATCTTTGCAGCAAACACTTCTTGCTGATCTGCTGGGTTATGGTAAATTGCATATTGAGAATACCCGTCAAGGGAGGAGTTTCCTCCGAGAGCGTCTCCGAGGGTTTCCACGAGTTCTGATTGTCTTTGATGACATAGATAATGCAGAGCAAATAGAGAATTTGTTATTAGTAAAGGATGTCCTCGGAAATGGCAGTCTTATTTTGGTTACATCTCGTGATAGAGATTTACTTGCGCGCTATCAAATAAGTAAATTATATGATGTGAAACTATTAGATGTGAAAGAGGCGCAAGAGCTCTTCTGCCGCGACGCTTTCCATCAGCCAAAACCCCTTAAAGATCTTGAAGATCTGGTGGCAGAGTTGGTCGACATCTGTGGTGGCTTCCCTTTGGCTTTGAAAGTTTTGGGTGGGCAGCTCTGTGCAAATCGCGACAGAAACTACTGGATGCGGCAATTACAAAACTTCCGAGCACACATGCCAGACAATATATTACAGGAGGTCCTCAAAAGTAGTTATGACTCTCTCAAGAATGAAGAGAAAGAGGCGTTTTTAGATCTTGCCTTTTTCTTAGACGAAGAAGATAAAGATCTTGCGGGGAGGGTTTTGGAAGGATTGGTCGATTACAGCGGTCTTGACTGCCTTGACATTCTCCACCGAAAATGCCTTGTGGAATTTGAAATTGCAGATGTTGATTTCAATGTTGAAATCGAAGCGCTACCTCCTAATGTAAGAATTCCTGCCTAACTTATTAATATTCAATCGTGTAAATGTGAAACCAATTTTTTCAATCTCACCGTTAAGACCAGACCTCCTTGACCAAGCATTTCTAAATAGGATTGTTTTTCCATTTTATAGCTAATGAATTTCTTGTCAGAGAAAATTTGAGCCCTTCAATATTACGGCTTGGAAAAGACCAAAAGGAAACTTGAAAATAAAAATGCACGATTTGGTAAGAGAGTTGGCAAGACAATTGGGTAGAGAACTGTCTCCCCTTCGTCTTTGTTGCAGAAATGATATAAATATAATGATTTCCGCACAGGTATTCTTCACAACATTGTTTTATGTTTTAACTTAATTACCAGTTCGCATTTTATTAGATATTTTTTTGATTAAAGGATAACTATCCTGAGTCTTGCGACAACAATTGCAAGATCAGGGGCACAGAATATCTGGATTATTATATATTTCTCACTCACTCATTTTAATGTCGTGAGTTGCAGTCTTATGAGCCCTGCAATGTACGAGGAACTCGTGGAGATGAGTGGGACCTTGAGTTTGCATTCTTATTACGGAATCAAATTATATGTGGATTGAAAGTTCTGGTGCTTCAACATTCCTTGGTAACTAGTGGTTTATCCGGAGATTTGGTATGGCTACGCATGCGGAAATTTAACTGCAATGACATTCTTTCCAGTCGACTTTCACTAAGAGATTTAAGAGTGCTGGAACTTACTGATGTGGACTATCAAGATTTGCACCGATTATCTCGTAGTGAGGTAAGTACATTCTTTCTTAGAGCACACTTAAATTTAGTCATATTCATCACAATTAACAGAGTATTGGTATCACAGCCTCCTCCACAGCTACGTGAATTGACGGTTACTCTTACAGAAAAGTATCCAGCTGCAAACTACGGTCAAAGCACTACAAGCGCTTCGGGCAGCGGGTTTGACCAAAGCTCAAAAAAGTCATCCTTACAGTTAGCTCATATGAGTGGATCATTCCCAAATAATTTCGGGAAGGGGTTCCTGGTAAACAAATTTCAGCCCTGGTTAGGAAAGCTGAAAAATTTGGCTAAGATAGTTTTGAAAAATATCGAAGGCATGTCGTCACTTCCAATTAAATTTGAGGAATCAAGAAACCTTAGACATGTAGATCTATCTGGTTGCCGTGATTTGGAAGAGTTACCACACTCTTTTACTGAATTATTGCAACTTCAACATTTAGCATTGAGGGATTGTAACAAGCTGCTTCTCCAGGATTTGGGCAAAATCTCGACGTTGGAGTACCTTGATTTTGGAGGCTGTTATATGTTAAAGCAGTTGCCGAGGGGAACCATTGCTCAGAGATCATTAAAGTATTTAAATTTACTAAATACTAGAATTGAACATTTACCTGAACATTTTGAACAACTGAAAAATCTGGAGCAACTATATATAGGGACCCATGTGCTGAGGAGTTTACCATCTTCATTGAATAATTTGAGGGAGTTAACAGACTTGATTTTGTGGGGATGCTTAAATCTCTGTGATATTAGCAAATCTGTTGAACAGTTAATGCATCTGGAAAGGTTAAGCATACGTAACTCTGGAGTGAGTACCTTTCCAGATGCTATTGTATGTATGAATATCAAAGTTCTAGATGTACAGCATTGTCCTACACTGAACGAGGAGCTCAAAATCACAGGAGATGCAGGTAAGATGCCATTGAATAGTTTCCAGACCGAGGGAAGTGTTGATCACAGGGAGTTGGCCTTGAAAGTTGACCATGACAACCGCTTAAGTAGTTTAACAATCTTAGTGATGAAACATTGCTCTATGTCCAAGATATGCATTTCTACGGGCAGAATTTTTTTTCCCAATCTTGAAATGGTTGATCTGTCAAACAATCAACGTTTGTCAGCAATTGAAGGCTTACCAGGCAGTTTGATAAGACTGAACCTGATGAATTGTCCAGCATTGAAAACACTGACATGCCTTTTCAATCTGGCAAGTCTTAAATGTCTGAATATAAGTGGATGTGACGGACTAGAAACTCTTAATGTGAAAGGTCTAGTCTCTATGGAAGTAATAAAAGCCGAAGAGTGTTGGAAGCTGCAGAGCATTGAGGGACTGGGTGAATTGCAAAACTTATCTCATTTTCAGATTTCAAAAGACAATATTGTCTGTAGAGACATTCTGGTGAGCGGGCCAAAATATTTCAAACTGTTTCTCTTTTAAATTAAAAAAATGATTATAGAGTACAATAAATTTCCAGAACAGTTTATCCCACCGCCCACATACGATTGTAAAACTTTTAACCGTTTGAAATATATGCAGAAATTGCCTTCCAGTATTTCAACTGCCATTCTTTGCGGAAAAATCGGCGACGACGCGGGCTTTGACAGAATGGTGGGTCCCCACTCCCCACCACTTCGAGTCCAAATTTTAAATTTTATCAGGTGCTATACTCATCTTTTTAACAAAAAATTGTGAAATGAGCAGGTTACATCTGCGCGCAGTTTTCCGCATGTTCAGATAAAGGACATCCCTCCCGTGGAACTGAACGAAGGATTTCCTTTCTCAATGTTCATAGAAGATGCGAGATCAGAGGGTGCAATTCTGGTGTGCCTTATTGCAGAGATGGGTTGCAAGTTTGAAGTCACATTAGGTAGTCATACTTACAACACCGGCTCCAGTATTATGGATCACCGGAACATATGTGAGGCGGTGGCACACATGTTGATGTGGACAAAAGATTCAGAAGTTTTTAAAGACTTAAAATTCTGCAACGAGGAGGCACTGTATTGCAACATCAAGCTACTACCCGATCCATCAGAATTTCAAAAAGCACTGGACGAAGCAGTCGTACCGTATCCCCCTATTTCTCATGTCCAAGGGGACGCGTGTGCAACATCAACATACGGCGGAGTAGTGAAGAAGGGATGCATTGTGATGACCAAAACTTTAGACCTCTGCAAACAAATGTTGGAAGTCGTGGGAGTAAGGCTCACATGTTTTTAGCGTGGAGAGGCACGGTTTACTAACTTTCCCATCTAATTTTATAACAAATTTTGGTGCATTATATTCCATGAACGTAATCTCGGTTACAAATTTTTAATTTTTAGATTTGTTAACTCATCAACTCATCATTATTAGTTCATACTTCAAACATAAAAGTTTATTTTTGAAATTTTGTCTTAAAGTTGTATATTTAATATCTAAAATTATCTTAAAATATTTTTTTGTTTGTTGGCAGAGTTTTACATCAGGTTTATAACAAGAAGATATTGATAGCATAAGTTCCACCTACACAATACTAAATGAACTTGCAGAATAGCGGATAATGCTTCACGACTTGGGATGAAGACACATTGTATGATAGATATAAGTAACATTGGCGACTCTATATAAAAGATATAGTTTGTAAAAAATATGAGAGTCAAAGACATATCGATAGGTTATGTTGGAGTGTGACTCTGTATAGCACGAGTGTATATGTGTATTTGTAAGTGTGAGGGTAGAGTAGAGTATGTGCAAGGTGGAGTAGAAGTAAAATGTTAATGTGGAATTTGGAAAGTATATGTATTCTTAAGGTGTACACAATTTAAACAATGTATCTGATTATTGAGACATAAATAAAAATGGGTTAGAGTGGAGAAATTATGTGTCTATGAATTTTATTTCATTATTATTACACTATATATGTTGAATCCATAGACCTACTTTAAAATTCATTTTACATCTATATTCACATTTATGAAAAATATATCGTATCCACCTTTGTACATGCAAACTCTAATTGGAATAGAAGATTATAATATAAAACAATCACACACACTTTATGTCAATATTTGGTGTTTGAGCCTAGGTTTTGTTAAATAATCTCTAGGCGCATATACCTACTACTATTCTAGAAATCTCTATTATCTAAACTAGAAAATTGGTGGGAGGAAAATTGAAAAACTTTCTATAATACAAAGTTAAAAAAAATTGGTGGGAGGGAAGACGAGGATTTTTAATGTCCTTTCCTAACTTATTGTGGCCATGGACTCTGAGAATCCTAAGCAGCTGAGTGGTCCAAAAATCAATTGTAGGAGCCATTTAAGTAGAATAAAGAAAAACTTCCAAAACTTGAAGAAGTAGATGAACCGTAAACCCACATTGTTGGTTACTAGAATGATACCACACTTGATTTGTTTATTATTACGTGCACAAAACAAGGCTAGACGAGATTCAACAAAAATAATGCCAAGTTTCTAAAAGGGAAAAGAGGAGTAATTTTAGAAAAGATCTCTTTCATCTAAATTATTTGAATTGAGAACGTATAAATAAGGAGTTATGGTCAGTTCATTTAGGGAAAGGCATCTACATGATGATACGTGGGAAATGGGGTGATCCCAAAAGATGCCATATTTTAAAGATGATCTAGGTTGATAATTAAGGGGAAATGAATAGGGAAGAAAAAAATAAAGAAAAATATTAGAAGAGATTGAAGATATTAGAATTAACTTTATAATTAAGACAAGAAGAAAGGATTAAAGGAAGAGACAAGTACAATAAGAAAATAGGAAAGAATAATATTATATTATGGGACACCAAAAGAAGATAAAAAAGAAGAAGGTAGGAACAATGGAAAAAAATGGGAAGTAATGAGGAGAATATTAGATTAGTGAAAGAAAATTAAAAATTAAGGGAAAGTATGGCAAAAAATAAGAATGTAATGAGAAGAAAGAATGAAACAAATCAGCCTAAAAAGAGATAAAATGGGGAGTTCAATGAAACAAAAGAAATCAATCATACTCCACTAGGATGATACTCAACAACACACTTTGACCTTCTCACTAAACATTAATGGAAATAACCCTAAATTAAGAACTATAGTTATTATCAAGAGTCGCAATACGATTAGTCCCTGCCCTAATATTGAATTGTTTGACAAGATTTCCACTCATGTTCTAAGTTAATGAAAAGTATGCAAGAAATCAAAAAACATCAAAATATGGGAGGGTTTAAATGACCTCTTAATGTAGATGACTATAAAGGTGGTATGGGTACAAGAGAAGAGATACTTTTCGCTGCGAGCTTCAATGACCTGTACAACAAAGAGAACTACAACATGAAAAATATTAGTAATAAAGAGGGAGGGTTTCCCCACGAAGTCGGTTTCGAGAAGTGAAAACTTCCTAGGATGGATGTCAACCCTGTTCTGAGAACAAAGATATATAATTGATAATGGATGGGAGTATACATATAATAAATTTGAAACTAAGATTTGATAAGTTAAAGATACTGAAATAAAGGATCTGATAATGAAATTGCTAAGAAATAAACCAAACGTGTGCGGGTCGATGGTGACCCAGGTTTAACTGGTATGGTCGACGAAAACTAGAGCATAGATGATCCAAAGTCTGCAGAAACAAAGTTGAAGGCTTACGCTGGAATGTTGGGATTGATTTTAGGATTCTGATGGGATGGGTGGGATACAAAGGGTGGCTAATTTGTTGAGGATGGAGGCTGAGTCGATGGTGATCAGGCTGGGTCAATAGTGACCGAAGCAGGATATGGGAACTTGATAACATAATGGGATAAAAAGGCGGATCTATGAATGATCAAAGATAGCTGAAAGGGTGGGCAACACTCCAAGGAAGCCTATAAAACAAAAATGAAAATGCATGAACAAGATCTCCAAGAAATCTTTAAAATGTTCCAAGTTCCAAAGACAACATGCAAGGGGATAAGAATATGATCCAGCTAATGACAGAAACTTGAAAAACGATGCAGGAGGTAATAATCATGAAAAGATACTAGGAATCTCAAAGTTTCAACCCTTAGAAAGGTGAGGTGAATGTGGTTATAAAGGCTCAATGGGGACTCAGGTGAAACATAGGAAACTACAACAGACAAGGGTAAAGTTATGGATAAGATGCAGATTTCGATGCAAAAGAGGCCAAAATTGGATGAGAGGGTGGTGTTTGACCGTTTTAAAGTGTGTTAATGAGGCATGTGGGGGAATAAAGGATGGTGGAATGATGAGGGAGAGTAATGATGGTAGTGAGTGATCCTATAAAGGATTAAATGAGGGGGAAATGATTAAAGATAATGGGGATAAATGAAGGGTATTAAATGAGGGATTTAGGATGGTATTAGGGCAAGTGATAGGATTAGAGATAAATTAAATAGGTTTAGGGAAATAACAATAAGGATTAATAATTTAAAATAAGTATTAATATGGGGGAAGTGGGAATCATGGAGAATAGGTGGGATGGTAGATATTTAAAAAGTGGGAAGGGTAGGATGTCCCAAACAAAGGGGATGACCATTGATAGGATAAAACACAAAAGAAAAGGTAAAAGTATGGCAATGAGCTTGGAAACACATTGGTAGGGATATAACACAACATGTAGCGGAGGCCACGTGAACATCCTATGGAACCTGTGAGTGGGAAAAGATGAATGCAAGATGGAGGGAATCTAAAGGGAAACCACTCAGATGGATGTGCAATCCGTGGAACCAACAGGTTAGTGGTAGATATAAAATTATGTGCAAACAAATGTGAGGGTGGTCAAACAATGGTCGGGAAATGTTGGACCCCTAATTTAACTAAGTACCTAAGGCGTGAGGCTTTGTGGCGCGCGGAAGCAGGGCATGAAGGTGCGCGCGAAAGTAGTTGTTAGAGATACGCGAAGGCTCGCGCCTAGGCAGGAAGGATTCGAGACTTAGTGAGTTTTGGACAAAAGGAAAGGATGTGTTTAGGGAATGAATGAAAAAGTGACCAGATACATATATGAATAAGCTTTGGAGACTTGCAGCTCAAAAAAATGATATTCTAGGGCATCGATACAATTATCATGAAAAGATAAAGAGCTGAGTTTTTTATGGTTTAGCTGGCACATGCATGCTAAAGACACTCGATTAAGGGAGACACATTATGACATTTGGCATGTTCATGGGTAGTGGGAGGGAAATCATAAAAGATTCATTCAGGCTTTCTCATGTAATGGTTTGAGAAGACATTAGGTGGTGGTAGAATATGGGGGGGGGGGGGGGAGAGAGAGAGAGAGAGAGAGAGAGGAGAGAGAGAGGAGAGGAGAGAGGAGAGAGAGAGAGAGAGAGAAAGAGAGAGAGAGACAAAGATAGCTAGAAAATATATCTAACAAATAATTGTAAGCTCTATAGGAAAGAAAATATAGAGAGCATGTTGAAGCTATGCTATTGAAAATTTCTCTATACATGGAACTCTTTTGATGTAATCTTAGCTACTGTTATTTGATAAATGAATATAATGGAATGATTCTGCATCATCTGTAATATGAATCTTGATCTATGCATTTCCTTTTATGTTCATGGACGTAATATAGGTTTTCTTGATGTTAATCATGATTTAGCTCCACTTCCCTTGTAGTATGATCATGATATTCTATGTTCTAATGCATTAGACTAGGATTTATGGCTTAAACATCTTGATCCCAAGAATGTGTGTGTTCATTCTCTATTTGTGTAAATACCCCCTTATCAAGGGAGAACATTCTCATGAAGCTCACATAAAGGAGGGGCTCAATGCATGCTCCTGCTTTGGGTGAGATTCTAGACTAGCTTGGATGATGTGCCGACGTGCTTGGGGTTGATTGATGAAGCAAAGGGTAAATAGAGACTACATTTTGGTTCTGTTGTCAGGACATATTTTTGAAGTTGTTGTGAGAATGGTACATGATGATGGAACGCTTGACCTTGGATAGTGTTGAACCATGGCTTAAAATCATAGAACAAGAGTATGCTCAGAGGTTTAATACTGGATTTGAGTTTGATGCACGTAAAATGGTAGAGGAACACCTATATCATGAGTTATATGAGAAATTATTTTGTTGTTTCCTAGTGGGGTTGTATGAATGCATTTCAGCATATGCATCTACGTCGAGTTGGTACTATAGAGCTCATGTATGGACCCAAGATGAGTATCAGATGTTGCATGATGCTGATCTGACTTGGACCCGTGTTGTTGATCACTGGTGGAGTAGAGTGCTGACTAGTTATACCTTGGAATACATTATTTCTATGTATTCTTTCCCAGATATTTCTGAGTTTGAGTTCTTGAGGGAGCCTAGAGGATCATTCTTACATGTTATCCCTTTAGCTATCAAGATCTTTGTCATTACTTTGAGTTTGGAAGCTTTTCCTATGGCTGGCTAAAGTCCTGTTAGGCACAGGGCACAGAAGCAAGTGTGGTGAAAGATGACGGATCCTACGGTGAAGAGAGAAGAGAGGCGACTCAAGTATGATGAAGCACGAGAGATGGATTTATCGAGACAACATGAGGTTGCTAGAGTGATGGAGATACAAAGATAGACGTTGCGGGAAGGATTTGAGGTATGCACAAAAGGAATGAGACCCGAGCAGTATGTGCTACCCCATCTTGGAAAGCGTAGGAGAGTCACCCCCTCAGATTTTGGTGAAATTTCATTACGTGAAGAAAGGAGGGTCGTACGCATGCATCTCAACCTACTTGGTGACCAAACCCTGACGCTTAGCCTTCTATTTCTTAAGGAAAACTTTGCTCATTTGATTGCTAGATGTGTTGATATTAGTGGTCAAGTGTCTGTGAAGATCAATACGCACCATGACAGTGGGCTGTGAAATTTTCCACGGTGATCATGATTAAAGTATGTGTCTACTACTGTAATGCGCAATCCATAAGAATGTATCTTGCTATTGTAGGATTTTTACTTCAAGTACTCATGAAACCAAGGATTACAGATTGATTGACCATATACTTGATGCCATTGATACTGGTGTATGCCATACTAGTATTACAAGCAGTTCCAAGGAAGATGGTCGTAATTATGAAGGGCTCACAGATGGAGGTGGTCACAGAAGAGGATTTGGCGGAGGATTTAGAGGCCATGGAAACTGCGAAGGCAGAAGAAGTGAGTTCTTGTGTGGGACTTTTTACAATTGTGGGTCTACGGAATAGTATAAGTGCAAGTGTCTCGACTTGTTATAGTGCTCTTGGTGTGGAAAGAAGCACAAGTATGAGGATTTCCCATAATTATTTGAACACACGATCCAACAACAACAGAAGGACAAAGGTGTCAGGATGGTATGTGTAAATAAATTTGATTCACAGTGGATGTCAAGGGTGGCACGTGAATCAGAGTTAGAACTTATATTGTGACAATGAGGGTTGAGGCTACACGTGCCAAGGAGATACTAAAGTAGAGACCATTGATTACTAGAGAATAGGTGGATCATGGGAAGTATTCAGACCCTGTTCATAAAAAAGAAGTCTATCAGGAAACCATGGATGTGATTTGAAGCCTATAATGAGATATCCAATGCCTAAAGGAGAAATCACGACAGTTAGAGAAAAATAAGAGAGTTGAGGCGCCACAAAAGAATCTGGATGAAGTCAGGGAGATATGCAAGATGCTGAGGTAAGAGAATATCATCCCTTTGCTAGGATAATAGCTACGAGAGAAAGTACCGCATGCTAGAGAAGAACGTGAGTGACAGGTCTTGCATGCTAACCTTCCTCCTCACAACATAGACTATGATAAGGAGATTACCTTGAATGCAGTAGTTGATGTATGGATCTTGAGTAATATTTTGATTGACACGGGTGTGGAAGTTAATGTTCTCACATGAGATGCATGGAATCAAATGGGAAGGTCCCCCAATACAACCATCTTCAAATGTGTTGTACATAGCTAACAAGACAAAGGCAATGGTCATTGATATCTTAAAGGATGTTGTTATCACTATCCAAGGGGTGAAATTCACTGGAGACTTCGAAGTCTTAGCGCTTTCCAAGGCGGAAAACTTCCCAGTGTTACTTGGGTGCCCCTGGTGCTATAAAAATAATGCGGACTTAGGTTTCAATAAGGAATATATAAGTTTTGAGAATAAGGAGGAACGCGTTATCATCCCTCTGACAGATGGCAAGTTAGTCCCTTATATTGAGCCCTTGGGAGAAGAAGACCTAGATAGAATCTATGTGCACACTATTAGAGACCCCAAGGTAGTGCATCCGACAACAGAAGATGTTATTCAGTGGGAAAAAGCTCAATTTATAAGTGATACCACTAGTGTGGCATGTGACAATTGGGTACATGGGACATATGAGTTAATCTAAAGGAAAATAAGAGGCTCTATTACAAGAGTGACAAAGGTGTGCCCACTTAGGTGCCTGAGAGGAAAACTGATGGGTGTTGTTATTCCCTTCATTTAATCAACTCTTTGTTGATGTCATATTCAAACCAAATCTATTTTTAAATCTATATGCAACAATAAGAATCTTAGCAATCTAGTAATTGATTGTAGGTATTTTGTATTTTCTGGGGGATATTTTCAATGTCTTAAGGAATTCTTGATTAAAAACCTTATTGGAATCAAACTATGAAAACCTGTTGGAAGTAAACACACTTTACAAAAATGAATTGTTGGAAATAAACACACTTTACAAAAATGAATTGCTGGAAATAAACACACTTTACAAAAATGAATTGCTGGAAATAAACACACTTTTCCTTGGAAGTAAACACACTTTGCAGAAATGAATTGATTGGAAATAAACAAACATTATAGAAATAAACACACAATTGAGAATGCTTGGAAAATGATTGAAAAGAAATAAGAACTTAATCTAGAACACCTACAGTGACAAGGCTATAATAGATTCCAACTTAAGGAATTGAAAGCGATACCGAATTAACAAATCTAACGTATTTGCTTTAAAAATATAAATACCAACAAAAACGAGTATCCTGGTTCTTGGAGGGGTGGGCCCTTGCTCCACCTCAAAACAGTATTGGACAACTTAATCTTCTCTCAAAACAAAATTGGCTATTTTATTGATAAAATTTTATGCATTACAAAAATGTCTTCGATCTATGTGTATCAATCTATATCTATATCCTATTCTATATCTATATTCCTATATATAATCTATCTATAGGTCTGTATATATATACTTCTTCCAGAGGTGTATTTATGGCTGTAACTGTTCCACTAATACAATGAAACTGAATCGTTCCCAGAATAGATGTTGAATTAGAACATGGCTAGACATATAATTGCGTGATAATTATCCTGGATCTACAAGTATGGAGAGTCAGAAGTCTTCTAATATGCTCCTAATTAATAGGATCATTGATTTGATAAATCATCGGCCATTTGGAATAGATTCTTATTGGTTTCGTAACTTTAGAAGATTTCTGGAACTAAAGGAAATTGTTCCAGGTCTAACAGAGAGAGTTCCGGAGCTATCTGCAAGAGTTCCAGAACTAATTCCGATAATTCTGGAACTAAGTACTAGAGTTCCAGAACTAAGTGACAAAACTTGTGACTATGTAATGGAGTTCTAGAACTATGTCTATCAGTTCCGGAACTAAACCGTATTGATTCCAATGCTTCCAAGAACATGAAATTTTCTTCATATTTGTTCTTCTGCTTGATTTTGACCTGTTTTATTACAAAATTGAGTTTCCAAAACACTTTGTTATGAATTACAGAGCTTTTAAATGTTAGAATCGTAATAAAAAAAAGATGGACAATTACATCCTAACTCATATCAGATCAAACAAAAGTCACAAAATGCAGTCAAACTTAATAAAAAGGAGAGTAACATGAGATAATTTATTATACATTTAATGGGCATATTCTTGCCTCATCATTTCCCCCATACTTGTTTATAATTCCCTTTACAAACTTTACTCTTCAACTTTGGGGTTATATATTTTGCATTCCATTTGATTGCTTAGGTCAAATGGCTAGAACTGAATATCCCAATGCTTTAATTCAGAAGGTACTATACCCTACTCCTGCTTCTACTTTCTTCATCCATGCCTCAAATTCAATGGGATCTTGTGGCTCTCTGTTCTGCCATGGTGACATGGAGGTGAGAAGGAGTGGAGGTATTTTTCTCATTCCCATCCATATTCCTATGTTCTTTTCATTGATCTAAGGACTTAGCGTAATAAGGATTTTTCTCTATGAAAAATCTAGATTAAGTTTGTGGGAGATATTACTTCCCTTCTTCTCAATGCCACCGTGAAAAATTCCCATCTTTTCAAACATGCCTCATAAATATCTTCAAAATTTTCCTCTTCATAAGAGGTGAAGGCATTAATACTTATCTGCAAATTGGCAAGATAAGGTTCCTTGAACCTTTTATCAAATGCATGGGCTTTGAAATGTGTAGTAAAGGCAGATGGTTTACCATAATGAATCCTCATACAGAGACCAGATGAACTAGCCTTTAACAGATGATCTAACTCCCTTTCCTTCCCTGAAATTTGATTTTGAAGAACAGAAACAAATGCATTAAGATGGCTCTCCCCTACATAAAAATTGATCATAAAACCCGAGTTCTTTTCCAGCATGAAATTGCAGAGATAGAATTCACAGAGAAGATTTTTCTGCTCTGCATTGGCTAAGGAATAGACTACTGTGAAATTAGCTTCATCTTTTATTTCATGTGGAAGGCCACATGCTATCCTTGACAACTTTCAATGAATGAATTGTTCCTCCAAAAACACACTATATGCAGGAGAAGGTCTCCTGCATGCAAGCAATTTCTCACTCATCATGCAAACCATTTGTATTTTCACAAAATATTTAAATTTGATGTTTTCTTCTTTTTTAAAAATTTCTTCCCATTCTTTTCTTGCTTTCTTCTCTTCTTATATATTGCTTTTTAAGTCCTCATTGGATGTCTTGGCTTCACTGAGCTCTCTACAAGTATCATCCCATAGTTGTCTAAGTGGCCAATAAGTTAATTCAGTTTGTGTAGAGATTGTTGACAAAGCAATTTGTTTTCTGGAATTTTGACATTCTTCCTCTTTCTCCATTATCTGTTGCTTAACTCTTATCAATTACTTAGTCTTGTTAGTAAGCTGAGTTGATAATTCCCCAATAACCATTTCTCACTGTTCCAATTTATGTTTGAGAAAATTCAACTCCTCATCCTTTTCTCTAATAATGAGTTCTGCTCTGGAAAAAAATAAACCCTGTTTAACTTGTTTTTCTTCTTTCTCTGAAATTTCTTGGGGAGTTGAGCATTCTTCTTCTACCAAAGGAAATTTCCCTTTTCATCTCCAAGATGCAAACTCTTCTTTTTCATGTGATAATTCTACTGGCTCACCCAATTCTTGAAGAACATGTTCCTCAAATATATCATCTTCTTTTTCTATCTTTGTTTGGCTTAGTCCAGGAGGAGTCATGGCCATGCTACCCAAAATATCAGTAGCTTACTTTTCCAGCCCTTCTTGATCTTCCATTTCCTCTGGAATTTCTCTAGACATTTTATGAATTCTCCTTCTTTAAGGAGCCTCAAAATGTATAGAAATGGGTCTCCTCCTAGAGCTTCTTCTGATTTTCACCTCTTGCTCTTGCCTAGGTGAACTGTCACTATCAGAGATAGATATTAGTTCTCCTGTGGCTACTGTAGAGGAAGGAATTCCTTCAGAAGGCACAATAGGTTCTACAGTTTTAGTCCTTCCAAATCTTCTTCTTTTTGGTATTTCCTCTCCACCTAGTTCTTTCTATTCCTCTACAGTGGCATCAATTTCCAAATTAATTGCAGGAGCAAAAGGATTTGCTATCACTCTCCTGAGAATATCAGGGCTCTGCTTAAACTTGCTAAGAAATTTCTCCCACATTTCCTCTCCATTTTCTTTGAAAGGAAATGGTGCTGGCATATTAAATTCACTAACCCATGATGTCTGATTGTTCCCACACCCCAGGAATACCTCTAGGCCATTTTATGGATGGAATCAAAAATAAACCCTGGAAGGTTTACTATATATTTTGGTTTTATAGCTCCATATCTAAGGTATATGAGGATCTTCAGAACTTCTCTTCCTACTGACCCAAATTGACCATCACAGGTTAAATACTTGACTATCCAAAATGACACTCTATCAAAGGGTTTGGGGAAGCTGGCCCTTCTAACCCCTTTTATGATTTTCTTCGTGTTGTAAATATATTGGGGTTCAACTTCCCCCTTTTTCAGCAAGGTTTCAACTAGTTCTTTTAATGTCCCTCTGACAGGGTTTGGGAAAAGCACAATTGGCACTCCAGATATATTACTTATTTATTTCACAGAAAAAGGAATGAAAAAAATTCTGAAAATTTTCTTGGATTGTTCTAAATTTATAATGAATTCTCTTACCAATTCATCATTATACTTAGGGAACTTCCTCAGAAATTCCAGCCATCTTGCCTGTTGAAAGATAGCTTCCACTTCTTCATTTGTAATGAGATGGGTATCATCCTATGGTTCCGAATTCTTTTTGATCCCCATGATATAGAAGTGATTCAAATTTGTTCTCCTTTAACCTTGTGTGGGTTGGATGAAGAAATCTTCACTTAGCTACGGAACTGATGAATTTAGCTATGGAATTACTGTACTTAGCTACATAACTTTTGTGTTGAAGTTTCTCTGCAACTAGTTTTCACTTTGTTGGTTCCACACTAAGGATAACTCATTATAACTATGCTACCAATTTATTCCATCAATATATTTCTCATGATTACTCACTTTTAATCATGATGTACAATAGATGACTCATCATATTAACTTTTAAATCAAATCTAATCACACATGCGAACTTTTAATCTAACCTTTAATAAGTTAAAGACATAATTACCATCCTTGATGATGCAATCCCTCCGCCATGATGACTCATCATTCCTAAAAAGTGAAACAAAAGGAAAATAGTTAGAAAAAGTTGGAATTCCAAAGAATTTTTTAAATTTTGAATTAGCCATTTATTTGAGAAGGTCAACCGCCATTGCTGGTTTTCAATTGTTCTCTGAGAGAAACTTTTGTTTTTGGGGAAGAGAACGCCATTTACTGGTTTTCACTCTCTTCCATTGTTTTTTCTTTTTTATTTCTTTTTTGGGGAAGAGAATGCCATTTACTAGTTTTCATTCTCTTTCCTTTATTCTAGATCTATCCATCTGATTATTTGATCATTTTAGAAGAACTGGATTATTCCATATGATCAAACTGTTTATCTGCTTCAATCTGCCTCAAGAATTCATCCTTGGTAGGAGGCTTCCTATAAAGCTTTAGCCCTATGACCATTGACCAAAAGTGTTCTTTTGTTGCCCTCAATGGGAAGTAACTGAATAGAACCATTGTCAAATATTTATTTAATCTGAGAGGGTCCCAACCATTTGATTCTCAATTTTCCTTTGAATTGTTGGTATTTAGAATCAAACAGTAATGCCTAGTCCCCTACTTTGAATTTCCTTTTCTTGATATCATTTCTTCCTTTGATCTTGGATTATCTCTATCTGCTGAAGTGCTTCCATCCTCAATTCATCCAACTCATTGAGCTGAGGGATTCTCTCCTTTTGAGTTGCATCTAACTCAATACCTACCTTAACTGTTGTCCTCAATGTTTGTAGTTCAAAATCAATAGGAAACAAGGGATTTTTCCCATAGACTAACTCATATGGTGAAAACCCTGTTGTAGTTTTACAAGTTGTATTGTAAGCCCAAATAGTTTCAGGTAGTCTCTTTAACCAATCTCTTTTTCCTGATTCAACTGTTTTGGTAAGGATTTTTTCCAATTATTTGTTCGTTACTTCAGCTTGTCCATTTGATTGTGGGTGATAGGGAGATGACTTCCTATGATTGATCTGATAATACATTGTGAAATCTTGGATCATATTAGACATAAATTGTGGTCCCTGGTCTAAAACTATGCTCCTTGGTGCTCCAAACTTTACCATAATTCTGTGCCAAAGGAAATCAACAACTGCTTCTTTAGTGGCATTTTTTAAAGCCTGCACTTCTACCCACTTTATCACATAATCAGTACACACAAGAATATGTTCCTTTCCTTGTGAAGAAGGAATAAAGGGACCAAAAAAATCTAACCCCCATCTCTTAAATGGTTCAATCACTACTTGAGGTTGCAGAGGCATTTCATTGGTAAAGGTTGGTTGTCCCATCCTTTGACAAGGATCACACTGCTTGATATATTTCTTCACATCTTTGTACAAAGATGGACAATAATAACCAATTCCAAGTATTTTGTTAGCTATTATTTTCACTAAATAGTGTCCTCCACTTGGTTCATCATGACATGCCTGGAGGATGTCAAATATTTCATCTTTTCTTACACACCTGCGTAAAACCAAATCAGGACCACATTTAAATAGCATTCCATTTAGCCATTTGAATTAAGCATTGGTTTTGATTAAATTATTTATTTGTTTCTTGGTGAAAAAAGGAGGAAACTTCCTTATTGTAAGATAATTTTCCATATTAGCAAACCATGGTGTATCAACTGAAATAACTAAAAATTGTTCATCTGGAAAGTTTTCCTTCATTGGATCTTGCTCCCCTGTAGTGGTTAGTCTTGAAAAGAAATCAACTACCACATTAGATTTACCTGGGTTGTTCATGATGGTAATATCAAATTCTTGTAAAAGCAATAACCATCTAATTATTCTACCTCCAATCATTGGTTTTTTCATTAAATATTTAATTGTTGAGTGATCTGTATGTATAAATATTTTGTACCCTGTAATGTAATGTCTAAACTTATTAATTGCATAGATCACAACTAGAAATTATTTTTCAGTGGTGGTGTAATTTCTTTCAATTGGAGTAAGATTTTTGCTAAGATAATAAATAACATACATTTTCCCTTCTTCATCTTTATGTCCCAAAACTGCACCAATGGAATTATTTGAGGCATCTATCTAGATATGAAAAGGTTTCTCCCAATTAGGTCCTCTCAATATTGGGGCAGTGACTAATCTTTCTTTGATTTCTTCAAAATCATGTTGACACCTTTCATCCAAAAGAAATTCACAGTCCTTGGTAAGCAAATTGAACACGGGGGCAACAATTTTACTAAAATCCTTGATAAAGCATCTATAGTACCCAACATGTCCTAAAAATTACTTGATATCTATGGGGGTTTGAGGAACAGGTAGGTCTGAAATAATTCTGATTTTGTTTTGATCAACCTGAATTCCTCTTTTTGAAATATGGTGTCCTAATACAATCCATTCGTCATCCATCATTAAAAAAAATTCATAGCTAAGAGACAAATTGTGTTGCTCACATCTCATTAATACTCTATCTAAATTTATCAAACCATCATCAAATATTTCTCCATGCACAGTAAAGTCATCCATGTATACCTCAACACAGTCATTTGTTAGGTTTGTAAAAATTTCTAGTACAACTCTTTGGAAGGTTGCTGGAGCATTGCATAATCCAAATGGTAATACCCTATAGGAAAAGGTACCCCACGGACATGTAAATGTAGTGTTACCCTGATCCTCAGCAATAACTCTAATTTGATTGTATCCACTAAAGCCATCCAAGAAGGAAAAGTATTGTTTCCTTGAAATTTTGTCTAAAACTTGATCTATGAATGGTAAGGGAAAATAATCTCTCAGTGTGGCTTTGTTCAGTTCCCTATAGTCAACAAAAATTCTCCATTTTCTGTTCTTTTTAGGGACAATTACAAGAGGAGAAACCCACTGGCTATCTGAGATAGGGTAGATAAAACCTACTTGTAATAGTTTTTCATTTTCTTGTTTGACTATATCCCAATTATCACCCTAAAAAATCCCCTGTTTTGAAGTCAAATTTTGAAAATTTTGAGTCGGTACCTTGGAGTAATGGATCACGTCGAGCCTGGTATTGTTTTCCATTTTCTATTCCATGGATAACAGTTAGAAATTCAGGCATATAGGTGGATTTTTTCCTCTTCTATTTATTTCTTCCCGCAGTCAGGAATGATGGGCGTATATTCCCCATTAATTTTTTCCCCAGCATCCATGAGTAGTACATGGATATCTCTGATTGGATGCGGCAATGACCATGTTTCAAGCAATAATGGAAGCCTCCACGCATCCAAACAACGCAACTCTAAGGGCAGGGCCTAAGGGATAGTCCTCAAATAAGCACAGGCTTTCCACATGTCCCAGGTCCAAAATGGTGATAAAAAATGCCTAAATTGGCTAAGTATGGAAGGTTTAGCAGATGACGCCATGTGCCTCATCGGTGTAACTTCAAGAGTCAAAGCTAGGGGAAGTTCTCAAACTTGTGTCAGTCCTTGATGTGTCCCAGGTCCAAAAAAGATACAAATCCAATTTCTTAAATTGACTAAGTATGAGCGGGTCGACGGAAGCCTCCACGTGCCTCAACGACACAATTTCAGAAGTGAAACCAAAAGGCCAGTTTCCAAATGAGCACCAGCTCGCCACATGGTCAGAGTCAATGGAGAGATATAGTTGGCTGTTAAAAATTCTAGGACCGGTGGAAGGAGTCACGCGTCAGCTCGACACAATTTCAGGAGGCGTATCCAAAGCAGAAACTCAATTGAGTGTCATCTCTCCATGTGTATGGAGGTGAACATAAGTCAAGTGGGAAGTAAGCTCGAATCGGCTAAGTATAAAAGAACCGACGAAGCTCTCCATGTGTCAGGTTGGCACAACTTCAAAGGTAAAATCCAAATGCATCTTCCAAATGAGCGCTAGCTCTCCACGTGTCTAGGGTTAGATATATGGCCCCGCCAAACAAAAGGGAGAAATTCCAATATAAAACCCAAATAGAAAGTCAAGGTGGGGAAGCAGGCCATTAGGGTGATATGAGAATTTTGTCCTTGTTTTCGTTAAAGTAGATTAAATTTAAGAAGTGACCCGCATCCCCACCCATGCCAAGGAAAAAGTCAAATATTAGGCCCGCATCGAAGGTCAAAGTGGGGAAGTGGGCCGGCAAAGTAATTTGTGTTTTTGAGCCCGCATTGATAAAAGGTAAAATTATAAAAGTGACCCACAAGTTTTTCTCCACTCAAGGAAGGCCACGTGTCAAGACCATATCAAAAGTGGGTGAGAGGGCCAAAATGTTCCAAAATGCCATTTCTTCAAAAGGTATAAAATGTAAAAGGCATCCATAGGCCCGCTTCAGTTTAAATCTCTCCCACATGGATGGTTCAAATTTAAATTTTGTAAAAGAAGGGTGGACGGCTACGATTCAATGCATCTGGTTTTGTTGCCAGACATGGAAATGGCCGAGGCATTAGAGAAACTTAGACATCAGTTTCTCGAATCAGTTTTCATCATTCTTGTAACCGAATGTAATCGTTCTTAGAAACTATTTAACGGCTTCTCCATGTTATTGTTCGGGTTGTTGGATCTCAGTACTCTATAAAGTAATAGATTCAAAGTAATCAATACAAAATTTTTCCCCTTTCTTCCTCTACTTTTCTTCTTTCCATGTCTAAAACTTGGGAGTCATCAATCTTTTATGATAAGAAACTTTGTGTTCTTGTTTATATGATTTCTGGAAATTTTTGTCTTTGGAATTATACTGGTTATGAAAGTGAATGATTCTATTCTACATCTCCCTAGTTAAATACGTACAAGGTGATACTATACCATCTATATCTCCTGAAGGTATTGTTATGTTATTCCTTCCTCATCTCCCTAATTCTTCAATCCTTTCATATTGATGATATTTGGGCATAAAAAATTTCAAAGTAGCAGGACTCCACGCTTTGAAATTTGTACATTTGTATATAATTTTTTTTCTTTCTTTCAATAAGGGAACCTCTCGCATTAAAGAGGAGGGAATTGTTGTCCCCTGACCATGGTTTGTTAAACATGTCATTTTAAAAACCCAACAGTTTTTGGCGACTCTACTAGGGATTTTGTTTCAAACGGATCCCTTTATAAAATAACAACTTCAAGATCATTGTTTGTCTAACGACTCTATGGTATACACGTGGGAGGAAATCTCTCGGGGTTGAGGATTCCCATTTTCAACTTTTGGAACAACAAAAATTATCTCTTCCAGCATGAAGTAAGAAAGGGACCCGTTCTACAAGCACACCTCCTACTAAAGACAGAAACTCCAAGGATAGCATTCCTTAGGAACATCTCAGTCCTAATCTTCGTGCTTTTATTCTTGTTGGTGTTTCAATTCCCCTTCATTCAATTTTTCCAAATATGGCTGTTCCTTTGCCTTGGGGACAATATTTTGGGCATCTTTCTCTTCCTCAGCCATTACATGAGTTTCCAAGGGGTAACATGAAAAGTTTTCTCAAGTTCCGAGGTGATGGGAAGGTTTATCCAGATGAACACATTGCAGCCTTCATTGTTGCATGTGGGATTCTTGGGGTTGAACATGAAGATGTCTCTATCAGAATTTTTGTGGAGACATTGCAGGACAATGCTACTGATTGGTTTTATCATCTTCTTGTTGGGACGATCACTAATTGGAATACCATGACAACTCAGTTTTAGCAGCGTTTCAAACCTGCTGAAGATGTGCATGCTCTATTAGCTCAAATCTCTCATATCAAGAAGGAACCATTTGAGCCCATGACGGATTTTGTGGCTAAATTCAACAAACTAATTCATAAAATTCCAAAGAACACTCATCCATTGGATCAAATCCAAAAGTGATTCTTCCTTAATGCCCAGTTACCTGAAGTGAGTTATGCACTACGGAGAGTAAACCTTATAACTCTGGATGTTGATCAGCATTTGGCTATCAGTGTTGAGGATGATTTAATCATGTCTATAAACTGAAAAGAGAATCCTCCAAATCTAAAGCTTCTTCTTCTTCTTTCCCTGGAGCCAATTCTGATCAGTTAGTATAGAAGCTTACAAATGATCTCATTGCTATCAAGAAACAATTGGCTCAACATACTCCCTACCAAGATATTCCAAGGAATAATTTTCAGCCCAGGAACCATCTGCCTTCTTCTCAGAATAGATTGGCTATTGAAGGCCCATCCATCAAGTTTTCATTCAATGTAAATTGTGAAGTTGAAGAACCTGATGACGAGGAGTGTAATGAACTATATGAAGAACCGGAAGAAGAAGTTGAAGAACTAGAAGAGCTTGGTGGATCACAAGTTAATTTCCTCACCACTAAAGGCATGGATGATGAAGATGAATATGATGAGAGAGTGGTTGATATGAATAGTGAGTCATATGTTGTTATGACTCAGGAGTAAAAAAATAGAAAAGAGAAAGTGGTACAACCTTCCAAGAAGTCTAAGGAGCTTCCTGTAACTATTCTAATGATTGCAATAAGAGGAGCTCCTACTCCCACTACCTCCACACAAAAGGTGAGTAATTTCAATCCTTCTTCTTCTACTTCTATGTTTCTAAAACTCCTTCTCCTTGAGATCCTAAAACTAATAGATCAAGAGTCTCTCTAGTTCCTAGAAATGATGCCCCATCCACCTCTGGATCTTTTGATATCATTAATCACCTCAAAAGGACCAAAATCCAAGTTTTAGAGGCAGAGTTTTTACCAGACTCATCCAAAATATTTTTCTAAAATGGTAAAATTAAAAAATTCCAAATCCAAATTCATCATCCAGTACTTCTAAAGGCCTTTTACCCACCCCATCTTCCTCACCTCAATCAATCCTTGTGGCTATAGTCACTTCCCCTAATGAGAAAATTGAACCATTTTATGTGACTCTTCTCATAATTGGCCATAAACTCAGTAACTTTGTTGTAGAATCAAGAGCATTAGATAATGTAATGCCTACAAAGGTATCTCATGATCTGGGTCTGACCCTTAACACGTGCCTTTGGTTCCTGTTATTCCATGCAAAGTAGGAAAGTACCTCTTTGGTTGGTAAAATTAAAGATGCATAAGTGGCTTTTGCTACTTTTCCAGAGAAAAGGGTCCTAGCCATCATTTTGGTAGTTGATATTCCTCCCTCATATGGGATGTTGCTGAGTAGAAATTTATGTAAGGAGGTAGGAGGTGAGATTCAAATGGACTAGTTACATGCTTTGATCCCGGTCAATGAAAAAATGAAGTTGTTACCTAAGAAATAGACTGAAGTACATTGTGCAAAAGACTGATGACCCAAAAGCACAGATACTCTATGCAGATATAGGGTGTGGTAACTACATGATCATGTCACAAGATGAGGCAAAAATTCATAAGGGAGTGATTCATGACCCCAATGGTGTTTGGACTCTGGAGTTCAATGGAAGCTACTCTTCAGCTAGTTCTGGGGCTTGTGTGGTGCTAACCTCTCTAGAAGGGAACATTTATCCTTTTTATTTTGAGCTTTATTATAAAAATACAAAAAATATAACTAAGTATAAGGCTCTCATCCTTAGGTTGAACTTGACAAAAGAAATGGGAGTGAAGAATCTTCGTTCTTATGGTAATACAAATTTTATTGTGAAACAGGTCAGAGATCCGCACCAAGTCAAGGATAGGAGATTGAAACATTTTAGAAATCTTGTCTGGGATTCCATTGAGTTTCTTAACGCTTTCTCCATTGAAGATGTGCCAAGATAAAGGGACACTATATCTGATTCTCTAGCTGTCTCAAGATCTTTGTTGATCCCTCACCCAAATTTATCTTAGGATAAATTTACTATTGAAATGACTCATAGGCCTAGTGTTCCAGATAATGTAAGAAACTGGCAGGTTTTCAATGATGAACAACACTTTCTCTCTTCCTCAGGGCTTAAAGATATCTTCAATCACTTATATTTTGAAGGAAGCAAAACTCTACCTAGGGAGTATGTGCCCTCTAATGAAGAAAAAATCAAAGAAGAAATGGACAAATTTTCTCTATCTCTTATGATTGAAGAATTTCAATGCACTGAGATGAAAATCATTATAGACCATTCCCTTGTTGTTTCAAGTTCTCTCATAGATGAACAAGTTCATGTACTTTAAGGAGAATAAATCAATGAGATAATTAGTTCCCCTGTTATATCTATGGATAAGATGAGCACACATGAGTTTTTTTGCTGTCCTTCGAAACAAGTAGAAAATGGAGAGCCATGTCTGGAATATTTTCTTCACAACTGTGACAGTCCTGTCTCATCTCACCCTTCAGAATGTAAACAAAAGGAAGAGGATGATGTTGTTGATCAATATTTTCAGTTCCCTGCTAATCATGAAGAAAATTCAGTAATGCATATTGTACCTAAGAGTCATGATCTTCTAGAATTAGGTGTTGATTCTGCCAAAGTAGTAGGTATGTTTTTAAGAGACATGGTAAAAATTACATCCAATGTTAAACCATCCAGTACCTTTTTCAAAATTTCTCTTGAAGATGGTTACAAAGAAAATTCAATGGAGGTTTTTGTTTCTCATGAGATGTGTCATGGTGATAGTTGTAATATTCATTCATATGCTAGCATCATCCCATCAAAATAGGGAGTTGACACTATTAGGATTGGATTTTCTCAGGGACCTAGTTGTCAGATTTTGGTGATGTGCAGGAATCAATATGAAGGTAGTCAAGGGTCATACAAGTTTTTGTATGGCATTATCCATCCATAGAAGAGGAGCCTCAAGAATACATTCAGTTCTTCACAGGAATTGAATATTTTTAGTATGGAGTATCATTATCTGGAGGATCTTCTTTCCTCAATTTTTCTTTTCAAGCCACATAGTGTTCCCATGATATTTTGGTATGCCATCAACTGCTCATTTTCAATTCACAGGTTCCTTATACTTTCAATATTCTGTTCCAGGCATGAGAGCTACCTATTTTTCTCAAAATGTCTTTGGAGTCATGTAAGTCCCATGCAATTCTTCTTCTTTCCCCTGTAAATATCCTCTTATTTCTTTATTTTGTCTTGTTTCTTTTCTTGTTCCTTTTTTTGCTAGGTTTTGGCAATCATTCCTTTGTGTTTCTGTTCTGCCTTTCCTTTTTGGTTTGTTTTCTTTTTCTGTGTTTTGTGTTCAGTGTTGGTTTTCCTTTGACTCTATTTTCCCAATGGATAAGGAACTGGTTTGCTTTCCCTGAGTTTCTTCTATGGTCCTTGATCTTGCCCTGTTCCTCTGTCAAGTCATCCCCAAAAAGAGCCAGTTGTTTTCATCCTCAAAATTCCCCTCTTTTTGAAGTCAAGTTTCGAAAATTTTGAGTCAGTACCATGGAGTATTTGATCACATCGAGCCTGTTATTTTTTGTCATTTTCTATTCCATGGAAAAAAGTTAGAAATTCAGGAATACAAGTGGAGTTTTTCCTCTTCTCTTTTTATTTCTTCCCGCATTTGGGAATAACGGGCATATCTTCCCTGTTAATTTTCTCCCCAGCATCCACGAGTAGTACATGGATATCCCTGATTGGATGAGGCATGGCCATGTTTCAAGTAATGGTGGAAGCCTCCATACATCCAAACGACACAACTCCAAGGGCATGGCCCAAGGGACAATCCTCAAATAAGCGCAGGCTTTCCACGTGTCCCAGGTCCAAAATGGAGACAAAACAAGCCTAAATCGGTTAAGTATGGAAGGTTCAGCAGATGACACCACGTGCCTCATCGATGTAACTTCAAGAGTCAAAGCTAGGGGTAGTTCTCAAACTTCCGATAGTCCTCTACATGTCCAAGGTCCAAAAAAGAGACATAGTCGATTGCTTAAATTGACTAAGTATGAGTGGGTCGGCAGAAGCCTCCACATGCCTCAACGATGTAATTTTAGAAGTGAAACCAAAAGGTTGGTTTCCAAATGAGTGCTAACTCGCCACTTGGTCAGAGTCAATGGAGAGACATAGTTGGCAGTTAAAAAGTCCAGGATCGGAGGAAGGAGCCACGTGTCAACTCGGAATAATTCGAGCATACAGGTGGAGTTTTTCCTCTTGTTTTTTATTTCTTCCCGCATTCGGGAATAACGGGCATATCTTCCCTGTTAATTTTTTCCCCAGCATCCACGAATAGTACATGGATATCTCTGATTGGATGTGGGCATGGCCATGTTCAAGTAATAGTGGAAGCCTCCATACATTCCAACGACACAAATCCAAGGGCATGGCCCAAGGGATACTCCTTAAATAAGCGCAGGCTTTCCACGTGTCCCAGGTCCAAAATGGAGACAAAACAAGCCTAAATCAGCTAAGTATGGAAGGTTCAATGGACGACACCATGTGCCTCATCGGCATAACTTCAAGAGTCAAAGCTAGGGGTAGTTCTCAAACTTGCACCAGTCCTCTACATGTCCCATGTCTAAAAAAGAGACATAGATGACTGCTTAAATTGACTAAGTATGAGTGGGTCGGTAGAAGCCTCCACATGCCTCAACGATGCAATTTCAGAAGTGAAACCAAAATGTTGGTTTTCCAAATGAGAGCTAGCTTGCCATGTGGTCAGAGTCAATGGAGAGACATATTTGGCTGTTAAAAATCTAGGACCGGAGGAAGGAGCCACGTGTCAACTCGGAATAATTTTAGGAGGCGTATCCAAAGCGAAAACTCAAATGAGTGCCATCTCTCCATGTGTTTAGAGGTCAACATAAGTCAAGTGGGAAGTAAGCCTGAATCAGCTAAGTATAAAAGAACCGGTGGAGCTCTCCATGTGTCATCCTGACACAACTTCAAAGGAAAAATCAAAAGGCAGGTTCCAAATGAGCGCTAACTCTCCACGTGTCTAGGGTCAGATATATGGCCCTACCAAACAAAAGGGAGAAAGTCAAATATTAAGCCCGAATAGAAAGTCAAGGTAGGAAAGTGGGCCTTCGGGGTAATTTGAGAATTTGAGCCTTGTTTTCATCAAAGGAGATTAACAATAAAAAGTTACCCGCAGCCCCACCCATGCTAGGGAAAATGTAAAATATTAGGCCCACATTGAAGGTCAAAGTAGGGAAGTGGGCCGGCATGATGGAGTAATTTGTGTTTTTGAGCCCGCATTGAAAAAAGGTAAAATTATAAAAGTGAACAGCGACTTTGTCCCCACTCAAGTAAGTCCACGTGTCAATACTATATCAAAAGCGGGTGGGCGGGCCAAAATGTTCCAAAATGTCATTTCTCCAAAAGGCACAAAATGTAAAAGGCGTCCGCATGCCCACTTCAGTATAAATCTCTCCCATGTGGACGGTTCGACATTTAAAGTTTGCAAGGGTAAGATTAGAATGGATACGATTCAATGCATTTGGTTTTTATTCCAAACATGGAAATGACCGAGGCATTGGATAGACTTCAGACATCAGTTTCTTGAATCATTTTTCACCATTCTTGTAACCGAATGTAACCGTTCTTGGAAACCATTTAATGGCTTCTCCATGTTGTTGTTAGGGTTGTTGGATCCTGGTACTCTATAAAGTAATAGATTCGAAGTAATCAATACAAAAAATTTCCCCTTTATTTCTCTTCTTTTCTTCTTTTCGTGTCTGAAACTTGGGAATCATCAATATTTTATGATAAGAAACTTTGTGTTCTTGTTTATATGATTTCTGGAACTTTGTGTCTTTGGAATTATACTGGTTATGAAAGTGAATGATTCTATTTTGCATCTCCCTGGTTCAATACATATAAGGTGATACTTTTCCATCTATATTTCCAGAAGGTATTGTTATGTTCTTCCTTCCTCATCTCCTTAATTCTTCCATCCTTTTGTATTGATGATATTTTGGCATAAAACATTTCAAAGTATCAAGAATCCACACTTTAAAAGTTGTACATTTGTATATAAGTTTTGTTGTTTGCTTTCAATAAGGAAACCTCTTCCATTAAAGAGGAGAGACTTGTTATCCCTTGTTGAGGTTGCCTAACTGGTCTAATGTTTTCAATATAGATATGATGAGTGAAGATACTTGGGTGGATTCCATTCATATCTTTGTAATCCTAATTGAAAGCTTTAGTATGATCTTTCAGAACATCAAACAGTTAAGCTTCTTCATCATTCTTTAACCAGCTATTAATATTCAAAATTTTACCCAGTTGAATCTCAACATGTTTGGTTCCAGTGTATGATGAACTTATTTGTTGAAAGGGTTCCATTAAATTATTTAGTGGACATGCATGTGGTAACAACATATGATATGTAGCAACATATCTAAAAGTTCCTTGAGACAGAATGCTAGACAAAGGACAGTAAGAAGAATTATGATACTTATCTTGTTGTAAGTCGAACTCTTCATCACTGTTGCTTTCCAGAAATTATTCATCATCTCCTGATATATGTGAAGCTGAAGCTACAAATTCTTCCTCTCCCTAAGAGAAATCTCATTCATACAAGGAGAAACTATCTTCATTTGCAGGAAATTACATTTGGTGTGGTTCCAGAACTAACTATGATGGTTCTGAAATAGATTTTGCAGGTTCCAGTATTAATTTCATAGGTTCCAAAATTTTTCCTGACTTGTCCAAGGACAATTGGCTTACATTCAATGGTGGGTTAATCATATATTCTATTTCTCATACGTGAGCCTACAATGTGATCATGGCCAACGAAGACAAATTTTTCTCATTAATATCAGGATTATCAACCCATAATTGATCTTAATTATCACTAAAAGGTCGAGTAGAGGGATATAATGAAATTTACCTAGAATTATTACCATTTGAAAGAGTCATATCACCTGACCCGCAATCAATTAAGGGAGAAACTGTAGATAACCATAGTCTACCCAAAATAATGGGATAACCAAGTGTTTTACCTTTTGGTTGCAATATAAGGAAGTCAACTACATATTCCCATGACTCCACCATAACTGCCACATCTTCAATAAATCCTTCTGGTTTTTCTACAGACTGGTCTGCCATCTGGAATATGGTGTTAGTAGGTTATATTCCTATTAATAGTAATGTTTTCAGAGTGTCCACTATCATTACATTTATAGCTACTCCCAAATCAACCAAAACATTATGTATGTCTTTATTCCCAATAGAGATAGAAATAACAGGGCTTCCAGGATCTCCATATTTGGGAAGTAGGAGCTTTCCTGCTAATAAATCAGCAAGTTTCCCATCTACCTTAATAGTCATGGGGAACCACTTCTTTCTTCTAGGCCTTTTCAAACATAGCATTTTGATTAATTTGTTCGATTCTAGAATGTCCTTAATTTCTTGTAACAGTGGTATTTCAATATTCAATCTGCTTAGTTCTTGCACCAATTCAGATTCCTTGATTTCTATAGCTTCTTTAAATCTCTCTGAAAATGGAGTTTCAGTAGAGTTTCTTTCTAGTTCCTTACCTATTTCTTTTTCATCTTTCTTGGGGGCAACCAGACTAGGGGTTTGAGTTTCTTCTATCATTTCAGTGATGATAAAAGGTGGACTGCTAACTATTTTTCCATATCTACGTTGTATATCTTTACAATCCTTGGCATTTAGATCAACTGATTTTTCTAGTTCTGTTTCGTAGAAAGGAGTTGTTTGTTTGTTTCTTGGGTTTGCTATTAGCTGTGATGTCATTTGCATTTGGACTACATTTTCATCCTATGAATGTTTTTCTAGGGTGCCCATTATGGCTTATTGATTCTGATTAGGATATGTTTTCCTTTGAGAATAATTACTAGGGCCCCATCTAGGTTGTGACCAAGAATACTAGTTATTTTGACCAGTCCATGGTTGTTGGTGTCCTTGAGCATACCAAGATTGACCTACCCAATCCTGGGGATTCCAAGTTGGCTAAGGGGCCCAAGGTGGTTGTCCCCAACTTTTTGGTATTTTTTGAGCAGCCCATGGCATCATCCAAGGATTAGGAGATGACCTTGGCATGAACTGTCCTTGGGTAGGTTGTCTTTGGAAAAAATTCAATTCTTCTATTATGGATGATGTACTAGTTTATTTGAGCTGATTCTTTAGGAGTGGAAGAAGAGAAAAAGTGTAAATATCATGTTCTTTAGATTCACAGATAAGACATACTTCTATTTAATCCAAAGGACATTCCCTTATTGCATGCTTCTTTCTGCATCTAGGATAATACATGGCTAATGGTTCAGTTTTGGAATTTGCTTTAGCTTGTAATCCATCCATACTATAGGTTAATTGAAATAAAATGTATGTTTTAAAGTTTGCTAATTCATCCATTAGTTTTTTCATATGTAGATTCAAAATTTTCACTAATTTTCCCTTCCTAGGTCTATCCCTTATTCTAGAATAGCTTCTACAAATGTCTTTAATTTCATTCACCCTTAATTGATCAATGTTTCCACCTCCTATCAAGTTAAGAGCTTCCCTAGATTCATCTTCTAAACCTTTAAGAAAAAATATTTTACTTAACTCTTCTTGAAGTACAAATCCACATATTTTACTCACAAAGAGGAATCTTTCCACATAATCTTCTATATTCTCATCCTCCTCTTGCTTGATTTTGAAAAAATCTTCCTTCCTATTTCTCCTTCTACAGTAATCTTGATATTTTTCTAGGAAGGCAGTTTCCATTTGTGCCCAAGTGGTAATAGATTTGGATGTTAATCCCATGAACCACCTCATTGCTGCATCCTTTAGAGTGGATGGAAACAACTTGAGTTTCTGATTATCTATTTTGCAGTCATAGGTTTGACATTGTACCTTAAAATCAAACATAAATTGGTCAGGGTCTTTAGGTGACATCCCTCTAAATGTGGGTAAATGTGTAGGTGAAATATTTTTCATTGGTGTATCATCATCATCCAATTGAATTGGATAAGTAAAGGTCCTACCAGGTTCCCTTTCAGCTTCTTGTGCCATTTCTGAAGTATTTTCTAAACTTCTTTTCCAATCAATTTTGTAAATGATATGCCTTGGGGAAGGTGAAAAATCAGGAGTAGGAGGTTGACTACTCAATTGAGAATCAAAACTTACCCTAAATGGATCTTGAGAAGTAATCCTTCTCCTAAAAGTTAAACTCCCTTTGAGGCTGATAGCTTGAGCTAAACCATTTGAGAAGTGGGTGGTTGATTTTGTAGGACCTATTTCACCTATCACACGATGGAATAGCTCACACTATATCATTACTTGTACTGATTACTTACCATGGTAACACCTATGAAGGATTGTACAACAACCACAACAGTAAGATTTTTTTGGGAAAACATAATCAACATGTATGGGTGTCCTTTGAGCTTGAATAATTATAGGGGTACACATTTTCTGAATGAGATGATTAGGATTTTGTTGGTAGTGTTCATGGTGGCCCATCACAAGACTAACCCTTATCACCCTTAGGCTAATGGAACCGCTGAGGCATTTAACAAGATACTAAGTCACATGTTGACCAATATTTGTGATGTTGGGAGACAAGATTAGGATGAAAAATTCTTAGTCGTACTATGATAAAATTAATGAAACAAACAGATGGTGATAGGCCAAGGAGGAATACTTGTTTGTGATGTTGGTTGAAGGTTATGTGCGTGTTCTAATTTCTTGATCCAATGCTTATTGTGAATACTCCCTTTTGGCTAGGAGGAACTACTTATAAAATGTAAAACAATACCACTAGATAGAGTTAAATAAAACAAAAAGTGGACTTCCTAGCAGAAGCTAGATCCAGGAAGCGTGATGCTTCCTAAATAGGTTGTCAATCCACTTTTTAAATAACAATATTAATGCTATCCAAAATAAACATGAAATAACAATCTTATTGGAATTGAAATGATTTAGGTATCTCAATCAAAACAAATAAGAAAGGTCAGATAAAAGGTGATTGAGGTCAAAACGGGTTAGGTGATGGAATGATATTGGGTTTGTAGGTCAGGTATAGGCTTTGAGTAAGGTCTGGTCAAGATTAGTAGTGATTTTGGGTTGTTAGGGAATGGATGTGAGCTCGTTGGTCTGGGATATATTGCCAGACACAGTAACTGTCATCAACTGTGTGACCAATGCCGGTTTGGAAGGGTGACTGACGTCAGTTGGATAATCGGAGCGTCGGTAGGGGAAGTTAATAAAAAATCTCTTAGAAATGGTCTTCAAACTCTCTGTGATTTCACAGAGGCTGGAAATGGTGGGGGTGAGGTCGTGGAATGGTCTAAAAGGTTCAAAGATGATTAGGATAGGGGAAGACAGGTGGAAGGTCCGGGTATAGTATGGTGATAAGTTGGTGGGAGGAAGGGAGGTGTACAGATGTGCAGAAGGATAAATTACTGAGATGAATAATAAATCCTACTGAAAGCAAATAGAGATAAATGAAGAGATATTAGGTACTTACTGAAGAATGGGTCTGGAGAGTGTAGGTGATGAGGATGGTGATGGCAGAGATCTGGAGAGAAGAGAAGTTATGTTCGTGCCGTGACAGTTTGAGTCTCTGTGCTTCTCTGTGTGAATCTATGTTTGTGTAAGAAGGTGATGGATGTCGATGGTTGTTGGTAGTGTTCCCGTGTGTTTTCCTTTTCCTGAGTGCTTCAGAAAATATGAGTGCTCTGAGTCTCTGTTCGTATGAGATCCTGAATCAAATGACCAACCTCAGGCAAAGGCTTTTGGAAATGTATTTAACCTAACTATCAATGGTTAGGGGACCGACGTTGGTTGAGGTATAATGGGCATTGGTTAAGGTGGGAATATCTAGGTTGGCCAAAATATCCTGATTGTTGCTATTTTTGGCGTGGTCTTCAATCTTTGTCCGAGTCTCGAGTGATAGGTCATGGAAGAATGAGTAAGAGTCCTCTTAGGTTTGTTAATAGGAGTTAAGTCTAGGTTTAGACTAAGTCCTAGTTGGTTAGGATAGGCTTAGACTTGGTCTTAGGCCATTAATGGGGTTTGAGTGGGTCATGGGGTGAGGTGGCTAGGTGAGTTGGCTGGGTGAGGTGGTCAAGTGAGGATGTTAATTAAATTAATTAAAGTAATTAATTCAATTAATCATGTGCACTATGGGATATGAATATGTAAGGTATGGTTAATTTAATTAACAAGGTTATAAGGGTGGTATGACCTAATTTTGGTGTCTACATTTTGCCCCTTTTTGTCACATAGCTTGTATTGGTAAGCGACACTGACAAAAATAGGAAGTGATTGCCCCATGTATGGGTGAGAGTGGGGTTGCCCCAAGTGTGGGTGAAGGTGATCCCCCTCAAACTAGGAACTGATGAGGTGTTATACGGAGTCAGTGAGTGGTTTGATAAATGTGTAGTTGGTGTAAGTTAAGGTAGGTGGGGAAGGATATGGGGGGAAAGGGTAATGGTCAATCGGGTAATAGGTAATTAGGTCAAATTGGGTAATGGGGTAATAGGTAATAGGTAATCTTGGGTCAAATTGGGTAATGGGTAATGGAAATCAAATGCACAAACATGTATAGACTGCAACATGGTACTAGGTGGAAGAGCTTGCAAACTCTACAGTGTCCAAGGTCGATAGGTTTATCCAAACAAGGTGAAGTGATTCAGGTATCCAAGGTATAGGATATGGTCCTAGAAACACAACGTAGGTTAGGTGCAGGAACATTTAGGTATGATCCGGTACACCATAGGTTTGGTTGGGATAAATGACATGACAATAGGCAAGGTATGGTTGTTAGGCTAAAACAACATAGGTAACGACATCACAAGGTATAAAGAGTACACAAGTTCAATTATCACACAAAGTAGGTTTGGTCTAGGTAAATAGGTCGTGACATGGGTAAGGCCAAGGTATAGGTAAAATAACAAATCCCTAAATGCAATTAAGGAATTATAGGGGTAGTTTAGGCTTGTGGGTAGGGTACAATGGGTGTTGGTACTGGAAAAAATGTATGTGGTAGTAATGAGGTTAGGTCAAAATAGGACAAAACATGGAGGAAATGGTATTGAAAATGATTGATGTCAGTTATAAGGTAACCGACGTTGCTTTTGTATGACCGATTTCGGTCATGGCGGGTTAGGGTTATAAAGTTAAAATTTCATATTTTACGGAATCATTATTGTTGTTGACTTTGAGAAAATGGCAGAGCTGAGTGATTTGTACATTTTTCAGGGAGGAAAAAGACAAATTATTGTACCAAGCTGAGGTGGAGGTGAATAAGTGTTGAGAGGAGCCTGGTAGATGGGTCCACTAGTGCAGTTGGAGATGTGTGATTGGTGGAGAGGTGTGAGGTAGATTTTGGTATGGAAGAGGCAGGATAGGGGTTGAGTGGACCACCGGTGCATAGGCTAGATGTGCCACTGAGGTGATGACACCAAGATGAGGTAGGGGCATTTTACTTGTCATTTGATCCAATTATGTTATAAAATGAAGAAATTTGGGTAGGGGTTTTCATTTTTGAAATACGGTTGAAAGGTGGATAAAATCAATGTGGGGAAGGGAAAATGTAGGATAAATGGGAGAATAAAGGAATATAATGTAAATTGGGGTGTATTGGGGTAGGTGTAAGGGATTAATTAGGATTGTAGGGTGGTTTTTGTCAATTTTTTAGAAATAGAAGAGGGGGTTTCGGTTTTGGGGGTTGTGACAGAGAGCAATGTTGGTCAAGGTTTGGCGACGTTGGTTAGTTGTAGCCAACATCGGTCAAGACTAAGGTGACTGACACTAGTTAATTGGAACCGATGTCGGTCAAGGAGAACTGGTGAAGGTCTAGGAGATCTGGTGCCAGTTAGGGTGAAAGAGGGATTGGGGTAAGAAGGGTTATGTTGCAAAAGGAAAAAAAGAGGTCAAAAAGGGGCAAGTAATGTTGGTTGTAGAGGGGTAAGGGTAACATGTGGTCATTGGCTAGATGGGTTAGGTGAGTAGGTGAAATAATGTGAAGGTAATGAGTCATGATTGTAAAAGGGTAGGAGGTTAGGTATGTGAATTAGGTGTGATTAAATGGGGTTAAGACGTAATTGGAGGTAGTGAGGTCTTAACAATATTGTGTTTTGTTGGATGCAGGCTAGGGACCAGCTACGTATGCGAGATAGAGTGCCACCATTATTGGTAGATATGCAGTTGAGTGTGACTGTAGAGGAGTGGGAGCACATGACTGACATTGGATTGATTGGGATCCGATGCTATAGGTGTGTAGTGTGAGATCCTAGTTTGATGGTCGCACTCATCGATAGATGGGATTCAGTGACCAACACTTTTCATTTACCGATGGGTGAGATTATTGTCACCCTGGAGGATGTATACAGGATCCTGTGGCTACCGATTGTGGGTGAGTGAGTGTATTCTATTTCTTTAGAGGCCTCCATGGAGCCTATAGTGGCTATGTTTGGGGAGGTGATGGGTGAGCTGAGGTACCATAGTGCGAGCCTCAGCTACAGAAGAGATGTATGCAGCCCATCCTCAGGAGATGAGGTTGGTTGTTTTGATGATGGAGGTGGTATGTTGTTTCACCCTACCAGATGCCGAGGGTGGTAGATTCCCAAGCATTTATGGGAGTGCTCTAAGACATGGTGGAGGAGAATATTTTTTTTGCATGGGCACTGGCATTCTTGGTGCAGTTGTATAGGGAGCTATGGGCCTATGGGAGGTTGCAGAGGTTCAGTTTGTGTTGCACTTTTCTTTTACATTGTTGGGAATATGAGCACATCGTATGTGTGCATCTAGTTGGTTTTCCCTGACTTGATTGGTTCGAGGATGGCTTGGTTAGATTAAGATATAGACAGTGGGTACCAGTTGGTGGGTAGCACAGGGTGGCTAGGGCCACACATGATGTTTCATATTACAGGAAGGTGCTAGAGGGATTGTCTGGTGTGGATATTGTTTGGAGGCCCTATGTTGGCTATCCCTCATACCGGGACATGGTAGAGGAGTTAGAAAGTTACAACTACTCAGGTGGATATAGGGGCATCATGTAAGTGAGCACGAGATGATACCTGTAGATAGGGTCAGATGGCAGTTTGGGTTGCCACAGGACGTGCCACCACCCTTCCCTCAGTATAGGAGAGATGACATGGAGATACCTATGTCTCCACCACAACTGAGTGTGCCTACAAGGTAGGAGGAGTAGGTGGTGGACAAGAAAATTGATGATGTTGGGGTCACCAATAGATATAGGAAGTGGTGGGTGGCACAGCTACGAGTGACCCCCGAGGCCAGGGTAAGCCAGACTTAGCCACCATCACAGTGCAAAGGGATACCTTGCAGGGTTAGATGGCCACCCTGCACAAATTACAGTTTTATAGGGGCAACTCATAGGGTTAGAGGCACAGGTTTCCATTTTACAGGCTCATGTGTTAGCACTACAGGCCCAAGTTGCATAGGGATAGGCACCCACATAGGGTGGAGATGGAGATGGGGGATAGGTTTTCACCTTACAGGAATAGGTAGCAGGTTTGCAGGGCCAGTTGGCCACTGCATAGGCTTAGGTTGTGGCCCTACAGGCCCAGGTTACAACGCAGGCACCGCCACAGGCTCAGGGACAAGGTTCCACATCATAAGCAGTGATGACAGAGGACAGGGTCCCCAGGTACAAGGAGGAGGACAGGGAGCACAAGTATAGGGTCTGAGGCCAACCCTAGCAGGATAGAGCTCACAAGTTACTGTGAGACCCATGACACCACCTCAGATGGTGCGATGGTGAAGTTCAAGGATGCCCTGAATGAGGCATGGTATTACAGAGACCATCTGATGACCACAGGGATAGATGTCCCCTCCTATGCTGAGTACAAGGCACAACAGGCAGTGAGTGAGAGGACTAGATCCCACACTCATAGCTCAGAGAGCATAGGGGGCCAGTGAGCCCAGAGATAGGGTCATGGTGAGGTGATGAGTTCATGAAGGCTAGACCCAACTCCGAGGGCCAAGATGGAGATTAGACCATGACCCATGCTAGGTGGAGAGATGTTGGCAGGTCGTTGGGCTAGAGGTGAGGAGGAGGAGACAAATGAGATATGCATGGATATCAGATGGAGTGACAACTAGTCACCTCATATGATTTGTTAGTCATATTTTTTGATATATACTGGCCACATGCATGCCGATGACCTGAGGATGTACGATGATAGTTTTGAGATTTTGATTATACCACATGATGGTGAGGATGTATCTGAGATTTTGAGATTTTGATCCTATATCGGCCTGTGTGCCAAAGATGGTGAGGATGTATTTGAGATATTTGGAGATACTTGTATGTATTTTTATTGTTGTATATTTGTATTGATATACAAACTTTCATTGTTATAGATGATGAGATTTATGGTATGGATGATGTACTTGTGTTTTAATTTCCATTGTTATTTGTGTATGGATGGAAACTAGGGTGAATTAGGCATAGGCATGATGGAGTCTGAGGTCATTAGGCATGATGGAGTCTAGGTCAGGTTAGGCATGATGGAGTCTAGGTCAATTAGGCATGGTGGAGTTTAGTTAGGCATGATGGAGTTAGGCAGTTAGGCATGGTGGAGTCTAGGTCATGTAGGCATGGTTGAGTCTAAGGTGAGATAGGCATGGTTGAGTTAATGTTTTTTGGTTTTGATTTAATTTCCAAGTTATTGGTAACATGGGAAATAAATGATGATGTATATGTATGTGATGGTATAGATTTCCAAAATATTTGATATCATGAAAAGGTGAAATAATGGATGTATGATATGATGATGTAAGAAATAGGTAGATATACATGTTTGTATATTTGTATTTTCATTTAATTTCCAAGTAGTGTATAAGATGGAAACTAACTAAGGTAGAATGTGAATAGAAAAATGGGGGGTGGAAATTGGTTAGGGTAGAGAGTGGTCGAGCTAACCTCCAAGGGCCCCATGCCCTCGGAGTGCTTCCTATATAGCCCCGACAAAAAGGGCCTCAGGCCGATGTAGTTCTCCGTAATCTAGGGAAGAATATGATGAGGATAGATGAATGGGTTGGTAGGTTTTAGGCATGTTTTGAGTCTAGGTCATTTAGGCATGGTTGAGTTTAGGTGGTCATTTAGGCATGGTTGAGTTTAGTGTTTTTCAGTTCGGCATAGTGATGTTGGTGAAAGAGGAATTCTTAAAATGTAGGTGTCGATGGTCTAATCCTGTATAGGAGAATCAACAAGTAATGAAGAAGGTGAAGGGTAAGAGGTGACCAAAAGAGCCACCTAATTGGTAAGAACCATAACAAGTCTACCATACCAAAGGTGGGCTTATGAACGTAAGACCCTAAAGGCATTGCATGATTGACTATGCTAAGGGTGAAGAAAGTCACATGATCACGAAATGTCATTTTTGCAGCAAGTCCCTTGAGAAGGTAGGAAATTAGGGTAAAAAAGGCAATGAGGTGAAGATGGTTGATGTTTAGCGTCACCTGGTGTAAGACAACATGCCTACTTGGGAAGAGACATAAGATCAAAATAGACAAGTCCATGACAAAAAAGTTATCATTTTCTTCTTTTTGTTGTTGTTTTGATAGACTGATCGATGCAAGAAGTCTATGAGGGATGAGTATATTATCTCCTTGAGGTCTTCGTGAAGTTGATCGATGCGGGAAGCTTATGAATATTTTATTTTATTTTACAAGAATAGTCCTCTTTTGATGAGAGACTAAGTACAATATGGCTAGCTTTGCATAGTTGTCCTTCGAGGGAGCAGTCTATTTATAGTAGTGAGATCAGAGAGAATAGATTTCCTTTTTGAGGGAATCATATTTTTGCTAGAAGTTTGACTCAAGGAGTTGAATCCCATTTTATTTTTTTGACATTGCTTTGCTTTTTGGACTTTTAGGTCATGGACAAGACTATAGAGAAAAATAGGCTCCTAGTTTGAAGGCAAAACCATAGCACACAGAGGCTAACTATGGAAGAGAGAATTTACGTTATGAACGACCATGGGATTCCATCTTGAAAAAGATGAAAATTATCCATGAGAATCATGCCATGAGTAGGGCCGTGGTACTCATATTGAAGATAGGGCTGAAAAAGTGATGGGTAATCACATGATCCTGGTTTAGTCGTTGATCCTTAAGATAGGTAAAATGGAAGGTGAACGGTGCTCAAGGGACGAGTGTTTAATAGACAAGAGGTGATATATGAATTAATTCAACAGTAGAAGGGTCTAAGATGTAAGGCATTGAGGGGCTCAGGTTTGGGTTTACCTTTGAGTGAAGACAAATGATAAGCACCTGATCCATAGGTATGAGTAATGATATAAGGTCCAAGCCAATTAGGAGTGAATTTTCCCCGTTTACTTTTCTCCTCTTTGGTTACATGTTGATTTTCCTTTAGGATGAGGTCACCGACCTGGAAGGTTCATTCATGGACACATTTTTTGTAGGCACGTTTGATACATTTTTGGTAGATTTGGAGATGATCAAGAGCATTAAGATGATGTTCGTCTAATAACTCAAGTTGTGCCAAATGGTCTTGGTGAAAGTCATCATCGTTAAGCATCTCTTTGAGTGAGATATAAAGAGATGGAATCTACAGACTTCGAGAGGATAGGACAAGCCTCTGTACCGTAGACCAGAGAAAAAGGTGTGGCCATAGTTGAGGTACGAATACTAGTACGGTAATCCCATAAAGCAAAAAAAGGAATGTGCGTGTGCCAATCCTTTCCCGTATCGTCAACCACCTTCATAAGAATTTTGTTCAAGGTTTTGTTGGTTGATTCAGCTTGGCCATTTGTTTTTGGGTAGTAAGGTGAAGAAAAACTAAGTTGAATGCTGAAGGCATCACATAGTTTCCATAGGGTTTTGTTTTTGAACTGTTTTTCATTATCAGTGATGAGGCGGTGAGGGACATAAAAGTGACAAATAATGTGATTCTTGATGAATTCACAAATTTTATCAACTTTTGTAGAGATGAGGAGGATGTCTTATACCCATTTAGTGTAGTATTCAGTTGTAGTAATAATCCATTGATGGCATTGTGAAGAATGAGGATTGATCTCTCTGACAAGATCCAAACCCCATTGAGAGAAAGGCCAAAGATCTCGTGCGACCTGTAAGGCATGACTAGGTGTGTGATGAAGATTATCATGTTGCTGGAATTTCACACAATTTTTGACATAGTAACAACAATCACAGTTGAGGGTGGGCCAATAATATCCCAGGAAAAGAATGCGTTTGGTGATAGCTAAGCCACTGAAGTGACCTCCAAAAATTCCATCATGAACCTCCTTGATGGTGTAGGGAATTTCAGAACTTATAAGGCATCATAAGAGGATGCCATCAAAGCCACTTTTATAAAGAAGGCCACCCATGATGATATAGCAAGATACACATTTGAGAAAGGCACGTTTCCCATTATGAGTAAGGTCGGGAGGTAGAATGGATAGGGAAAGGTAGTTTATAAACTACTTATACCAAAGGTCACGTGGGTCAGGTGTAATGGTTCTGATGAGGTTGACAATTCAAAATAGATAGGAAGGTGATTGTAGCCTTTGTACTGTGACAAATATTTTCGAGTCAGAAGGCGAGGTGGGAATCTGAGAAGCAAGGAAGGCCATGGTATCCTCAAAATTTGTTAGTGGAAGGTGGAGTGGTTTGAAGCTCATAACGGTCAAAGGTAGTCAAAAGTATGTCTACATGATGTTTATACTTTTGAAGTATTTTGTTACGACTGGTATATACAATGGTATATACCATTAACTTGATTTACCACTAGTTGAGAGTCACCAAAGATATTAATCGATTTAACATTTAAGGCAATGGTGATTTGGAGACCTAATATGCATGCTTCATATTCAGCTATATTGGTAGTACAATTAAAATCTAATTTGAAAGATAGTGGTATAGGTTCACCATCAAGAGGAATGAGGATAACGCCAACACCACCCCCACGTTAACATTTGGAACCGTTGAAGAATAAGGTCATTTGGTAAATGGTATTGTCCAAAGACAAGGTAATAATGGATTCATCTAGGAAATTGAAGTTAGAGGATTGATTTTCAGAGAGGGGTGCATCTGCAAGTTGGTCAGCGATAGTTTGACCTTTGATAGATTTTTGATGGATGAATTTGAGGTCGAGGTCGGCGAGAAGCATTAGCCAATGTGTAGTACATTGATGTTAGTAGGGCTTGGTGTACATGTAATGTAAGGGGTCAGTATTAGTGACGACAAAGGTTTTATGATTGAGTAGGTAATGAAAAAGTTTAGTGGCAACAAAAACTAAGGCTAAGCAAAGCTTTTTGGCATGGGTGTATTTTGTTTCATAGTCCAAAAGGGTATTACTTATGTAATAAACTACTTTACTCTCGGTGTTGATCATCACGATGGCAAGCATGACACCCAAGGAATGATCCGTAACATAAATGTAAAGGTAAAATGGTTGGTTATCCTTAGGAGGAATGAGTACAGGTTCTTGGAGAAGGTATAGTTTTAAGTCCTTAAAGGATTTTTGGAATTCATCATCCCATTTGAAAGAGATGTCATTTTTTAGGAGATGATGAAATGGGTGGCAGTGGTAAAAAATATGTGAAATAAAATGATGAATATATTGCAACTTGCCTTGTAAACTATGCAGTAGGTGAAGGTTAGTAGGTAGAGCATTTAGAGAATATCCTTGATTTTAGCGAGATTGAATTTTATGCCACGTAAAGAAATGATAAAACCGAGTAGCTTGCCTGAGAGAACAGCAAAGACACACTTCTTTGGTTGAAGGTGAACACAATATTTGATGAGATGGTCAAAAATGACCTTCAGGACTGTAAGGTGTTCGGCCCGATGTTTTGATTTAGCAAGAAGGTCATCTACGTAATCTTCCAATATATGATGCATGATCTCATGGAAGATATAAGTCATAGCCCACTGATATGTAGCACCAACATTTTTAAGGCCAAAGGGCATGACTCAATAGAAAAAAGTCCCCCAAGGAGTGATGAAGGTGGTTTTGTGTTGATCTTCTGGGGTGAGTAATATTTGGTTATAACCTGAGAAACCATCCATGAGTGATAACATCTCATGACCAGTGGTAAGATCAACTAGTTGTTCAATACTAGGTAAAGGAAAGTCATCTTTTGGGAAAGCTAAGTTTAGGTCATGGAAATCTGTGCAAATGTGGAGTCCTCCTGTTGCTTTTGTGACAGGAATGATGTTAGAGATCCATTGGGGATAATCAATGGGTAGGATGAAGGAAACTGAGAGAAGGCACTGAAATTTATTCTTTGACAAGAAGGCAATGCAATGTGCATTTTTCACAACTTCTGTTTTGCGTTTGGCTCAGAATAGTTACGATATTATGGACCATAATGTTTGGGTCAATACCAGGCATATCATCATAGACCAAGAAAAATGTGTTCTATAATCCTGGAGGAAAAAAGGGAAAGCTTTCTGTTCAACAACATCTAAAGATTGACCAATATTTAGAATGTGTGGGTTATATTGAGTGTTAATATTGATTTCGATGGTCAACTCATTTAAAATGGTTTGTGAAGGTAATTCGATGAATATTAATCTTCCACACCAAGGTAAGTGAGAATAGACTCATCATTCTGAAATTGAATGACGTTAATGGATCGTATCATCATCGATCATGTCAGGGTACAAGAAGGGAGGAGAAGAGGGAACCTCACCATCGCGTTGATAAGTCAGAGGTCCTAGGGAAATGGTGTTCATGAAAAAGAAATTTAGGAGGAATAGATTTGGGATCTATAGACTCTGTGGGTGAAGGTGGTGACATTGGTGAATGGGGTGGAGAAGTTTTTTCATCCTCGATGAGGTCAATGCAGGCCTTCTTGGAAGATGGTTCGGCAAAGACAATACCACTGCGGTATTTTTGTTTATGTGTGGTACAATGGATGAAATTATGACGGACCTGTTCATAGAACCCAAAGCCAAATCCTTTCCATGCACAACGATGAAGGAAAGTGTGGGAAAAGCATCAGTTGGTGAGAGATTGGAGGTCAGATGAAAATGGTAGTGTTTGGGAAGGGGGCTTAGGTGAATAGGTGAAAGTGTTAAGCTCCCCATATGTTAAGTTGGTACGAAGGTGGGGAGGACCGTAAGGGAAGACCTCGCCTATGCGATGGTCATAACGAGGATGTTGTCGTAGGTTACCATACTCTTGTGGAGTAAGGAATGTGTTTATGTTGTACAAGTGGTATTCCCCCAGAGTGAGGCATTGAAAAAAACCTTCTAAGGGATCGGTAGTGGATATGTGTGTAGCCGGAATAGATGAATTACTAGACTATTAGGAAGAAGAAGGATGAGTTGGTTGGGAACTAGATGGGTTATCGGATGGTTTGGCTGCAAAGGCTATAACAACAGTAGGAATAGAAGAGGTAGGCATAGGTGAGGTAGCGGCAACATCGGTGGATGGGGTTGTGGGTGAAGGAGAAGTGGCGGTAGTGGTAGATGCCTTAACTAGTATGAGGACATCATTAGGTTAGTACAACATGTTGTAAGTTTTAAATGGTGAAGGCTCAGTTGGGATGGTATAGTTATGTCCTTCATGTTCAAATTTTACATAATTGATGTAAAGTTGAAGGAACACAACCCATGACACGGATCCAAGGTTGGCCAAGCAACATGTTATACTAGAATTCCCCTTCTAAAACATAGAATAATTCTAGCACAGTACGGGGGCCTACACGAACGTGAAGAATAATGGTGCCAAGGGTGGAAGTGATGGCATCATTGAAGGAGCACAACATAACTGGGTTATTATGCATGCAATTTTAAGGGATGCACATTTTATTGTATGCGTGGGAGGAGATAATGTTGATGCTTGCACCACCATCAATCATAACGTGTCAAATGTGAATATTATTGATATAGACAGAGATGAAAAGAGTGGGATCAAGGTCATCTGATTGGAGAGGTATGATCTCTTCATTAGAAAAGTTGAGGGTGGCCACTTGATGAGTGGGAGTGGGGGTAGAAGAAGGAGATGATTTGGTAAGAGAGGCCATGTGGTGAGGGGTGATAATGGAGGCTACTAGTGTGGGGTCATTAGGTAAAACCTCGATGGATTGCAAAACCTCCATGAGGGCTTGTCGATGAGATTCAGAGGTTTGGACGAGATTGTACAAAGAAATTTTTAGAGGGGATTGGTGTAATTGTTTTATCATTGTATGATGGGTGACCCCATCAGAAATAGGGTATGTGGGTCCTCGAATGGTAAGTTTGGGTGCGGGTACAGATGGTATGCTAGGCAAAGGATTAGCAGATGGCCTGGTTGCTTTTGCTCTTCCTTTTTCTTTTTGGGCATGAGTGTCAACTTGGATCATGTTAATCTGAGGGAAAGAGGTGGATGGAGAAGGTATGTCATGAGTAGTATAATGATAGGATGGATAAAATCCTAATGCGAGGTAAGAATCTTACGAAATCAGTAGGGTACATTGGCATTTATGCGGATATTTGGTCAACTCTCTAATACGGACCATGTTGATCTTGAATGTTGGAGGTGGATAAAAATGTTGTGGAGGACTGAAATGAGGGTAGTGGTGAATAGGTAGTGGATGAGGATGTGTGGTGAAGGTGAATATGGAATAGGGTCCTCATCTAGAAGATCATCGTCATCGAAATTTTCTTCAGGAGCGCATAATTGGAGGAGAGTAGTTTTTAGAGCCTTACAATTCTCTACATCATGTCCTGACACACGATGGTAGGTACAAATTTTAGTTTCATCAAACCCTTTTGGTTTTGGTTTGAGGGGGTCGTAAGGTCTAAGCGGTGGTAATGTGATGACTGAGGTCTTTAAGAGGTTGGCTAAAATGTTGGCCTAGGACCCTACCAATGGATCACAGTGGGAAGTGAGTGTGGGTTTGGGTAAAGGTGTAGATGATTGTGGTGGAAGAGGTGTTATAGGAGGTGGAATAGGTTTGACCACTGGTTTGGTAGGTGGTATTGTCTTAGGTTTTGATGGTACCTGCTTGGGTCAAGGGTGTGGTAGATGAACTAGCAATGGAACGTGTTGTAGGTTTAACTACCCTATTGGAGGGTGGTGGGTTATTTTCCTTGGATTGCACCTTCTTGGGAAAAGGTGAGGTTGGAGTACATGATGCAGAAGGGAAATTAGATGTTGGCAGAGGATGGGTTAGCCATGGTGATAACAAAGGTATGGTAAAGGTTATCGGTAGAAGCTGAGTGGAAGGTACGGGTTGAGGAGAAGAAATTTGCATGGGTAGTGATGTGGTTATGGTAGCTGGTGGAGGTATAGGTGGTAAGAAAGCTATGGGTAATGGTGATAGTGAAGGTTGTGCATGTCGATTGGGCATAATAAAGGATCATGATGAAGAGGTGGACTACTGCACTTTTATTTTTGCTTTGGGTAGGTGGTTGCTTGACCAGGGTAGACGGGTGAGGTCCAAGGATAGATGGAAAGGGTGAAGGTGACAAAGGCGTAGTGGGTGAAACTGGTGTATGCATCCTAGAAGGTTGGGTCTTCCTTTTAGGTGGAGGAATGGTTTTCGTGTGGGCTTGGGAAGATGTGGATAAGTCCAATTTGATGGGTGGATGGACAAGGCTTGATGTCCGCATGACACCTAGGGTAGTGATAGGTCTAGATGTGGGAGGAGATGTAGGTGTAGGTAAGTTCTTAGACAGAGGAATGGGTTTGGTTATGGGTAAAGGTGTGGATGTAGGTAAAGGTGACGAAGAAGAAGCCATTTCGACAGGAATATTCATGGTCTATTTGGTTGCTTGAAATACCTTTGGATAGATTGTGAAGGTATTTGTAGGCAACATTTACATTTGGGTCGAAAAGGGGAGCCAAAGACGTCCCCAAAGCATGGAATTATCAACGTAATCCAAGCGATCGACTAGTCGTGAAAATGACACTACTGTAAGAGGAGATGTAGCTGGTTTAGTGGAAATCCCTGTAAAATATGTCTGTGAGATAGGGAATTGGTTAGCCTCAAACTCTGTGGGTAAAATAGTCAAGAGCATATCAACGGGATCCTGGAATGCTAATGGGGAATTTTTCCCAACAGACAGTGGTGCATCTAAAGGATCCCCCATGGGTAAGAGAAATGGTAGATGGGGTGAGGTAGATTCTTCTTTCAGTGGAGAAGAAAGTGATGTCGATTCTCCTGTGGGTAGGAGATTTAATACCATTGATTGTTCGGTAGGTTGTGAGGTAGATGGTGGAACGAAATCGGTAGAAATTGTGGACTCCTCCATGGGTGAAGAGGGAGATGAAGGGGAATCCTCTGTGGGTGAAGGAGTAGATGAGGTAGGCTCCTCTGTGGGTAGAGGAGCTCGTGCTAAAATTTCCTTGATAGATGGAATAGGTGGAAATTGAGGAATGATTGGTATGATATCAAAAACAATGTGGACTTCACGGACATTGTTGTCATTGGTTGAAGATTCACCATTCTGATTAGATGATGGTGTATGATTAGGAAACAAATTCTTAAAGACATACAATTTTTTATTTGTAGGTGCGTTCAGGTTGTCTAAGACAAGATCTCCATTATCTAACATTTCCTGGACAATTTTCTTAAAGGTTATGCAATTACCATCATTATGGCCTTTGACGCAATGATAATTACAATAGTCATGTTCCTTATACCATGCAGGCATAGGACCAGTAGGATCGAAACCAATATGAGGTTTTATGGGGGGAAGTGCAATGGCTCCAGCCTTAAGAAGCTTTTCCAAGACTGAAGAATAGGGCTCTCCAATTGGAGTGTATTTTCGTTGTTCCCATCGGAATTGAAAATTTTGAATGGGAGAAAGATTGGAGGAAGGTTTGGCTTGGTTAGATGGATGAGATGGACTAGCTTTGAGAACTACCATGTTGGCAGATCCTTTGGATTTTGAATAATTGTTTTGGGGCTTTGAAGATGAAGAAGCATCATTTGATTTGAATGTGGCGTTTTTGTTTCACAATTGAATTTTCTTCTCTTCAATGGCACAAATTTTCAATTTTTGTGCCATGGTAAATGCTTCTTCGAAGGTACGGAATGTTTGTACCTACAGAGTTGGTGAGATGTGTCTGGCACAAGCTCTAGTGAACAACTCTATAAGCTCAGCTTGAGGTAACTGGAATGTTAATTGGTTGATAAGGCTTCGCTAGTGAGCAACAAAATCTACGATAGATTCATCGTCATACTGTCGGGTCAAGTATAGGTCAGTCATGGTGACTTTTTTGATGACATTGATTGAGAAATGGTCTAAGAATGCTTGAGCCACTTGGTTAAATGAGTAAATGTAATGTCTAGGTAAACCACTATAACAATCTAAGGCATGTCCTGTCAAGGACATATGGAATGTTTGTAGGAGTAAAGCATCGTCATGGGCAATTAGATAACACCCATGTTTGAATGACCGCAAGTGTTGTTGTGGGTCTTCTTTACTGTTGAAATAGTTGAACTTGGGCATTTCCCAATGTACAGGGTATGGGCGAATGGGGATAGATGGATGAATAGGCTCATTACAAATTTCGTCATAAGTTAAGGAGTTGCGAGAGCTGGAAACTGATGCTTCTAATGTTTGCATCTTTTCCATCATCATCCTAATGAGGTCATTGGTGGGTTGTGAGGAATGGGCACCCCCTGTAGTAAAGGGAGGTTAATGATGTATGTATGATGTGGACGACATCCCAGTATATGGGGGTTCCAAGTATGAGAACTGCGAAGGTGGGATAGATGCGGGTGGACGATATCCCGAATAAGTGATAGATGAGATTGGGGGTTGCTGGTGATGCATGTAAATAGATGGGGTAGTCATAATGAATCTTGTGGTAATTGGGGGTAGAGACTGCAAGATGGAAAGGATGAGGTTTTGGAATGGGGTGTGGGTTACCGACACCATGGGTGGTTGCGATGTAACTGGTACATATGAGGTAAAGGGTGCAGATGAGGCTATGCTTAAGGGCAGTGGTTGGTGAAGGAATGGTTGACACCACGAGTGTGATAGATGTCGTTGGTGCAGTAATTATAGAGGATGTGGGGTCCAGTTGAGACGCCACAAGTGGTAAGGTGGATGAAGGTAATGCTGAGCTAGTGGTAGCTGACATGGAAGTGGGGGTGAGGGTAGGAGGGATAGACACGGGCATGTCGTATACCAACTATCCTTAGGAATCTCAGGTAGATGAGTGGGTGAGATAATATTGTAGGGAAGTGGGATTTTGGTCAAGGAGTCTTGTGAAATCCTCGTCACCAGTACTAATGGTGATGGGATGATTTGGATCCATAGGCGACAAGATAGAAGGCAGTGATGGGATAGGTGGAAGTAGCTGAAGGCTAGCATGAAACACAAGGTCATTGGCTTGGATGTGAGTCAAAACCATGTGAATTAACATAGACCTATTAAACTATACTCTGTAAATGACACATAAAACAACAGAAATGGAGAAGGATAGATTCTGGGAGGTGAAACTGGGCCGGTGTTCTAATTAAAAATTAGAACAGAGGAACTGATGATGGTTAAGTTAATCGATGAAAGTTACAGGATGACTAACGAGGGTACAGGGTAACCGATACCGGTTACTGTGGGAAATCAACAATTTTACAAATGAGGCAAAAAACTGATGAAAATGGAATAAGGAAGCTGTATTCTGACAATGATTTTAAAATTTTGGGAGTATGATGATGTCCTGAAAATTTCAAAAAGAATAGAAAATGTGATGAATGTTATTTTTGGATAGAAATGACAAAAAAGAGATGGAAACCGAAAACAGTTAGGTAGACTGATGCTGGTTAGATGTAAACCGATGATGGTCTTTGGACCGACGCCGGTCACTGTGAAATTTGGAAAAGTGAATAAAAATTGATTTTTGTGAATTAAGTTAGATGAAATATCAACCCAAAAAACTGAGTATGATAATAATTAATCCTGACACACTAAAAAATAATCGGAATACACCAACTATGATGGCAGAGAGTGCAAGGAATAAGAAAATGAAGAACGTAACCTCACAACTCAAGAAAAAGCTAAGAAAAACACACAATCCTATAAGTGAATTTTATGTTTTAGCTTATGCTATTTTAGATTGAATTTGTGAATCAGAACAAAGTTTTTGGTTAGGAAAGTGTCCTATGAAGAGGAAAATTCTAAGGGTGGTTTCAAGTTATGTTTTGGCGGGGGTGGTCCTTTCTCTGAGATAATTACTGAACAGAGAAAATGGTTGAGTGCTTACTGTCAATCCTCTGATCGTGTGATTGTTGACAACTTCTTCCAGGTAAGGTGTTGTTTAAGAATATGTGTGAATTTATATTTATGCAGTTTGGCAAAGAGAGAGAGAGAAGAGAAAGTGCTCTATGATTCAATTATGTCAACAATCAGCTGGGCATGACTTCCAACGTATAGGTTGCCCTCAATTTTAATGTGAGCTAAAAATGAAAGCATAGAAGTATGAAATGCAAGTATTTTAGAACCCAAATTGAAATGTGATATTTGATGTAAACAAAGAGTGAATAGGAGAGAGAATGACTTTCACTAATGCAAAACAAGAAGAAAAAGAAGGATTCTTTTTAGTCCCGAAATACAAATGCCACTTAGACAAATAGAAGAAAGAGAAGATTCCAAGGGAGAAAATTTAACGTTAACTTCCTTTTTAAAAAGAAACAAACATACAACAGTCCCTAAGAATGAATGAATGCAAGGAACCTCGGATGGGTTCCACCGAGCGTGCCAAGATGTTTCACCGAATTCTTGATAAATTAATGGAACAGATAGAGGGTGATAGGCCAAGGAGGAATACATGTTTGTGATGTTGGTTGAAGGTTATGCGTGTGTTCTGATTTCCTGATCCAATGTTGATTGCGAATACTCCCTTTTGGCTAGGAGAAACTACTTGTAAAATGTAAAAAAATACCACCATATGGAGCTAAATAAAACACCAAGTGGATTGCCTAGCAGAAGCTAGGTCCGGGAAGCGTGATGTTTCTTGAACAGGTTGTCAATCCAATTTTCAAATAACAATATTAATGCTATCTAAAATAAACATAAAAATAACAATCTTATTGGAATTGAAACGATTTAGGTATCTCATGCAAAACAAATAAGAAAGGTAAGATAAAGGGTGATTGAGGTCAAAACAGGTTAGATGATGGGCTGGTATTGGGTTGCAGGTTAGGTATAGGCTCTAGTAAGATCTAGTAAAGATTAGGAGTGATTCTGGGTTGTTAGGGAATGGGTATGAGCTCATTGGTATTAGGTATGTTACCAGACACAGTAACCAACGTTGATTGTGTGACCGATGCCGGTTTTGCAGGATGACCGACGTTGATTGGCTAACTGGCGTCGGTAGGGGTAGTTAATAAAAACCTTCTTAGAAGCGGTCTTCAGACTCTTTGTGATTGCACAAAGGATGGAAATGGTGGGGGTGAGGTCGTGGAATGGTCTAAAAGGTTTAGAGATGATTAGGATAAGGGCAAGAAATGTGGAAGGTCTAGGTATGGTAGGGTGATAAGTTGGTGGGAGGAAGGGAGGTGTACAAATGTAAATAAGAATAAATTACTGAGATGAATAATAAATCTTACTGAAAGAAAACTGAGATAAATGAAGAGATATTAGGCACTTAATGAAGAATGGGTCTGGAGAGTGTAGGTGATGAGGACGGTGATGGTGGAGATCTGAAGAGAAGAGAATTTGCGTTCGTGTTGCGACATTTTGAACCTCTGTGCTTCTTTGTTTGTATTTTTTATTGTGAAGAATATGATGGATGCTAATGGTTGCTGGTAGTGTTCCTTTGTGTTTTCCTTTTCCTGAGTGCTTTAGAAAATTTGAGTGCTCCGAGTCTCTGTTTGTATGAGATCCTGAATCGAATGACCAACCTCAGCAAAGGATTTTGGAAATTTATTTAACCTAACCGACGATGGTTAGGGGACCGACGTCGGTTGAGGTATAACCAGCGTCGGTTAAGGTGGGAATATCTAGGTTGGCCAAAAATGACTTGACTGTTGTTATTTTTGGTGTGGTCTTCAATCTTCGTCTGAGTCTCGAGTGATAGACCATGGAAGAATGAGTAAGAGTCCTCTTCGGTTTGTTAATAGGAGTTAAGTCTAGGTTTAGACTAAGTCCTAGCTGGTTAGGATATGTTTAGATTTGGTCTTAGGTCATTAATGGGGTTTGAGTGGGTCATGGAGTGAGGTGGCTAGGTGAGTTGGCTGGGTGAGGTGGTCAAGTGAGGATGTTAATTAAATTAATTAAAGTAATTAATTCAATTAATCATGTGCAGTATGGGATATGAATATGTAAGGTATGGTTAATTTAATTAACGAGGTTATAAGGGAAGTATGACCTAATTTTGGTGTCTACACAACCTATAAGAGGTTAAACAAAGCCACACCATTTTAATTGGTGTTTTGTGTAGAAGCTATTTTACTAGTAGAATTTATGCTACCTTCTCTACGTATTATGCGTGTGGGAGGATTGGTCGACAAGAAAGCATTACAAGAGCACATCAATAAGTTAATGTAGTTGGATGGAAGACACTCACTTGCTAGGTGGAGTCAGAAGATTGAGAAGGCATGACACAAAGCATGACATGATCGTCACATTAAAAATAAACAATTTGAGGTTTGGACAGATGGTTTTACTTTATGACTCTAAGTTTCTACGTCATCCTAGGAAACTAAAATTCCATTAGTTAGGGCATTACATTATCTCTTACATCCTTGATTTAGGTGCATTCTAGTTGCAAGTGTTGAATGGGACAAGGTTGCCAGGATATTTCATCGGGAGTGGGCTGAAGACCTAGTATAAATAAGGTTTCTGTGTGTTTAAAAATAAGGCAGTATTGCTAATTAGATTAGGTTTCCTTTATTTCTTATCCATTTTTGTTATTTTCTTTGTCATTTTTCTATTTTGTGTTACATGTTGGTATGCTAGTAGCTAATTGCATTGTAAGAGATTCCATGCCTAGAGTGCCACACATATTTTTATGTGGGGTGAATTGGTAGATATGTTGGATATGTTTGACAAATTCCTTCAACGATGGATTGTTGGGAACGATTAGAGAAAAGGTAGAAGAATGGGCAGTATGATGGTTAGGGTGTTTGAATTCATGCAGTTATGAAGGTGTGTTGTGAAAAGTTTAAAGACCATGCAGAAGGTAAAGATCACGAAGTATAACCAAAGGTAGGTGACACCATAGGGAACTACTTGGTGGAAAACGAAGAGGTTATGTAATTTGGCATGGTGGTTCATGCAAAGGAGGTATGTGGCAGTGAAGTAGTACTAGAGCGCCGGAAGGTTATAGCTGTAACACATGAAGGGAGGTCACAAAAGTTGAGTTAAGTGAAATAAAGAGCTCTATTAAAAAGAGATGTTAAGACACGTGGTCAGAGAAAATCTAAGGCATTGAAATAGTATAAATAGAGGGTAAGATTAGTCATTTCGACTACTTTACCTTAGAGAATTTATTTTTTAATCCAAAGCTTGAAGTGTGATGAGGGTTTTGTGAAAAAAAGAGCAAGGTAATTATCAAAAACCAATGGAATTTTACAAGCTATAGGGTGATCTTTTGGTGTATAAACAAGGAAGGAAGAAAACAAAGTAGGAAAGGGGTTATGTGAAAGAGAAACTAGAAAGTTGCCGAGTCTAGGTAGATAAAGGAGAGGTTCAAAATACCTAGGGCATGAAGGAAAGAATAAGAAAGAATATGGCACCTAAGAAATCTCAAACAAAGAGACCGATGGTGAAGAAGGAGGATCCCATAGATATTTACTTAGAAATGTAGTACCCCTAGGGGTTATCAAGGTAGAAAAATGGATTTAAAATTTAGACAAGAGCAAGATCAATGAATATAACCATAGGAAAAGTGATAATGAAAAGATGATGCATGTAGACTTAGTTTTAGACACTCCAACAATGGACAAGCTCATAAACCCTAAGGTTGACAACTCAGTGCAACAAGAGCTACAACAGACTAGTTTTTTTCAACTATGGTATATGCCTTTCTTTACGAAACCCACCCGTTATTTAGGTGGTTAATGTCACAGGTGCACGAGGACTTCTAATTTTCAGGAAGAAGGATGAGGATTATGGGTGAATTAATCATGATTTAGCTCTACTTCCCTTGTAGTATGATCATTCTACTCTATGTTCTGATGCATTAGACAAGGATTTATGGCTTAAAAATCTTGATCCCAAGAATGGGTGTGTTCATTCTCTATTTGTGTAAACACCCCCTTATCAAGGGAGAACATTATCACAAAGCTCACATAAAGGAGGGGCTCAGTGCCTGTATGCACTTTGGTTGAGCTTCCAGACCAACTTGGATGATGTGTCGATGCATTTGGGGTTGATTGATGAAGCAAAGGGTAAATAGAGACTAAATGCAATAAAGTGGGGGAAAAGATATATGTTGTCCTTCATACATGAGGAAATGGGAAAATATGCATCATGGCAAGATGAAGTTGAGACATGGTGTGCTAAGAGGGAACACAATGATGGCCATGGAGTGCACTTGTAGATGAGTTAAGAAAGGTAGGAAAAAGCATGTTATGGATGCCATATAAATCAAAAGTGGATGATTAGATAATTTGATGAGGAGACTGGATGAAAGATGCAAAGGAGGGTTGGGTCAATGGTGACTGGGGTAAGTTTAGGAAAACCAGATCAAATCGATGGCGACTAGGGAAAGTTGATAGGACTAGGGGTGATTATATAAGCACCAGAATCAACCAATAAGGTTAATTTGAACGGTGTGTTTTGCAGCAATTAAGAGATTTGAGAGGGATAATACATGAGATTCGAGAGAAATGGAGGTGGATGGAGCAATGAGGAAGCACCAGAGGACTCAGAGGATGGTGAGTAATGAAACCCTAGCTTGTTTTAAGGTTTTAATTGGTATTTATTTAATTTTATTACATTTTTTTGGATTTTGACAGGTGCCCAGGGGGCAGTTGGCGATGACTAAGCATGTTCGCCATTGACTAGGGAAGGAAAGGATCAACCTGATTAGGGTAGTTTTGATTGGAGGGAAAGGGATGTCGAATCAAGCCATGTCGGTGTTGACTGGGGGGATAGATGGTATGGGTCGATAAAATAAATGTAAAAATTATGATTTTTGATGATTGATACTAATGGGTGGTTGTTTTATTGGATTTTACAAACTAGAGATATATTATATCTTAGAGACCAGGTCCCTACCATGTTTGATTAGATTAAGGGAGATGTGACTGACACAGAGTGGGATCACTTAGCTGTAGTAGGGTTAATAATATTTCATCACTATCAAAGGATACCTAGAGACATGGGATTGATGATTGCATTGAATTGCTCTAGTTTAGGACTAGGGAGATGACGATCACTCTAGAGGATATTTACCATATATTAATACTAACAATACAAGGGGAGCCTATAGAGCCTATAAAAATACATATGAGGATGGACACACTAAGGCAGTTGTTTAAGGATGAGGCTCAACAAATTGAGTTTTGTTCAGGGACCTTCCATATAGAGGCCTAATATTAAGCAGGTATGCCAAGGAGTAGAATGATATGTTTGATTATGATGGCCATCTCATGCTACACTCTACCAGATTCAAGGGAACTATATTCCCATGGACACTAGCAGGTGTATTGGCATATGTGGTAGATCATAAGACAATATTTTCATTTGGGTCAACATTGTTGGCTTAGGTCTATCACGAGCTCTTGATGTATGTGACAAAGTGGAGATCAGGATTAGATGTGGGATTCCCATTAAACTATTGTGCATACGAGCATATAGTAGTGATTAGTCCACTAGGAATTCCATGCACATCGAGTTAGTAGTAGGATTTCTGAGATAGAGAGGCAATGAGGCTCATGGGGATAGTGATGCATGGGGTGTGGAATGGTATAAGGAAAGATTGGGTAGACTAGATGTGGATGATGTGAGATGGAGGTCGTACCACAGATTCCCTGCATGACTTAGTTTTAATGTATAGATTCATGGTATGAGGAGGGTTCGATGGGTACAGAGGTAGAGGCCAAATATGGTGGAGGCCGTCCATTTTCCAAGGTTTATGGGACAATTCAGATTGGTTCAGGAAATGGAAAGGGTACCTATTACATATAGAAAAGAGGAGAGAGAGAGGGATCTACCTACTCTGGTGATGGCAGACTAGCTAGTGAAGGTATGGGTTACATGGGATGAATACGATGATTTGGGAATAGGAGAGGGGTTTGTAGAGTGGTGGGAGAGGGTGTGGGCAATGTAGGAAGAGGAGGAGAGAGTACATGTAGGATTAGAAGTAACTAGGATAGTTTTAGGAGAGGTGGTAGCAAGTGGATGAGAGGAGACAGAGTCTGCAAGAGAGGGGGATGGGGATGGAGTAGTAACAAAAATTGAGATAACCAACTTATAGGTGTAGTTAGATGTGACTAGGTAGAAGCAAGACACTACATGACAGAAGAGGGATCTCGCTATACATCAACGAGATAGGTATTACAGGTACAGGAAGGCCCTATGAGCCAAGTATGGAGAAGGGGGAGTGCATCGGGAGCAATAGGGGCTAAGGATACATAGGGATCCATACAGGGAGTAGGAAAGATGGATCCACCTAGCATCGTGTCATTCGAGTAGTACCAAACTCTAGGAGCGGAAGCATGCTATTATGAGTGCATAGTGACTATGAGATTACCTGAGGTAACTCGATACATGGTGTACATAACTAGGAGGAGAGAAGTGCATCTGGCAGCGTCAGGGAGTAACATCAGCATGGCCCATCTGAGGTGCAATAGAGGGGGAGAAGAGAGTGGGAAAACAATCGCTCTAGTAGAGTTTATATTATCTGATGTACCATTGATTGAGTGAATGTGATAGGCATGATGCGTAGATTTTGATGATCTGATGTACATATTTTTGAGATAGAGCCCAGTACAGGCCTATCATGGATGTATAAAATTTTTTTATTGATATATATATCTATATATGATGATTTTTTCAGTATTTATATATGTGTTGATGATCATAGATGATAGATGTGGTGGCTTATATTTATGTTTTGATAGATGTTTATGCTTGATTGTGATTATGGATTTAATATAAATGATGCGATATATGGATTTAGATTAGATAGAAAGATAGAAATGATGACATGTTCTAGTTTAGATGTGATGGATAATGATGAATGTTAGAGATAGAAAACAATAATGAATTTAAATAAAGCAGGACATGATGTGGTAGAAAATAGGACATGGTGTGGTAGATTAGATGAATGAAGATAACTAGACATAGGCGAGGTGATTCAAATTAGCTAGATAAGATGCAAATTTGAAGGTTATGACCCCAAATGGATGAGGAAAACTACACCATAGAAAATATTTCATGTGGAAGGAATGACCCAAACTGGATTGGAGGTAAAGAAAGAGATGGAATCAGAAAAATTAAATCACTTGAGACCAAAGGCAGGTGTTAACATACAACTAACGTTAGATAGTTAGTCACACTTAATATCATGAAAGGAAATATTGAAAGGATGTGTTAATAGACCCATTGTCGACATGAAAAGGGGTTAAGATATAGCCTGTACGAGGGGAAAAATTATTCCCTTCATTTAATCAACTCTCTATTGATTTCATATTCAAACTAGGGGTGTGTCTAAATCTATATGAAACAAGAGGAATCTTGGAAATCTAGTAATTGATTGTAGGTATTTTGTATTTTATGGGGGATATTTTCAATGTCTTAAGGACTTCTTGGTTAAAAACCTTATTGGAATCAAACTATGAAAACATGTTGGAAGTAAACACACTTTGCCTTGGAAGTTAACACACTTTGCATAAATGAAATAGATTGCTAAAAACAAACATTACATAAATAAACACATAATTGAGAATGCTTGGAAAATGATTGCAAAGAAATAAGAACTTAATCTAGAACACCTGTAGGGACAAGTCTATAACAAATTTTAAATTGAAAGTGATACATAATTAACAGATATAAACTATTTGCTTTAAAATATATATAAATACCAAAAAAATGAGGATCTTGGTTCTTGGAGGAGTGGGCCCTTGCTCCGCCTTGAAACAGGATTGACAACTTAATTTTCTCTCAAAACAGGAATGGCTATTTTATTGATAAAATGTTCTGCATTACAAAAACTTGTTGGATCTGTGTATCAATCTATATCTATCTTGTCATATATCTATATTCCTCTATCTTTTTTATATCTTAATCTATCTGCAGGTCTATATGTATATACTTCTTCCAAGGGTGCATTTATGGCCCTAACTATTCCATTAATATGATGGAACTGAATCGGGCCCAGAATAGATGTTGAATTGGAACATGGCTGGACGTACAACTGTGTGATAATTATCCTAGATCTGCAAGTATGGAGAGTTATAAGTCTTCTAATATTCTAATGATTGATAGGATCATTGATTTGACAAATCGTTGGTCATTTGGAATAGATTCTTATCGATTTCAGAACTCTAGAAGAGTTCCATAACTAAAGGAAATCATTCCAGGTTTAACCGAGAGAGTTACAGACCTATCAGCAGGAGTTCAACTAACTAATTCTGATGATAATTTGGAACTAAGTACTAGAGTTTTGGAACTAATTTCAGAAGTTTTGGAACTAGGTGATAAAGCCTGTGACTGCGTAATGGAGTTTCAGAACTAGCTTAGAAGTTACAGAGCTCTATTGTAGTGAAAAAAATTCTCTCAAAAACATGTTGACTGCTTCATACTTCATTCTTCCGCCTGATTGCGACCTGCTTTATTACAAAACTAAGTTTCCAAAACACTTTGTTAGGAATTACAGAGATTTTAAACGTTAGAATCATAATCAAAAAAATATGGACAATTACATCCTAACTCATATCAGATCAAACAAAAGTCACAAAATGTAGTTAGACTTAATCAAAAGGAGAGTAAGATGAGATCATTTATCATACATTTAATGGGCATATTCTGGCCTCATCATTTCCCCCATACTTACTTGTTTTTAAGTCCCTTTACAAACTTTACTCTTCAAATTTGGGGTTATATATTCTACATTCCATTTGATTGCTTAGGTCAAATGGCTGATACTGAATATCCCAATGCTTTAATTTAGATGTACTATACCCTGCTCTTGCTTCTACTTTCCTCTGCCATGCATCAAATTCAGTGGAATCTTGTGGTTCTCTGTTCTGCCATGGTAACATGGGGGTGAGAAGGAGTGGAGGTCTTGTTCTCATTCCTATCCATATGCCTCTATGCTTTTCATTGATCTGAGGAATTAGCGTACATAAGGCTTTTTCTCTATGAAAAATCCAGATTAACTTTGTGGGAGATATTACTTCACTTCTTCTCAATGCCACTGTGAGAAATTCCCATCTTTTCAAAAATGCTACATAAATATCTTCAAAATTTTCCTCTTCATAAGAGGTGAAGGCATTAATACTTCTTTACAAATTGGCAAGATAAGGTTCCTTGAACCTTTTATCAAATGCATGGGATCTGAAATGTGTAGCAAAGGAAGATGGTTTACCATAATGAATTCTCATACAGAGACCAGATGAACTAGCCTTTAACAGATGCTCTGACTCCCTTTCCTTCCATGCAATTTGATTTTGGAGAACAGAAACAAATGCATTAAGATGGCTCTCCCCTACATACAAATTGATCATAAAACCTGAGTTCTTTTCCAACATGAAATTACAGAGATAGAATTCACAGAGAATATTTTTCTACTCTGCATTGGCTAAGGAATAGGCTGCTGTGAAATTAGATTCATATTTTATTTCATGTGGAAGGCCACATGTTATCCTTGACAATTTCCAGCGAATGAATTGTTCCTCCAAAAACACACTATATGTAGGAAAACTTCTCTTGCATGCAAGCAATTTCTCACTCATCATGTAAACCATTTGTATTTTCACAAGATATTTAAATTTTTCATTTTCTTCTTTGTAAAACTTTTCTTCCCATCCTTTTCTTTCTTTCTTCTCTTCTTCTATCTTTCTTTTCAAGTCCTCATTAGATGTCTTGGCTTCACTGAGTTCTCTACAAGTATCATCCCATAGATGTCTAAGTGGCCAATAAGTTAATTCAGTTTGTGCAGAGACTGTTGACAGAGTAGTTTGTTTTCTGGAATTTTGACATTCCTCCTCTTTCTCCATTATCTAATGTTTAGCTCTTGTCAATTCCTCAGTCTTGTCAGTGAGTTGAGTTGTTAATTCCTCAATAACCATTTCTCTCTATTCCAATTTAAGTTTGAGAAAATTCAACTCCTCATCCTTTTCTATAATAATGAGTTTTGCTCTACACAAAAACAGAGCTTGTTTAACCAGCTTTTTTTCTTCTTTCTCTAAAATTTCTTGGGGAGTTGAGCATTCTTCTTCTACCAAAGGAAATTTCCCTTTTCATCTCCAAGATGCCAACTCTTCTTTTTCATGTGACAATGTGCTGGTTCACCCAATTCTTGAAGAACTTGTTATTCAAATCTTTCATCTTCTTTTTCTATCTCTATTTGGCTTGGTCTAGGAGGATTCATGGCCATGCTGCCCAAAATATCAGCAGCTTCCTTTTCCATCCCTTCTTGATCTTTCATTTCCTTCAGAATTTCTTTAGAATTTTTATGAATTTTCCTTCTTTGAGGAGCCTCAAAATGTATAGAAATGGGTCTCCTCCTAGAGCTTCTTTTGATTTTCACCTCTTTCTCTTGCCTCGGTGAACTGTCACTATCAGAGACAAGATATTGGCTCTTCTGTAGCTACTGTAGAGGAAGGAATTTCTTTAAGAGGCATAGTTGGTTTTGCAGTTTTAGTCCTTCTTTCAAATCTTGTTCTTTTTGGTATTTCCTCTCCACCTAGTTATTTCTTTTCCTCTGCAGTGGCATCCATTTCCAAATTAATTGTAGGAGAAGAAGGAGTTTCTATTACTCTCCTGAGAATATCAGGGCTCTACTTAAACTTGCTAAGAAATTTCTCCCACATTTCCTCTCCATTTTTCTTCGAAAGGAAATGGTGTTGGCACACTAAATGCACTAACCCATGATGTTTGATTGTTCCCACACCCAAGGAATACCTCTGGGCCATTGTATGGATGAAGTAAAAAAGAAACCCTGGAAGGTTTACTATATATTCTAGTTTTGTAGCTCCATATCTAAGGTATATGAGGATCTTTAGAAATTCTCTTCCTACCGACCCAAATTGACCATCACAGGTTAAATAATTGACTACCCAAAATGCCACTCTGTCAAAGGGTTTGGGAAAGCTGGCCCTTCTGACCCCTTTTATGATTTTCTTTTGTTGTAAATATATTGGGGTTCATCTTCCCCTTTTTCAGCAAGGTTTCAACCAGGTCTTTTAATGTCCCTCTGACAGGGTTTGGGACATGCACAATTGGCACTCCAGATACATTACTTATTGTATTCACAGAAAAAGGAATAAAAAATTTCTAACCTTTGTCTGGATTGCTCTAAATTTATAACGATTTCTCTTACCAATTCGTCATTATACCTGGCAAAATTTCTCAGAAATTCCAGCCATCCTACCTGATGGAAGATAGCCACCACTTCTTCATCTATAATGAGTTGGGTATCATCCTTTGGTTCTGACTTCTTCTTAATCCCCATGATATAGAGGTGATTCAAAAAATTTCTTCTTTAATCTTGTATGGGTTGGCTGAAGAACTCTTCGCTTAGCTATGGAACTAGCTACTTAGGAAAATTACTTAGCTATGGAATTACTGTACTAGCTACGGAACTTTTGTGTTGTAGTTATGGAATGCAAACCTAATTCGTTGCTTCTTCCTTGAAGTTTATCTACAACTTATTTTTCACTTTGTTGGTTCCACACTAATGATAACTCATTATAACTATGCCACTAATTTATTCCATTAATATCTTTCTCATGATTACTCACTTTTAATCATGATGTACAATAGATGACTCATCATATCAACTTTTAAATCAAATCTAATCACACATGTGAAATTTTAATCTAACCTTTAATAAGTTAAAGATATAATTACCATCCTTGATGATGTAATCCCTCCATCATGATGACTCATCATTCCTAAAAAGTGAAACAAAAGGAAAACGGTTAGAAAAACAGTTGGAATTCCAAAAAAAAATTATTTTAAATTAGCAATTTATTTGGGAAGATCAACCATTATTGTTGGTTTTCTATTGATCTCTGAGAGAAACTCTTTTTTTGGGGAAGAGAATGCCATTTAATGGTTTTCATTCTCTTCCCTTTTTTTTGGGGGGGGGGGAAGAGAACACCATTTATTGGTTTTCATTCTCTTCCCTTTATTCTGGATCTATTCATCAGATTATTTGATCATTTTGGAAGAACTAGGTTCTTCCATATGATCAAATTCTCTATCTGCTTCAATCTTCTTCAAGAATTCATCCTTAGTAGGAGGCTTCATATAAAGCTTTAGCATATGTCCACTGACCAAGAGTATTCTTCTGCTTCCATCAATGGGAAGTAGCTGAATAGAACCATTGTCAAATATCTGATCAATCTGATAGGGTCCTAACCATCTGGTTCTCAGCTTGCCTTTGAATTGCTGGTAGTTAGAATCACACAGCAATGCCCAGTCCCCTACTTTGAAATGCCTTTTCTTGATATGTGTATTATGCCATTGTTTCCTTTGATCTTGGATTATCTCTGGTTTGCTGAAGTGCTTCCATCCTCAATTCATCCAACTCATTGAGTTGAAGGATTCTCTCCTTTTGAGCTACATCCAACTCAATACCCACCTTGACTGTTGTCCTCAATGTCTGTAGTTCAAAATCAATAGGAAACAAGGGATTTTTCCCATAGACTAACTCATATGGTGAAAACCCTATCATAGTTTTCCAAGTTGTATTGTAAGCCCAGAGAGCTTCAGGTAGTCTCTTTACCCAATCTCTACTTCCTTCTTCAACTATTTTGGTAAGGATGTTTTCCAATTCTCTGTTCGTTACTTCAGCTTGTCCATTTGATTGTGGGTGATAAGGATATGAATTTATATGATTGATCTGATAATACATTGTGAAATATAGATCATATTAGACATAAATTGTGGTCCCTGGTCTGAAACTATGCTCCTTGGTGCTCCAAAATTTACCATAATTTTGTGCCAAAGGAAATCAACAACTACTTCTTCAGTGGCATTTGTTAAAGCCTACACTTCTACCCACTTTGTCACATAATCAGTACACACAAGAATATGTTCCTTCCCTTGTGAATAAGTACTAAAGGGACCAATAAAATCCAACCCCCATCTCTCAAATGGTTCAATCACTACTTGAGGTTACAGAGGCATTTCATTGGTAAGGTTGGTTGTCCCATCCTTTGACAAGGATCACACCACCTGATATATTTCTTCACATATTTGTATAGAGATGGACAATAATAACTAGTGCCAAGTATCTTGTGAGTTGTTCTTTTCACTTAATATTTTCCTCCACTTGGTTCATCATAACATGCCTTGGAGGATGTCAAAGATTTCATCTTCTCTTACACACCTGTGTAAAACCAAATTAGGACCACACTTAAATAGCATTCCATTTAACCATTTGAATTGTGCACTGGTTTTGATTAACTTCTTTATTTGTTTCTTGGTGAAAGAAGGAGGAAACTTCCCTGTTGCAAGATAATTTTCCATATCAGCAAACTAAGGTGTATCAGCTGAAATAACAAACAATTGTTCATCTGGAAAGTTGTCCTTGACTGGATCTTACTCCCCTGTAGTGGTTAGTCTTGACAAGAAATCAGCTACCACATTAGATTTACCTAGATTGTCCATAATGGTAATATCAAATTCTTGTAAAAGCAATAACCATCTAATTATTCTACCTCCAACCACTAGTTTGTTCATTAAATATTTAATTGTTGAGTGATCTGTATGTACAAATATTTTGTACCCTGTAATGTAATGTCTAAACTTATTAATTTCATAGATCACAAGCAAGAAATTCTTTTTCAGTGGTGGTGTAATTTCTTTCAGTGGGAGTAAGATTTTAGTTAAGGTAATAGATAGCATACATTTTCCCTTCTTCATCTTTCTGTCCCAAAACTGCACCAATGGAATTATTTGAGGCATCTGTTTGGATATGAAAAAGGTTTCTCCCAATTAGGTCCTCTCAATATTGGGGCAATTATTAATTTCTCTTTAATTTCTTCAAAATCATGTTGACACTTTTCATCCCAAAGAAATTCATAGTCCTTGGTAAGAAAATTAAACATGGGGGCAACAATTTTACTAAAATCCTTGATAAAGCGTCTATAGTACCCAACATGTCCTAAAAATGACTTGATATATGTGGGGGTTTGAGGAACAGGTAAGTCTGAAATAATTCTGATTTTTTTTATCAACCTGAATTCCTCTTTTTGAAATATGGTGTCCTAATACAATCCCTTCATCAACCATCATTAAAAAAATTTCATGGCTAAGAGACAAGTTGTGTTTCTCACATCTTGTCAATACTTTGTCCAAATTTTTCAAGGCATCATCAAATGTATCTCCATGCATAGTGAAGTCATCCATATATACCTCTACACAGTCATTTGTTAGGTCTACAAAAATTGCTAACACAACTCTTTGGAAGGTTGCTGGAGCATTGCATAATCCAAATGGTAATACCCTGTAGGCAAAGGTACCCCATGGACATGTAAATGTAGTTTTATTTTGATCCTCAGCAACAAATCTGATTTGATTGTATCCACTAAATCCATCCAAGAAGGAAAAGTATTGTTTACCTGAAAGGTTGTCTAAGACTTGATCTATGAATGGTAAGGGAAAATAATCTCTCAGTGTGGCTTTGTTTAGTTCCCTATAGTCAACACAAATTCTCCATTTTCCATTCTTTTTAGGGACAATTACAAGAGGAGACACCCACTGGTTGTCTGAGATAGGGTAGATAAAACCTACTTGTAATAGTTTTTCAATTTCTTGTTTGACTATATCCCTTAAGGCTGGATTAATCCTTCTCTGAGGTTACCTAACTGGTTTAATGTTTTCAGTATAAATGTGATGAGTGCAGATACTTGGGTGGATTCCTTTCATATCTTTGTAATCCCAAGAAAAATATTTAGTATGATCTTTCAGAACATCAAACAGTTTAGCTTCTTCATCGTTCTTCAACCAACTATTAATATTCAAAGTTTTACCCAGTTGAATTTCAACATGTTTGGTTCCAGTGTATGATGAATTGATTTGTTGAAAGGGTTCCATTAAATTATTTAGTGGACATGCATGTGGCAACAACATATGATATGTAGTAACATCTCTAAAATTTCCTTGAGACAAAATGTTGGACAAGGGACAGTAAGAAGAATTATGATACTTATCTTGTTGTAGGTAAAATTCTTCATCACTACTACTTTCCAGAAATCCTTCATCATCTCCTGATATATGTGAAGCTGAAGCTATAGATTCTTCCTCTCCCTAAGAGAAATATTGTTCCTCCAGAGTGAAATTATCTTCATTTACAGGGAATTACTGTTGGTGTGGTTCTGGAACTAATTGTGATGGTTCCATAACTAACTGTGATGGTTCTGGAACACTTTGAATTCTAGAACAAATTATGTAGTTCCAGAACTAATTTTGTAGGTTCCAAAACTATTCCTGACTTCTCCAAGGATGATTGGTGTACATTCAATGGTGGGTTAATCATATCTTCTATTTCTCGTACGTGATCCTGCAATGTGATCATGGCCAACGAAGACAAATTTTTCTCATTAATATCAGGATTATCAACCCATAATTGCTCTTGATTATCATTAAAAGGTCATGCAGAGGGATATAATGAAATTTTCTTAGAACTCTTACCATTTGAAATAGTCATATCACCTGACTTGTAATCAATTAAGGCAACAACTGTAGCTAACCACGGTCTACCAAAAATAATGGGATAACCCAATGTTTTACCTTTTGGCGCAATATAAAGAAGTCAACTAGATACTCCTATGACTCCACCATAACCAACATCTTCAATAACTCCTTCTAGTTTTGCTACAAACTTATCTGCCATCTGCAATATGGTGTTAGTAGGTTGTATACCTGTTAACGACAATGTTTTCAGAGTGTCCACTGTCATTACATTTATAGCTACTCCCAAATCAACCAAAATGTTATGTATATCTTTATTCCCTATAGAGACAGAAATAACAGGGCTTCCAGGATCTCCATATTTGGGAAGTAGGAGCTTTCCTGCTAATAAATCAACAAGTTTCCCATCTACTTTTATAGTCCTGGGGTATTGCTTCTTTCTTCCTAGGATTTTTCAAACATAGCATTTTAATTAATTTGTTCAATTCTAGAGTTTCTTTAATTGCTTGTAGTATTGGTATTTCAATATTTAGTCTCCTTAGTTCCTACACCAATTCAGATTCCTTGATTTCTATAGCTTCTTTGAACCTCTCTGGAAATGGAGTTTCAGTAGAGTTTCTTTCTGGTTCCTTATCTCTTTCTTTTTCATATTTGTTAGGGGAAACTAGACCTAGGGTTTCAGTTTCTTCTATCATTTCAGTGATGATAACAGGTGGACTGCTAACTATTTTCCGGATCTAGTGTGAATATCCTTACAATCCATGGCGTTAAGATCAACTGATTTTTTTGGTTATGTTCCATAGACAGGAGTTGTTTGTTTGTTTCTTGGGTTTGCTACTGGCTGTGCTGGCATTTGCATTTGGAATACATTCTCAGTTTGTGAATTTTGTGCTGGGGCACCCATTATGGCTTGTTGATTCTGATTAGGATATGTTTTCCCTTGAGCATAATTACTAGGGCCCCATCTAGGTTGTGACCAAGAATACTGGTTATTTTGACTAGTCCATGGTTGTTGATGTCCTTGAGCATACCAAGATTGACCTACCCAATCTTGGGGATTCCAAGTTGGGTGAGGGGCCCAGGGTGGTTGTCCCCAACTTTTTGGTACTATTTGAGTAGCCCATGGCATCATCTAAGGATTAGGAGATGATATTGGCATGAACTGTCCTTGGGTAGGTTGTCTCTGGAAAAAAAATAATTCTTCTATTGTGGATGATGTACTGGTTTGTTTGAGCTGATTCTTTAGAAGTGGAAGAAGAGAACAAACATGAATATCATGTTCTTTAGATTCACAGATAAGACATACTTATGTTTTATCTAAAGGACATTCCCTTATTGCATGCTTCTTCCTACATCTAGGACAATACATGGCTAATGGTTCAGTTTTGGCATTTTCTTTAGCTTGTAATCCATCCATAGTAGAGGTTAATTGAACTAAAATTTCTGTTTTAAAGTTTGCTAACTCATCCATTAGTTTGTTCATATCTGGATTCAAACTTTTCACTGATTTTCCCTTCCTAGGTCCACCCCTTGTTCTAGAATAGCTTCTACAAATGTCTTTAATTTCATTCATCCTTAATTGATCAATGTTTCCACCTCCTATCAAGTTAAGAGATTCCCTAGATTCATCTTCCAAACCTTTGAGAAAGATGGTTTTTCTTAACTCTTCTTGAAGTACAAATCCACATCTTTTACTCACAAAGAGGAATTTTTCCAAATAATATTCTATATTCTCATCCTCCTGCTTGATTTTGAAAAACTCTTCCTTCCTATTTCTCCCTCTACAGTAATCTTGATATTTGTCTAGGAAGACAGTTTCCATTTGTGCCCAAGTGGTAATAGAGTTGGATGCTAATCCCATGAACCACCTCATTGTTGCATCCTTCAGAGTGGATGGAAACAACTTGAGTTTCTGATTATCTATTTTGTAGTCATAGGTCTGACATAGTACCTTAAACTCAAATAGAAATTGGTCAGGGTCTTCATATGACATCCCTCTAAATGTGGATAAATGTGTAGGTGAAATGTTCTTCATAGTTGTTGCATCATCCTCCAATTGAATGGGATAGGTAAAGGTCCTATCACGTTCTCTTTCAGCTTCTCATTCCATCTCTCTAGTATTCTATAGTTCTTTCTCCTAATCAATGTGGTATGTGATTTTTTTTGGGGATGGTGAAGAGTCAGGAGTAGGAGGTTGACTACTCAATTGTGAATCAAAACTTGCTCTAAATGGATCTTGAGAAATAATCTTTTTCCTGAAGGCTCTACTTCCCTCTGGTGATTGATCCCAGAATTCCAAAGGTGGAAATTCTGCTTCTTGTCTTACAGGGGATAATGGTGCCTCCAATTCTTGGTCAACTTCCTTATTTAAACTAGAGGATGATGGTAATTCTTGTTCAGATATTTTTGGGAGAAATCTACCCTTGGAGTCTCTTGGTCTACTCATAAATTTTGTGATAGCTTAGGGAAGATTTCTTCAACTACTAGATGTATGATTGTTGCTCTTACTGACACCTAATTAGAAAATTATAACTAGTGTTCCCCAGAAACGGCACCAAAAATGATGGGTGTCGTTATTCCCTTCATTTAATCAACTCTCTGTTGATTTTGTATTCAAACCAGGGGTGTGTCTAAAGCTATATGCAACAAGAGGAATCTTAGAAATCTAGTAATTGATTGTAGGTATTTTGTATTTTATGGGGGATATTTTCAATGTCTTAAGGAATTCTTGGTTAAAAACCTTATTGGAATCAAACTATGAAAACATGTTGGAAGTAAACACACTTTATAGAAATGAATTGCTGAAAATAAACACACTTTGTCTTGGAAGTAAACACACTTTGCATAAGTGAAATAGATTGCTGAAAACAAACATTACATAAATAAACACATAATTGAGAATGCTTGAAAAATGGTTGGAAATAAGAACTTAATCTAGAACACCTGTAAGGACAAGTATACAACAGATTTTAAATTGAAAGTGATACAGAATTAACAGATTTAAACTATTTGATTTAAAAATATAAATACCAAAAAATGAGGATCCTGGTTCTTGGAGGAGTGGGCCCTTGCTCCGCCTTGAAACAGGATTGACAACTTAATTTTCTCTCAAAATCGGAATGACTATTTTATTGATAAAATTTTCTGCATTATAAAAAATTGCTGGATCTGTGTATCTATCTATATCTATCTCTTCCTATATCTATATTCCTCTATCTTTTCTATATCTATTAATCTATCTACAGGTCTATATGTATATACTTCTTCCAGGGGTGCATTTATGGCCGTAACTATTCCACTAACATGATGGAACTGAATCGGGCCCATAATAGATGTTGAATTGGAACATGGCTGGACGTACAACTGTGTGATAATTATCTTGGATCTACAAGTATGGAGAGTAGGAAGTATTCTAATCTTCTCCTGATTGATAGGATCATTCATTTAACAAATCACTGGCCATTTGGAATAGATTCTTATCGGTCCCGGAACTCTAGTTGAGTTCCAGAACTAAAGGAAATCATTCCAGGTTTAACCAAGAGAGTTTCAGAGCTATCTGCAGGAGTTCTGGAACTAATTCCGATAATTCTGGAACTAAGTACTAGAGTTTTGGAACTAAGTCCAGAAGTTCCAGAACTAGATGATAAATCTTATGACTGTGTAATGGAGTTCCAAAACTAGCTTAGAAGTTCCAGAACTCTGCTGTAGTGAAACAGATGTTCCCAAAAACATGTTGACCACTTCATACTTCATTCTTTGCCTGATTGCGACCTTCTTTATTACAAAACTGAGTTTCCAAAACACTTTGTTAGGAATTACAGAGCTTTTAAATGTTAGAATCATAATCAATAAAAGATGGACAATTACATCCTAACTCATATCAGATCAAACAAAAGTCATAAAATACAGTCAGACTTAATTAAAAGGAGAGTATGATGAGATCATTTATTGTACATTTATCGGGCATATTTTGGACTCATCAGCGGGAAGTTTTATTTTGATGGGAAAGTTTATCGATGTGGGAAGCTTTCCTAGTATACTTGTTTTTTTATTTCAGTTTTCTTTTGAGATTTTGAAGGCTGATCAATGGGGGAAAATTTTTAATGCCATAATATAAAATAGTATCCATCCTTCGAGGGAGTGGTTTACATTTTGGATTTTTCTTTTCTTTAGTTTTTTTTATTGTTGAATTTTGATGGATGGATACATGATAGCCATCCGTTGAGGGGTTAGTCTATGATTTTGTAAGATGCTTTAATATGAACAACTATCCTTCAAGGGAGTAGTCTATTTTTTATAATAAGATACCTTTAATAAGAGCATCCATAATTTTTACAAGAGAGCTAAGGATAGTCAAGTATACCACTTGGGGAGGGGATAATAAATATGTGCAAGCTACACTTAAGGACCCCTATCATGGTTCCAAAAACTAGATAAGAAGGAGATAAAAGTAATGATCATGGGGTTACCACCAAGAAGTAAGAACTTAACCATAAGGAAAAGGCTATGATTAGAGTTGTGGTGCCCATATTTAAGGTCATATATAGGATAGTAATGATAGACCACATAATTATAAATCATTATAGTGAGTGATGGAAAGGTATAGTGAAGGAAAGAGGATCGTTAAGGTGAATAAGGTCACACTGATAGACATGTTAACAATAGGAAGTTCATAAGTGCAAAGCATTGTGAGGTTCTAGTTTACCATCAAGAGAGACTAAACGATAAGCTCCAGACCCATACTTATGCATGATAACATGTGGTCCAATCCAGTTTGGAGAAAACTTTCCATGATGGCTCCATTCTAGAGTAGTGACATTATGATTTTATTTTAATACAAGGTCACCGATGTTAAAGTCGCACAACTTAATATGCTTGTTATAAGAACGTTTGATTTGATTTTGATAGAATTTATTATGATGAAAGGTGATCAAAATAAGTTCATATAACAACTCAAGCTATGTTAAATGCTCCTGGTGATAGTCCTCATTAGAGATAAAGTTGTGGAGAGAAACACACAAGGATGAAATTTGAACTTCAATAGGAAGGAAAACTTTAGAGCTGTAGACAAGTGAGAAATTGGTATCACCCATGGGGGTGTGGATGTTAGTACGATAAGCCCAAAGATCAAGGGGGTGTGAAGATGTCAATCTACTGATTTATTTTATTTGTTAGGTTGTGGATTCCATATTGGTTTATGGATGTCGTGAAAAGTGTAGAAGACACTACAAATACAATTTGAAGAATAGTGCATTAATATTCATGTAAAACCTCTCACCACATCTATATTTTGATGAGCGGTAGCCCCTATATTTATATCAATTTACCTAACCTATTTTTCTCTCTTACAACTTAAAGGGTTACATCTTGGCTTCTTGAAAATATTTTTGCACTCGACATATCTAGGGAAATATGCTCTACTCATATTAGATTCATTTTAGCCATCATTTTTTATGGGACAGTTTTTTCTCATGGTTTTGATACCCACGGTTTTGTAAAACTACTTAAGCAATTGTCTATTTATATGGTCTTATGCATATGATAGATGGACAAGCAAATGTATTGCAGATGTGTTTTGAATTCAGGTGTGAATTCTGTAGATTTTGTTGAGCATAGCTCCAAACGGATCTGGGTATTGTATTGAGAGAGTGGTGGCTTATAATAAAATCTGAGCAAGTGATTCTTGGTGGACGTAGCCCAAATTGGGTGAACCATGTTAAATATTGTCTCCTTGTGTTGTGTTATTTTATTCTGCAATTTTATTTGAGATCTGTAACAATTTCTGCATATTAGTTTCTACTGTTGCAATTATGTGAGGGATTATTCCGCATATTTTATCTCTTATTTCCTAACACCATCCTATCAATGGTCATAGAAATAATGTTACAAAGGGTCTTATTAGAGGCTTCAGATTGGTCGTTAGCCTGGGGATAATAAGAAGAGGAAAAGCTAAGATTTATGTTAAAATATTGAAAAAGCTTCTTGAGGTATTTGTTTGTTAAGGAATTTCGATTGTCCATGATGATATTATGAGGAAAGTTGAAGTGGCAGATGATGTGCTTATAAATGAAATTAATGATCTGGTTAGATTTAGTGGATGCAATTGGAATAGATTCCACCCATTTAGTGAATTACTTAGTAGCGGTGATGATAGAATGATGGTGCTGGGAAGAGCATGGATTAATGAGGCCAATGAGGTCGAGCCCCCATTGTGAGAAAAGCCAAAGGTCTTGAGCCGGCTGTAAGGCCTAGTTAGGAATGTGGATAAGATTGGAATGTTGCTAACATTTAATGCAATTTTTTATTAACTAAAATTAATTAAACTCTGGGAAATTATAATGATAGTTAATTTAATATAGGAGGACTAAAACACTATAAATAAATACACTCAATTAATACAAAATGACTAAGATGATTAAAATGATTTAAATAATAGAAATAAAACCCTAACATGGAAGAGGAGAGTAATGAATGAACTCAATTGATTTTGAATGGTCATCACAAAGTGTTGCAGGTATGACAAGAAAATACAAAAGTTGGAATGGCTGCATAGAGGTCTCAAAAAGAGTGAATTTCGAAGACCTGGGTAGAATGGAGTGCCTAGGAGGGTACTGGGGTACCCCAAGGCACCCTCGTATAACATAATAGGTGCCTTGGTCTTTGAAATAGCTCAGAACCTGGTTCTTTTCAGGTCAGAAGATGCTTTATAACCTTTGCTACATGTCTCGTTGGATTTTTTGAACTGCATCAAATGTGACGAATATAGCCAGATGAAGTTGAATATCCCTATGAAGTGTGTGTTGATGTAAATATCCTAGCCTTGATGTATGGAAGTATGTGGATAAAAATCTAGATGGATTGATAGTAGTAAGTAACGTTAAGACACTCATTATGGTCTCATAACTTTATATTTATAGGGTTATTTTGCTCTAATTTCATAATTAATCCTGACATGGTCGATTAGGAAAACGAAAGGATGAAAAATGACTAGAAATATCCCAAGAAAGATGTGGAAAAGTAAAACAAGGATCAAGGATCCCTGTGTAGCACCAGGGCGCCCCAATACAAGCCTGGGTGGCACTGTTGCGCCCCAATGCAAGCCAGGGCACCCTAGTTTAGGCTAAAATGAAGAGAAAGTGCCAAAATAGCTGGGAATGCATATAATACATGTGGTAATGATGAAATAAAAGATAAAACAATATGTACAAAAGGTGGGATTAATTATTACTTTCTTTACTTAAGAACCTTTTAAATAGTAGTATGAGACCAGGATAAATAATGCCTAAAGTGCATGATTTTGTGACTACATTTTTCCCCCACTTTATGTTGGTGAGTAGAAAGCTCAATAACATAAAGTAGATAGAGATGTGTACCTGATGTCCATGTAGATTGTAGTAGAATATGTGCCGAAGAACTAGACCAAAGCATGGAATGATAGAAAAATATGGAGGAGTATGGAAACTATAGATGAAAAATGTGCATATAAAAAAGTGATGAGAGTGAACCTACGGAGAAATGTGTGTGTAGCTACTACAGTGTGTACTGTACCAGCATGGTTAGTAAGACGTGTTTTGTCGTTTCTTTTGTTGTCATCGTCATCATCGTCATTGTTGTTGTCCCCAATTTGACTACTTGTTTCTCATATGGCTGGACCTGTAAGGAGAAAATGATGAAGTAGTCAAATATGTATGTGAAGTAGTCAAATATGCATGTATGTAAAAATGTTGTGTAAAATACGTGAAAAGGAAAGTGTAAATGAATTATGTGCACCTGATCCATGTTGAGAGAAAGGGTGTAGAAGGATATCCTATACTGCTGCGATTTTTCAAATGATCTCACGTAATCATGGATAGAGAAGTGTAGATAGGAAATGATTTGTTTCCTCTAACCTTTGACAACTTCTGTTGAAATGTGTGTGTGAAGAGATCTTTATACTGTCCTATTTTTTGGGTAGATCCAAAGCCACTGGCCAAAGTAGAGTAGAGAGGAACACCCACTATAATCTTCAAGACTGTAACTACTTCCCAGAAATTCTAAGGACACCATTTCTTGTAAAATCCACTGTATATGGGGTTCATAGACTGGTCTGAACTCACTCATTGTATGTAAAACCAAAATGCCAAGGGAAGAAAGTACACTGTACTAAACTGGTGTAAATACGTTGTGTTAGTGTGTACACCCTCAATGATGCCCCCCTCTTTCAGGGCACATGTGATGTCACTGATAGGAGAATGGGGCCCCTAAAGAGGACCAACCGCATGTACATTGTAACTCTACCTTATAGGGGGGAAAATGGGGTGCATTTGGTAGAGACCAAGGTGCACACAAAAAAGGATGGCTAGCCAAAACATTTGTTAGTCCAAAAACACATGCATGCAATAAGACAAGTGTAAAAGATGCAAATAATGTAGAAAATACCAAGCATAGTAGTGTAAACACACAAGAAACAAGTAAGCCACGTAAAGTGGGTTGAAAACATGGGACAACACTCATGATGTCATAAGACATGCAAGTCCATCACATCTACAAACAAAAAATAAGTGTGCACACAAACATAGGGAAAATCTCGTACATAATGACAAACAATGGTAGACAAGTAGAAACAAAAAAGGATTCATAGAGACATATAATCCTACAAAACACATGTTGCACATGGAACACCCATTAACATGTTAGAGCAATAAAAAATATGTCAAGGCATGTATGATCAAGTAATAAAATATGATACGTACAAAATGAAACAATAACACTTGGATGAGACGAATGTGGATGCCCCTAGCGACCAGTATAGGAAGGGTAGAAGGTGAGCATACATGCCATGTGTAAGAGTATTGTATCTACAATCACACTAAATAAAGGCATGAATACACATGTGTATGATATAGATAATGACATATATGAAATCAATCTAACATGTGTAGTAAAGTGATCATGTGAAACAATAGTAAACAAGAGTAAATGTCCCCAAGACAATGCAACATGCTGTGGATGGATGTAATGGAATGCAAGATGGAATGATAGGAACAACGTGCCCTCCAAGTGTATGGAAGTGTATGCAATGAAGTTCATTTTTTCCCCCTCAGCAGTTAATAATAAAATGCAAACAAGAGTGCATAATCGGGAAATGGTCAAAGTAGTGTTTGTTGTGTCTAGCACGTTGTGATGAGTGTTTATGTAGGAGTGATGAAATGTGACATATAGAAAGGATGTGCATGAATCGTATAAATGAAGCATATATCACAACTTGTTTGAATGAACGAGTGATGATTTAGCACTAAGCATATTGTGGACACCAAATTTGGGTCACATTTCCCTTGGTCCCCTTCCATCAATTAACATAATATATTTAATTAGTCATGACCCCTTCATCCTATACTAATATTCATCCTAGCATCATTAATTAATTTAATTATATTAATGAAGTTAATTTCACCCTCACACCTCTACCTCATCGTTACACCTTGCCCTGAACCCATTCTAGGGGCATTTAACTCACAATGAACGAGTCATCACTCTCAGCACTGAGTCATCACTCCCAGTGTTGAGTCACCCCTTAACTTAAATAACTAAGGCTTCTTCCTAAACCTAATTGGAATTTTTCTATGACCTTCCTACCTTCTCTCATGTGAACTCCACTCACTAAGAAGACTCATTCAAAATCATGTCAAAAATAGTAAAGATCTGCCTATTTTTGGTAAACCTAGACTTTCCCACCTTAACCAATGCCAGTCACCTAACCACCATTGGTTACCTTATGTGCACTTTCAAAAATCTTTACATGGGGTTGGTCATTCAATTATTGGATCCGGATTACATTCAAGGCTCTAGTGTGAATCTTCAAGCCCTCCAACATCCAGATGACGAACACACACAACCACAATGCAATACACGTAATCATTTTTCCCTTTCAGAGTGTTGGAATACTCATGGGAGCACATAGGCCATATTTTGTGGAACTAGACTCAATCACTTCTTCTCCGATAAACCATCAACCATTCCAACTCCCAAGATCTGCAAGACATCAAGTATTGTGATTCTAATCATTTGGCTTATTCTTTTTGTAGATCTTTTTCTCCTTTCAATAGTTTATTTCCTCTATTACCTGTACATCACCTTCTTCCCACCAACCCACTATTTAACCATCCCAATCCTTGTTATCATTCCAAATCTCCTTCTTGGTATTCCTAAGTCTTCTAACCATATTACAACCCAAACCACACTACCCTCACTCTCTGTACAATCACAGAGAGCCTAAAAACCTATGTTTAATAATTTAATATCAAAGTGCCCCTATCGACGCCAGTCACCATAACCGTCGTTGGTCTCCCCTCTCTACAGACATCGGTCACTAGAAAAATATTGGTCACTATTTTTTCTATTAACCTTCACCAAACTAACTCTAACATGACCTAAAATCCACCTAGACCTTACAAGATACCTTTGTTACCTTACCTAAGACCTCTGTGACCTGTACTAACTAGAAACATACCTTTCCTGAAGCTAGATTAGTTTAGATTTCAATACTTTGCTTAATCTGGTTTGTTGATAACGTTTTGAGATACCTAAATCAAAGTGTTAACAATAGGAACTTTATTTCTCGTATTTAATTTCATTGATTTGATAAAAATAGAGGCTTGATAAACATTCAAGGAAACATCACGTTTCCCGTATCTAGCCTTGCTAGGCAGTCCTCTGAATATTGTTATTTAATATCATTTTGTGGTTTTTCTTTGTATCTACATGTAGTTCTTCCCAGGTAAAAAGGATTTCTCTACAATCAGCTTGGATAAAGTCAGTAACATGCACATTCAACCTTTAACCTACATATAAAAAAGTATTCCTCCATGACCTTTTACCTTATCTGTTTTATCACACAACTTATTCGGTGAAAAATTTTAGCACACCTGGTGGGACCCATCAGGGGTTCTTTTGCATAGATCATTCATAGGTGAATTATTGTGTGTCTATTTACTTTTGAAAGAGTTCATATTAAATTTTCTCCTTTGGAACCTTCTCTCTCTTCTATTGGTTTGATTGACACTTATATTTTGGACAAAAAATAACCATTCTTTTTATTTTGTATTGCATTAGTGAAAGACATACTCTTTTCTATTCATCATTTCTCTCATCGAATGTCATCGTGGATTTGGGTCTAAAATATTTGCATATCATTTTTGTGTGTTGCATCTGTAGTTCATTTAAAATTGTGGGCAACCTATATGCTAGAAGTCATGCCCAGCTAATGGTTGACAAATTGAGTCGTAGTGCACACTTTCCTCTCTACACCAAACTACTACAAATAAAGTACTCATTTTCTTAAACAACATCCTACCCAGAAGAAGTTGTCAACGATCACACAATCATAGGATTGACAGTGGGCTCCAAACTAGTTTCTTTGTCTAGTCATTATCTCAGAGAAAGGATCTCCCACAGAAAAACTTACCTGAAACTATCCTTAGTTGTTGGCTTTTCGTAGGGAACTTTTTATCAAACAAAAAACTCTTCTCTATTCACAAGTCAATCCTAAATGTCAGAAGCCGGAATATAAAATCCACCACATAGGATTTCATGATTTTTTAGTTTTTTCTTGATCTGTGTTTTGAGGTGTGAGTTCTTTTTCTTCATTCTTCTCTTCTTTCACACTCCATAATCACAGTTAGTGTATTCTAACTCTTTCTGAGTATGTTAGGGTCAATCATTACCATACTAAGGTTTCTGGGTTTGTCTTTTACTTGATCTAAATCACCAAATTCACTTTTTTCCATATTTTCACAAATTTCCAGTGACCGGTGTCGATCCAATGAACATCATCGGTTTACTCATCTAACCGTCATTGGTTTATTGATCGTTATCATTTTCCTACTGTTTTGGTCATTTTAACCAAATTAACATTCATCACATTTCTGTTCTTTCTAGGGTTTCCTCAGTTACCTCACCATATCTCTATGTCTTTGAAATCACTATCAAGATCTAGATTTTCTCCATTTTTATCATTTGTTTCCAAATTTACAAATCCTTTCATTTTCCACAGTAACCGGTATTGGTCATCTGACCATCATCAGTTACCCTCTATCATCGATATCGGTTACTCAACCTTCGTCGGTCTCTGTGTTTTAATTTTTCCATTCCTTCTGTGCTTATGTCCAATCTATGGAGATAAGATTACCAGTTATACTATGAGTCACATGGTTTTGAATCGTAGCCAAGCCAACACCCTTGTATTCCATGCTAGCCTTCAACTACTCCCACCTAGCCCATCACTGGGTTCCATTCTATCACCTATGGATCCCAGTTAACCTTTATCATCAATACTAGTGATGAGGAGTTTGCAAGAATCCTTGATCAAAACCCTACTGCTTTATAGTATTATTTAGCCCATTCATCCACTCAGGATTCATCACGGAAGCTTGTATACAACATGCCTCTGTCCATTACTCCTACCCTCACACCCACTTCTACATTAGCTATTATTATCTCGGCCTTACCCTCTTCTGCCTTACCACCTGTGGTGTCCCAACTTGATCGTACATCATTGATATCTGCTGCACCTATGGTATCTGTCACACTTTTGACATTAGTTTCTCTTGTGATGTCAATCATAACTTTATGAATTGCCTTGAGTGTAGGTATATCTGCAACTGACACCTCTAATATACCTATTAGATCTCAATCACCCATGTTGTCAGCAGCCCATACTCCCTTCCAAAACATTTTCCTCTCCATCCCACAATCGCTTCCTCTAATTAATAAAAGATTCGTTACATCCACTCCACCTACCTACAATTATCACCAACAATCCCCTATCTCATCTATCACTTATTTAGGATATTTGTCACTTGCATCTATTCCTCCCTCATAATTTTCGTACTTAGCACCACCATTTACTGGGATGCTACCCGCACCAAACCTTCATCATCTACCCTCTTATACTGTAGGGTGTGCCCAGTCATCACAACCTACTAACGATCTTATCAAAATGATGATAGACAAGATGCAGACATTGGAAGCATCGGTCTTTGAAACATGTAATTCTATGACATACAACAAGATTTACACTGAGCCCATTCACACATTCATTCTGATTCATCCATACACTACGCATTGGGAAATGCCCAAATTCAATCATTTTAATAGCAAAGAAGACCCGAAATAGTACTTGTGGTCTTTTAAACACGGGTGTTATCTAATCACTCATGATGACACTTTACTCTTGCAAACATTCCCAATTTCCTTGACAAGACTTGCTTTGGATTGGTATAGTGTTCTACCTAGGCACTCCATTTTATCATTCAACCAGGTAGCTCAAGATTTTCTAGACCACTTCTCTATCAATATTTTCAAGAAATTCACCATGACCGACTTGTACTCGACATGCCAATACGAAAACGAATTTATCACATATTTTTTCTCTTGTTGGCAAATCCTAATCAACTAGTTCACGTTCCAACTACCTCAAACTGAGTTAATAGAGTTGTTCACAAGGGCTTGAGTAAGTCACATATCACAACCTCTCCAAGTTCAAACCTTCCTCACATTCGATGAGGCATTCACTATGACCTGAAAACTTTAAATTTGTGCCATTGAAGAGATTAAGGCACAAGTGTGTAATAAGAACACTGTGTTTTAATCAAATGATACCTCTTATTCTTCCAAAATTCTAAACAATTACTCTAAAATGAAAGGATTTGCCAATGTGGTAGTTTTAAGATCCAACCCATCTCACCCATCCAAACAATCAAATCCTTCTTCCCACCTTTCTCCTATTCAAGCTTTACGGTTCAAGCGGGAGCAATGAAAATACACTCCCATAGGAGAACCCTAATCTTAAGTTTTAGAAAAAATTATAAAAGATGGAGAAATCACTCTTCCACCCATTAAACCACATACTAGTTTTGAGCCCTCTTGTCCTATTCCTGCATGGTACAAATAAAATGATTACTGCAACTATCACCATGTTAAATGCCATAACGACAGTAATTGTATAACTTTCAAAAACATTGTCCAAGAAATGTTAGATAATGGAGATATAGTCTTGGATAACCCTAATGCACTGGCTAATCAGAACCTTCACATTTTCAAAAAACCATTCCCAAACCACACCCCATCATCTAACTAAACAAGTGAACCGTCGACTAATGGCAATCACGTTTGTGAGGTTCACACTATTTTTTATAGCATACTAAATCTTCCTACTCAATTTTTGCCTATTCCATCTACCGAGGAGATTCATGCACGAGCTCCTTCATCCAAATATGGACTTGTTTCATCTTCTCCTTTACCCATAGAGGAGTATCCCTTATCTCCCCCTTCACCCAAGGAGGAGTCCGCCATATGTGCTAAGATGTTTCCCCACTCACCTCTCAACTTGACGAACAACCCATAGTATTTACTCTCGTACCCAGGGGAGATTCATGCTTACCTTCCTCTTCACCAAAAGATGAACCTACCTCATCCTACTAGTCATATCCCCTACCCATAGGGTATCCATTAGCAGTGACCCTTCCTATTGGTGACAATTCTCCATTGGCTTTCAAAGATCTTGTTGATTTTCTCTCGGCTCTTTTACCCACAGAGTCTAAAGCCAACCATTTCCCTATCTCATAGACATTCTTTACAGGGATTACTACTGAGTCAACATCATCCCCCTAAAATTGTTTCATTTTCATGTTTGGCCAACCACTTGGATTATGTCGACAAATCCATGCTTTGGGGATGCCTTCAGTTACCTTTCTCAACTCAAATGCAAATGTTATCTACAGATACTTCCACGATCTATCCAAAGGTGTTTCAGAAAACCAAACCAATAATGCCTATGCCAATTGTAGTGACCTCTTCTTCATCATCCTCACCCACACTTAAACCTTTACCATTGAATGAAAATTTTCCAATGCTTAAAGCCTTACCTACATCTATATCTTCCTCCTCATCTAAACTCATTTTCACATTGGGAGTCATGGCAATATTAATCCTATTCCATCCCCTTGTAAAACTTGATTTAGCCACATCGTCACAAGCCAATGCAAAGACTATTCCCCTACCTAAGAGGAAGACCTAGCCTCTTAGACTACATATACTTACTTCATCCACTACCGCTCTGTCACCTTCATCACTTCCATCTATCCTAGGGACCCACCCATCAACCTTGGCCACGTAGCCTCCTACTCAAGATAAACCAAAATAATGACATATCACCTCCTCATCATGATCCTCTATTACACGCAAATTACGTACACATATTACACCTTTGCCATCACATGTATCCTTTCTACTGCCTATACCTACACCACTTCTAGTATCCTCATCATTACCTATGATATTTCCTTCTCTTCAACCACTACCTTCCACCTTGCCTCTTCCCACATCCTTTTCCGCACTGCCATTATCACCTTGGATAACCCATCTCCTTTTGTCATCTTCCTTAACTTCTACATCACACACTTCATCTTCACCTTTACCCAAGAAGGTGCAACTAAAGTCCAAAAACCCACAACCCTCCAAAGAGGTAGTTGAACCTACACCACCTTCAACCGCTAGCTAATCTACTACATCTTTACCCAAGAAGGTGCAATCCAAACCTAAAACCGTACTACCTACCAAACAGATGGTCAAATTGACTCAACCTCTGATTCCACCTTTCGTGGTGCCTCTCCCACCAAAATCACTCACACTTCCATCTGGAACCACACTTACTTCACATTGTGATCCATTGGCAGGGTCTTTTGCCAACATCTTAGCTAAGCTTTGGGAAACCTTTGTCATCACATTGCCACCACTTATACCTTAAGACCCACTCAAACCTAAACCAGAAGCATTTGACGATACGAAAATTTACGCTTACCATCATGTGTCAGGGCATGACGAGGAAAAATATAAGGCTCTTAAGAATGTTTTTCTCCAACTATGTCCTCCTGAAGAAAACTTTGATCATGATGATATTTTAGATGAGGGCCCTATTCCACCACCATCTATCACCACAAATCCTAATCCTTACCTATTTAGTGACCTTCATCTCCCCCTCCACAACCATTTTACCCTGCTCCAACATTTGAGATCAATATGGTCCGCATAAGAGAGCTAGCCAAACCTCTGCCAAAATCCAATGCACTGCATATTTTTCACAAAACCAATATATGCCCTAGCCATATTTTTTCCCGTCCTATCACTACACCTATCACAACTCACTTTATCCTTTACCAAAAATTAATATGGTTAACATTACCACTTGAGCCCAAAAGGACATAGGAAAATAGAAAATTAGTAGCCCATCTAAGCCACCTTTACCCATTATCCAACCTCCACATGCCCCCAAGGTAACATTCTGTGGGCCGGCCTATCCTATTTTTGATGGATTCACACACCACTCCATATTTCAACAACTTCATCAATCTCCCCAACAATGTCATTTTCCCAACCAAGGTTTCTTCCCCATCTGCCTAAACCTTGCCTAAAATTTTCCCCATATTACACAACATTACTTATCATCACCTTATCCTACTTTAACCAATGGGGGACTCAACATTGCCTCTTCTTCTATTTTTCACCTCTTGTCCAAACCGGAACTTCATCATCTACCTTACCTAATCTACCCACCACCTGCCTCATCACACTTAACCTTTCCCAATCTTGCACAATGATATCTATCATCACCTTATTCTTCCTTATCCTATGGGGGACTCGACACTTCCTTTTCTTCTATTACACCTCCCTTTGTAACCACACCTTCTTCATTTACCTTACTCTAACTTTCCCAACTTTAACCCACCTTGCCCCATCTACCTTACCCAAATTTACTCACCCATGCCCAATCTTACCCAACCTAACCTATCACTATCTAATTCTTCCCTATACCCATGGGGGACTTGTCACTTCCCCTTCTTTTATTGAATGTTTCACTAAAACCAAACATTTTACATCCTACATTTCCTTCTACTAAAACATTCTAGGTCAGTGACCTCGTCCTGAAGGAAAATCAACATGTGAAAAAAGTAGAGAAAATTAAATGGGAAAAATTTTCTCCTAATTGGCTTGGACCCTATATCGTTACTCATACCTATGGATCATATACTTATCGTTTGTCTTCCCTCAAATGTAAACCTGAATCTAAGCCTCTCAATGCCTTGCATATTCAACCATTATATTTTTGAATCAAGTCCTAGATCACCTTATGGATACTAAGTGCTTGTCCCTTGAGCACCATTCACCTTCCACTTACCTATTTTAAAGATCAATGACTAAACAAGAATCATGTGATTACCCATCACCTTTTAGCCTTATCTTCAATATGAGTACCACATCTCTACTCATGCATGATTCTCATGGATACGTTTTTTCCTTTTTAGGATGGAAACCCATGGTCATTCATCACTTAAAACTTTTATTTCATAGTTGGGTAAGTGCACCAAGTTTGGGGGCCAAAAGGGGGTCTTAAGTGGACACATTTTTCTGAAAAAAAAACTTCAACTTGTATGAGTTTTTTGAAATAGCTACACTCAAAATTGGAAGATGTTGTAGAAATATGAATCGTAGCATTTTGAGTCTAGTTTCTAAGCTACTAAATTTTATTGAAAATGGATAAGTTTAAGTGGGTCAAACAACTAAAATACCAACAAATGCTCCTATTTTTGTTAAAAAACATAATAGAGTGACTTTCGTGCCCCCCACCATTTTTGAGCACCATTTAGTATTTTTGAAAACCCTTTGGTAGAAAGATAGCTAGGAGCATCTAGTTTGGGCTCCATTTTTAAAAGATTTTTTAGCGAATATTTTTTATTTATGATTTTTCTAGTACAAATTTTTTTATGTTTTGAAAAATAACGGAGCTCTGACCGTGCCCCCCCTAACTACCTCAAAAATATCAAAAATTAGATTTTTTTTTTTGAATATGTATAGAATTATGCCTAGTTTGGGCTAGTATAATTTTTTTAAATTTCGATCACCCAAAAAAAGATACACCATGAAAGATAGACATATTTACACTTCAAAAAATAGCTATAAAAAGGCATAGTTAGAAAATAAATAATATGGATACCTTATATTAGTCCGAAAATTTGGAAAATTATATTTTAAGAAAGAAGAGACTCTGCTCTACATCGTGGTATAATTTTTTTAAAATGGATCGATTGTTTTATTTTGATTTCTCATAGAGGAAGTGTCATTTTTACATTTTCTTGTAAAAAATCGTTGTTTGTTGTGTTTGTGCAGGTCCATGCCTCAGGCTTGGGGATCCAAACTGGATCCCAAGCCTTGAGGCATGGCTTGGGAAAAGAGAAAACAAAAAATGTGTACGCGTTACATAACGCATACAGCATTTTGATTTGTTTTAATATGTTGTGGCACCCCTCAATGTCCCTTTCACCTCATTCACAAGAATTCTGCAAACCTTCTGTTTTGTCTATAATATTCTCTACATTCTTGCATGATTTTTTAGTATTTCATTTTGTCCCCTACCCCACTAGTTGATTTTTTTCTAATCATGGGTGATAAACGCTCAAGCTAAGGACAAGAGGAAAGTCAAGAATAAGACATCAGAGAAATTGGAAGAGAAGAGAATAAATAAATTAAAGAGAATGTCAAAACCTTTGAGCAGGGGAAGGTACATCCTCTATATCAAATATAGCTAATGTATTAGAAAATTGGGATGAAATACATAATGAAAATGTAGAGAGTAATGATTTTGTAATGAATAATGATATTGAATCGAATGATAATGTTGGTATGGATGAATAAATTGATATGAATCCAATTTTTGAACCCTTACTTGAGAATCAAAATGTTAACCCTGAAATTTGTATGAAAACACTCAATGAAGAAAGTAACCTTGAAATCTTCCTCTAAGAACACCTCTTTCCATTTCGCTAAGAAAACCAATTCACTTCATTGAAATTGATGAAAAAATTATAAAACCAATGCCTAACAAAATGTCTGAAACAAATGCAAGAAGAAAAGCTAGTGAAATTCGGGATAATTTCTTTGAGAATTTAAATGACACACAAAGATGTCAATTATTTGTTTCATTGATGAAGTTGATTAAGATGAGACCTATAATGAAGACCCTGGGGTTAAGAACATCTAATTTTGTTGATCAAAATATGTCTATTGTTGAAAACATACATAAAGCATATCAAGCTGTAGGTGGAAAAAGATGCACCAAAGATAGTAATGCTACATGACATGCACTAAATAATTGTATAGTAAGTGATAAAATATTAATAAATTCTTGATTAGAAAAATAAGCAGTGCTTTGGAGCTAAACATAAAAACACTAATGAAAGCAATAGAGAGACAAAAACATCTTGAGTCAGTCAATAACACTGACTATTGGGATTTCTCTAGCAGACTTCCACAAAAAGACAAGAATACATCTGATATTCTAAAATAATTAATTGTAAAATTTTGGAATGAGAACACAAGGGTGTCACCGAATAGAAGAGATACAGTAAAAAGAAGAATAGGTTCTCGTAATCGTGAATCGTGTGCAAAACATTTCTTAGATATGACTCAAACAGAAATGTTCTCTAAGTTTAAAAATGAAAATCCACAAATTAACATTAGCCAAAGATTCTTTGAAATGAAAAAACCCTTTTATGTGAAAATCAATCACTCACGTACCACTTGTTGTTGCAGGCATCATGTTGAATTTTCAATGCATTATGATGTTTTTTTGTCAAATACATAGTGTTTTACATACTGACATCATGTTGCAGGAGTGTGGAATAAATGTCCCACAAAAATCTTCAAGCAAATATATTCCGACAATATTTTGTGAAAAATCAACAAGACAATTTTTTTATAACAAAGCATGTTTGGATGGAACGTGCAATGTATGCAGTGGTTTGCCAAATCTAAAAATTTGTATCCACAAGGAGAGTACATCTTCAATATGAAAATAATTGGTTGATTTCACCAAATATAAATCGGTGGCATATCAATTAAAATATGGAAAAGAATCTAATATGTGTGAGCTTGTTACAAAACAATTACCTGTATCATAATATATGGTCAAATTCACAAAGGAAATGTTTTATGAGTATACAAGGCACACACATAGAGATCAATGGTTGGATGAACAATTCAAGTTAAGCAAGGACACATTCCCACTTGGTACTATTGTTTCAGTAGTTGACTTCGCAGAGAATTACACGTTGCAACCACAAATGGAGGTTCAGTCTCAATATTATAACTCAGTGCAAGTTTCTATTTTTGTGCATATAACATTCATGAACTGTCCTGAAAGCACTGAGAAAGAATGAAAAATATTTAGAGAGTATCATTTCTGTATCAGTGATGATCGGACACATTCTACAGAATATGTACAAGGGTGTTTCCAGGTGTTTTATGTGAACTTGAATGTGAGGAACATTAGTTTCGATTAACATTACATTTGGTCAGACAACTGCACATCACAATTCAAGAATGCACAGATGTTTTATTGGCTGAGTAGAATGCATAAAGAAACAAATGGACAACATATTTGGAGTTTTACTGAGGTAGGGCATGGAAAAGAAGCTCATGATTGTGCAGGAGCATGTGTGAAAAGAGCACTTGTAAGAGAAGAGTTAAAGTTCAAGGATGGTGCTAAATTTAAAGATGTAAAAAGCATTGTTGATTGTTGTGTCATAGAATATGGGCCATGAATCTCAAGAGAGATCAATGGTTCGTAGATATTTTTAGTTGATAAAGCAACAACATCTGACAAATTTTTAAAGATTGTATGACAGTTACAGGATCAAGTGATATGCACTCATTCCATAGTTCAGATGCAAATTCTTGGACTATTTATACTAGGTGCATGACATGTTTTTGTATATCATGCATTGATTTGGCATGGGATGAATGTGAGTCACAACAATGGGTGGATGAATGGACTTATAGACCTCTAATTCCACTCGACACACATCAAGTTTCACAAGCATTACAACTTGCAGGGTCTTCAGATCAAATAACAACATCACCTGACTTTGACCAAGTCTCTGATTTAGTGAAATAAGGTACATACATATATGTACATGTGATGTTTTAGATTTATAAATTATTAAATGGTCAACTCTTAATGTATTGATAAATTGATTGAACAGTTTTACTTTGTGATACATAGGGCACGTTCTTGTAGTTATTGTGACAAAAATTAATGAAGAGGGAACAAACTACTTCTTATCTCATTATGTAGAGGGGAATTTTTTTTTGACTTCCACAGTCATTGATGGTGAAGACCTTGAGTAGCTCACTGGATAAGTGGTAGTCACTAGAACTTGGATTCGATGATATCCTATCAAAAAATCAAACATTTGGTTGTTTGAAGACTATGAAGTACATCGGAAGATACTTCACTATTCACATTTGGTCCTTGTAAAAAATATTAAATTGATCAAATATCGAGGTTGGCCATCAAACAAAAATCTGTGGAAGGTTTGTGAATCAGATCATGAAGCAATTCTTGCTACTGTCAAGAATAGAGTTTCTCCTTGTGGTTCATTAGATTGAATTTACAAAGGTATGTTCTTCATGAATTTGATTTGAATATTTGCTTAAATGATTTTGTTTAAATTTTGTATGATTTAAAATTCTATTTAATTGCTTACTAACATGTTTATGCAGGTTAGTGGTGCCAAAAAATTTCCACCTTCCACCTGGTTGGCACTGTCAGTAGAGAATTTATTATTCTCAAAGCCAAATGAAGCTAATAAAAATTAAATAATATAGAAAGGAACAACAAACAAAAATTCTAATTTCACCACCTATATTGTGAAAATATCTTATTAAAATTCTCATTTCACCACCTATATTGTATGAACCACCTATATTATTCAGGTGATTGGAAATGGACAACCTTACACTGACTCAGTCTAAATGGAGACAGAGAAAATCATGAGAGGCTTTCGTAGCCCAGATGAGCTAGCTTGAAAGCACGGGGAGCATAGGGAACAAAAAAATGCCTCCACTAGTGTTCACTAGGCCACCCTAATGTTTTGGCGTAGTTTGGTTCGGTCCCATGAGCTTCTGTTTGTAAAGTATAGCATTTAACAACCCTACAGTGACTCAGAATTGCACTATTTCTCACGTTTACAAACAATAGCAAAGTGAGAGAACTAGATGGAGATGGAGAAAACCATGAGATTTTTTCGTAGAAGGCCCCAACATGGAGCTCTTGGATCTGATGAGACATCTCTAGGTGCCATGGAGTCCGAGAAATCACCGTCGAAGATATGGCGTATTTGGGCCTTAGGGATCCTAAGCGACTACGCGTAGATGGGGTAGCCTGAGAGCACGGGGAGCATAGGGAACCAAAAACGAAGCCTCAACTAGCATTGACCAGGCCAATTGGACATTTTGGCATAGTTGGTTTGGTCTCATGAGCTTCCGCTTGCAAACTACAACATCTGAGCAGCCCTACACTGACTCAGAATGTATTATTTCTCGTGTTTACAAACAATAGGACAGGGAGAGAACCAGATGGATAGGGAGAAAACCATGAGATAATTCCATAGAGGGCCCTGACATGGAGCTCTTAGATCTGATGAGACATCTCTAGGTGGCACGGAGTCTATGAAATCACCTTTCAAAGATATGTCGTGTTTGGGCCTCAGGGCTCTTAAACGACTACGTTCAGACGGGGTAGCCTGAGAGCACGAAGAGGAGTAGGGAAAAAAAACGAAGCTTCTAATAGTGTTCACCAAGCCACACTTAAATGTGTTTACATATTTTGTTCAGTCCCACCAGCGTTCCATTTGTAAACTACAGCATCAGGCAGCCCTACACGAACTCAGACTATACTATTTCTCACGTTTGCAAACAATAGGAAAACGAGAGAAATAGAACATGAGACGGAGAAAAACACAAGAGGATTTCAGTAGAGGGTCCCTAACATGGATCTATCAATTCTAACGAGACGTCTCTAGGTGCCACGGAGTTCAAGAAATCACATCGTTAAAGATATGGTGTGTTTGGGCCTCAGGGATCTTAAGCAACTATACTCTGGACGAGGGTAGTCCGAGAGCACGGGGAGAGTAGGGAACCAAAAAAATCTTCCACTAGTGATTAACCAAGCCATTTGGATGTGTTGGCGTAGTTGGTTTGGTTACACGAACTTTCGTTTGCAAACTACAGCCTCTGGACAGCCCTACATTGACTTAGACTGCACTATTTGTCACATTTGCAAACAATAGGACAGCAAGAGACCCGAAATGGAGAGGGAGAAAACCATGTGAGATAATTCGTAGAATACCCTGACATAGAGCTCTTAGTTCTGACGAGACATCTCTAGGTGCCATGGAGTCCAAGAAATCACCCGTCGAAGATATGACGTGTTTTTGCCTTAGGGCTCTTAAGCGATTACGCCCGGACATGAAAGCCCGAAAAAACAGAGAGCGTACGGAACCAAAAAATAAGCCTCCATTAGTGTTCACCAGGCCATCCCAGGCGTGTTGGCCTAGTTGGTTTGGTCCCACGAAGCTTCCGTTTGCAAACTATAGCCTCTAGAAGCCCTACACTGACTTAGACTATAATATTTTACTCATTTGTAAACAATAGGACAATGAGAGAACCAGATGGATACGAGAGAAAACCATGAGAGGATCTTGTACAGGGATCCAACATGGAGCTTTTAGATCTGAAATAAATTTCTTCAGGTGCCATGGAGACCAAGAAGTCACGTGTTAAAGATATGTTGTGTTTGGGCCTCAGGGTTCTTAAGTGACTATGCCCAAACAGAGGTAGCCCGAGAGCACGTGGAGCATAGGGAACACAAAATGAATCCTCTAATAGTGTTCAACAAGCCATCCTAGACATGTTGGCATAGTTGTTTTGGTCCCACAAGCTTCCGTTTGCAAAGTACAACATCTGGCAGCCCTACATTGACTTAGACTTCATTATTTCTCACATGTTGTACAAAATATAGGACAACAAGAGAACCAGATGGAGAGGGATAAAACCACAGAGAGATGATTTGCTAGAAGACCCTAACATGGAGCTATCGGATCTGATGAGACATCTCTAGGTGCCACTGAGTCTGAGAAATCACCCGTCGAAGATATGGTGTGTTTGGGCTGGGGCTCTTAAGCGACTACGCCCAGATTGGGTAGCCTGAGAGCACGGGGAACATAGGGAATCAAAAATAAGCCTCCAATAGCATTCAGCTAGGCCACCCCAACATGTTGGCATAGTTGGTTTCGGTCCCAGAACTTTTGTTTGTAAAATACAGCCTTTGGCAACCTTACACTGACTCAGACTGCACTATTTCTCACATTTCCAAACAATAGGACAGAGACAGAACCAGATGGAGAGGTAGAAAATTGTGAGAGTATTTTTTAGAGGCTCTCTGACATGGAGCTCTCAGTTCTGACGAGCCATCTCTAGGTGCCACGGATTCTGAGAAATCACCCGTCGAAGATATGAATGTGTTTAGGCCTTAGGGCTCTTAAGCGACTACGCACGGACAGGGTAGCCCGAGAACATGAAGAGCATAGGGAACCAAAAAGACGCCTCTTCTTGTGTTCACAAGGCCATTTAGACATATGTTGGCGTAGTTGGTTTGGTCCCACGAGCTTCCGTTATGCAAACTACAGCCTCTGGCAGCCCAACACTAATTCAGAATGCAATATTTCTCGCGTTTACAAAAAGTAGTACATCGTGAGAACCAGATGGAGAAGGAGAAAACCATGAGAGGATTTCCTAGAGGCCCCTAACATGGAGGTCTTGGATATGACGAGACATCTCTAGGTGCCACTGAGTTCAAGAAATCACCCGTTGAAGATATGGCATGTTTGGGCCTCAGGGCTCTTAAGTGACTACGCCTAAACGGGGTAGCCTGAAATCATGTGGAGCATAGGGAACCAAAATGAAGCCTCCACTAGTGTTCACTAGGCCACCTCAATGTTTTAGCATAGTTGGTTTGGTCCCACAAACTTCCGTTTGCAAAATACAACATCTAGCAGCCCTCCACTAACTCATGCTGCACTATTTATCGCGTTTGCAAACAATAGGACAACGAGAGAACCAGATGGATAGGGAGAAAACCACAAGAGGCTTTCATAGAGGGTCCTTACATGGACCTCTCAGTTCTAACGAGACACCTCTAGGTGCCACGGAGTCTGAGAAATCACATATCGAAGATATGGCATATTTGGGCCTTAGGGCTCTTAAGCGACTACACCCGGACGAGGTAGCCCGAATGCATGGGGAGCGTAGGGAACAAAAAAAATCCTCCACTAGTGTTGACCAGGCCACCTGATGTGTTGGCATAGATGGTTTGGTCCCTCGAGCTTCTGTTTCCAAACTACAGCCTCTGACGGCCCTACACTGACTTAGACTGCACTATTTCTCATGTTTGCAAATAATAGGACACGCAAGAACCGGATGGAGATGGAGAAAAATTTGAGAGGATTTTGTAAAGGGCCCCAACATAGAGGTCTTGTATTTGATGAGATGTCTCTAGGTGCCACAGAGTCTGAGAAATCACCCATCGAAGATATGGGGTGTTTGGGCCTCCAGGCTCTTAAGCGACTACTCCCGGACGGGGTAGCCCAAAATCACAAGGAGAATAGAGAATCAAAACGAATCCTCCAAAAGTGTTCACTAGGCCATTTTCAACATGTTGGTGTAGTTGGTTCCGTCCCACGAACTTCCGTTTGCAAAATACAGCATCTAGCAGCCCTACACTAACTCAGATTGCACTATTTCTCGCGTTTACAAATAATAGGACAATGAGAGAACTGGATGGAGAGGAGAAAAACTATGAGAGTATTTCGTAGAGGGCCTAGACATGGAACTCTTGATTTTGATGAGATGTATCTAGGTGCCACAGAGTCTGAGAAATCACATGTCGAAGATATGGCGTGTTTGGGCCTCAGGGCTCTTAAGCGACTACGCCCGGACGGGGTAGCCCGAAAGCACAGGGAGTGTAGGGAACAAAAAAAAGCCTCCAATAGTGTTCACCAGGCCACCCCTATGTGTTGGCACAGTTGGTTCGGTCCCACGAGCTTCCGTTTGCAAACTACAGCCTCTACAACCCTATATTGACTCAGACTGCACTATTTCTCGCATTTACAAAAAATAGGACAGCGAGAGAATCAGATGGAGATGGAAAAAACTTGCAGAGGATTTCTTATAGGGCCTCGACATGGAGGTCTTGGATATTATGAGATGTCTCTAGGTGCCACGGTATCCGAGAAATCACTTGTCAAAGATATGGCGTGTTTGGGCCTCAAAGCTCTTAAGCGACTATGCCCGGACGGGGTAGCCCGAAAGCATGGGGAGTGTAGGGAACCAAAATGAAGCCTCTACTAGATTTCACTAGGCCATCCTGATGTGTTGGCATAGTTGGTTTAGTCCCATGAACTTTTTTCTGTAAAATACAACATCTAGCAGCCCTACACCGACTCAGACTACACTATTTCTCACATTTACAAACAATAGGACAACGAGAGAACCAAATGGAGATGGAGAAAAATGCAAGAGGGTTCTGTAGAGGGCCCCGATGTGGAGCTCTTAGTTCTGACAAGACATCTCTAGGTGCCACGGAGTCTGAGAAATCACATGTCAAAGATATGGCGTGTTTGGGCCTTAAGGCTCTTAAGCGACTACGCCCAGACGAGGTAGCCCGAAAGCACGAGGAGCATAGGAAACAAAAACAAAGCCTCCACTAGTGTTCACTAGGTCACCCCGACAGTGTTGGCGTAGTTGGTTTGGTCCCACGAGCTTCTCGTTTTCAAACTACAGCCTTTGGCAGCCCTACACCAACTCAGACTGCATTATTTCTCATGTTTGCAAACAATAGGGCAACGAGAGAACTGGATGGAGATATAGAAAACCATGAGAGGATTTCACAGAGGGCCCTGACGTGGAGGTCTCAGATCTAACGATACATCTCTAGGTGCCACGAAGTGTGAGAAATCACTCATTAAAGATATGGTGTGTTTTGGTCTCAAGGCTCTTAAGTGACTACGCCCAGACGGGGTAGCCCGAAAGCATGAGGAGCGTAGGGTACCCAAAACAAATCCTCCACTAGTGTTTACCATGCCACCCTGACGTGTTGGCATAGTTGGTTTGGTGCCACGAACTTCCGTTTGTAAATTACAACATCTAGCAGCCCTACACTGACTCAGATTGCACTATTTCTCGCATTTACAAACAATAAGACAACGAGAGAACCTGATGGAGATAGAGAAAACCATGAGATACTTTTATAGAGGGCCCTGACATAGAGATCTTGGTTCTAATGAGATGTCTCTAGGTGCCACGGATTCAGAGAAATCACATGTCTAAGATATGGCGAGTTTGGGCCTCAGGGCTCTTAAACGACTACGCCCGGATGGAGTAGCCCAAAAGCACGGGGAGCGTAGGGAACAAAAACGAAGCCTCCACTAGGATTCACCCCAGCCACCTTGACGTGTTGGCATAGTTAGTTCGGTCCCATGAGCTTCCGTTTGTAAACTACAGCCTCTGGTAGCCCTACACTGACTCAAACTACACTATTTCTCATGTTTGCAAACAATAGCACAGCGAGAGAACCAAATGGAGACGGAGAAAACCGCGAGAGGATTTTGTAGAGGGCCCCAATATGGAGGTCTCGGATCTGACGAGACATCTCTAGGCGCCACGGAGTCTGAGAAATCACCTGTCAAAGATATGGCGTGTTTGGGCCTCATGGCTCTGAAGCGACTATGCCCAGACGGGGTATCCCTGAGGCCCAAACATGCCATATATTTGACATGTGATTTCTGGGACTCTGTGGCACCTAGAGATATATCATCAAAATTGAGAGCTCCATGTTGGGGCCCTATATGAAATCCTCTCATGATTTTCTCCGTCTTCATCCAGTTCTCTCGCTGTGCTATTGTTTGTAAACGCGAGAAATAGTGTAGTTTGAGTTAGTTTAGGGCTACCAGATGATGTAGTTTGCAAACGGAAGCTCCTGGGACAAAACCAACTACACCAAAACATTGGTGTGTCCTGGTGAATGCTAGTGGAGGATTTTTTTTAGTTCCCTACACTCCCCGTGCTTTCGGGCTACCCCATCTGGGTGTAGTCGCTTAAGAGCCCTGAGGCCCAAACACGCCATATCTTCGACGGGTGATTTCTTAGACTCCATGGCACTTAGAGACATCTCGTTAGATATAAGACCTCCACATCAGGGCCCTCTAAAAAATACTCTCACGGTTTTCTCCGTCTTCATCAGCTTCTCTCGTTGTCCTATTGTTTGTAAACATGAGAAATAATGCAGTCTGAGTCAGTGTAGGGCTGCCAAAGGCTGTAGTTTGTAAACGGAAGCTTGTGGGACCAAAGTAACTATGTCAACACATCAGGGTGGACTGGTGAATTCTAGTGGAGGCTTCTCTTTGGTTCCTTATGCTCCCCATGCTTTCGGGCTACCTCGTCTAGGCGTAGTCGCTTAAGAGCCCTGAGGCCCAAACACGCCATATCTTTGACATGTGATTTTTAGAGCTCCGTGGCACCTAGAGACATCTCGTTAGATTTGAGATATCCATGTGGGGGCCCTATATGAAAGCCTCTTGCATTTTTCTCTGTCTCCATTTGGTTCTCTCGCTGTCCTATTGTTTGTAAACGCGAGAAATAGTTCAGTCCGAGTCAGTTTAGGGCTGCTAGATGATGTATTTTGTAAACGAAAGTTCATGGGACCAAACCAACTATGCCAACACATCAGGGTGGCATGGTGAACCCATTTGATGGCTTCAGTTTTGGTTCCCTATGCTCCCCGTGCTTTTGGGCTACCCTGTCCGGGCGTAGTCGCTTAAGAGCCCTGAGGCCCATACAAGTCATATCTTTGACAGGTGATTTCTTAGACTCCGTGGCACCTAGAGATGTCTCGTCAGATCTAAGAGCTCCATGTCAGGGCCCTCTACGAAAGCCTCTCGCAGTTTTCTCCATCTCCATCCAGTTCTCTTACTTTCCTATTGTTTGTAAACGTAAGAAATAGTGCAGTCTGAGTCAGTGTAGGGCTGCTAGATGTTATATTTTGCAAACGGAAGTTCGTGGGATTGAACCAACTACGCCAACATGTCGAGGTTTCCTATTGAATGCATTTGATGGCTTTGTTTTGGTTCCCTATGCTCCCCGTGCTTTTGGCCTACTCTGTCTGGGCATAGTCGCTTAAGAGCCTTGAGGCCTAAACAAGCCATATATTTGATGGGTGATTTCTTGGACTCCGTGGCACCTAGAGATGTCTTGTTAGATTTAAGACCTCGAATTCGGGGCCCTATAGGAAATCCTCTCATGGTTTTCTCCATCTCCATCCGTTTCTCTCGCTGTCCTATTGTTTGTAAACCCGCGATATAGTGTAGTCTGAGTCATTATAGGGCTACCCCATTCGAGCATAGTCACTTAAGAGCCCTAAATGACTAGATTTGTTTAAGAATGAACTTGACAGGCGTATGTCTAAGAACACACGAAAGTTATCAATCACCTAGTAAATCTTTCCTTTTTAGTTCTGGATGGGAGTCATTTGGCCTACGACTTAGTGAGCTTCCATTCATTGATAATTTATGTTATGATAAACCCATGGATGCTTTCAAAAGCGCCTTAAAAAGGATATAGGTAGTCATCAAGCCTAGTGAAGGGTGTGATATGATTTCCAAATAACTTGAAATGCCTATAGATTTAAAGGTAGTAACATGAATTGGACAGGATAAGACAATCAAGAATCATTGAGTGTCTATATAAGAATGTCATTGCATCTGGAGACATTCTCAAGCATTGGAGTAATGTATATGGAGAGACATTCTCAAAATATCAACAGATGAAAGGCATCAAATTGTGATGATTTTTGGTATTTTAACAGGGGAGAAGACTACGAAGCATAGAAGAATGTAGTAAGTGCATGATAAGATAGGAACCGGTATAAAGAGACCATGAGCAAGAAGAAGCGCAAGTAAGGTAAATACACATATACACATTGATAAATTGAATGAATAATTACTCAGATTAGGTAACTCTTTATATACATACATTATATAAATATTAATTTCCAAAGTTTGATGCATATTATACATTAAAAAATTTAGTACATGTACATCACCAATAAATGAAAAAATAATCCATAATGTCTTAAATATTGTCAAGTGCACATCATATTAGATTCATGTGAAAATAATCTCAGAAATGTAAGGTCTCATACAAAATTATCAAGTTCCAAATAGTATTTTAATGTGGATAATAAATACCAAAATTCCCAAATAGGTCATATACCATCAAGTTCAAATGCCATATAGGCTTACATACAATTCCATGCACATAAGCATATAAAAACAATGTCATGTAAGACATATATATTTCCTACTCATCAAAATCTATCCCTCTCTTGGCCTTGCTCGAAGAAGGCCCTCCCTTAGGTGAAGATGGAGATCCATGAGATGAATTTGGATTTCCCGAGCCCATGCTTCGAGTCCTCTTCCACTGAATACTCGCCTGTAAATGCAAACAATGCTTTTTTGTCAAAACTTAATTTATATATGTTTTCAACATGTATTTAAGACCATGCTAGAATGAAATTATTTACATAAATATAGAAACTTACTGTAAGTTGTCGATCACGCCGAATTTGCATCTCACGCTCAGATGAGTCATTGGGAGCTCTTACAGTACGAACGGGGATATGAAGATGACGAGATGGAGGAGTTTGTGCCCTCGAAGTCAAAATGGAGGGGGTTGAAGTTCCCTACATACACATAAGATCAGAAAATCTAACATCAGAATTAGCGAAAATAGAGCTAAGTACATGTATCTACATAATGACAATATTTTAACTAATTTTATCAATATAGAACTATTTTTTTTACTCCGCCAAACTTGTGAATCAAATGACAGGGTTGCGCCCCCCTTTATCACTCCCCCTTTTTCCGAAAGTGGAGGCATATTATTAGGGGTCCCCTTATAATCCCCCTTATATCAACACACATTTGAACATTGTGAATTCATCATTTTTCAAACACTCACAAATACATTACGTGATATTTCACCATTAATTCCCCCTAATGACCTAATCTGGGGGAAATAAACATATAACAATACGACGTGCCACCAATTTCCCCTAATGATCTAATATGGGGAAAAAAAGAATTTGGAATCTTCCAAATACAATCGTCCATCACTTTCAATCCATTCCCCCTAATGACCTAACTTGGGGGCAACTTTATAAGGTGATCATCGATTATCATCTATCAATCTTCTCCTAATGACCAAACCTGGGGGAAACTAGTGTAAAACCTCTCCATGAGAAACCAACCAAAATAGTTAGTCAACCAATAAAAATCAATGCATTTAAGTTAACATCAATCAAATATCATACCATCCAATTTACAAATGGTCTCCCAGATGACCTAACTTGGGAGCTTTGTTCATTGCCTATTCCTAGGTGACATAACTAGGAAATTTATTCTACATTTGCTTCCAGATGACCTAACTTAGAATCTGTCATATATCTTGCGTGTGTTTCCAGATGAGCTAACTTGGAAACCTCTTTTTTCTTCTAGATGACCTAACATGGAGGCTATCATTCAATTTTTTCTATCATTTCCATATGACCTAACTTGGAAGCCACCTTTTCATATCATGTTTGCTTCCAGACGACCTAACATGGAAGCTCATACATTGCATCGATACCTGTGGAGTGGGGGAAAGAGTGCCTTTCCATATATCACTCCTATATGGGTCAACTCTTTGGAGCAAAATCAGTTGGATCTAAAAACCTACAAAATTTGATCTGCGTTTGTATACAGTGGCTAGATCTTGAGGATGTAGTTAAATAATGGAGAATAACATACTTTTCTCTCTACACTCTTCCTCTGGTGCCAGGACGCCCAAATCATCTAATTATTCATTTGTATACAAGCGTTCGGGTTGGGAACTGATCGCTCCCTACCCATCTACTCGTCATTTTATCGATTTCGAAACCATCATGCATCTTAGTCATCATGTTTATTAATTACATTTCATCACGACATTTACACTATTTCATTACGTTACATGGATCAACTCGTTAATCCATGGTTCAACGTGGTTTTATGGTTTTATCGGCATGCTTCTACTAAACTTCTGTGCATTCTTCTACAACATGGGTTTCTTCGACTTTTACTCAAGTACACATCTCTCTCTAATTTATGTTACTAAGATTTTTGCTCAACAACATAAATTTGGGGCAAAATGTAGTCACAAAATCATGCACTTACTATTACATTTAAATTGTTGGGTATGTTATTTTATATATGGGTCTCATGTAATAAAAGTATTCACTAATGACCTATTCCTTAGTTTTCCGTTAGTTGTCATAGTCACTTATTGTACATGGTCGTTAGTTGTCTATGTGGTTTTGGTCATCTCTCAGCATGTGTCACAGGTCGTTATTTGGTGATTTGTCATCTTTTTTGTTTGATCCAAGCACCTAGGGCTCCACTGGGATGCCCCAGGGAACCCCAGTTCATGGTTTTGGGTGGCCATGTTTTCGTGGTTCATGGTTCTAATTTATATTTAAATATATAAAAAGTTATAATCTAAAAATATAATATGCATACTGAAAACAATACACTAATAACAATAAAAATATTAATTTTGTATCGGCCAAAACTCTTTTCGAGGAAAAATTCTAATTTAAACACCACTCATTCGTAATTGTTTGTCATAAAATCTTAAAATTTGTAAGTAACATGTTTTAACAACCACACTTAACTGCAAGGATATTTAGACTAAAATTGTATTCCATGTAGAGGCTTTAATATTTAGAAACACTTAAAAAAATATTTTCTCAATAATTCATTTATTTACATCTTGCTCAATTCCAACACATTGTTCTAACATCTTTTAGTTATAACTTGACGAGTCCCTTACCATAAATTTCAATAGTCTAACTATGTAAGATTTTATTTTCTATATTGAATTTGAAATTCATTTGAGAGTTACAAGATAATGTTAACCATAAATTATACATTTACCCAATTATAGCTTTTTAAAAAAAAACTTTGTAACTTAAAAAATTCAATAAATATAATGATATCTTGATCATATTATAGAGTTTGAACCCATTTTTTCTTAAATGGTTTTTTATATATCAATTTATAAATAAATGTAACTATAATAAATAAAATTATTAATCAAATATATAATAGGCATAAAATCTAAAATAAAATTCTACAAAATAATATTATAAACACTTTTTAAATAAATATATTTACAATATTTATACTAGTTTTGTTTACATTTAAATTTCAAATTCTCTCTCTAATTAAAGGAAACCAATTATTGACTGTGAAACATCGAAATTGATCACTGAACACTTAACTATTGATTTCCAAATAGTATTTAAAGATGATAATTATACGGCAAAGAATCATGTAAACTGTCCACTAGCTGTAAAGTTTTAAAAGCTCCAAATTGTGGCGTTAATGGTAAGGAAGATGATTATTTAAGATGTCAATTTCAAATATGAATAGCAAGCCGAGCATTGGCTATAAATATCAATGTTTGGGCCAAGCAGAAACATAGGCGAATCTATAAATTGCATTCTCTTTCTATTTGAAGCAGCAACCTCGCGGTTTCTCTTACTGTTTTCCTTTTGTTTTTGTATTCCGTCTGTGCTTGTGGAAAATGGATGAGCTGGGAAAGTCTGCAAGCTGTCATGGCGTGTCTTTTGAAATGGGTACTCCTCAGATCGCTGGCCGGCATATGCTTTACAAACCCATCAGCTTAGACGTTTGGTGGAAGCGTTCTAACTCGATTAGTAAGGTTTTTCCGTGCGGGTCCTGGGTCTCGTGGATCCGCTTCCCTGCGCAGATCAGAGAGTCGAGCCAGTAGCCACTTTTGCGATTTAGACATTGATGAAGATGGAGACGAAGACGACGACGTGGAACAACAGGCCGAGCTGGAGCATTCCAGTTTGCCTCACATTGCAGAAGAGGACACCAATGCCGAGGCATCCCCATCTTTTATAAAAGTCCCCTCCAAAAAACCGCCAGAAACAGCAAAGCCCGCGAAATCCCGTCTGTGGGTGATATTACTCGATCAAGGCCTCTTCACAGTATACAAGCGTCTCTTCCTTTTGTGTTTTTCGTTTAATTTGACTGGACTCGTCTTGGCCGCCGCCGGACACTTTCCCTACGCCAAGAAAGAAGCTGCTCTCTTCTCGGTGGGGAATATTTTTGCGCTGGTGCTGTGCCGCAACGAGGCATTTCTCAGATGCGTTTTCTGGGCGGCGGTGAAGGTGCTGGGCAGGTCATGGGTTCCACTCCCTCTCAAGACTGCCACGACATCGTTCCTTCAGTGCTTGGGAGGAATTCACAGCGGCTGCGGCGTTTCATCCATCATGTGGCTCATTTATTCCCTCACACAAACCGTGCGTCGCTCAGAGACCAGCTCCGTCGAGATTACAGGCGTGGCATCCACCATTTTAGGGCTGCTGGTAATAAGCTTAGTCGCAGCATTTCCACTAGTGCGCCACTTATACCACAATGTCTTCGAAGGATTCCACCGTTTCGCCGGCTGGACTGCCCTCGCTTTGCTCTGGGTTTTCGTCCTACTCACCGCAGCTTACAATCCTACCCACAACTCCTACAAACTTCGCGGTTCAGCTCTGGCAAAGAAGCAGGAATTCTGGTTCACGTTACTCATCACCATGCTCATAATCCTGCCATGGCTGACCGTTAGGAAAGTTGCCGTCCAAGTCTCTGCGCCGTCCGGTCACGCCAGTTTAAATCAAATTCCCCGGCGGAATACAAGCGGGTATTCTCGGGCGTATCAGCAGATCTTCGCTGACTCGGATTGGCATGCCTTCGGAATAATCTCCGACGGAAAAGAGGAACACATGATGCTGGCCGGAGCGGTGGGTGATTTTACCAAGGGATTAGTATCTGATCCGCCGAAATACCTGTATACCCGTTGCGTTCATTTTGCGGGGCTGCCGTATCTGATAAACATGTATAATAAAGTGGTGGTGGTGGCGACGGGGTCGGGTATCTGCGTGTTCCTGTCGTTCATGATGCAGCCATGTCCAGCAGAGGTTTATGTTATCTGGGTGGCGAAGGCGATAGAGAAAAACTTCGGAAATGATATCGTGAAAAAAATAAAGAGCTATCCTTCCGAAAAGATGATAATTCACGACACGGCAGTATCGGGTCGTCCAAATGTGCCGGACATGACAGTGGAAGCAGTGAAAAAGTGGAGAGCAGAAGTAGTGATAGTAACGTCTAATCCGAGTGGGAGCAGGGACGTGGTGAATGGATGCAAAGCCGCGGGGATTCCTGATTCTTTTGGTCCCATCTGGGATTCTTAAATTCAATCTTTGCTCACGCTTCAGTAATCGAAATGTATGAATAAATGCAATGTTTGTAATAAAATGATTGGTATTATGGTGTGAGAGTGGAAGAAGTGAGTATGAATGTAGATGTATAGATTTGTCCACATTTTCATAATTGAAATATACGAAGAATTGGAATGTTTTAATTGTAGTCTTAGTAGTAATTGCGCGAGTTGTAAAGTATGCTCTCTAGCGGAGGTTAATGATGAATTGGTTTTCTATATATTGCGGTAATTTATCAAATAATTGAAATGTATGTATATACTTTGTTCTACAGTTCCAATTTTGATATGGGTGGGATGATGTTGACAATCATTGATCAATTTACTTTCAACCTATCAACTGCATTTCTTTACAAGTTTCCCACGCTTTTTCAATCTACACATTCTGTGCATACATTGCACCCATGGCATTCCATGGGATGACTTTCAGTTTGGGCATGTCTTTGTAAATCTAAAAAGCCTTATTAAGAACATGATTTGTTGCATATCATGTAAGCGTCATATTCTAATACACCATATTTTTTTCTGGCATTTTTCTAAACAACTTAGGCAACTTGTTGTAGTGTTCACTTCTCTTCGACATATTTTGTTATTGATTATGAAAGTGTCGACTATACTTATGGACATTATTGTATCTTTTGATTTGACATGATGTTAGATGTTAGAGATCATGGATTGTTGTTGATTTTTGATTCATATATGGTGCATGTGGTATTGGAGGCATTTTATGCTGATGTTGTTATGATGTTGACATGGTTATTTGTGTGTGTGTCTGTGTTATTTCGTTATATTGAGTAAATCTAGATAATTGAACTAATTTTACGATCATATGGTTATTGATGAAATTGTAAATGATGTCGTTACTTGCATGATGATGTTTTGATTTACATATAGATGATTTTTGAATTATATTGTATATTTATTTTAGATGATTTGATGCTGCCACAAGGCCGAAGGAGGTATTTGTGTTTTGCAGGTAAACATGTAACAACAAATATCGAGGGATTGAAGACCAACCACATTGGAATCCTAGATGAATTCAACAAGGGTCACCATAGCAACGTGTATTTGTTGTGTGTGTGTGTGTGTATGTGTTTGTATTGATGTTAGGGGTCCCCATGGGGGGAAACACCTTTGAATATGACCAAGGGATTATATGTATTCTTTTATTTAGTTTCCTTTGTTTAAATTTAGTATGTAGATTTTAGTGAGGTATTTTCTCCTTTATTATTTATTTTATTTGTGTCTAGATTAGTGATTAATCATGTTAAATAAATTAAAATGGGTCAATAGAATGCATTTATTAGAGCTGATGGCTCTTGGATTATGTGTTGTAAGTAATGTGTAAGTAACTTTGAGTGTGAAACACTCCACCTTCCTTTTGAAATTCGGATCTGTCCTTAAGGGCTGATTTTGGAGGCTTGTGGGACAAGTTAAACTTGTCCCACACCTCTTAAATTGTTACACCAACCCTACCTATGGGATTTGGGAAGTCAAAATTAGTCCTTATTATGCATTTTGGGAAGACAAGTTGTAAGTTCTTATTGCACCTTCTTACATGAAATTAATTTTGGTCCTTAAGTGTTTGTGGGCTTGGATTGTGTGTGTATGTAAAAATGTCATTTTATTCACCCACTTATTAATTGTTCTTTGGAGTTTGAATTTGACTTGTGATGTGGAGTTGAGGATGAGTGATGTGGCATCCTACATGGAGCCACCTCATCCTCCTCTCTCCCTTTTCTATTTATTCAAATTTTTTGGCTTGTTTGGGGGTTACTTCATGTTGGTTTGGTGCTCTTGCAATTGGAGAGAGTTAGAGGATTTTGGATGCTTGTGGATTTTTTGGTGCTTTGGGACTGTTTGGATTTGAAGAAGCTTATTGTTGAACTTTTGGATCAAGCTCTATCATGGAGAGGTAGGAGCTTGACTCTGTTAAAATGTGTTATTTTTATTTTATGCATAGATGAATGTTGTTGAGTGTTTGTATGTTTATGGGTTGGTTGGGTAGAGTGCCTAAGTGTGGTGTAGGAGGAGACTATGGGGATCCTTCTTGTGGGGAGTCATAAGAGAATGTGGGGAGGCATAAGAGTTATTTTTTCGAGGGATTTTTTAATGGGTTTCCACCTTGGAAAAGAAATAGCTTGCATTTCTTACTTGTTATGGGGGAGCCATAAGAGGAGGGAGGCATAAGAGAATGGAGAGGTATAAGAGGTACTTGGGGGAGGCATAAGAGTATGTAGGGGTTTTGAGATGAATATATTGGTAGGTTTTAAGGTGGACACCCATTTCCCATTGGGAGGTATAAGAAGCTTCCCCCATAGATCTCACTCCTTTGGATTTTGCATGATGAAGCCTGTGTATTTTGTTTTTGTTCTTCCTGTGGTTATAACTTCATTATTTGGACTGTGATATGATTGTGAAATCCATGTCTTGTGTTGTGGAAGCTTGTCTTGTTGCCATGAGTTGAATCCATTTCCTATTGTAATGTGGTTGGGGCTCGCGGGCCAATGAAGAGGACGACTTATCCTCTTCATTAGAATTCTTGGATGGGTGGAGATCATTTCCTCTCCCCCTTTTTTGTTGTGACCAAATTGAAACATGTCAGACCTCTCTAGTTGTTGTTCTGGAAGCTATGTGTGAAGATGAATTTTGCAGTCCTCTTGGGGTCCCTTATTGTAAAAATTTCCCACTTTAAGTGGATGGCATTGAAATATTAGTTGTGGTCAAAAGTTGCTTTGTTTTTGGATGTGAAAGTTACATTCGAATGAGAAATATTTATTTTGTAAGTTGTCTTTTGGTGAACAACAAAGAATTTGTAAACATGAATTATTTTAGTTTAATAGAAGTTTTTTTATTTTCTACAAATGGTGTTACTTTTTTTTAAAAATTTGTTGGAAATATATTGTAAAATCTCTGTTTGAAGGCTGGAAATGTTTGTGTTGGTAATATTACATTCCTCTATATTATTTGAAAGGCACATTTTGAAAATAGAACTACATACGTGCTCTTCACGCTTTGATTAAAGGAAATTTAAACATTTTAAATTTGGAATGGAATAAACTTAACAATTTAAATCACCCTCTACTTAGTAAATGAAATAGACTAATCTCTAGTCTGAAATACATAGATCTCTATTAGATTACTATAAACTTGCAAATAAATATTAGAAAAATATACATAGTACCCGAAAACTATGTAAGACAAAATGAAACCTTAAAATGAACTAAGGATTATCAAAACACATCCCCAAATAGTTTTTATTGCTCAAGAAATTTACTTCAAACTTTATTAATCAAGTAAGAGGCAGAAAAACACCTTTGCAGAAAAAAAAAGAGGAGAATTAAATTCAAATTGAAGTCTATACCTTTTTCGATTAATCCCTGCAATCCATTTGAAATCTGTCAAGTGCATTTCTCCATTCCTATTTGGTGTGTTGAAGAAGAAATAATGAAAGATTAGAATAATTCTGGTAGTTGAAAACATTTATTTCACATTCTAATGGCAGGAAAGACATTTTTTTTAGATTTCACCCAACTAAGTTTATCAAAAATAATATTTTGTGTTTACTATGTAAAGAGGAGTTTAAGCCCTTTCCAAAAAGTCATCATTTTCTCAAATTGAAGCTTTTAGTTGAAATTTATGGCCATTTGAAGTTTTTACTTTCAAAAATTTACTTTTTCCCAAATTCCTCCACAACCCAGCAGCCCCACCACTTTGCTTTTCGAAAAACACTTCCACACGTTCGTGGGCCCACACCTTCAAACTTTAACTTTTTAAAATGGGTGAAAATTTCTAAGTCTCCCATACAGCCTACCACCCTACAACTAATGATGGTCTAACACATGACTTCTTTAGGTATCGCGGAGGCACAGATTGTTTTAGACCTTAACACTTTTTGGAAAAAAGATTGGAAAAAATACCTAATTTTCCCCCGCTAGCCTGCCTTCCCACAAGTCACTATTGGACTGACATGTGGCTTCGCTAGGCATTTGCAAAGGTGCGAGTTGTTTTTAACGTTTGCATTTTTTAACAAAAAAGTGTAAATTATTAAGCTCCCACATTGGTATGTTTCTCTGCTTGTGATTTTGGGCATGAAATATGGCCTGTTTGGCCTTCAGCAGAGGTGTGGATATTTTCAAACTTTTTAAAATTTTCAACAAAAAGCTTAAAAATCCTAGTTGGCTCCGACGATCCGCCTTCCCGCATTGGCTTAAAAACATGGCACGTGTCCCTTATGGCTTGGGATGAATTTTATTCCCTCAGCATGAAGCCCCGCCGTGGGATCGTGGGTGTATAAATGAAAATTGCATGTTTTAACTAAAAGTGCGAACCTTCCCTGGGTGAAATTTCTTCCCTAGGCCCATAGGACCATGTTTGAGAAAAAAATCCTCCCAAGGCCCATCGGTCCGTAACTTGATAAATATGATGAGTTAGGAGGACTTATTTATATCATTGGAAAGTGGAAGAAATTTCCTATGTAATGGAAACGTTTTTAGAAAGTGTTAAGTGCATGAAATATAAATTCGTTACCTTTCTAATTTAAATGCTTTGTTTCAAAAGCATGGGGTGAATTTTAAGGGGTCACCCTATGGGAAAGGGAATGTTTTTCTAACCCCATTTAAATAAGAACCTTGGTTAGTGTTATACTTTGTGAAATTAAATACCTTGGGCATTTAATTGTTTTGGCCCCTTTGACCCTCTAAAATTAAGTAAGGAATATTTAACTATAGTGTTAATTTAGTTATTTATTAAATTAACACCTAAGATAACTTCAACTATATTTGGATTAATTACACTCATTAAATTTGTAATGTGGATCTAATGTTTGTTATAACAAGAAAATTTCATTAATTAAATTATAATTGACTTTGAATATTTTTTGTGACAATTGTTGCTTGAAATCTGGTAGCGGTCACGCTTTTAAAAAAAAATATTCCATAATTTTTCTATCTAAACCTAGGTTGTTCTTGGGTCTTGAGTAGTCGTTTTAGCGGACGTTACACTTGCAATCCATGCGCTATTTTAGCCATTAATATAAGATCAGCACTATAAAGCAACAATTTTACCACATAAAACGCTAGGTGGACTCCACTTCCCCCCATCGTGTCAATCCACTCCTCTAGCTTGTCTATGTATAGCCCAAAAAAAGTGGGAGATAACATACATCCTTTCTTGTCCTCGATGACATTCCCAAAGAACTTAGATAAGCCATTCTTCATTCTTATTTTGGCTTGAACTTGCTCACAAAGCCTATGAACCGCTGCCCTATACTTTTCTAGTATGCCCAATTCTTCCATTCTGGTCCAAAGTTTGCCCCTTAGCACAATATCAAATGCCTTTTTGAAGTCAACAAAACAACAATAGACCTCTTCCCCTTGCTTATCCCAAACCTTTTCAATCAGGTGTCTGAGGGTGACACAATTATCGATAGTATAATGTTTTGGTCTAAAACCAACCTTTCCTTTTTCCCTCTTGCCTTCCTTCTCAACCCAAATGCTAATTCTTCGCTCCACCATACTACCGAAGAGTTTTTTGAAAATATGATTAATCATATAGTATGGTAGTTTGATGGATTGTTGACATCACCACTTTTGTGAGGAGGGACCACAATGTTGGTTGTCTAATTGTCTGGAAAACTGTACTAAATAACTTTATTGAAAATCTCTTTTATGTATGGCACAATGTCATCCATACTCCATTTTAAACATTCCGCTTGTAGCCCATCAATGTCTTGCGCTTTTCCTGCTACCAAATTTTTTATTCCTTCCTTGATGTCCTTTGTAGAAAAGAGTTTGTCCATATTTTCAATTACTGGAGGAGGAGGTAGGATCTTTGTTTTGATATAACATTTTTGCATATTCTAACCACTAGATATTTGTGATACTGTTCTACACATTTTCTCAAGTCTACTTAATTTCTCTCCAAAAACCCCTTGAATTATTCTTCCCCATATAAATCAGCTCCTTCCTCCTTATCTTCATGAATTCTTCCTTTTTATCTCTCACTAGATTTTTGTACACTTTTATAAATCTCTTGTTCCCTTTGAAAATGTCAAAATCTTGAAGTTCCTGAATTTGTTTTGTAATCATAGCTTTAAAAGTGTCTTGATTCTCTCGAGTCAAAAGAATTCTCCTTTGAACCCCTACTTCTTTACTTGGTTGAAGATTAGTCCTTTTCTAATCATAGTTTTTCATAGCAATCTTCATAAGAACGGGGTTATGATCTAATTTCATTTCAATTAGACAATTTCCTATCTTTACCTCTGAAACCCATGACATAATGCTTTGCGAGTAGATAACATAATCCAAAATGCTTTGTATGTTGTGAGTATGACATGTGATATTTCCCGAATTCGGCCATGCTTTTACCCCATTACAAATGATCAAATTATGTAGACTGCATATTCCCAATAGTTTAGCTCCAAAATGAGAGATACCACCTTTTTTGTCTTGTGAGACCATTTCCCACTTCCGCTTCTCATCTTCATCTAACAATAAAGGATTGTTGTTCCACCCTTCCTCTATCCTGAGGTAAATACAAGTTTCCTAATAAATGACCTCGTATGTGCAATCAAATTCTAAAATATCTTTTTTTAATGCTGCAAAAGGATCTTCTCTATCCAGGTTCCTTTTCTTGTATGGTGTAGAACCATATGGAGCGAAGCAACAAAGTCCCAGAATAGAAGATGCATTTGGTGTCAATATTAGACAAAATATTTTAGCAATTTTTATTTGAGGGAGGGGACGAGGGGGCTATTCAAATTTTATTAGTACTGCCAAAGGCATTATAACTATAGATTTCATAATTTCTTAACAAATTATTATTATTTGTATTTTTCAACCAATCAAACATGGTTATTATTTTCATTAACAATATATATACTTTTCACGTTAGTAAATATTAAGAAACCTGCACATTTTTTAACAAAAAAATTGTAAAAAGGTATTTATCTTCAATGTGACTGGCTTAAAAATTAACATGTTATTGCTTCCTTCAGTAATTTTGAAAAAAACATGATGTCATTAACATCTATGACATTAACATTTAAAATTCTATTTAATTGTAGACAAAGTTGTAGTTGTGTGAATTCATCCGTCTCACGACCTTCCAAATCCATTTGTCTTCTGAAATGGGGAACCACTCCATAGTGTAAGGCAGGTCGACGCCTTTTGTTCCCAGCAGCACGTCCATGGGGGTTAAATTTTTAGGCACCTCTATTTTCTGACGACATTTCAAAGCCTTAACAAGAGTTTCTATTTCATTTTTAACACGCTAAGGATTTTTAGAAGCATCACCGCTTATACTAGCTAGCGAAGGAATTTTAGTTCCATTGGGCCCTGCCAAATTTATGGCCTTACTTTCATCAGAGACACCAGAAGCATTTTTGCACTATCATGACCTAAAATTTGTACTGATCGTTTGGGAGTGAAAATTTCAAAATCATGCAATTTGGCTCTTTCGTAGGATAACAACCATATTAAAGGTTTTCACCACATCAAAGTGTGTATGAGCTCGATATACTTATAACTGCAAACTGAGGATGCCTGATTGGATGGACACGGTGCCCCCCATATATGGTCGATAGATTTTTGTCAGCTCCCAAAATCTTATGTGGCTTAAACTTAACAGTCTCTCCAAAATAAGTAGGATTTTTCAGAGCAAGCACCTTCAGATTGTTTCCATTCAGTGCTTGACAAAGGCCATCCTCAGGCTCATTACTATACCTTGGGTGAGAAAATCTAATGGCCTGAGAAATCCAAGTGCTCCTCACAGTGTTTTGTAGACATGATCATTTGGCCCGATTCTATAGCCAAATCTCTATTAAAACGAACTAATGCTCGCTAAAACAACTAGAGTCTAGCTAAAATTAATGAAGTCCTGTTAAAATCATGATGAAAGTGTTTACCATTTGGAATATTTGCTCCAGCCGAACAGTCTCTCTAGCATGGCGACCGGTAGAAAACATAACCAAATGTCTACAGATCGTGTCTCCAGAGTTCTGTTGGAAATATGCATGTGTTGCATATTTAATTCCAACCGTAGCTTTTTTAGGAAAGCTAATTTTTGCTTTATTCTTGTTTTAGTTTGCTTTAGTTAAGTTAGCTTTATCTTATTTTTATCATTAGATTTAATTCAAATAAATCTATTTTAATTCATGCATAACATGCAACTATTTTAAAGCATGAGTTTAGATTTAGAATGCTCAGTTGAAGAGTTGTTAGTGGGTGAGTTATTCTATTTAAATAGCATCAATTGTAATTTCTTTGTATGGATGGTGCATTGGAAGCACACATCTGCACACACAACTTGAATGTAATGAGCCGAAGCTCTGAGTTTGAATAATTTTATTAATGGAGAATGCATAGCAGTGCTAGTTTGATGTTTAATTTGTTATTTGCAAGTTATTTTACTATTCTATTTATTTTCTTTATGTTGTTCATGTTGTATAAGAATGCAAATATTTTATACAAATTGGTATTAAAGCATTGTTATTACCAGCAGTTTATTAAATTGGTAGCAAGATATAGATTCTACATCTGGTATGCAGATGCCACAATTTAATGGAAAGAATTATGAATACTTGGTCATTGACCATGAAGGTGCATTTTAAGATCTCAGGGCATGTATGGGAGATCATTGACGATGGGTACACAGAGCCCACAAGATGCAACAACGTATACTACACTTTCTTCAAGAAGAGAAAGATAATTTGAAGGAGTTACTAAAGAAGGACGACAAAAGGCTCTTTTCTATATTCATCAGGTAATGCATGAAAGAATTATTCTTAGAGCGGCAACAACTAGTCAAGAAAATACCACATGGGATACACTAAAAATTTCATATCAAGGTAAGGAGAAAATAAAAACCACCAAGCTACAGTTACTTCATAGATATTTTTAGAATTTAGCAATGAAAGATTCAAATTCCTGTAGAATCATTTTTTACTTATGTAGTTGGCTTAGTCAATCAAATAAAATCCCATGGTGAGACTCTTGAAGAAAAAATGATTATTGAAAAATTTCTTAGGAGTTTGCCTACGAAATTTGATCCTTTAGTTGTTGTTATTGAAGAAACTAAGGATCTAAGTCAGTTTTCTATTGATGAGTTTCATGCATCACTAATCAATCATGAATAGAGGATGAATATATCACATGCAAGTGTATATCAGGCTTTTGCATCTCAGACAACAGGTATTCATGGAAAAAAAAGAGGTAATTTTCAGCCCAAGAGGCAGAGGAAGATGTCCATCTAGAGGACACGACAAGCGGGTTCATCAAACTCAGGTGGAAGAGGATAGAATAAAAAAAAGAGTTATGGTTAAGAGACAAGATAAGTCTCATGTTCAGTTCCATTATTGCAATAAGTTTGGGCACTATGCTTATGATTGCAAGAAAAATTAATATGATCAGAGAGGAAAAATCAAAATCAGGTTGGAAGTTCTATTTCTAAACCTATGTTTATTGCATGCACAAGGATTGCTAAAGAAATACCTTATTTATCCCATATTGAATGTAATTTATCAAAAGAGAGTCCATGTGATGTATGGTATTTGGATTCAGGTTGTAGTAATCACATGAGAGGTAATCTAGATTTGTTTTCTAGTTTGGATGATTCACTTAAGAGTTATGTAACTCTTGGAAATAAAAATATTGTGTGTATAAAGGAAAAGGCATGGTTATTATTCTAACAAGATAGGGGGAGAAAATAATTATGCAAGATATTTACTATGTTGTAGGTTTGAAACATAACCTTATGAGTATTGGACACCTGGTACAGAAAGGATACAGTAGTCTATATGGAAGACAATGAGTGTGTGATTGTGGAAAAAGCTCCTAACACCTCAGTTGATTGAAAAAGTGAAGATGAGCAAAAAATAGGATGTTTCCTTTGATATTGAAACCTAGGAAAAAAGAAGAATTTGGATCTATTTGCAACAAAATCAGCAACTCAGTTCATAGCCAAGTCCTGTGCTAAGTCAAATCAATCCTTCTACTGAGTCCTGTGCTAAGCAAAAGTTGAGTCCTGAAACGCTAAGGTAATAGAGTCCTACACTAAGGTAAAATACACTGTGGTCTTCCTACACTCAAATCAGGCTTTAACAATAATAGAGTCGAGTGCTTGCAAATTGGTTCTTGTGCTAATACAATTGATTCTTGCGTTGAAGGAAAACAATCAACTTTTCATTCAGTCATGAAAGATGAATCATGGCTTTGGCATCTAAGGTATGGACATTTGAATTTTGGAGGTTTGAATTTACTTCATAGAAAGAATATGGTTAAAGGTTTTCCATTGATTTAGAAACCGGAAAGGGTATGTGAAGGTTTTATTTTGGGGAAGCAACACAGAGATTCTTTCGCAGTTAGAAAAATAGCAAGAGAAAGTGCACCACTTGAAATTTTGACACTCAGATTTATGTGGAGCCATGAAAACAAATTCTATTGGAGGTTCGTTCATTATTTTATGACATTCATTAGATGATTATACAAGGAAGACATGGGTTTATTTTCTGAGAAATAAATAAGATGCCTTTGATACATTTTAGTAGTTCAAGGCATTAGTGGAGAAGAAAAGTGGATACTACATCAAAGTTCTAAAAACAGATAGGGGAGGTGAGTATGTTTCTAATGAGTTTATGAGTTTTTTACAAATATCATGGTATACACAAGCACTTTACTACCAGGTATACACCACATCAGAATGGTGTGGTAGAGAGGAAAAATAGAACCATCATGAAATGGAAAGAACCATGTTGAAGGAAAAGCACCTTCCAAATGAATATTGGGCAGAAGTAGTAGAAACTTCTATTTACATTTTAAATAGGTGTCCAAAAAAAATTGTTAGGAACATGGTTCCTCAACAAGTATGGACTAACAGGAAACACAGTGTTTCTCATTTCAAGATGTTTTTGGTTGTGTAGCATATGCACATGTACCTGATGAGCTAAGGAAGAAGTTAGATGAACAAAGGAGAAAAATGTATATTTTCATTGGGTATTCAAAGAATACAAAAGCATACAAGTTGTACAATCTATGTCACTTGAAAGGTTGTGATCAGTAGGGATGTTTAGTTTATTGAGAATGAAGCATGGGATGGAAGTATATAAAAAAAAAGTAAGTATAACAGCAAGCTATTCCACATGATGATATGGAAGATGAAACTTTAGAGTAAGCAAGGTACTATATCTAAGAATATTGGACATGTACCACAAGTTGTAGCACAAGCTACACCTCCATCTACAGTCTAGGAGGTCTCCAATATTTCAGCCATCTTTAAGCCATGCAAGAGACACCACAGAGAACACCAGAAGAAAAATCCATCACCACAAAGTCACTTCCTGCATCGAATAGTCCTATGCGCAACTGGAAAATAAGAAGTCTAAGTGAGATTTATAATGTTGATACAACTAATTCATTTTCAATTTTTGCATTATTTTATTCAAGCTGCAGATCTAGTATATTTTGAAGAGGCTATAAACAATTAATTTTGTGAAAAATCCATGGATGATGAGATCGATGCTATAGAGAAGAATCAAACATGGGAGTTGGTGGATCTTCCAAAAGGAAAGGATGTGATAGAAGTCAAGTGGGTCTACAAGACCAAATACAATGCTGATGGAAAAGTACAAGAAACATAAAGCAAGGCTGGTAGTAAGAGGTTTTACAAGCAATATGGAGTTGACTACAATGAAATGTTTGCACCTAGTAACACGTTTGGATACGATAAGAATGGTTTTAAAAATTGTAGCTTAAAACAAATGGCCTATTTATCAGATGGATGTAAAATCAACATTCTTGAATGGATTCCTTGAAGAGGAAGTTTATGTGAATCAGCTAGAAGGTTATGAGATTGAAGTTCATGAAGGAAAGGTATACAGGTTGAAGAAAGTGCTCTATGGTCTCAAGCAAGCACCTAGAGCTTGGTATAACAAAATAGATTCTTATTTGATTGAGAATGGTTTCAGTAGGAGAAGCAGTGAGCCTACCTTATACACCAAGATAAATGAACAAGGTAAGATTATAATTGTTTGTTTATACGTAGATGATTTAATCATTATTGGAAATATATCTACAAATTCATTCAAATCAGCCATGAAGAAGGAATTTGAGATGACAGATCTTGGTCTTATGCATTAATTTTTGGGCATTGAAGTCCAACAATCAGAAGGTGAAAGTTTTATCTCACAAGAAAAGTATGCAAATGATATTTTGAAAAGGTTTAACATGTTGAATTGTAAGCCAACTCCAACACCAGTTGCATTAGCTTTGAAGTTAAGAAAAGATGCTAAAGGATCATTTGTGGATCTAACATTGTTTAAAAAGTTCGTTAGAAGTATTATGTATTTGATGGCCACAAGGCCTGACATTATGTATGGTGTGAGCCTCATATCAAGGTTCATGGAATCTTCAAAAGATTCACATTGGCAAGATGGAAAAAGAATTTTGAGGTATGTGAGTGGAACAAGGAATCATGGAATTCTATATTCAAGTTCAGATGAGTTCAAACTCATTGGTTATACAGATAGTGACAGTGATGGAAGTATAGATGATCATAAAAAGCACATTTGGCTATACTTTTCACTTTGGAATAGGAGTGGTTTCATGGGCATCAAATAAGCAACCCATTGTCACGTTATCTTTAGAAAAAGTAGCGTTTAGCAGAATCAGGAGCATGTATGTCAAGATGTTTGGATGAGAAGAGTGTTGACATATTTTACAACAGAAACAAGAGGATGCTACATAGATTTTTTTATGATAATAACTCAACCATAGCTGTTGTCCAAAAATCATGTTTTTCATAAGAGGAGAAAGCACATTGATACGAGGTATCATTTCATCAGGGATTTGGTAAACAAATAAGGAAATTCATCTTGAATTTTGCAGATCCGAAGATCAATTTGTAGATATTTTTACAAAGGATTTGGGAAAGGAATTTTTTTGAGTATTTAAGAGATTTTTGGGATTTTGTGATCATGCACACGGTAGATCTGAAAATATTGTAAACACTAAGCTCCAAAATAGTGAAAGATATAGGGTCAAAATTAAGGGAGAGTGTTGGAAATATGCATGTGCCATACCACATGATAATTAATTGACGTAGCTTTAGGAAAACAAATAACTTTAGTTAATTACAATTTGATTTTTTTGATAACAGTCCGTGTTGTAATTAAGTGTACTAGTTTGATGTGAGTCCTAATTTTAGGAAAGTCCTAATAATGAGTCAAATTAGTTAGAAGATATGTAGTTGCGAACTAGAAGACTCAAGTTCGTATTTGGAAAGATTGATGTTTAAGAGCAGTTCGTAGCTAATTTTAAGAGTGTGATTTATTTTGTTGTAAAGAACAAAAATTGTATTCTACATATGTATACACAGGCAGAAGTGTGAAATCTACACATTGACAAGATTCACAATGGAATTTATATACGTGTTATGTTGTTTACGTTAAACATTTATTCATTCTTTATGTTTTTATTTTTTCATATAGTTTTTCAAAATTTACACTTCCAAATTTTTTTGTTGATTCCCAATTTTTTTATCCAATTAAGTTTTATCATAATGAGATTCAATTTCCATTCAATTGATTTAGTAATTTTATCTTATTCTTTTCACATGAATTTAAAATGTAAAACCTAGGTGGTACGAGCATTTACTGAGCAAGGACAATATCTCTCATATTATTTTTTGCCTCCACAATTTTACTGCAGAGTGTTTTATGATTGTCGGATTGTATAAAAAAATTGTAGTTATTGTCCTTTTATATATCACAATTTCTTGCTTGACTAGTTTATGATACTTAATTCATTGAAGCAGAGGCTACAATAACCGCTATTACGGGATTTCTTTGGCAATTTTGCCAAATTTTATATGCCTTTTATAGTTAGAAAGGCATGACAGTGTTTTCATTTTTTGACAATTCCATCATTTTGTACTCTAATCGAATTTTATGGTAAGTCAAGGAGAGTTACTGATCAAACGCTAGTAGCTACTTTGTTGCCATATTTCCTAATGGGACTTCATGACACTAGAGAATGGAAATCCTTAGTACAGTAGAGCAGTCTTTTATCTAATTAAACTACTTATTGACATCTTACTATAGATATCCTATAGATCATTTTAGCTTCTCTTTCTTTGTAGGACAATTTAGGACAATGTCGTACATCCATAAATCTTTGATTTATTTGTACACATAAATGTTAGCTTATGTGTAAGCTACTCACTCAAGAGTTATATTGAATGCTTAACCTTTATGAATGTATTCATTGTTCATCAGATTTGCCACTATAATCAGAAATTTGTAGCATCCGCATCAGAATCGGGTCGTTAAACTCCAAAGAAGCAATTACTTAGAGATATTTCATTTGTAAAAATATTCAATAGTAATTTCTGGGTGGAAATAATGTGTCACAACCATAAGGTAGAATCTCAACATGTTATTATGTAAAACCAGTACAACAAAGCTCCAATAGCTCCGATAATGTCTCACACCCATTGTAACGTCCTTGTCAGAACCCACATAGTCTCTTCACCCTAATAGAGCAGTCAGTGGCAATACTTAGTTGACCTCTCCATCACGTCAAAAGTATTTTCTAATGGTATCTTCTATAAGCTTTAGGTCTGTTCATGTCTTGACAATTCCATAGACTACCCAAGACCAGTGACCATAACCAACCGGCACATTGGTGTTCTTATACCTCACTGTGTTTGCAACACCCACACGCAGGCATAAAACAAATCTAAGTTGCCCCATGATTAAGATAAGTTCATAGTTGATCATTGTTGTAGTTACGTCACCAACAACGTACGCTCCTTTTCCACCCAAGACACTGTTCAACATATGTTTCCTTGTTATCTTTACAGTCAGTTTTAGCATATGATAATAGGATTTGACAAATGGACAACCTCATCTACGCCCATGCATGCAATGAGACTTATATTTAACCCGATCGGAAAAAATCTTGGGAACGTACTACCATTGTAATACAATGTCATCTCAATTGAATGTCAAGTACTTAGCAGGATTGGTGCATAAAGTATTTGATTTAGAAATGACTCAACGAGATGTGTGATCATGGATATGACTCATGATTGCAACGTATTCTAGACAAGCACTACCCAAGAAGGAACTCTATTAATTTTAACCAATTGTTATAAGCTCTCGCATTCAACCAGATCAATTCAAACGTTCGTGTTGTACTGCCTACATTTTTTTCTTATGTATACACTGGAATGGGGTTTGACATGTGTTATGAACAAATTGATAAGTATTGGATTTTGATACATAAGGCTATTGTTTTGGAGTCCCTCATATACATGTATGAAAAATGTCAGAAATATGGTGAAAACTTAAGAACGATTTGACAAAATGTCTTCATCAAGATGTTATTAGGGTTGTGACATCCATGATTGTAGAGCCCTGAAAAAAGGAATAATATTTTCCATAAGTAAATAAGTAACCTAGACAGTTTCCCTATAGAATTGCATTACAATTATGAATCTCATCGATCATTCAATAACATAGTCTGACAAATGCTGCACTTGGAATATGAAGGAGGTAAGAGCCACGAATTGCAACATCCATTCTTGCCAATTCCATGTACATCAGAATTGACATGAAACTAGGTGTCTCTTCTCTTATCACTAAGACATCATAACATGGAACATGTGCCCAATTCACAATATTTGTGTCAAGTATCTTGCAATCATGGTAGCCATCTAAGCATGATGTCTCTATTTCCTAGAAGAATAATAGGATTCCACCAATCAGAAATAACATTCTAACCTCATTTTTAATTTGATAAGGATTACAAAAAGTAGGGAGTAGGCTGGACATCAATCCAAACAAAGAAAGATGACATTGTGAAAGGAATTTCCAAAAACGAGAAAGAAGCAGAAACTAGAAATAAAAGGAAGTCTAAACATTGCTTAACGCAAGAAACCAAGTCCTCAACCTAACAAACTGGGAGAGGAAATCCCTAATCAGAAACTAGGAGGAATAAAAGGAAGTCAAATGAAGCTTAACGCAGTATGAAACGAAGTCCTCAACCAAATAAACTAAGGGAGAGGAAATCCCTCCTCGAAAGTCAACAAATCCAGTCCATAGATCCAGTCAGAAATTCCTTTTTGATTTTGTAGATTGAAGAGTGTGCCATCCATCGTCAGGATCACCTCCACCCCAAAATCTTTTCCTTGATGTATTCTCTGTATTTCTTTCCCTCCCAAAAGGTAAGGATCTATTAGGGAGTCTAGATAGATTTGGGGTTTAGACCCAATCGAATCCATTGATTTATCCTACCTTTCTTCCCCTTCCACGTATCTTCCACCCTTGCCTCTTGTTTCATCCTTAGATTCTGTATAGATTCATCTTTCCGTATTTCTACCCACACCTACTGCATCGACTATTATGAATACATCCCCATTATATCCTCCTTCTACTACACCACCTTCATCATTCGAGCAATATTGGAAATCCCTTCAGCTAGCATCTACTATAGGTTACCCTCATGTTTCTCCACTTAGCCAGACATCCCCACACCTAATCCATATTTACCCTCCTTAGAAACGTCATTCAAAATTTACTTCCTCCTTTAGCCACCTCGCATTCACTAGATCCCCCAGTATATATTATTGTCATTCTCACTAAGGGTACTCCTCAAAACTCTAGACCTAAATACCTTAGTGTTCTCCCAAATTGATCCCTTAAGCATCCTCATAAGAAGATTGACATAAGGACCAAATCCAAATATTCCATCTTGGGGCCTCATCCTTCGGTTTTAGAATATCCTCTTCCATCATGATTAATCAATCCATCCAAATCCAAACAATCTTATTCTCTCCTAGGGCCAACCCCTTCATCAAAGACATCTCCAATTAGCCAGTCATCTAGGCATAAACCATTAGTCACAGCTTCTCCTTCCAGACCACCTAGATCTCGACCCAGTCCATCTTCACCTTCGCCATCCACACCATCTTACAGGACCTTTTTAGGTGCCCATATCGAATCATATGCAGATTTTCTCCAACATTTTCTTCGGACTTCTACCATCACACTTCCACCTATGAGATCCTTTGATCTAAACTATCTGAATCTATCATGGTTCAAATCCCATCATATTTGCACTTATCATCACACCATGGGCCATGACACCAAGCATTGTAAGGCCCTTCAAACCATTGTCCCTGATATTATTGAGTGAGAGGACCTCCTTGACTAGTCCTCCTCAAACGCATCTCCATCTGATCAACCTCTTGATGAGAGTCCTCCCTTGTTCATCGATTATGTTTGTCTTGATACATCATCTTTGTGACATCCATGTCATTTGACATCCATCATATTATCCTCATCCCTTTCACCAAAGGAGCATCTTCCCCCTGTTTTTGATCTTTTACTACCCTTCTTCTCATTCCCATCAATTCATCCTTCCGCACTAGGGAGACTTCTTTCTAGGACATTTCTGTTTGCGGACTAGCTCCTCTCCATGTTATACATCATTCTATCCCATCTACCTTAGTTTATCTCATCATAATTTCATCCCCTCTCCCTATGACCACCTTCGTGGCCATATCTATATTCCCTTTGGAAGCACCATGTTTTACAGCCCGCCACTGAGGTTCCTATTTCATAAAATTTTATCTAACTCATGTCATTTGATCCTGATTTATTCTATCCCTCTAGGAGGACCATTATTCATCTTAAAATGCATACCACTCACTTTAATAATAATTTTTGGATGATCTTACCCTTTATTCTTTCATCTCATCCCATATTTCGTAATATGACCCTAATCTCCAAACCTTATCACAATGTCACTACTCTGGAAAGGAAATAATGCGGAAAGTTTTCCCTTAACTGGATCGGACCATAAATTATCATGCATAAGTATGGGTCGAGATCCTATCACCATGCCTCCCTTAATAGTAATGTAGACACCAAAATTGGGTCACACTCCCCTTGGTCTCCTTTTGGACAACTAACGTAAACGCTTTTACCTAACCATGATCCTTACATAACACATTAATATTAATTTAATTACTTTAATTAAATTAATACTCATCTTCACTTTATTCATTATTTAATTATCTTAATTAAACCAATTTCCACCTCACCCCACCACCTCACCTAGAAACCTCATTATAAACCTATTTTTAGTATCTATCCACTCACCATAACTAACTAAGACTTAGTTTAACCCTAAAAATCAATGCCTATTATTCGTCTAACCACATTCTTGCTCATTAAAAGATAACGTCCATTTTGATCCACAATAAATGGATAGACCTGGCCCAAATGATTGTAAAGATCTGTCATTTTTAGTAAACCTAGGGAATCCCACCTTAACCAACGTCGGTCATCACGAAACCGTCTTCGGTTACCATATAACCATTTTGGTAACCTTATTTGAGAGGTTGGACACATTCTCGAGTTTTGGGAGAAAAGGAGATCTGCATGCAAGCAAGAACCTGAGGTCTTTCGCACACCAAGGCAGCCATAACCCACACAACCATTGATCATAAGGTTTTTTCATTCACATGAGAACTTCAGGAAGCACTGCCACAACGCTGATCACCATTTCACTGATCAACCATCACCACCACCAAGCCGTTGGACCTGCAACATCAGTAAGTGCATTTATCACCTGTTTTATTCCATCCTTATGTTGTTTTAAAGTTTTTTTGGTCATTTCTGTTATCATTTTCTACCAACATCTCCATTCCCCCATCATTCACTTTCCTGCAAACTCAACCCTTCACCACCATACCATTAGATCATCTATACACGACCTTTATACATCTCCAAGTGAAAAAAAGATCCCTAAAGACCTCACCATTCCATTTTTTATCTCTATCTAACCTCAGACCAATTTCCACAATCAGAGCTTATTGAGTTCCTATCATCTCGACTGTACCGATGCCGGTTACCCATGACCATCATCGGTTCTCTCTAAACCGTCATTGGTTATATCCAACCGATATTGGTCTCTATGTTTTGGCCATCCTATTAATAAAAGAAGATAAGAATCTTCACCCAAGAAACCTAAGTGACCCAGAACCTGACCCTAACCAGTACCAGAACCCTGACCAACTACCCCACCTCTAGATCTGATCATAGCCTAGCCTTTTATGTTAGATTTTCTTATTGTATTTGGATGAGATACCTAAATCATATCAATTACAGTAGGATTATATTTACTTGCGTTATTTATTACATTAAATTGTATTAAATAGTGGGTTGACTACCACCGAGGAAGTATCACAGTTCCTAGATCTAGCACACGTTGGGATGCCCACTGACATATATTATTTAATCCTCTTTTTGTGGCCTTGTTGTGTCTTTCAAGTAGTTCCTCCTAGCCAAAAGGAAGATCTCATAGCCAACATTAGATCAAGAAGTCAAAACGCACGTAAAAAACTTCAAACCGACCGTCACTATAGGTATTCCTCCTTGGCCTACACCCTTATCTATTTCATCCAAAAACATAAATAAAATGATGAAACATTTTGGCACTCCCGGTGGGACCCTATCTTGGGTTCATTGCATTTTCTTCATATAGGGAAAATGTTTTTTTGTGTTTCTTTCATTTCAAAAATAAGACATTTAATCTTCTCCTTTGTAATATTCCTTTCTTCTAATTTTTTAAATGGCATTTGTCATTTGGGTCTTAAAATGAACCACTTCTTCTTTCTTGCATTGCATTAGTGAAAAAGCATCCCTCTTCCTGTTCATCATTTGCTACATCGAATATCATATTTCGATTTAGGTATTAAAACACCTGCATTGCATTATGATTTTGTGCATTATAGCTCACATTAAAAATGAGGGCAACCTATACGTTGGAAGTCATGCCCAACTGATGGTTGACACAATTGAACTGTAGAAAACAATTTCTTCTCTCTCTTTCTCTTGCAAAACTATAATTTTTTTTGAATATACACACCTTTTAAATAAAATCTTACCTAGGAATGCCTATCAATGATCACATGATCATAGGATTGACAGGTAATCCCCAGCTGGTTATCTCTGTCCAGTACCCCACCAGAGGAAGGACCACCCCCACCATAACATAACCTGAAACCTCACCCTCTAGATTTCCTTTTTCGTAGGATGCCTTCCCAACCAAAAACTATGTTCTGAATTCACATGTTAGTCATAAATAGTATAAGCTACAACAAATATAAAATTCACTTTTAGGAATTCATGTTTTTATAGCTTTGTGTTTGACTTGCGTTTTGAGGTTAAAGGATACATTTTCTTCATATTTCTTTTTCCTTTCACACTCTACCATCATAGTCGGAGTATTTTGACTTTCTCTGAGTGTGTCAGGGTATCATCTTATCATACCCTGGCTTCTGGGTTGACTCTTCATACAATCTAAACTCATAACACATCATTTTTCTTCATTCTTCAGATTTCACAGTAACCAACATCGATCTTGAGACTGTCATTAGTTTACATCTGACCGACATTCATTTACCAAACTAGTGTTGGTTCCTTGTTCTGTTGGATCAGTTTATCCAGATAATACTCATCTCACCTTCTTTTTCTAACTAAAAGTTTTTGTGTGTCACCATACTCTCTGTATTCTGATCATAGTCCTCCAATAAAGTCTCCCTATCTACAAATCACCATTTTCTGCTTTATTTGTTGAAACTATTATTCTTCACAATAACCAACATCAGTCATACCTTAACCGACATCAGTTCATGAAATCAGCATCAGTCACCCTGTTTTGATTTTTATCAAAATATTTACCCAAATTTCCCCTCAAAATTTATTTTGTCCCATCTCTATTGTCTCTTGTGTCATTTACAAAGTACAGTTCACCTGATTTATGTTGATTCACATGGTGTTTTATGCTAGTCATTAGCCACTCCCACCTAGACCATCACCATCATCCATTTTGTCACCTATGGATCCAACTCAGCTTATCCCCATCGCCATAAGCGACAAGGAGTTTATGAAGCTCCTTGACCAGAATTCTGTTGCCCTCCAGTACTACCTTGCTCTTTCTTCTACCTAAGATTCCTCAGGATAATTAATATATGGAATGCCCATATCTATCCCTTCGGCTCTAGCCCCCACTTCTGCGTCAACTAGAACCAGTTTGGTGCTACCTTCATCCACTTTATCACCTATGGTGTCTCGGATAAATCCCATAGCCTCTATAACCATAGCATCTACGTCATCAATTGAACATGTGACATCGATTGTCCCTTCGATAAATCCTATGAGTCTAGCTCCATCTGCACCCACCACTTCCCATATACCCATTTCATCGTAACCACCTCTAGTGTCAGAAACGTACACCCCTTTCCAAAACCTCGTCCTTTCTATCCCGCACTCCTTACCCCCAATTTCCACTACATTCCTTACGACTACCCCACCCACTTACACATACTACCAATAACCCCTAACCTCATCTATCGCTTATGTTGGCTATGTGCCACCCACATCTATTCCTCCTGCGTAGTTCTCATATTCAGTTCTACCATATACCATCATACCACCTACCTCATACCTTCTGCATCAACCCCCTTTTTCTACAGGGGACACCCATTCATCCCAACCTATTAATGACCTCATTAAAATGATGATGGTGAAGATGTAGACCTTAGCATATTTTTCTGGCTCCCGTAATTCTTTAACATATGATGAAATTTGTAATGAGCCTATCCATCCATCTATTCCCATTCATCCTTACCCAATGCATTGGAAAATGCTTCAATTTAATCACTTCAATAGTAAAGAAGACCTGTAGAAACACTTGCGATCATTCAAACATGGGTGTTACCTAATCACCCATGATGACGCTTTGTTCCTTCAAACTTTCCCAATGTCCCTGACAGGACCAGTATTGGATTGGTACAATGGACTACCCCGAAATTCTATCTATTACTTTAATCAAGTAGCCTAAGCTTTCCTAGATCATTTTTCAATCAATGTTACTAAGAAAGTCACCATGACCGATCTCTATTCAACCCAACAGTACGAAGACAAATCTATCATAGATTCCATTGACCACTGGCGAAGTCTTATTAACCAATTGATGTTCCAACTACCTCAGACTAAAATTATTGAGTTTTTCACTAGAGCTTGTGCCAGACACATCTCACCAACTCTGTAGGTCCAAACCTTTCGAACCTTTGATGAAGTGTTCACCATGGCCCGAAAATAGGAAATTTGTGCCATTGAAGAAAAGAAAATCCAATTACGGAAAAAGAACACCCCATTCAAATCCAACGGTTCTTCTTCATCTTCAAAACCAAAAAATAAATATTCAAATCCCAAATGATCTGCAATGTAGTAGTCCTCAAGGCGGGTCCACCTCATCCTTCTAATCAGGCTCAACCTTCTTCTAATATTTCTCCTGTCCAGGCTTTTCAGCTCTAGCGGGAGCAGTGGAAGTACAATTTGATAAGAGAGCCCTATTCTTTGGTCTTGGAAAAACTTATTAAATATGGAGTCATTACACTTCCTCCCATAAAACCTTATATAGGTTTCAACCCCACTCATCCTATGCCTGCATGCTATAAAGAGCACGACTACTGTAATTATCATCACGTTAAATGACATAGTGATGGTCACTGCATAACTTTTAAAAACATTATTCAAGAGATGAAAGATAATGGAGACCCTGTCGTAGACAACCTGAATGCACCAAAAAATCAGAATTTGCACATCTTCAAAAATCCATTCCCTAATCATAAACGATCATCTAATCTAAATAGTGAACCTTCATCTAGTGACAACAACATCTGTGAGGTTCACATAGTTTTTGATATCATGCAAATTGTTCCTCAAAACCAACCTACTTCATCTATTGAGGAAATCTTGGCATGGGCTCCACCCACAGAGGAGCATACCTCTTCTACTCCTCCACCACAGAGGAGTCCCCCTCATCTCCCCTTGCTCTTCTGGAGGAACCCATACTTTCAACTGATGGCGTGTCATTTTCTACTTCCCAACCTTCTGAACCATTAACACTTGTTATTCACCCATCAACAAGAGAATCATCATCGCTTTCCCCTCCACCGAGAGAGAATCCTACCTCACCCGACCTATTATCTCTCCTACCCATGGGAGATTCTTTAGACATGTCACTACCTGTTGGGGATAGTTCTCCCCTAGCATCCCAGGACCCTATTGCCATGATCTCGGCTCTCTCACCTATAGAATCTGAGGCCAACCAATTCCCTGTCTCACACACATATTTCATAGGGATTGCCACGCAACCTATTCCATCCTCTTCTTCAGTAGTCTCATTTTCACAGTTGGTCAATCATTTGTATTACATTGATCATTCTGTGCTCTAGGGATGTCTTCGGCTCCCCGTTTCAACCCAAATGCAAATGTTTCCTGAAGATACTTCAAGGATCTACCCAAATGTATTTTCTATAACCAAAACTACATTGACCATGCTAATTGAAATGAATTCCTCTTCATCATCCCTACTTCCATCCAAACTTCTACCCATCACTACAACTATTCCCAAACCTAAAAACCTAACCACACTTATCTCCCCACCCGTATCTAGACCCATCACTACTTTGGGTGTTATGCTGACATCAAGCCTTACCCACCCACCTGTCAGATTGGACTTAGCAAGGTCTTCCAAATCCCGTAGTAGCATTATCCTCCCATCTAAAAGGAAGAACCAACCCTCTAGGCTGCATACACTGGTCTCACCTACTACACCATTGTCACCCTCCCCACTTCCGTCCATTTTAGGACCTCATCTACCAACCTTGACCAAACAATATCATACCCGTAGCCATTCAAAAGCTAAACCATATTATACTACATCAAGAGCCTTTGTTGCATCTCATTAACCCAAAAACCAAACTCCCTCACCCTCACCTGTGCACTTCTTTCCATCTATACCTCCACGAGTTACTATAACCCCAACCTTGCCTATATAACTCCAACCAATGCTAACTACCCCACCTCTACCAACCACCTCCACCATAAATAAGTTTCCCCCATGGGTAACCCGTCCTCTTCCACCATCTGTTTTCCCTTCTTCATCTTGTACTCCCATGTCACCATTACCCAAGAAGGTGCAACTCAAAGATAAGAATCCACTACCCTCAACTAAGGTAGTAAAACCAACCAAACCTTCAATCGCCAGCTCTTCTACCCCACCTTTAACCAAATAGATTCCAACAAGACCTAAGACCACTCAACATACTAAACTAGTAGAACAACCCATTCCCCCTCTTGTAAAGCCTCTTCCTTCACATTCAGCCACACTTGTATCTAAACCCACACTCACCTCCCATTGTGATCTATTAGCGGGGTCCTACGCCAAAATTTTAACCAATATCTTAGAGAGTTCCGTCATCACGTTACCAATGCTTCAACCTTACGATCCGCTCAAACCCAAACCAAAATGGTTTTATGAAACCATGATTTTTGCCTATCATTGTGTGTCAGGACATGATGTTGAAAATTGTAAGGTTTTGAAGACCGTTCTTCTTCAAATTTGTCCTCCTAAATTTTTTTTTGATGATGACGACCTACTTGATGAGGACCATGGTCCACCGTCACTTGTCACCATACATCATCATCCTTTACCCATTCTGCGACCAGTATCTCCACCCCACAACCATTTTTCCCACCTCCAAAATTTGAGATCAACATGATCGGTATAAGAGAGTTGGCTAAACCACCACCCAAATGTCAATACACCCTACTCATTTCATAAGGCTCTTATCCACCACTAGGACTTTTTACTTCATGTTGTTATACCTTTCATGACACACCTGCTCCATCCACCTCCCATCATATTAACATGGTTCACGTTGCTACTTGTGCTAAGAAAGACAAAGGCAAAGAAAAAGTAACTAGCCCATCAACCAACCCTGTACCTTATATACCATCTACACCTGCTCCAAAAATCACCATCCGCAGACCTACATACACTATCTCTAACGAGGTCACCCATCACGCAATGATAAAACAATTACATCATTCTCCTTTAAAGATGTCTTTATATTATCTCGTCTAGACTTCTGAATCCCATAGACAAGCCCTTATCGAGGTTTTACAATCCATTGATGTTCTACCCAATGATCCCACACCAATGGCCTTGATTATCACCCCTCACCATGTGGCCTCGCTAACAAAATTAGATCCTTATTCTACCCCCATGACCCCTCCTCACATCACCACCCTTAAATTTTATGATGAGGAGATTATACCTCTCTATTCAGATGACCTTGATCCTACCCTATTCATTTATGTTTATATCGATAACATACGAGTATGATGTATCATGATTGATGGTGGTGCTAGCATTAAAATCATCTCCTCGCACACATACAATCAATTTCATATCCCTTCTAACTATATGCATAATAGCCCAGTTATGCTGCACTCCTTCAATGATGCCATCACCTCCACCCTTAGCACTATTATCCTTCATATTCGTGTAGGCCCTCGCACTGTCCTAGAACTATTCTATGTCTTAGAGGGGGAATTCTAGTATAACATATTGCTTGACAGACCCTAGATTCACGTCATGGGTTGTGTTCCTTCAAATTTACACCACTGTGTAAAATTCGATCATGAAAGACATAACTACACCATCCTTTCCGACCCGTCGCCATTCAAGACCTGTAACATGCTATACCAACCCAACAATGTACTTGTACCAGTCAAGGCATCTGCCACTACCCCCACTTCACCTTCACTGAAAAGCCTATCTACCAAGGCTGCCACTGCCTCTCCCACATCTAACCTAACTATTTCTACTGCTGCCACAGCCTCTACAGCTAACTCACCTACTTCCCAATCATCTAGCGAGTTGTCTATCCTCGCTACCCACATATCAACTATTGATCCCTTAGAAGGTGTTTTTCAATTCCTCACTCTGTGGGAGTACCACCTATATAATATTGACAGATTCCTCACCCCACAAGAGTATGGGAACCTACGTCAGCACCCTAGTTATGAATACAACGTAGGTGAGGTTTTTCCTTATGGTCCTCCCTACCTTTGCACTAATCTAACGTATGAGGGACTTGATATTGTAACTTATTCACAACCAAACCTCCATCCCAAACATGACCATATTCATTTGATTTACACTCCCTTACTAATCTCTGCTTCACTCACACTTTCCTCCACTGTTGCGCATGGAAAGGCTTTAACTTTGGTTTTTACGAACAAGGCCGTCATACTGTCATCTCCTCTACCACTTGAAAACACAATGACTGTAGTGGCATTAGATTTGACTCACCACCTCCCAATAAGGATCATGTTGACCTCATTAAGGAAGAGAAACCTTCTCCACCTCATTCACCCACATCACCATCTTCACCCACGGAGTCCATAGATCCTGAATCTATGCCTCTTAACTTTTTTTTTTCATAAACACAATTTCCCTAGGACCTTTGACCTATCAACGCGATAGTGAGACTCCCTCTTCTATCCCCTTCCTATATCTTGACATGATCAATGAAGATATGCCTTCTATTAATTTCATTCAATGTAAGGATGACGATTCCATCCTTAGCTATCTTGGTACGGAAGAATCTTATATTCATCGGTCGTTACCCTCTGAAATGAAAACTGTGCTGAACAAATTGACTATCGAAATCAACATTAATAATCATAATGACGTGCACATTCTAAAGATAGTCCAATCTTTAGATACTACTAAACAAGAAGCTTTTGGCTCTTTCCTTTGGGACCATAGCAACACTTTTTCCTGGTCCTATGCTGATATGCCCGGTATTGACCAAAAAATTGTGGTCCACAATATCATAACCATTCGTAATGCCAAACCCATTAAACAAAAGTTGTGGAAAATGCATCCTCGCATTGCTCTTTTAGTCAAATGAAGTGCTTCAACAACTCCTCTCAATTTCCTTCATCATAACTATTGACTATCCCCAAAGGATTTCTAAAATCATTCATGTCATAAAGGTAACAAGGGAAATCTACATTTGCATGGAATTCCATGACCTCAACCTAGTTTGTCCCAAAGATGATTTTCCCCTACCAGGCATTGACCAAATAGTTGATCTCACCACTAGCCATGAAATGCTATCACTCATGGACAATTTATTGGGTTAAAATCAAATATTACTTGCTCCAGAAGATCAACACAAGACTACCTTCATCACCCCTTAGGGGACCTTCTGCTATCGAGTCATGCCTTTTGGCCTTAAAAATGCTGGTGCTACATACCAACGAGCCATGACTTACATCTTCCATGACATCATACATCACATATTGGAAGATTACGTAGATGATCTTCTTTCCAAATCCAAACATCGATCTGAACACCTGACCATCCTTAAGGTCATCTTTGACCATCTCATCAAGTATTGTGTTTGTCTTCAACTAAAGAAGTGTGTCTTTATGGTACTTTTTGGAAAAATCCTTTGTTTCATCATTTCTTTGCATGGTATAGAAGTCGATCCTGCTAAAGTAAAGGCTATTCTAGAAATTCCTCCACCTACTAATCTCTGTCAACTTTGAAGCCTACAAGGTAATTTGTAATCCATTCATCGTTTTATCTCTCATATTTCTGACCATTGTCAACCATTTCATCATCTGCTCAAGAAGGATGTTTCATTCAAATGGGATGATGAATGCCATAAAGCATTTGAAGCCTTAAAACAATAGCTTCTTCAACCCCCAATGCTCATTCCTCCTAAGGATGACCAACCCTTTTACCTATATATTTCTGCCACTGACCATTATTTAGGTTCCATACTCTCTCATCACGACGAGTAACACAGAGAGAAAGTGGTTTATTAAATAATATGTACCCTTTTGGAATATGAAAATAGATACACCCATGTCAAAAAACTCTACTTAGCCTTAGTTTTCGTCACCACCAAACTCTGCCATTACCTCCTCAACCACAAAACCTTTGTTGTTACCAATACTAACCCCTTATAATATATGTACACAAAAACCCACCAACATCAACGTTCTGCACGTTGGCTTATGCTTCTTGCCGACCTTGACCTCAAATTAATTCATAAAAATTCCATCAAGGGCTAATTTATCACTGACCAACTAGCAAACGCACCTCATTCTAGGGCTCTAACTTCGATTTTATCATCCATAGCTATCATCTCTTTAGACAAAACTCACCAAATGACACTCTTCTTCGATGGATCCAAGTGTCACATGGAGGTGGGGCTTGTGTTATCCTCATCCCTCTTGAAACCGATGCCTTTTTCTTTCAAATTATATTTTGATTTTACAAACAATATTTCTAAATATGAAGCACTTAGGTCTCCAGGCTGCTTATGCCGTAGATGTTAAGTCAATCAATATCTTTGGTGATTCCCAGCTGGTCGTAAACCAATTCAATGGTATATACTAGTGTCATAATGAGATATTTCAAAAGTAAAAGCATCACGTAGACATACTCTTGACCACCTTTGACCGTTACGAACTTCAAACCACCCCACGTTCTACCAATAAGTTTGCAGATACCATGGTCTTCTTAGCCTCTTAGATACCCGCTTCACCTGTCAAACTGCAATATCTTTGTCACAATACAAAGGTTGCAATCACCCTCTTCCTTACCTCGTGAGGTCTACTCCGTTGGAAGCATTGCACCTGACCCACATGACCTTTGGAATAAATATTTTGTAGACTATCTTTCCCTTTCCATTCTACCCACTAATCTCACTCATAATGGACAACGTGCCTTTCTTAAAAGTGTCTCTCGTTATGTCATCATGGGTGGTCTCCTTTATAAGTGCCACTTTGACAGTATTCTCTTACGATGCCTTACAAGTTTTGAAATTCCCTACACTATCAAGGAAGTTCATGATGGAATTTATGGACGTCACTTTAGTTGTTTATCCATTACGAAACACATTCTTCACCTTGGATATTATTGGCCAACCCTAAACCATGATTTTTGTGACTATGTCAAACGTTGTGTGAAATTCCAGCAACATGTTAATCTTCATCACACACCTAGTCATGCCTTGCAGGTCACACGAGACCTTTGGCCTTTCTCTCAATGGGGCTTGGATCTTGTTGGCAAGATCAATCCCCATTCTTCACAATGCCACCAATGGATTATAATCGCTATTGAATATTATACTAAATGGGTAGAAGCCATTCCCCTCATTTCTACAAAATCCAAGAAAATATGTGAATTCATCAACCATCACATCATTTTTTTCTTTGGTGTTCCTCACCGCCTCATCACTGATAACAAAAATAAATTCAAAAACAAAACCCTACATAAGCTATGGGACACTTTTGGCATCCAACTTAGTTTCTCATCACCTTATTACCCGCAAACCAATGGCCAAGAAAAATTGACGAATAAAACCTTGAACAAAATTATTATGAAAGTATTTGATGATACTGGCAATGATTGGCATTCACACATTTCTTTCACCTTGTGGGCTTATCACACTAGTATTTACATTTCAACTGCTGCCACACCTTTTTCTTTGGTCTATGGTACTGAGGTTGTCTTGCCTCTCGAATTCCAGATTCCATCTCTTTGTATCTCATTACAAGACATGCTCAATGACGATGACTTTTTCCAAGATTGTTTGGCACAAATTAAGTTATTAGATGAGCACCATCTTAATGCTCTTGACCATCTCCAAATCTACAAAAAACGTATCAAACATTCCAATGACTGTAAACGTGTCCACGAATGTACCTTTCAGGTCGACGACCTCATCCTGAAGGAAAATTAACATATAACCAAAGAAGAGAAAATTAAATGGGGTAAATTTACTCCAAATTAGCTTAGACCCTATATCATTACCCATGGCTATGGATCAGGTCCTTATCATTTATCTTCACTCGAAGGTAAACCCAAACCTGAGCCTCTCAATGCCTTGCATCTTTGACCATTTTATTGTTGACATCAAGTCCTATACCACTTTTTGTCAGTTGATCACTCGTCCCTTGAGCACTATTCACTTTCCATATTACCCATTTTTTGAGGATCCATGACTAAACAAGAATCATGTGATTATCCATCACCTTTCATCCTTATCTTCAATATGAGTACCATGGCTCTACTCATAACATGATTCTCATGGATAATTTTCATCTTTTAAATATGGAATCCCATGGTCATTCATCACTTAAAACCACCTCTTTCATAAATGACCTCTATGTGTTATGGTTTAGTCTTCTAAACAAGAACCTAGTCTTCATCTATAGTCTTTTTCATGACTTAAACATCCCAAACACAAAATGGGATTCAAATCCTTGAGTCAAACTTCCAACAAATAAGAGGACTCCCTCAAACAAGGGACATCTCTTCTTCCTACCTCGCCACTATAAATAGACTTCTCCCTTAAAGGACATCTATTTAGATTCTTTGTAAAAAAAACAATCTAGAAGTTTCCCGCATCGATCAGCTTCGTGAAGACCTCAAGGAGATAATATAATCATCCCATACAGAACTTCCATACATCAATCAATAGTCTATTAAAAACAAATGCAATGAATAAATTGATGAAATTTTTTTCATGGAATCTGCCTATTTTTAGATCCTGGGTTTCTTACTATGTAAAATTTTTGGTCGTATACTAAATTATATTAAACCATCCACTTTTTACCTTATTGCCATTTTCATTCCTAGTTTCCTCTCTATGCTCAAGGGACTTGTCCACAAATGTGATATTTCGTGATCATGTGACTTTATTCACCTTTATAATAGTCCATTATGCAAGGATGCCTTTAGGGTATTACGTTCATAAGCCCATATTGGGTACGGTATATTCATTAGGGTTATTATGAATTCAAGTGGATATCTTTTACCACCTCTTACCATTCCACTTCCTCATTACTTATTGATTATCCTATATGGGACCAGATCATCAACACCTATATTTAAAACAACTCAACCATGCCTATGACCTAACTCAATCATGCATATGACCTACATTTAACCATACCTATAACCTCACCTCAACCATGCCTATGACATAAAATCAACCATGCCTAAAGATCTCACCAACCCATTCCTCGTAGTTCAGCATATTCCTCCCTAGATTATGGGATAACTACATCGGCTTGAGGTCCCTTTTCATCGGGGCTATATAGGTGAGCACTTATAGAGGATATGGGGCCCTTGAAGGTTAGCTAGGCCACTCTTCACTCTAACCTATTTTATCCTTCATTTCCCTATTCACATCTTACCATTCAGTTTGTTTCCATTTTATATCAATAATTGGAAATTAAACCAACCAAACAATAATTGATGAAAAATTTTACCAAATCATTACATTGATTCATTTATCATTTTAACATTTCCACTATAGAAAATATTTGGAAAACCTAAACCATAACATGCATATACATCAATCATTTATTTCCCATGTTACCAATGACTGTCGATGTTAAAATCAAAATGATAACCTGACTCCATCATGCTTATAATATGACTCCATCATGCCTATGACCTTACTCCATCATCCCTATGACTTGAATTCATCATGCCTATGACCTTACTCCAACCTAAAAAACTAACCTGACTCAACCATGCATACAATACCTCAACTTAACCATGCCTAATTCACCTAGTTTCCATCACATACACAAATCATAATGGAAATTAAAAAAAGTATACCATCCATACTATAAATATTATCATATATATAAATGAGAAATTATATGTATACATACATATGTACACACATACAAATAAATAAAAATATATCAAATCGTTCATAATACATCCTCACCATCTTCGGCACAGTAGGCCAGTATATAATCAAACATTTCAAAACTCTCATATAAAACCTCACTCTCTTCGGCACATAGGCTGGTATATACCAAAAGTACACAAAAATGGAAGTATGTGTAATTATCAGGCATCCCCCCCATTGGATATCCTCCATGCCTATCTCACTTGTCTCTTCCCCCTCCTCTGATCCTGTGTGGCATCCCGCTAGAATTTCACCACTCTCTATGGGCTTAGGCTTGACCCTCTACTACTACCTCACCTAGAGATGGCCTCCATGAACTAGTGGCCTTGCTCTTGACCCTTATCTCGGGGATCACCATCAACCCCCTATACTCTCCACACTATGAGTGCAAGACCTGGTCCTCTTACTTGAGGCTTGCTATACTCTATACTCTGCATAGGTAGAGACATCTATCCTTGTGACCATTAGATGATCCTAATAATATCTCGCCTCACCTAGGGCATCCCTGAACCTAGGCCATAGGTACTACATGCAGTGGTGACATCGACCTGTAATCCTATACATGTATCGTGGGTACCCATGTCCTGCCCCTTGCTTGTGAAATGGGACCTTATCCCTAAGAAAATGTAGGTGTTTTTGCATGTACCTCATCCTAAAGGGCCACACTAGGGCACATGTGCAGTGGCTCACTAGCCCTAACAAACCTACTACCTACTGCCTGTAGATGTGGCTACATGTACCCCATCTGCCATTTCCACCCTATATGGGCACCTGTCCCTGTGCTACCTGGGCCTGTAGGGCTACTATCTATTCCTGTAGTGTGGCCACCTATGCCTATGACCTTGTCAACTACCCCTACACTATCCCTAACCATGGTACTAGGCCTTGCTCCTATAGGGCATCCCTCTTGAACTGTGATAGTGGCTAAGTTAGGTTACCCTAGGCCTTAGCAATACTACTCGTAGATATGCTGCCCACCACTTGTCTATACCTATCTGTAACCCTGACATCATCAATCTATTGGTCTACCACCTTCTCCTCTATGTCTTATAGGAACCGTTGGTTGTGGTAGAGGCATCAGAGTCCTCTTCACGTCATCCCTCATATACTATGGAAATTGTAGAGGTACATCATGCAGTAACCCAAACTGCCATCAGACCCTATTAATAGGTATCATCTCGTGCATTCCTACATAGCGCTCCTCTATCCATCATAGTAATTTTATCTCATGTAGCTCCTCGACCATCTGGCTATATGATGGGAAGCCCACATATGACCTCCAAATGATGTCCACACCAGACAACCCCTCTAATACACGCCTGTAATATGCTACATTGTTTATATCCCTGACAGCTTAGATCTCTCCAAATATAGGTACCCATCGACTGTAGCCCACCCAAACCAAGCCCACCTCGAATACATTAGGTCGGGTCATGCCCACTAAACACACACACACACACATAATGTGCTCATATGCCCAATAGTGTAGTAGGAATTAACAACACAAGTTGAACTTCTATAGCCTCCCATAGGCCCATAAGTCTCTATATAGTTGCACCAATAATGTTGGTGCCCATTTAAACTGGGCCCTTTCCTCCATCATGTCATGAAGAACCCCCATCAATGCCTGTGGGAATCTCCCACTCTCTGCATCTGGCAGCGTAAAAAAACATACTGCCTCCATCATCAGCACCACTAACCTCATCTCCACTGGATGGGCCTGGTACATATCTCCATAACTCATGCTGATGCTATGGAACCTCAAATCCACCAGCCCCTCACCAAACACTATCAACATCAACTCCTCAGATGCTTCTGAGGAAATGGAATACACATGCGCCTCTACTATCGGTAGCCGCAGGATCCTGTACTCATCCTCAAAGGTGACGGTAATCTCACCTTTTGGAAAAATAAATTTTTTGGCCACCGAATCCCATCTGTCAATGAGAACGACCATCAAACCCAGCTCCCGGACTACATGTCAGTAATGTCTAACCCCAATTAGGCTAACCTCTGCCACATGGCACCACTCCTCAGATGTTGTGCTTCCTCATACTGCTAATAACAATATCGATACCCTATCACGCATCTGTAACTGGTCCCTCACCTACATCCAACAAACCATAACATCATTAAACCTCGACCATAATCCATTTCACCCTTGAACACCAACATATTCCTCAGATCCCCCTACTCGTGATGTATCTCCCCTCCCCAACTCTAATGACTACCTTTCCCCCCATCTCAATTTCACACCCCTCTACTCATTCCTATTTATACCTCTTACCCACACTATTCTCCGTCAACACCATCTTCCTATCTCATGGCTTATCTCCCCCACCCACCATATCTCCTCTCTTGGCCGATTTTCCCCTGATGTTGACCAACATTGGTTCATATTAACCAGCACCGGCCTCCCAAAACTAGCATCAGTCACCTCATTCGTGACCGATGCTAGCTAACTCCCATCGACATTGACCAACCTTTGACCGATGTCGGTCACTGTCATGGAAACAAAATCTATGAAACCCTACCCATTTTCTCTAAAAAAACCCCATATTCTACCCTCCCTACCTACCCTTCCCTTCTCAACTCTCCCCTCACCCCAACCCCACTCATTCTTACCCTACATCAACCTTCCCCCATTCATATTTCATCCATTTTCTTCCCCAATTTCATTTTAATTTCCCCCCAAAAACCATTTTACCCTCACCTGATTTCTACAAACAAATTTACCTACCACATGTAGAAGGGGATTGAATCCTACCTCATCACGATGCCGTTTACATGGTGGCACATCAGGCCACTACACTGGTGGTCCACCCAATCCCTCTCCTACCTCTACCATCACCGAATGCCATCCTCACCTCCACCCAATCAAATTGATCACACCAATCTCTTGGACCCGTCTATCAAATTTCGATTACCCGCTCCGAGGCTCACCAACTCAACACTCCATCTCCCTCCATCACTTTCCACTTTTCCACTGCTCCTTTGTCATTTTCTATTATTGGAAAATGACAAATTATTCCACAAAAAAGAGGAATTTTCCTTTTTAATCCCAATCACCTATGATCAAAGTTGGTCATTTTGGTGCCTTATCCAACCTTCGTTGGTCAACATGTCACCGGTGTCGGTCATAATTCGAACTAGTTTCCTTTTCCCCGTTCCATTTTCATCTGTCGCCACTCACGCTGACCCACTTTTTATCATTCTAGACACCCATTAAAACATACGTACAAACCCAACCTACCCCTACATTCCCTTTTCTACATCTTAGGAGTTGTTATTTTACCTATACCTTGGCCTTACCTATGCCATGACCTATTTGTTTGAACCTAACCAACTTAGTGTGACCATTGACCTTATGTACTCACTATACCTTGCGATGATGTTACCTTTGTTGTTTTAGCGTAACAACCATACATTTCCTATTGCCATGTAGTTTATCCTGACTAAACCTTTGGTGTACCGGAGCATACCTAAACATTCCTACACCTAACCTATGTTGTGTTTCTCGACCATATCCTATACCTTGGATACTTGAATCACTTCACCTCTATTTGGATAAACCTATCAACCTTGGATGATGTAGAATTTGTAAGATCTTCAACTTGGTACTGTGTTGCAATGTATACATGTACATGTGAATGATTGTCATTACCCATGACCTCATTTTGACCATGACCTACTACCCATTACTCGAGTTGACCGTCACCTTTTCCCTCAATATTTAAACCTTTCGCCACCTATCTTCCCCACCTACACACTTATCTAACCACTCATCGATTCCGTCTTACACCTCATCAGTGCCTAGTATGAGGGGGATCACCTTCACCCACACATGGGGCATTCACTTTCTTTTTTGTCACCATCGCTAACCAATACAAGATACACAACAAAGACGGGCAAAATGTAGACACCAAAATAGGGTCACACTCTGTTTGGTCCCCTTTCAAATAGCTAACTTAAACACTTTTCAATAACCATGACCCTTACATCACACATTAATATTAATTTAATCACTTTAATTAAATTAATACTCATCCTAACTTTATTCATTATTTAACTATCTTAATTAAACCAATTTTCACCTCACCTAGACACCTCATTATAAACCTATTTTTAGTATCTATCCACTCACCATAACTAACTAAGACTTAGTTCAACCCTTAAAATCAATGCCTATTATTCCTCTAACAACATTCCCACGCATTAAAAGATAACATCCATTTTGATCACCGATAAATGGACAGACCTGGCCCAAATGATTGCGAAGAACTTTCATTTTTAGTGAACCTAGGGAATCCCACCTTAACTGACACTGATCATCCCGAAATCGACGCTGGTCAACCCGAAACCATCGTCAGTTACCATATAACCATTTTGGTAACCTTGTTTGAGAGGTTAGACACATTCTCCAGTTTTGGGAGCAAAGGAGATCTACATGCAAGAAAGAACTAGAGATATTTTGCACACCCAGGCAACCATAACCTGCACAACCATTGATCAGAATGTTTTTGCATTCACATGAGCACTCTGGGCAGCACTGCCACGATGCTCATCACCATTTCACTGATCAACCATCACCACCACTGAGTTGTTGGACCTACAACATCAGTAAGTGCATTCATCACCTATGTTATTCCATCCTTATGTTGTTTTAAAAGTTTTTTTCATCTCTGTTATCATTTTCTACTAATATCTCCATTCCCCCATCATTCACTTTCCTACAAACTCAACCCTTCACCACCATACCATTAAATCATCTATACACGACCTTTATACATCTCCAAGTGTTCCTAATATCCCCATAGAACTCACCATTCCCCTTTTTATCTCTGTCTAACCTCAAACTAATTTCCACAATAAAATCTTATTGATTTTCTATCATCCCAACCGTACCAATGCCAGTTACCCATGACCGTCGTCGGTTCTCTCTAAATCGTCATCGGTTATATCTAACCGATACTAGTCTCAGTGTTTTGGCCATCCTATCAATAATAGAACCTAAGAATCTTCACCCAAATAACCTAATTGACCCAAAACCTGACCCTTACTAGTACTAGAACCTTGATCAACTACCCCACCTCCAGATCTAATCATATTCTAGCCTGTTATGTTATATTTTCTTATTGTATTTGGATGAGATACCTAAATCATATCAATTATAGTAGGATTCGATTTAATTACATTATTTCTTGCATTAAATTGTATTAAACAGTGGGTTGACTACCACAATGGAAGTATCACAATTCCTGGATCTAGCAAATGCTAGGAAACCCACTGACATATATTATTTAATCCTCTTTTGTGGTCTTGTTGTGTATTTCGGGTAGTTCCTCCTAGCTAAAAGGTAGATTTCACAACTAGCATTGGATCAAGAAGTTAGAACACACACAACAACCTTTAAATCGACTGTCACTACAGGAATTGCTCCTTGTCCCACACATTTATCTATTTCATCCAAAAACTTATAGAAAACGGTGAAACAGGTAAACCAAAAGTGGAACTACTTAACGCATTACACTAGTGACCATTCTACTACTAGCACATTTACCAATGTTCCCTTAGTCATCACTTCAGATCATTCCTCCCTCTTAGCCATTTCCATTTCTCATTGTGATGGTCTAGAACTATATGGTCTTCTATCACTTCCTAGAGACGACCTTAAACATAGGCACCATGACTCTGCCCATAGCATATCCCTTATGGGTAGGCTCTCCCTTCTCGGTGATTTCTCTGTAATCATCACACCCATATTCCTCTTATTTACCTATTGGAACCATGCAAAGGGTTCATGAGTGTATCTTGTACACTTTTTATCCCCTCCTAAGTGGTCTACTTGGCTAGTCCCGACTCTCCTCCATGAAAATTCAAAAATCACGGAAGCTTAAATCAAAATCAAAGTTATCAAAAACAGATTGATCCCGTAAAGGACAAGTATTCATGCAAAAAAGGAAGAAAAATAAAAAGCATGAGATCGAAAAAATCAATAGACTGATCCCTCAAACAATGGCTAACAATTATTATTTTCATCTATATATTGTATAAAGTAGATCATACCCTCAAAGGATGGATACTCCTTATGGAATTATAAGGTTTCCCATATTGATAAACCTTCCATTTTATCAGCATCCTAAGAAATCTTTCCGCATTGAACAAATTTCTCTTTCCCCTTCCTACAACTGGGGCATAGTTTAGGGAACACAACTTTTGGCGAACCCTCTTTCCTTTGTATAAGTGCATCTCAAACACCTTTTGTCATGTTAACATTAGGTATTTGAGATCCCCTCATCCATATTCTCCTTATGATATGTGAAATGACTAACTATCATTGGTTGTTTACTAACATTTTCTTTGGTTGCATGTGTCTTGCATTACCTAGATCCCCTTTTTGTTTACCTCTAATGTAGTTGGAGGCATAATTTCCTCGCACATTCCTTGCTATAACATAGTGTCACTCACACATAAGGGTTACCACTATTACAAGGTATTCCTTATCCTAGCCCAGTCACATCCCTTCTTTGATGCATCTCTCTTCATTTTGTGTTACCTATTTATCTAACAACACATTCATTCTTAATCACATTCATTTCATATCTATTTTTATCACATCTTATCTATACATTTCAATCACCATACTCAAAATTGAAAAACATGTTACCACATCATACATTCATATAACCATCCATACATATTTCAATTTCAATTAATCATATATCTCTCTTATCATCATAATCAAATCTAAACATGAAGCATATAGTATTAATCATTATATCACACATTTATGCCCATATTCACATCTGAATATAAAATAACCATCTATTCATAAATCTATCCCACCATCATCATCAAATGTAAAAAAAATGTAACCAAAAATTACCATCACATCTAATCTAGAAACCATTATCCTAAATTTTTAATCTAAACTCATCACATCAGATAAAATTTAAATCATCACATCATACAATAAACACATAAACAAACATAACACATAATAATCCATGAATCAAAATCATGTATCATATAAAATGTATAAAAAATGACTACCAATACATCATGGCCCTCTAATGGGCTCCCTCAAAGTGGAAATACTATCAAAATATGTGAACTACATGTTCAACAGTCTCAGACCCTCTCCCTTTAGGAAAGGTACATAACATGACCCTTGAATGAAATTTCCACCATCCTGGCCTACCTCCTAATGTCGTGGTTGAGCTACACTCATTTTTTTCCTTGACATCCCAACACCACCTACTGCCTACCTTTAAAGATGCTCTGAGTAATGAATCATCTTTAGAAACATGTGGATCACGGTCTCCTCGTAATATTTGGCCTCAGCTGCGAATGATAGATATTTGTGCATCCCAAGCATTTTAGTGGGAGCCATTTATCCTCACCCCTATAGAATTTATTATATGCGACTAGCCGACTTAGTTGCTACAATGGCAGCCAGATCTCCAAAATGAGCACTACAAGCCTCCTTCTGCCTACTGTAGCATTCTCTCTCTCCTGAACCACTCGGTCTTGCTACGATGTGACTGGATCTCGCTACTGTAGATTTGTGTCTCACTCTACCCTCATCTAATCTAGCTCCGCATGCAAGCATGCATGCTCAGTAGCCTCTCCTGATCCCTCATCTCCACCTCCTTTAGGAGCCATCTTAACATATACCTCCATCTCCTTAATATCCTCCTCTCCTCCCTCCTTAGCTCCACAAGCTACCCATGTTGTTGTATGCCAATCAGAGTACCTAAATCTGACTCCAACATCATCATCATCATCATCATCATCCCATGGTGCCACCCCTTCCTCTAATGGATCGATCATGGTAGGAATCGACAACTCTCAGTCCAAATCCTCTAAACTAAAAAAATGGAATTATGTGGCACTAAATAAATGACCCTAAACTATTATTTCATGCTAACGAACTATATGGCGTCAATCATCTCACGTCTTTGTCCCTGGACACACTGTGTCCATCTCAAACCTTGTAACTCTTTACCCACACTAGGCCAAGTAGGGAAATCCCTATACAACCACCACTTAACTTGATTAACCTCGATCTTTATCAATTTATCAACATACCAATCTACTCCTCTCTCTCCTTGTTTCCAAAGGCTTGCTTGGCCCTCCACTGCAAGAATCTAACCTCCAACTGAAAATGGTCACTTGTGACCCATGGAAGCCCTGGTTTCCTAATCACTATAATATGCTCATAAGCTCAACAGTGTAGTAACAATCCCACATCTAGTCCTGATCTCCTACTAGCCATGTATCCAACTAGCTCATGGTAAACCTGAGGCAATAGGTCAGTCCCAAACAAAAACATTATCTGGTGGTCAATAATGTTGGCCACTACACCCATCAATTCCCATGGAAATCGAGCTCCTCCTGAGTCTGGAAAATCATAACAGGACACTGCCATCATCACCATGTAAATTAATTGGCTGCATGCTACCCCAGCCTCATATGTATGCTCATAATAAAATGCCCTTGAAGTAAATCTGATAAGAGGTGCATCGGCTCCAAATAGCTATGTCATAACTACCAATCTATCATCACTAGTCATGGGAAGTATCTTATCCTCCTATATCAGTCGCCTAAGAATCCAATACACATCCTCCACGATGATAGTCATCTCCTTGGTCCTGAACCAAAATGTGTAAGTACACCTATCCCATCTCTCCACAAAAGTAGTCATAAGCCCCACATCTTGTCGGATCCTCTAATAGTGTCTAAATCCACCCAACCCTACTATAGCTAGATGGTCCCACTCAACATCTGTTACATCTCATCTGATACGCTCGTAAAGAGCAGGCACTCAATCTCTGAGATATAAGGTCTCTCGGGCCTACAATCACAAGCAAAACATACACATATTAGACCCATAATCCAAAAATTCATTCAAAATACATTTAATTTCAATATAAATCAAATCTAACATTTAATTTTTCAAATCCTATCCTAATCAACACCAACCTAGTTCAGGTCAATGTGTCCATATTCAAATCGATGTGCCCTAGGGTGCAAAACGAAATCATCTCACATAGGTTGCTGCCAACCGCCCCTAGCATCATTAAATCTTTGCAAACAAATGAAAAAAATAAATAAAACATTAAATTTAATTGAAAACCAATGTGGATTTTGTTACTCACCATCCTCCACACCCTTTGGTGCTTCCTCACAACTTCGGAAGTCTCCATCTCTCAATTTATATTTTCTCCCTTTGCTCTCTCTCATCAAGTTTGCATGTGCAAATGACCATCGTCGGATGAAACTTAGGCTTATATAGCCCACTGACACTGGATCATCATCGACCCCTTAGGGTCACTGTCGATTGACCTCAATCGTCATCAACTAGATTTTATAATTCTAATTTCAGGTTTTTTCCCCTTATTCTTATATTCTTCCCTCTGGTGCATTCTTAAAAAATTCTAGTGTTGTGGCCATAATTATTTCCCTTCTCAACATTTTAATCCAATTCTAAAGTCCACTGTTATGGCCATATTTATCTATCTTTCCTTTGGCCATATTCATTCTTTCAAAGTCCACTGTTGTGTCTATTTACCTATGCCCCTCTTAGGAATACCTTTTTGAAATACACCTTTGTGGTTGCATCCTTTATTCCTTCGGGAATTTTAATCCCTTATATATTGGGCATTTCATTTTCAACTTGATCTGCGCACAAAGTCCTTCTATAAGGCCATATTTGTCTTTCCCTTTGGGAATTAAAATATTCATATCAAGTGATAACAATGGTATAACTTTGATACCAAATGATAGAATAGAATAAGATTGCAATGACCAAAGAGGGACGGAAGCCTCACAAATATTATTGATCATGAAATCAGATTACATAACAATGCAAGAGCTGTAATATTTATAGATATTAGACAGACTCATATGGATAGACATGACACCCTATCAGGCACCAACTACGAGATGATAAGACCCATCTCACATGCACATGTAATTACTACTAATACCAATATTGAATGTTATCCAACACAACAATATTGAATGCAAGTCACTAGACTAGAGTGCACATGCTGCACATTATTAAATAAAAGACAATGCAACACAATGCAATAAATATGCCTATGCTAAATTATGCTAACATCCCCCCCCTTAATTTTGCATAGTTTCCAATGAAGTGGAGTGGAACTCTCTTAATAGTGTGAATTTGTCACGTGTAAGTGACTTAGTGAAAACATCTACCTTCTGTTCAGCTGTAGGACAGAACTTGAGCTGTATGTTGTGCTTCAAGACATGATCGTGTATGAAATGAACCTGTAATTCAATATTCTTGGTTCTCTCATGAAATATTGGAATGCAAACAAGATTCAGAACTCCTTCATTATCAACATATACTGGAGTAGATTTTTGTTGTGGTAGACCAATTCCTTCCAGTATTCGGCGTAGCCATATTGCTTCATAAAAAGCTTCACCTGTAGCTCGATACTCTGCTTCTGTAGAAGAGCAAGAAACAAATTTCTGTTTCTTGCTTCCCCATGATATCGATCTAGATCCCATAAAGAAGATGAAGCCTGATGTTGACTTCCTATCATCCATGTTTCCTGCATGATCTGAATCTGAATATCCTGTCAAGAAGAAGTTTTCGTTCTTCTTGTACTCTAGACGAAGGTCAACTGTACCCTTTAGATATCCGCAGTACTTCTCTGTGCGGCAGTTCCCAAGGACATATTTTTGGTTCTTACATGAAGCGTGAATAAAAATAGTTGAGACTTGTCAAAGCTGAGTAGAGGGGCTAGTAATATGGTCAGGTAAATGAGACTGTCCCGATCAACTGCCGATAGGGAGTTGCATTCACCGTGGTGATGGAATCAAATGAGATAAATGAAGTTCAGTTCACTTCCAATAGGTGTGTAATAGGAGTGCAAGGCCATCATCCTGAATTCTTGAGTCTTTCGTGGTGGATTTCAACTGCGACACAAAGATATGAGTCTCTTTTGCCATAACTTCTGACCCAAGACAATAGTGTGCATGAGCCTAAAGATCTGTCATGTCGAACGAGTGATTAAAATCCTTCTTGTTACATCTATCAATCTTCACAGAAACCTAAACCTGTACATGACTAGATCGGCGACAGAAACAACCACAATGACAAGATCCAAACAGTGCTTTTTGAGGTAGAGATTGGGGTCATAAGGATTCCTTTCGAATCCATGACTTATGAGATGCTCATCAATTTTGATGTACCATGCCCGAGGTGCCTGTTTAGGCCATATAAAGAGTCTGCATACCATCATCTCTTTTCCTGGTATTACATAACCCTCTGGCTGAGTCATATAGACTTCTTCTTGCAAATATCCATTAAGAAAGGCACTTTTCACATCCATTTGGTGGACTTTCAAACCAAATTGTGCGGCTAGAGCAAAGATCATCCTGATTGTCTTGATCTTGGTTGTGGGAGCAAATGTCTCCTCATAATCAATGCCTTCTTGTTGTGCATACCCCTTTGCTACAAGCCTTGCTTTATACTTGTCAATAGTCCCATCTGATTTTTACTTAGTCTTGAATATCCATCTGCATCCAATGGGTTTCTTCCCTGGTGGAAGGTCGACAAGTTGCCATGTGTTGTTCTTCATCACTGACTGATACTCTAAATCCATGGCATCTTTCCAAGCTTTTGATTGTAGGGATTTCTGAACTATAGATGGCTCAAATCTTTCAACAACTCTACTCATTAGGGCATAATTGACCTCTTCACGAGCTTGACTGCGAGTTTTAGGTCCAGGATTGGATGATGTGCTAGGTACTTCATCCAAATTTGCATCTCTTATTAATTGAGTATACCATTTAGGTAACTTTTTAGCTGTTCCATTGGCTTGTGGTGGATCCAAGTTTTCACCATCATCCAATTTATCACTGTCATCTTCAGTGGGAACATCAAATTCTATCTTCACAAGAGGTGTATTCTGCATGTTTGTTGAGTCGTTAAGTGGAGAATCTGCTTGTTTCTTCTCAAAGAAATCAACATCCCTACTTGTGTATACTTTCTTTGCTTTTGGATCCCATAATTGTACCAAGTGCTTCTTCACTGTATCCAATGAATATCAGTTTCTCAGCTTTCATATCCAACTTGTTCCTGTTCTTCTTGGGTATGTGCATGCTAGCTTTACACCCAAATACTCTTAGGTGTGCAATTGATGGTTTCTAATTTGACCATGCTTCTTGAGGTGTCACTCCTTCAAGAGCTACTGTGGGCACTCTGTCCAACAAATAGACTACAGTTCTTGCAGCTTCTGCCCAAAATTTCTTTGTTAAACTTGAGTCATCAATCATACATCGCACCATTTCCATGATAGTACGATTCCTTCTCTCAACTATACCATTCTATTGTGGTGTGTGATTAGGAGGCATTTGTCGAGGAATCCCATGAGCTTCTAGGTAAGTCTTGAACTCATTGCTTGTGAATTCCCCCCCTCGATCTGAGCGGAGAGTTTTGATCTTGCGACCAACTTCATTCTCAACAAGTGCTTTGAACTTCTGAAATGTCTCAAAGGCTTGACTCTTGTTTCTTAGACAATATATCTACATCTTTCTTGAGTAGTCATCAACATAAAACATGAAGTATTGGCATCCAGAATGACTTGGTTGCATGGGCCCACAAAGATTGGTGTGCACCAAATCAAGTTTTCCCTTAGATCTATATGTGTTCTTCTGGAAGGGTACTCTGTGTTGCTCTCCAACTAGGCAATTGTGACACTTGTCAATATTGTGCTTGAGTGTAGGCAATCCTTTCACCATGTTTCCCTTTTGAAGTGTTTGGAGATAGCCAAAACTGATGTGACCATATCTGCGATGCCATAGTTCTGCAGATTGTGTGTCATTGGCCACTAGAGCTTGATCATCCTTGTGGACAAAATCAAGTTGGAACATACGTCCCACATTAGAGGCTCTTGCTAGAATCTTAGAACCTCTTGACTTATCTCTTATCAAGCACACTTTTTCTCTATTATTAATGTCAAAATCCAACTTCAAGTTGTGATCAAGGAGTTGACTAACTGATAGCAAATTCTTGGTCAACCCAGGTACATAAAATACATCTGTGATTTTGCAGTCATGCTTTCCAAGAGGTAGTGAAATGTTTCCAATCCCCTTGACACTGTATGATGAGTCATCACCTAATGACACATGGTTCTTGTTAGGTGAGTCACTTAGTGTGTAGAACCAATCCTTGTGTCCAATCATGTTTCGAGTTGCACCCGAGTCAACATACTAGATATCTTGTATGGACTTGGTTTCTTCATCAAATTGAGCAGAATACATGTGGTGTCCTTCATCTGAATCATCCTCATGTTCAGCAATGTACCCTTGTTGTTTGGGTTTTCTTTACCAATTACCATTTTTCTACCCTTGATTGTTGTTGTTGTTTGACTTCCCTTGATTTGAATTGTTGTTACCCTATTAGTTATTGGGTTTTGAATTGCTTGATGAACCCTTTTTGTAGGAATTGTACCAACAATCTTTGATTTCATGTCCCCCTCTATTGCAAATGGGACACTTCTTGTTGTTGTCTCGTTGACTTTGGTCCCTTTGTTGACTTTGATTTTGTTGGGACTTCTTATGATTGGATTGAAATTTCCCCTTTCCTTTATGATTGGACGATAGTGCTTGCTCATCTTCATGATCTTTGTTGTTTATTGCCTCTTCTTATTGGAGTAGATTGACAAAATTCTCAAAGGTGACTGTGTGTTCACTCATATTAATAGTTGTCACAAAGATTCTGTAGGAAGGAGGAAGTGCTCGCAACACAATTGGTATGAGGTCTTCATCACTTATATCTTTTCCCAATGCTAATAGAGATGCCCTCAAAGTAGCAACTCGTCTAAAAAAAACTTCAACCTTCTCATTGTGCTTGAACTTGAGAGTATGCAGTTGTGATAGTAGGTTGAGGATGGCATTCTTGTTCTTTGCCTCATAGACTGTGCTCAACTTATCCCATGCATCCTTGGCCGATGTGGCATCTCTAATGTGGGGTTGCACATCGTCCATTATGCCAAATAAGATGATAAACTTGGCCTTTTGATTGACCCTGTCAAATTGAACTTGTTGTCTTCTATCATCAAGTGATCTTGTTATTTTTCCATCTACAACTGTCCATAGGTCTTCAAACTCAAGTAACATCTTGATCTTTGGTTTCCATGCAGCATAGTTGTCTCCTCTAAGCAGTTGTGAACTGACAAGAAGAACTTTGGTGCTTGTGCACCCATTTCTGTAATTTGAATTTTTGAAACTCTGAATTTCTGACAAAGGGTAAGGCTCTTATCACTCCAGGTTTATGGTCTCCCTCTCAATATACCGTCAGGCCGATATACCAAACCTTTCTATATACGCTCCCTTCTGATATACTCGTCGGTACATAGAAGAAGATCACCCTTTCAATATACCCGTCAGTATGGAAAAAGGTGTTAACGCATGTGAAAGAATTCAGTACGTGGTACGTAGACAGTACGGAGAGGGGTTTGTGCAAGCACAAATGGATGGGAGAGCTCAAATGTGTGTGTATTGTGTCCTTATTACTCCCCATCGATTTTATATGGTCGATACCCAAATGACATTTAGGAAGCTATGTTAGGCGTTAAGTGCAGTAGTAGTCATGATGGCATCACCCGTAAGCGCTTCCCAGAGACACCGTATATACCGAACGCTGCTATGAGATCAAAGATCTCGTGTGATAGAACCAAACATAAAATAAAAAATTTGCACTTTTTTTTTTCCTTTTGAACTTTATGCACCAATATTAGTACAAAATGCTCCAAAAGTACATCAAAATGAAGTTTTTGTGTCCCCCCTCTTTAGAAAAAAGGGTCTAGAATCACAAAATACACAATTTAGGCCAAAAATATTTTTTACCCCCCAATAGGTGTTTTTCCGCTAAATTTAGCGATGGCTCTAAATGTGTTTGGTGAGCTTATAAATTTGGAAATCTCCAAAAATTTAGTAATTTCTCCAAATTTTCCAAAAAAAATAATTTAATAAAAAATATGGAGAGAGTGGGAATTGAACCGCTGACCTGTTTGTTCCCAAGATCCAAACAAACAATCTGAATATTGTTTTCACCTTTTCTCACAAACCGTGATCTGGGTTTTTCTCAAATTTTGACAGCAACATCATACAATATTTTTCTTGAAACCCACAAAATTTTAGAAGAATAAGAACCTTGTTTTTTGAGATCTTACCAATTTACAAGCTTGATCTGATTTTTTTCAGAAAAAATGATCTGATTTGTACATACTTTTCGTCACATGTAGAGGCCGAATCTAAAGATGATGTAAACTGTGAAGTTGTGCGCCTCCTTCTTATATTTCCAAAAAAAAAAAAAACAACACATCAATCCTACATTGTATGAAAGTGTTACATCCTTTTTTCTAAGAGCTATCTGCTGGAATTTTGTTGACGGGGCTGCTTCAACCTTTGCTCCCGAATTCTTCACACCTCCACTTTCAGATCTGATTTTTTTTTTTTTTAGATCTGAATTTTTTTTTTAGATCTGTAATTTTTTTTCAAGATTGTTCTCCTTTTTTTTCAAGATCTTTTTTTTTTCAGAATTTTTATTTTTTATTTTTAAAGATCTCCAAATCTGAAATATTCCACCAATATGTTAGATCAATTGGCTATGCTAATGACTAATAAAAAAAAAATTACCTTCCAAATAAGTGGATAGGTCAAATTTTAGTTGAGGGATGCTTGGAAGGAATGGAGGCTGCGGGATGCTTCAATGTCTCTCCTTTGATGCAGATCTTCTTCTCCAATGGATCCTCTCCAATAGTGCTCCTCTTCAACCTTGCTTGGATAGAACCTGCTCTGATACCAAATGATAATAATGGTATAGCTTTGATACCAAATGATAGAATAGAATAAGATTGCAATGACCAAAGAGGGATGGAAGCCTCACAAATATTATTGATCATGAAATTAGATTACTTAACAATGCAAGAGCTGTAATATTTATAGATATTAGACAGCCTCATATGGATAGACATGACACCCTATCAGGCACCAACTATGAGATGATAAGACCCATCTCACATGCACATGTAATTACTACGAATACCAATATTGAATGTTATCCAACATAACAATATTGAATGCAAGTCACTAGACTAGAGTGCACATGTTGCACATTATAAATCCTCATTATCCCAATCAACATCAAGTACACTCTTATGGGAATATTTTTTCCTTTTCATACAAGCACCATTATTGTTCATCGAATTCCACTTTTGTGGCCATATTATTCCCATATTAGGACATGATTTCCCCTTTTTAGATTTACCTTTACGGCTATACCTTTTCACAACTTGGGGCATATTTTACTTTTTCCCTTTTACCTTTGAGGTCATACTCTCCCCCTTTGGGGCATCATATTACTTCATCACTCACTTTTCCATTTTTCTTGGTCATATCATGTCCCATGAGACACCATATCATTCATGCTCGTCCCTTATGGGTGCATAACGTTTCGCTCGATTCCTTGTGTATGAAGAATTTCACATACTTTTCGCATATAGTTGCACATAGTTTGATAATTTTCCCATAACCCATTGGTCATCCCAGCCTACGTCCATATTGCTGTGATATTCACCTATTCACTGGCCCATCGAACATTATTGTCCATCTTCGTTGAGACTACAATCGTCCCCTACCAATGTGATATTGGAGTCACCACCATAGTTTTCCATCCTTACTTTTAACCTTTTTACCTAGGGCATCTTGCCTTGGATATGATTTCACCGATCTTTTCATCACCCACCCGCCATTTTTCATCTACCTTTTACAAACTCGCCATCAATTTCCCATTTGAGGGGGAACTTATAATCAATCCTTCATCCTCATCCAACCTTTTTTGTTTTGTCTCATGGCTTGCTACCGAAAACCACTCAACAAAAGAGGAAAAATGTAGACACCTAAAATTGGTATCTATGCCCTCATTCACCCGCATGTGCATATTTTAATTCAATGATCCCCCTCATCCAATTAAGTTCCCATCCAGTCCTTATTAATTTATTAAGTAACATTAGTTAATTAATCATTTAATATTTTATATGCCCAACATCCACATATTAATATTTATTAATTCATATTAATTAATTAATCATTTAAATCCTCATTATCCCAATCAATCAATCACTTTGCTTTTTTAGGTTTTATCCCATGTATTTTTATGCCCTAACTACCTTAGATTCATCCCCAAGTCATCTAATCTTACCAATATGCTTCAAAGCAATCGACTAGCTCTTTAAAATCATAAAACCCCACCTCAAATCAAAAATCAATCCCAAGAGGGAAACTTTCCCTATGATTGGTGCCGACCCAACCTGGTCGATGTCGACCTGCTTTAAAATAAGTATTTTCCTTCCATTTTCAACATCAAAGCAATCCAAGGTAACCACAGGAAATCAATCAATCAAACATCATTCAGAGATTATGCATGACTTCCAAAACCTCCTCCAATAGTCATAGACATCCCATCCACCATCTAACATTTTTTACATCACTCACGTGCCCTCTTAGTGATCTTTCTTTCTTTCATAGTTCTTTTATCGACTTATCTATCAAATTATCTTTGTTTTCTTACAGATTAATATTTTGTAGGTCGAGAATAGCATCCATCCATCACTCAGTGAATCTTAGTTCTAGTGTTAGAGCTTGCTATTTTCCATGTTCAGCTATTCCTTCTCGGACTTATCCCAATCTTAGCTAGTCATCATCAACCAAGGCACTATCTATCCAATAACCCATCTAAATCCTCCTTTCTCTATCTCATAGTCCTTGGTTCTCTTTTGCAGATCCTCGCATAGTAGCTGTAGGTCCTCATCAGTTTCCAGATTTCTCCCAGACCTTGTAAGTCTGCATATTTCATCTACAGCTTCATATTCATCCTCTTAGATTGATGTTGCCCTACCTCTGTAGATTTTGGGTCATCTCTGACTCAGACCATGTAACATCTCATTTACAGTTTGATCAATGAAATCAGTCCTAAATCAATATTAATCCTTCCAGATTCAGTAATTTTCTATTTTTGCATGTTATTTACAGTTCTTGATCTATTTTTATCTTTCTAAACATGGGGGTTGGCATCTGTCAACGAAGCTAACCACTGCTTTAATCTAGCATTGTCTGGGTAGCCCTCACATACATCAATTTAATCGAACCTGTTTTATTTTTATAGATTTAATAGCAACAAAATTTGATCATACAACGCTCATATCAAGCATCTGTATCCAAGGTAACATAAACCCTATATCCTTTTGATTTGGCTAGTTTCTTTATTAGCTAGTGCATTCATTTTCATTACGAATGAGAAATTTGGAACAACAATCCTAACATGCTTGGTTGGAATGTGGATTTTGATAAAATTTCTCTCAGGGTGAGTCAGGTGGAAATATATATGAATGCCTTAGGTAAAGTTGGAATGGATATGGGAAACAGTTTCATGTATTGCATCGATGCCTCTAAGAAAATTTGCATCACCCAAAACTCTATCAGGAATGATATAGTAGAGATCAAAAGTTGGGTTTTGGAGTTGCAGGGGCATGTGGTCAAGCTAGAGCAGGGAAATAAAGTTCATAGGTATAATTTTAGACACCAAAAATTTGCATCCCTCGACTCACACACATTCGTGACCAAAAAGTGACAAATTTACGATACTTCACCCTTTCGATCATCTTTACTTAACTAACTACACACATCTCGCACATATCCTTAAAAATGTAGATTAATTATTTATTTAATTAATTAAATAAAATGGTTATCCCCTAACACCTCACTATGATACCTTGTTAACCTCCTAACCACCTCTAAAACCACCTTCCTAAATAACACTAACCTATTCCAAACTATATAACCTTCTGAAAATCACTAACTTAACCTTCTAAAAACCCTAACCCCCCTCATCAAAACTGAATTGGTTTTTTATTTTTTACCCACTCCCCATCCTTACTACTTAAAAATCCATCATATCTAGTTCAAAAAGGAAGAAAATCACCCGTTTGATCAACTTAGTTAGGATTCTCCACAATCACAGATGATTTTCATGATCACTAACAATCTATAAATAAGTGCGTTACGATCTCCTTTGGAAAGCATTCTCACATTTTTCACAGGTGAATTCTGCCTCACTTTCAAGGTATCAAACATTGAAGCATATCACATCAGCTCTTGCCAACACCACCCTACTCCAAATTCATCAAATTGATTGCCAAGTAATATATTTTTGTCATTAAGTCAACTTCTTCCATCCGTCCACTGAAACATTTTATTATATAACGTAAATCCATTTATTTCATTTATTTTAGGTACTGATTACAGGTAACATTAATTTATGTGTAATTAATGTATTCATCTTAATCCGTAGTTTAAGAAATCTTTTCTCTCTGTTTTAATAAACTGTTAGAAATCACAAAAATCCCCTTGATCGCCAAATATTTACCTGAATCATTGGCGATTTCTATGTAATATTGCTTTCTTAAATATTTTTCCTAATCTACTTAACATATCTCTTGATTTTTGTTATTTTCTATTATTCTTTTGTCCAAGATGGTGATTTCAGATGACATTATGAGGTAATAAATCCCCCATTGCTAATTATTTTCTTGTGGTTTGACATCCCTTCTATTGGTAAATATACGAGCTCCTTCACGACCTAGAGCTCTGTACATTCTTGAATGCTCTCTTTAACTATCTTGAGACTATCTTTGTAACAACCCAGCACATCTGAGAGGCTAATGAATCATTCTGGAATGCATACGATAAAGCTATAAGACTCCATGCAGATCTAATATAGTATGGGTGTAACTATCAGGCTGACCTAGACATCCCAGAAGAAGACAACCATACATCTTTTGAATTTTTCACCATTAGCCACACTAGCATCCCTAATACGGATACTATATTAGCCCATCCTTACAACACTCCAAAGGAGGTTTCTGACATCTTTTCCAAAGATTTCATCTATCTTCCTAAATTTGAATTCACTGAAGAAGAGGGCTTTGTGGACTCTGTTGGGTCTAATTTTTCTGATAACTTGTATACTGACCAAGAATTTGATTTTTGGAACTAAGTTATGTCAGTGGTATCTCTATTTATATTCACCTAAATAAGTGATATCTCACAGTCACATATTCATCCTAACACTTTCTAGCTCAACATTAAATATTATTAAAATTCTTAAGTGTTTTTGAGTAGATTAATATCCTTTAAAGGAATTAATTTGGGCTTTCTGGGGACTGACCTTAGCCAGATAACCTGTCTATTTATTTACTAATATCATCTTGTTTAAATGATTTGATTTGTAGGATTGTTTACAGGAAAAGAATCTCTGATACATTGTATTCGTGGTGCATAATAAAACACAATCTAAATTGTGGGTATCTTAGAAACCCCGCCATACTAAGGTTGAGTCAGTTGGTTACCCTCTTAAAAATTAAGAAATCCCAAGGTAAAAACCATGCTCAACATTCTAGCATGCACGGTGGGACACTTTCCCTTTTTAATTGCTTCATTTTATCACTAATTTGATCACTATTTTCACTGACCTCTAATCACCAGCGATTATCTTGATCACCAACGATTCCCCTGTACTATTTTCTTGACATTTTATAATCAATCTATAGTTTTATGTATTTTGTTTCCTATTTCTCCTAATTCAAGATTGTAGGCTATTTTTTTTCTCTGGAATTATACATTATAGATTTCCTAAGCACAACACTTTGGAGATTTCTAAAATTTGTAAAATTAAATGAAATAGGAATGCTCTCACTATGCATTTTTTGAGAGCATCCTTCCACTTTGCATATTTGTTTGCTTGTCCTCATCGAAATCAAACATTCAATTTTGGGATTTTAAAGAAAACCATTGCATACTTATTGATAATCCAGTTTTAAGTAGGGTACTTAATTGGTGATTAATTGGTTGCATCTACTTTTCTTTCCCCACACACAACTAAACTACATAAAAATAAAAAAACACAATCAAACATTTCCCACCTAGGTGGAACTAATTGGGATTTCATCACCCAACAAGGAAACTGACTTAGTTTTTTGGATGAGTATAAACATTTGTCAGTATATATTGGCTCAAAACTAGACTCCCTTATCGTAGTGGGACCGTGAAGTGAGGGGGTAGGCCTCAATACCATGCCCGTGCCGACAGTATTAAAGAGTTGGGCCTCACGTACCTTCAGTTATATCGAGGACTTTTCCCTTAAACATACCTAATACTAGATGTAGATGACCATTTATTACAACCATCGTTATCAATCTTACACATTTAAATCTTCATAATTAATCAAGATAAATACAAAACAACGCTTTTCCTATTATTGCCTATTGTTTGTAAAATAACCCATCTAGTTGTTTTCCATTTTCTAGGTGCTTTTATGTGTGTTTTCCTATCATGGTACTTACAAGAAAAAAAAGTATGTAATCAACCTTTTAAAGACATGTATACCTTTCCATTCACACCTCAACAACAAGTACCACTTCATAGTACACCACTTCAAGAACCCTTTTCCTCATTGACACAACCATGATCATTTCTCTATCAAACAGACACGAATAATCCATTTTTTGACACACAAACTAGTATTGAATCAGGGACCCTTTATATCTATGAAGTAGGAAAAACATACTTCCATTCCCCACACCAATATCATGGAAAAATTATTTATATGCCAAAATCAAAACACTCATCTGAACCTCATTTCTACAATAGGGGAGACCCTATCTTTGAAGAAATGTTAGACTCGAATCCCATTGCGCTTAATGCCTACTTAGTAGCAAGAAATGTTCAAATGTAACCATTCACACCCCAATCCACTCCATACACTCACAAATCTTCATCTTCCATTTCACAACTCATTGATTAAAATCAAGACCCTGTTGTTCAATAACTATATCCCTATACTTCAAATCATTTTGTAATGCTAGAAAATAGTCAACCCTGGAGTTCTACTAGATCTACTAATCCTTTGGAAACATCCAATGAAAAATTATTCAATAGTCCCTCTAAAACACTTGATGTATCCTTATCTCCAGTATATAATCTTCACTTGATCTCGTTGCAAAACACATCTATTTATAAATCCAAATCCTCACCGAGTCCTTCTATAGAAGCCACACCTCCTCTAAATGGTAATTCTGCTTCCTCGTAAAATCCTCCAGTCTCTTCACAAGTACCAACACCCCCTTCTAGTGTCGTCACCCCTTATACAGTTATGCCTTCCCAATAAGTTACAAATCCCATCCATAACATCACTATGTCTATAGCCACAATGACACCATTAGTTAATACTAGTGTTATTTATATTATGTACCCCGCCTCACAATGCATACAACAATTTTAACAACCATTGATCTATGCACCACAATTTTTATCCCAACAGAACATCCCAAAATATAGATTTCCGCAATGAAGTGTGTCACAGTAGGCACCATCCTTTTCTATTTTGGCCATACCTTTCCAAAAAACACCAACACATTCACTACCTCTTACACATGCATTGATTCCATTGCAATATTATTATGTTCAAACCTCTCATCCTCCTACTTCACCATAAGGATCCTCATTCCATCAAAACATCTCGCAGCAAAACATCCCTTACTATCAAAACATCCATCAAAAAAATTTCCCATATCAAAAACACATACCTCAATAGAACATTCCTCAATACCATGTCCCCCAACAGAACAACCTTTATTAACATAATGCTCCATATCAACAGAACATCCCTTCGTAGAATACCTCCTATCAAAAAAACATTCCACAATAGTATCAATCATACTCATAACCCAATCAGTTTTGGTATCAACCTAATTCATCCCTACAATAGTCAACACAAATCCACCCCCTTCAGGCTTTGTTGAGTCGCATATATAGTTTAAAATCCACTTCATCAACATCCAATAATGCACTCTCCTATGATCAAATTTTCAATGATCCCATTCATCCTTCCATACCATATAAACCATATCTACGTCATTAGGAACTTCTCAAACTTACTAAGTTCTATAGCAAATATGACGCCCAACAACATATCCATGCTTTTCGTCATGCATGTTATCTGATAGCTCATGATCAAGGCCTCATGTTAAGGAAATTTCCCATGTCCCTTTCTGGTCCTAGCTTGGATTGGTATAACAACATTCCACATAACTTTCTATTTTCTTTCACACAACTGGCACAACTATTCTTAGACTACTTCTCCATAAACATAGCCCATAAAATTACCACCAATGATCTATATGTTATTAGACAATTTGAAGAAGAATCCATTACTGATTTTTTCACCCATCGGAGGGTGACTACAAATAAAAAATCCTTCATGCTACCATAGCTTGAATTAATTGAGATATTTTGCTTTTCTTGTGCTAAACCTATCTCATCCACTTTACAAATTCAAACCTTCCAAAATTTTGATGAGGCCTTTACCATGGCCCAAAAGCTAGAGTTGTGAGCCCTAGAGGATGGACGGGTAATGATTCTTCCTAAGAAACCTAAATTCGAATTCACATCCAAGTCAGTACCTAACGCAGATAATTCTAAATTAGCCACAAATGTAGTCATAGACAAACCAACTCCTAAATAAAATCCTAGCACTGAATGCATCCGTCGACAACGTAACTATACATCTATAGCATAAACTTATGGTGCAGTTTTTGATAAATTGCTTTCCTCCAACGTGATATCACTTCCAGCCATTTGACCCATCAATATATCAATTTAAAAACCCATTTGGTATTGAGATAATGATTATTAAAAATACCAAAGGGTCAATGGTCATGACATTGAAAGATGCCACACATTCCGCAATGTTCTCCAAGACTTAATTGACAAAGGTGACCTTTATTTAAACAACCCAAATGCACCTCCTAATCAGATTCTAGATATATTTAAATAGCCTTTTCTAAATTAACCTTCTTATTCCGAGAAACCACAAACGAATGCAATTCATACCATTAATGTAGTAATTGACATTGAACCAGTCCTTTTGTCTTCCTTGTCACTTAACGAAATAGAACCCACATAATTGACATCACTCCCCAATGAGCCTAAGATCACGACTGCATAGTCTCCCCTTGATGAAATAGTCACTCATATCCTTCCTCTATCTTTGTAACCTACCAAGTTGACACTCAAAGAATTCATGCCAAAATTTGACAAGCTTGAAATTTTTGAATCACCGCTTACTACTAAGAACATTACCACATATTCACTACATTCTATTACCGAACCCATAACCCTACCTTTCGACACGAATCCACCAAAAATACCACCTAAATTTTCAAATATAACCATGATACCAATTGAAAAATTCTTAGCATAACCACCTCCACCAAATCCAACCTGGGGTTGTAATTATTCTCAATTTGTAAAAATAAATCCAAAATATACTAATCACTTAGATCACACTATCCAAACTTCTCTCTCTTCATTATATTCAATCTCAACAAACACACCTATTTCGTCTAATGTTTTGAAAACACCTAGCAAGCAAGGTGTGGTTAAGGTCTTTAGAAGCCCTTACTATGATGAGACATGTTGTTTCCATGGATCTCCACCTTTTTGTCCATCATATCATCCAAAAATCATAACTACTTTTGGAGATCCTCTGTCCATTTCAAAACCAATACCCATGATACCTTCTGAATAGAACATTATTAAAAATCCTAAGGACCCTCATTATAGCCTTCCAAATAAAAATATCTTGCACAACCCTTCTCCCATCATACCGGTTAATCACCCCATTATTATAGGGGAAAAAACCAAGCATCAGGCCCCCACTGTGAGTCCGTATGCCGCATCTATCATCCTGCCATGGGCATCCACATTTGATATTTTCTCCCAATCTCTTACGTAATCCTGCTATCCTCCATGGATATCACTTGTAAAAAATCATAGTTCTCCACAAATCACAACAACTAAAAAACCCCCATGATGAACAAATGAATAACTCACAATTAAAAATACTGCCACATCCCTTCTCAATAGAGATAATGACCTAACCTTATTACTATCTATGTGTAGACATAAATGGCATTAGGTCACCATTTTAAATAACTTATTACAAAATTATATAATCAAATTACCATCTCCCAAACTGTCAGATCCTCATGGATGGAAACCGGCTTGGGATGAATTTAGTCCCTTCTATGATTTCCATAGAATGTGAGGAAACTCCATAGAGGAGTGCAAATCTTTTCATAAGAAAACTGTGAAGATTGGCAGTTCTCTCCTTCTTCCTCCTCAACATAACATCACATCAATATCAACATCATCATCACCAAAAGATTCCATTCTGGAGACGTTGATTCACCAAGTTGATTATGTCCACATCACTATTTTCTCACAAAATTATGACAAAGGATCATCTGAGCCTCTAAAAATTAGGACTTTTGTCACCATACCTCTGTCCCCTTAGTTATTGACTCCACTAAACCCACCGAAGGTATCCATTTCCTTAGCTCTAGAGGAATCTAATCAAACATCATCATCAAAAGACAAAATTTCTATACAAATAACAACACTGCCTTTGATTGTGATACAAAAGGTGATTGTTAAAAAATTACACCAATATCCTATCTAGATGTCACTTTATGATCTCATTCCAACATCGCCTAGTCATAAACAAGCCATGATTAAAGCTATCCAATCTATTACTATACCAACTAATGACCTGGTCCCATTCATAAAATTTGTGGGAACTTTGAAAGCATCCACTTCCACATCATTCGAGCCTTATGAAATTCCCTCGCTTAGACCGGAGAATCATGACTTACCGCTCTTCATTACCACTCAGATCAATGATATCTCCATTAAGAGGGTCATGATCGATAGTGGTGTGGATATTAATATCATATCATCTCTTGCATTTGACCAGCTTAAATTTCCCAACATGGCCGTTGGTCAAACTTCAATCCTATTATGATTATTTAATGACACTATTGCATCCACATTAGGTACCATTATTTTTGAACTTAAATTATGTGTTAAGACCGTACCCAACTCTTTTGTATTATAGAAGGAGATTTCAAATATAATATGTTGTTAAAACACCCTTGGATACACACCATGCATTTCCTTCCCTCTACGATGATCAGTGGGTGCAGGAACTGGCCCAAGCAAGAAGGGTAAAAGACCCTCTTGGGCTCTCCATCGTTGTCTTAAATATGAACATGAAGGTAAGACCTATATTATCCCTGCCGATTCAAATCTATTCACTAATTATTACATGATGTACCACCCAAACAATGTACATGTACCTAAATCTTCATCCAAGTCTTCTAATCAAGCCTCTACTAGCACACCCATACCTTCTTCTAACTTACCTAATGACTCCTCTATCAGTAAGGCCGTAAAGTGGCTCACCCTTGGGGAATATCACCTACTCATGTTGAATTCCATCCCTTCACCTAAAATGTATGGTCATCCTAACAAACAACCCATGTATGACCAGATTCCACGTAGGTTGAAATGCCAAGGTCGGCAGAGGTGAGACGTCCAAACTCGTTGAGTAGAGTGACCGCAATGGAAACAGCTGTGGCGCAGAGCACGGAGCTTTGAACATGAAACCAGCGTGCACGCCAACATGAGCCAGCAACCAAACACGAGCACAACGGGAGAGTTCGAGTCAACAAACTGTTAGAGCAGCAGCCTGAGTGGCAAGAGCCTTCAAACCTATAATATGCTGAAACCTGAACACAGCAAAATGCCTCCAAAGCACGCATGCAAGGCCATTGAACACTTGAAGAGCACAAACACCCGAAAAATACACCCACAGAATCTCAAAATATGCAAGTAGAGCACATGCAAAAGTGAGAGCTTGCACAAGCAACTACACGATGGAGCAACGATGGTGAGCAACGTGATTCCGGTCCCCACGCTCTGATACCATGAAGGAGTGTAGGACGAAGACCTGGAAGGAATTCATGAGCATCGAATAGTTGCACTTCACCAAAGTGTAGGAGTTGCGAGATTGAAGCAAGCAAGCTTTGTAAAGCAATGTGCATGCATATGAGAGCTCAAGATTCGAAAAGTGGAGTGGAATGGAAGCCTTAGCTTAGCTAGTATTGGCTTAACATAGATCAAAAGAGATGGTGTACATATAGGGGAGTGAATGTGTAACTTGTAAGAGAAGATTCCTCCATAATGGAGAAGAGGAGTTACTTTCCCAAATGGGAATGTAACTCCTATGACACACTTACACATATGACAAATTCTGTAAGAGAATCTGTCATAACTAAGATGACACCTAGATCCATGTCCACCTAAGTGAGATGACTCACATGGTGAGGTGGAATAACACTAAATAAGTGAATAAAAATAACACCTACACCAACAGTTATCTCTTATGGACCATCCTATCTAAAAATAAAGATAATTTATGGTGGATTCGATAATTCACCATCTCATTCTGTTAACACACATCATGCCATGCCATCTATGTTAAACTTAAAATCTCTTGACATGATAAACCAAACTTTTCCCATATGTATCTTATCCAATTTGCATGGAAAGGTTTTGGCCTCAAACGTTATGAAAAAGGTATTCATGATCAACCTATCCTACGTACCCTCAAATCTCACGAGAGAAGTGGAGTAGGTTATAAACAATCCACATATGACATGCATGAATCCACTACATCTAAACTTTCTAGTATAATGTAGCCAAATTCTAAACTCACTCAATATACTGCAAATAATATGAACTCAAAAAGAAAATAGATCTCCTTCTTCGTTATCGAATCATGAATTAAAATGTTTCCTAAATATAAAAAAAATCCCAACTCGAGTTTCCAAGAAAAATCTAACTAAATTTGACTTAATCTACTCTAAGGGGCAAAAATTACTATTTTTGGCAGTTTACGACAACCTGTTATTCTTAGTAACTTTCCATGCTTATTTGTACGGGCACAGAAATTGCCACACATATTCTACATGCCTAAATTAGAGGAATTTCTAACTTTCCAACTCATAATGCAACGAAGAGACTAAAATTAACAAATTCCCTAAAATAGGAAAAAAACTGAACTACAACTTAAATCCTAAATTTTGGCCTCAAGATGGTAGATTTCAGGCCCAAAAATGTACTGAAATGTGCTTCAATTGGCATGGCTAGTTGACTAGTTCTTCCATCTTATTAAAAGAGGTAGTTTCAATAAAAAATAGACTCAAACAGACACCTAGAGAACAAGTTATGACCATTTCAATTTCCTACTAATTTTGGCGCATCACACTATTTCTGAACCAGAATCAGCATGGTCAACATACTCTAAAAGCTCCGTGGATACGAATGAAACTGTACCCATCCTTCATAAATTTTATTTAATCAAAAATATATCATTAGGAACACTCAATTATCAATCTGGTCACTCCATTAAATCATTACTGCTTATCCATCCAAAAATGGTTGAAGAAGATTTACCCTCTATACATATCCTTCAGTGTCAGGATGACCAGAATATCCTTTCTAACATGGAAGCTAAGGATCGTTTCCTTTAGAAATCCTTACCACCCAATACACCAACCCTTCTTAATGAGTCTACCATAGATGTTAACCTGGGAACCCCACAAGATTACCATATAGTTAAGATCATTCAATCTTGGAACCCACAAGAAATACATGATTTCACAACATTCTTAACAAGTTACCATCATGCTTTACCTTGGTCATATAGTGATATTCCTGGAATTTATCCTTACATTTTTTACACAACATAGTCACATACCCTAATGCTAAGCTAGTAAAATAAAGACTCTGTAAAATGCACCCACGTATAACTCTCCTTATCAAGGAAGACTTGCAATGTCTTTTATCTACCAATTTCATCATATCCATTGATTATCCACAATGGGTCTCTAACACCATCCCGGTAACTAAATCCTCGGATGAAATTCACATCTCCATAGAATTCAGGAATCTCAATCTTGCTTTTCCAAAGGATGATTTCCCTCTCCTAAACATAGATCAACTTGTTGACCTAATAGCTGGCCACGAAATACTTTCCCTTATGGATGGTTTTTCTGGTTATAATCAGATTCTTATCACCCCTGACGATTAACATAAAAACGCTTTTATCACCCCTTGGGGAACCTTTTTCTACCGTGTCATGTCATTTGGTCTCAAAAATGTTGGGGAAACATATCAACGTGCAATGACCTACATTTTCTATGATCTTATCCAAAAAATTGTGGAAGACTACGTTGATAACCTTCTCGAGAAGTCTGAATCATGACAAGATCATCATAATGTCCTTGAATCAATCTTCACCCACCTTGTTCAATTTTGTCTCTACTTGAATGCTGTAAAGTGTTTTTTCAGTGAGCTCATTGGATTTTTTTTGGGATTTATCATATCTTTTTGTGGAATTGAAATCAATCCCACAAAATTTAGCGTAATCATCAATATGCCTCCACCTTCTAATCTCAAAAAACTACACATTTTGCAAGGAAAAATACATTCTATCCGAAGTTTCATATCATAGCTCTTCGACCGCTGCCCACCATTTAAACCATCTTCTTCATAAGGATGTGGTGTTTCATTGGGATTCTTACTACTAGAATGAATTTGATGAAATTAAATAATATTTATCATCACCACCTATACTTACGCCACCTCGTGAAGGGGATTCATTTTATCTCTACATCTCAAGCTCAGAACATGCTCTAGGAACCATGTTTTCCCACCATGATGATCAAGTTCATGAGAAAGTCATGTAATACATTAGTCGCACACTTCATGAATATGAAACAATCTAGTTTGATCCTGAGAAAATGTGTTGTGCGTTATAATTTTCTACTTCCAAAATCCAACATTATCTCCTCAACCATAAAACATACGTTTTCAATAGTTTTAATCCACTTAAATCCATACACGCTAAAACATTCCATAATGATCATATAACTCGGTGGTTGATGTTAATGAATGAATTTTATCTTGAAATTATATTGTGAAATTTCATTAAATGTCAGGCCATTTCTGATCAACTTGCTGAAGCATCTCTTCCAGACAATCAACCACCTCATGAATACTTTCTTGATGAATCTATCAATAACATTAATGAATTTGATGACTGTAAATCAAAATTCATCCCCATAAAAATGATCCTCTTCTTTTATGGTGATAAATTCCAAGGAGGAAGGTCCAGTGTCATCATTATACCACCCTGGAACATTCCAATTCTACTATCATTCAAAATCAACCTCGAATGCACTAATAATATGGAAGAAAATGAAGCCTTAATAATGGGCCTTACTATCACTATTATCCTAGTTTTCCATGATCCAGAAATCTATGGAGATTCACAAATTATCAGTAGTCAAGTCAAAGGAGATTGTTAATGTACAAAAGAGGTCCATACGAATTACAATCCCCTTGTTTATTTCCTCTTGGGTGTATTCGATCATTACACCATTCAAGGTACTCCACGATCTTCTAATAGATTCATAGATACTATGACATCCCTTGGATCTCTCATTCCTTTTGAAACTGAAAAATTGAAGGATAACACTAAGATGTCAGTAGTTATTCAACATTTGGACCAACCTTCACATCAAAATGAGATACCATCCATTAATTTCATAGATGATAACTTACCTGATCTTTGGTACAAAAATATGTGTGACAACCTTTCTAAGTGTAAAATCCCATTAGATAGATCATGATCTACTAAACGATCATTTCTCCAAAGCACCAATCACTTCGTCATCATAGGTGATATTCTCTATAAATGGAGTTTTGACGACATATTACTATGATGTCTTAAATCACAAGAGTCAACTAGAGAAATTCAAGAGGTAAATGATGGCACATGTGGTGGTCACTTTAGTGGCAAATCCATCACTAAAAACATTATACGGTTAGGTTATTACTGGCCTACTATCATTAAAGATTGTTATATGTACAGGAAAAAGTGTGTTAAATGTCAACTTCATTCTAATATTATTCATATTCCAAGGCAAACACTACAACCTGCACAAGACTTATGGCCTTTCTCTCAATGGGGGTTATACCTCATTGGTGAAATCAGTCCAAAATCATCTCAATAGCATCATCCAATCATCACTAAAACTGAATACTTCACTATGCGGGTTGAAGCAATTCTTTTGACCTTAACAAAATCTGGACCCATCATTAATTTCATATATCAAAACATTATATCTCGCTTTGCCATCCCACATAAGCTTATCACAGATAATGGGAAATCATATTAAAACAAGGAATTCAAAAATATTTTTGATACATTCAACATCAAACTTATCTTCTCTTCACCATACTACCCTTAAGAAAATGGACAAGCAAAAGCCTCTAACAAAAATCTTAACAAAATCCTCATGACTGTAAATGATGTAGGTAGAAACTAACACACTCAAATCTAGTTCACCCTCTGGGTTTATCGAACCATCATTCTCACACCTACTGGCACAACACCTTATTCAATTGTCTATGGATCTGAAGCCATTATCCCTCTCGAAATCTGAATTTCGTCGTTACGTGTATTTCTCAATTATTTCATACCTGATGAAGAATATCTCTAGGATTGTCTTGCAAAATTAGAATTGTTAGATTAAAAATGTCTAGTAGCTCTTGAACATCACAAAGTTTATCAACATCACATTATTAGATCATACAAAAAACATGTTAAAGAACGAGATTTTAAAATCGGTGATCTCATCTTTAAAGTAAATCAATATGTGACTAAATTAGAGTGAAGTAAGCATGGAAAGTTTTCCCCCAATTATATTGGTCCATACATAATCACACACAAGTATGGGTCAGGAGCGTATCATCTTGCCTCTCTCAAAGGGGAACCTGAAATGGAACCCTTAAATGCTCTACACTTGCATCCTTTCTACTATTAAGTAATTGACTGTCATGATGCCAATTTTAGTCAAATATTATCCATTTTGTCACTGCACCAAACTCCTATAAATTCCCTATGCTTATCCCATAACATCACAGACATTGGGCATGTGCATGTAGGTCACTTGTGCACTTATCCCCTCCTCTAAAATGGTTTGTTAAGGTTATATGCCCCTAGTTTAACAAAATGAAATAAATCCATTAGATGCTAAAAATATCTTGTTATAATAGATTGATCCCTCAAAGGAAAGCTATTCACAAAATGTAAATTATGAAAAAAGTAGACTGATCCCTTGAAGGATAGCTACCTATCTAAATCATGGTCTGATCTCACGAAATATGGTCATTAAAATCCAAATTATCAAAAATGTATACCATACCCTTGAAGGATGAGTATGCATAAATGAGGCTTTCCACATTGACCATCCTTCATAGTATAAAGCATCTGAGAAAGCTTCCCGCATTGATCGAATTTCCTATCATAATGTGAAATTCCCATCTTGATAAATTTTCTTCAAAATATTATAAAATTTGGGGCATCAGTTCTCTATAAAAACCATTGAAAAGGAGAATGTTTTTTTCCTTTATAAGTGGCATGCATCAGGATGGCCTCCTTCTCTTTTTTATATATCTAAAACATATTATATCTAAGTCCATTTTGATTTTCTTAAATTGTCCATTGATGGTATTATTTAACATTTTGGAATGGTACAAGTACAAGCGTTATCGAAACCCATTATACACATTAAAAATTTAGTGGGGTGTTCTTTATTTTATTTAATCACATTTTTTATTTAATACATTCTCATTTGCTCACATTTTAAAAAAATAGTTTAACATCAAAAATAAACATTTCTAGGTATCAATGTATCCAACACATGTAACATACAACATGCACATATCAAAAACCAATGAAAAGAACACATCATCATCATCATAATATATAAAATCCTGAATACAAATAACCACACAATCCATATAACATCAGGGACTTATATGATCCTATCAACAAAAGTACAGAAATCATTACGATCATATATATATATAAAATTCCACTATATAAATGTCCCTATAATCAAAATGACATCATACATAGGAAATATAGGCTTCCATGAGCCTATATACTATCCTGTGGTAAACTCCATCAAGCTAGGATCACAATTTCCTCCCAATACATGACCACCACCACCAGCTCCTCCCTCACCGTCATCTCCTCTCAGAATTATTTGAGGTGGATTCCCCATGTTCGTTGTACTATCACTGGGCCTAGTCGTTGTTGTGGCACCCCGTTGGGAAGCTACATGATCCTCATATAAGGTGGCATTAGGGTAATTCCTGATAATAATTTCCACATAGTATTCCCTCTCTATTAATATAGACTCGTAATGAGACACCATAATCATGCTAGGAGGAGCTGCTGTAGATGCCCCTCTCTATCTAATCATCATTGATAGCTCTATGTAAGAAATAGAAAGCCCCATGATCCCTAAGGCCTTCCTGAAGGTATCTATCTGACTCTTGTACCTATCTCCATGAGAAGAGACATGTATAAGTTGTTCTTAGAGGCTATCTTTCTCTACTATCAATCCATTTCTCTCCACAATGAGACTATTCCGAACTCTCGCAAGATCATCACACTCTCTCCGAGAAGTATCTCTCTTTGCCTTAACTACAAAATTCTTGACCTTCACTGTTGCAACATCTCCAACTACAACATCTATAGCTATAGTCTTGACCCTATCCTCGTCAACCTCACTTCCATCCTCTACTCGAGGAAACACCCATCTAATTTCTTGTGTAACCCTCTTTGTTTCCCTATTCCTCTCACAGACCCTCAATGAGCAAGTCCACCATGTAGTAAAATCTAGGGTTACCCCTACATCATCCATCAGTACTATATGTCCATCCTCATCTAGACCGATCATACCTAGTTTCTAAAAAATGACTGCAAGCCCTACAAAAATAGCATGGGGGGTCTCGATATCCCCATCCTCCCACCTATATAAAACCGTATCCTTAGGTATACACTAAACTAGGTCAAACTATCTCATGACCTAACTAAAATGTACCAAATCATCCTCCCTAGCTCTTTGGCCTTGAACCTAGATGTCCTGCTATAAAAAAATAAATCATTAGAAAAATCAGGCCAATAAGGAAAGTCCACATATGGCCTCCACACCACATAACCAACTTGTAAACATGGTATCATGTCTCTATAATAGGTAGGCCCCTTAACCTTCCTCACTCTACCAAGAATCATACTCTGCCTCATAAAATTTGGGTGCCTTTCCTCAATAACACTAGGAAATCCCAAAGGACAAGCAATGGCAATGTGCTTGTGTGCCTAACACTGTAGTAATAATCCAACATCTATGTCGTAACAATTGTACGAAATCCAAGACCAAAACTCTCTATATGTATGTACCAACAAGGTAGGATCCCACTCAAACAATGTACGATGCTCCATCATCTCTGTAAATACCATAATCATCATCCATGGAAACCACCCACCTCATGATTCTGGCAGTGCAAAACATGATATCCCCGTCATCATAATGGTTATCCATGGAAAACCATCTCTCCCGACATCATACAAGACCTAGTAATCAAAAGACCCATATGAGTATCTAACACCCAGGGCATCCTCTCCATATAGTCACCACATCACATCTGCACTCGCTCCCTCATAAATATAATAAAAAGGCTCCCGCTAACTAGCCATCTAGTAATATGATGGAAATCCTTGAGAATGATGTTCATCTCTCTTCTGAGTAGCCATAAAGTATTGGTGGAAGGATTCAACCTCTCTTTCAAATCCATAATCAAACTACGAAATATATGGACTCTCTTATAAAATCTCATCCTACCAAATCCCACAGCCTTTACGTGCTCCCAATCATCATCAAAAAATTCCTCTCTGACCTTGTCTAACATATAGGGGATGTGGTCTTGAATGGTCAAATGAGCATCCACCTACGAAATACACATTGAGAGTAAACATTAATAACGTCATAAATTTTTTGAAAAGTAAACATTTGAAAAAACAAAATACCCTTATAACATGAGTTTAACATTCAAACATGTATAAAGTAACCCTAAACATTCAACAAAGTAATTTTTTTTATCAAAAGACATAACTTTTCACTTAAAACACAAACTGTGTTGGTTACAGGTGAATCGTTGGTGATTCACCTCAATCGCTAGCAATTGAAATAATTTCCATCGATTCTTTTAAATCTAACCTAGGGCATAACTGTGCCCCATTACATCTTAGAATCCACAACGTTACAAAAAACCATGAAAATCAAACAAAATTGTAAAAAAGACTCACCTATGCCAGCATGGGCTTCCGTTTGTAACTTGGAAAGGCCATCTGGATAATATTTTCATCCTCCAAACGCATTTTTCATGCCAAGTCACTGCGTGATAGGTTGCTGTCACATACATTGGAAATTTGAAAAATAAACAATACATTTTTGGTATTTATATCGCCAGTTTTCCATGTGATGCAATCGCTAGCAATTGAGGTAATCACCCATGATTTTTCCGATCACTAATGATTCCATTTTTTAGGCTTATATGCCTATATTTCCAAAGAACATGTCATTTTTTTTTTTCTTGCAGAAGAGTTCCATGCTTCTAAAAAAGGTCTTAGCCCTTAGGATATTTGTTCAAAAAAACACAACACGAGGATTTGCCATACGTCCATAGGAGATGAACCCTGTGGACACTCATCACTTGGTTTTCCCCCCTCAACACCTTTATCAAGTAAGTTTCATATGTCTACAAGCGTCAAGCCCTTTGGCAACCTTGTTAATTGACTCTCGAGCACTTTTCCTTGAACTGTATCCAATCGCGGCAAGCTTTTTCGAAACAATACACACTGGTGTTAACTGTATTTCACCACAGTAGACTCACCCATACCAACAAAAATATTCATCATTATTTTTTCTAATGATTTTCCAAAAATCACTAGACAAAAAGGGTAAAATGTAGACATCAGAAATTTGCATCCCTCGACTCAGACATATTCGCGACCGAAAAGTGACACGTTTACGACACTTTACCCTTTCGATCATCTTTAGTTAACTTACTATACACACCCCACACATAAACTTAAAAAGTATAGATTAATTATTTATTTAATTAATTAAATAAATTGGTTATCCCCTCACACCTCACTATGACACCTCACCAACCTCCAAACTGCCTATAGAACCACCTTCCTTAAAAACACTAACCTATTCCTAACTATCTAACCTTCTAAAAAGCTAATCCCCCTCATTAAAACTGAATTGGTTTGTGTTTTTTTACCTTCTCCCCATCCTAACTACTTCAAAATCCTTCATATCTAGTTGGAAAAGGAAAAAAATCACCTATTTAACAAAATTTAGTTAGGATTTTCCGCAATCACCAATGATTTGCCCTAATCTCTAGCTATCAATAAATAGGTGCATTTAGACATCCTTTGGAAAGAATTCTCACATTTTTTACAGGTGCATTTTATCTCACTTTTAATGTATCAAAGATCGAAGCATATCAACATCATCTCTCACCAAACACCATACTTCTCTAGAGTCATCAAATCAATTGACAATTCATCCATTCTCATCGTCAAGTTAGCTTCTTCCATCCGTCCACTAAAAAATTTTGTTATACAAGTTAAATCCATTTATTTCATTCATTTTAGGAACTGGTTACAGGTAATGTTCATTTATGTGTTATTATTGTATTCACAAAATCTCTAAATTCATCTAAATCCATAGTTTAAGAAATTTTTTATCCCTGTTTTATTAAATTGTTATAAATCACAACAATCACTAGCAATCACCTTGATCCCTAACGATTTACCTAAATCGTTGGTGATTTCTGTGTAATATTACTTTTTTACATATTTTTCCTAATTTGCTTAACATATCTCTTTCTTTTTTCTATTGTCTACTAATATTCTATCGAAGATGGTGATTTTAGATGACACTAGGAGGTAATAACTTCCCCATTACTAGTTCTTTTCCTATGGTTCGAAATCTACTCTATTGGGAACAATACGAGATCCTTCATGACTTAGAGCTATGTGAAATCTTAAACGCTCTCTTGAATAGTCTTGAGGCTATCTTTGCAACAACCTAGTGCATCTAAAAGGCTACTAAAGCATTCTGGAATGCATACGATGAATTTATAAGACTCCATGAAGATCTAATATAGTATGAACATAACTATGATCCCAACCTAGACTTCTCAGAAGAAGACAACCATATATCTTCTGAATTTCACACCATCAACCACACTAGCATCCCTGATATTGATACTACATTATCCCATCTCTATGAAACTCCAAAGGAGGTGTTTGACTTCTTTGCCAAATATCGCATCTCTCTTCCTAAATCTGACTTCACTGAAGAAGAGGGCCTTGTGGACTTTGTAGGGTATAATAATTATGGAAACTTGTATACTGACCAAGAATCTGATTTATGGATGTAAGTCATGTCAGTAGTATCTTTATTTATATTCACTTAAATAAGTGATATCTCACAATCACATTTTCATCGTAACACTTTGTAGACCAACATTAAATATCAATAAAAATGCTTAAGTGTTTCTAAGAAGGTTATTATCCTTTAAAGGAAGTCATTTGGGATTTCTGGGGACTGGCCTTCTCCAAAAAACCTACCCATTTATTTACTAATATCATCTTGTTTAAATGCTTTGATTTGTAGGCTTGTTTACAGGAAAAGAATCTCTGATCCATTGCATTCATGGTGCGCAATAAAACACAATCTACATTGTGGGTATCTTAGAAACCTTGTCATACTGAGGTTGAGTTAGGTGGTTACCCCTTTAAAAAGAAGAAAACCTAAGGTAAAAATGGTTCTAAAAAATAATCTTCACCTTAGTAGTTCAAATGAGGAAGAGCATGTTGAAGATGACATACCTATCCCGAGCGAGTAGGATGATCATATGAAAGGACAAGAAGAGCATCAACTAGAGGAGTACAACTGTTTCAAGACTAACTAGTCCATTGGATCTTAGAGATTTTTATTGACTATTTGTGGAATGTCTCGTTTGGGATGTTTTCCCCTCCATGTTTTACAATTTTTTCTTGTATTGATCTGTTGGACTGTAGTTTGGGATAATTTGTTTTAGCCCTTTTTTCCTATTTCTTTTTTGTTCAATCTTGGTGATGCATATAATGCATTCTATTGTAAGGTTGCTAGGTACCTTAATCCCTGTATAAAGTAGCCAATCTTCATATTCACATATATTTAATAAACCTTATTAATAGTAATTTTTTTAATGACATTTTAAATTAAATAAGACAGAGCAACAAGTTCATGCCTCATGGATGGGAGATGTGTTAGTTGTGTGATTGTGCTAGATATGTTAGTTATGTGATTATTATCTTAGAATTATGATTTTTATTAAATAGAATAAATTAATGTTGCAAAAAGGCCTTATATTTGTCAAATCAATACTAACTAGCAAATAAAGAAAAATATAAATAAGTTTTGTAGTTTTAAAAATTATTTAAATAAAATATAAACATTCGAAAGTTGAAAAGTCATAGAAATTTTTTATTTTGATTGGTGCATTGAGGAGAGATTTTAAGTAAGATGTTTTGAGCTTAGTTCCCGCTAAGGTAACCTAATACTTCCAATATATAAAATTTTGAGCTTATGGATCACTAGTATTTAACAAGTCAAAGAATATTATTTTTTAGCTTAGCGTCTGCTAGCTTATGTGACACCATAGTAATTGGATATTATCGATTGATAGGATTTAACAAAATAAAGTAAAATATTGTCATAATAGAGTCTACTAGGTTATGCCACAATAACATATTTCGATGTACAAAAACTATGTCAATATTTTTGTGTAAGGGTGAATATGGGAGTTTTGAAATGACCCACATCCTTTTACAAAAAGTGTCTTAAGGCATAATATGACATCGAAACATAGAAGAGAGAAATCCCATAGGTAGCAAAAGGCAAAAAGCCAGATAGCCATGACCCAAACAAAGAAAAATTACATTTTGTGAAAAGTTTTGAGGATAGTTGTTGCTTTCATAGCAACATCATCTTAGATTTTCCTTGTTCCTCGAATTATCCTTTCACAAATCTATATTTGTTCATTTGTTCTCCAAAATCTGTTTGCAGGGAAAATTATAGTGGCGAAAATTCGTTAATTCACAAATATTCCATTTTTAAAAATCTGAAGTTGGCAAAATTTTTTGGGAAGGGAGTAGGCCTGCGTCGCAAAACTTTTCTGGGTGCAAGTTAATTTTATGGGTTATGCGCCATGCCCGCGAAAGAGAAATTCCCAAGACTGACAATATAAATACATGTTTTTCGGCCAGTAGCATAAAATTATGTTGACGACTGATAACATAAAATATACTACGGGCTGACAACATAAAATATGCTACTGGATGACAACATAAAATATGCTACTGGTCGACAACATATGGAATTTGTTTTTCTTGCGCCATATTTTGGGAGGACAGATTTCTCATTGAGATGATCATTTTAACTGCTACATCAAAAGAATTTAAAAAAATTCCCATAAAAAATAAGTGAAATTTGTATTTTTTTCACAAAAAATCACTTTTTTATTTTTTTTTGTTTGCACCATATTTTGGGAGGATAGATTTCTCGTCTAGCCATTCATTTTAATTGCTATTGTCAAAAAATGATTTTTAAAAAAATTATATATATTTTTGGCTGACATCATACACTATCATTCGACATCATATTAGCGCGAAAGTTAATTTTTCCATATTTTCCTAGATTCACCTATGAATTTCTACAAATTTTGTTGGGGGGTCTTAAAATTTTCCCTGTCTATTTGGTTCTCCTACTCTTACATTACCATATTTTTTACAAATAGATCATTGTAATCCAACACCAACACAATGAATGGAAACTCATTTTTAACATGAATATATTCTAAAATGTTATCATTGACAATGTCAACGATTTCATAGCCATTGAATTTTGTTGAGTATGTGCAGCAAAGGAATATTTGTGGACAACAATAAGGCCAACAAAATAATATTAATTTTATAAAATACATCTTCTCTTATATTCATGTGCACCACCATGAACATAAATTGATTCCGATATTCACTTTTTTATGTGCAAATTAAGCCACCATCCATACCACCAGGATTCTTTTTCAAGACACAACAAAACAAGTTCTTTACATGTGTTATGGGTTTTTAAAAAATCTTCAAATCTTCCTCTCACGTTATTACGTATTAATCTTTGTAGTTTCTCTATAAATATGTGCTCCATTATATCCTCTTTCACTACTCGAACACGTGTTTACAATATCACAAAATTATTTATTTGATAAACAAAACTACCTTCTACAAAATATTTAATAACAAACTTTCTTCCATTTAATTATCTACAAAATCCCTACATGGATATAAGCCCTAATCAGCTATGGAAAATTTTACGTTAATAGAATTTAGTAATTTTTGAGGGACTGATGGTGAGAATGCATAGCAAATTTTAGCACAAAGAGGAAATCAAAACATTTCTAGAAATTGAGCAGAGAATTTTCGACGCTTATCCTGGTGAGATTTTTCTATTGATGAATAATCTTACGCATTGACGAAGAGAATAGAAAGGAAAATTTTATAAATATAAACTCAAAATTTGTCTACTTATAGTGATATGTAACTGACAAATCCAACCGCCAATTTCATTGGTGTGCAAATTTAAGTGGGCACACGTACGATTTTACATTTCTTTTCATTAAATGGCTAATTAATGGCTGACAACACTTACATGCTCTAAAATGCGCACATATGTCAAATGGTGTATGTACTTTCAAATGGCAAAGTTTACATAGCTCGAATTAATGACTAATTATGTTAAGGCAACTACAACATTAATCAACATTTTACCTTACAAAATGGCTATCATTAATACTACATTTGGTATTATAAAGACTTAATGTAAGAATTTAATATTATAAGTTTTTTACTATAAATAAAATCCCCTATATAATTTTGGTAAAATAAAGCCCTTAATTCTTTTTTAGCACTTCAACGTGCGACTCTTGACGCCGTTTTAGACATTTTTTATTGTAAACATAAAATACTTGCAAATATTTGTAATAAACGTCACACATTAATTACATAATTAATATTTAACCATAAATTATTAATATATATTTGTATATAAATTATAAAAATTCTAAAAACTTTACATCAAAATTTATTAAAAATAATGAAATTTATATAAAATAAATGGTATAAATAAACATTGTTTTGTATTTTTGGAGGGCAGTGTTGAAAAATTACCATTAGCCAAAAATTGTTTGATAGGTTAGTTATCACACTTAGCTTTGCAAATCAAGACTCACACTTAGTGATGTGAATCAATACTTGCATTAAGAAGTGCGAGTCGAGACTGGAACTTAGAAGTGCAAGTCGATACTCGCACTTAGAAGTGCTAGTCAAGACTTGCACTTAAAGTGTGAGTCAAGAGATTTGCGACTCAATGCTCACTCTTAGATGTGTCACCAATCGCACTTGTAAGTGCGATCACTTGCACTTATACACTACTTACAAAACTTATAAATGAAAATTCCATATTTTTTAACTGTGCTTAATATATACAAATAATGTTTTTATATAAATGTATATAAATATTGACGGTAACCTTTTAAACATGCAAGTCACACGTTCCAGTTCTATTAAATATTGGAAAGTATGTTACATCTAAAATCACGAAAAACGTCTAAATAGTCCTCAAATATAACACCATTCAAGGATGTTTAGGAAATTTATTTTCAACCTCAATGTTTATTGATTTGAATTAGGTATACATGAATAGTTGTATATGTATGATGATATTAAGATTAATATGTGGCATAAATGACAACAATCAATTATGTACTATCTTAAAGTTAGTGGTCACTTGGCTTATGTAAGTTTGTAACTGCTTGGGTTATGTAAGTTAGCAACCACTTGGCTTATGTAATTTAGCAACTGCTTGGGTTATGTAAGATAGGAACCGCTAGTATTATATAAGTGGGTGGTCGTCAGGATTATGTGGGGGAATTAAATAATAACAAAATACAAATTCTAAAATAGTGAAACTGAAATCCAAAAAAATAAGGATTTAGTAATTAGATTCTAATAGTGGCGAAAGTGGATTTCAATAATAACATTATTGGAATCCAGTAATAGTGAAATTGGAGTCCAATAATAGGGAAATTGGAATCCAATAATAGATAAATTGGAACTCGAATAAGTCCAATAATGACAATATTGTATAACAATATTGCTACTAATGGAATCCAATAATAGTAATAATGGAATCCAGTATAGCCAAAAATGGAGTCCAATATACGCAAAAATAGAGATGGATTTCTTCCAATACTTGTAATACTGGAGTCCTGATTCACTAGAATATGTCCAGAATTAGTGAAATAAGCATTCATAACTTAAATTTTTTGAGGAATTAATCTCCACCCTAGGATCCTTTTTATCCCACCCTTAGATCTTAGGGATTTCTAGCAAGCCCTAATCCTCTTCTTTTTGTTTCCTTATTATTTTTGTTTTGTTTTATTTTGCCTCCCAATTAGTAGGATGAACTAGTGAGGAGGAAGAAGAAGGAAATGGATGATCATAGATAATCTTATTTTTTGTGCTCCATCTTGTGGAGGAAGAAATTGCTCTTTTTTAGACTCTTTGATTATTTCTCCCTAACTAGGGTATCATTATTTCTTATTATTTTTTAGAATAACCATAGTTTTCTTGTTGTAAGCATATATGTATATATACATATAACCATAATTTTGTTAAATTTGGACATTTTACAATCTAGATTAAATACTGAATTCAACTATATTGGTTTTTATTATACCAAATATTGGAATTTGATTTGGCTATTATTAGAATCCAAAATGGGGCTTTTTGGAATTTGATTTGGCTATTATTGGAATTATATGTCATGTATGAGGGATTTCCATTTTAGGAGTTTACAATTTTATAGTAAGATTAAGAAATACTTTTTGGAATAATTAATACATTTATAATATTGCAATGCATAAGAAATACTTATGTTATCCATTCTCATACAAACAAAGATTTTTATCTTGTATTGAATGGGAATATGCCCATTCTCATACAAACAAACTTTTTTATCTTGTATTAAATGGGAATATGCCCATTCTCATATAAGAATAATAGAATAAAAATAAATTCAATATAGAAAGAAAGAAAAATTTAGATGTGATTTTTCTTAACTATGGGGCAGTGCGCATTTGAATTTTGTATATTTAACATATTTTGATCATATATATTTGTGTGAAAAATGTTTATTTATAACATGGATTTATTTGCATAGAATGAAGGTAGGAAATGTGTTATGAAATATTTACAACATAAAATGATGGTAATAAATGAATTGTTAAGAGATAGTCTATAACAAAAGACCAATTTTAATATATTGTTATGAGATAGACTACAAAAAAATAAGCCAATTAATTTATAATTATTAATCAACAAAATAGTAACAAGTAAAATCAATCAAGCTCAGTAATCATGGAAATGTGTTATTATGAGATAATAAAAGTCATAATTTTTAAATTTATTTTGGCATAAATCATGGTAATAAATTCAATATTAATGAATTTTTATGAGAAAAGACAACCAAAAAAACTAAATTTATCTGTATAAACTCAATCAAGTTCAGTAATTATTTTTTTAAATGTTTCCTGAGACCGACGTAAATTTGGGTGTGAACTCACATGATTTAACCATGTACATATTAAGTGTCAAAATATTTATGTAATGCATTCAAATTTCCACCCCCAAAACCAATAACTTCTTTTCATGGAAAATGATATCTTTGTATAAACCCATCAAACCTAGATTTGAGCATTATATACTAATCATATCATTTGCATGAAATGTGAAGAAGAACTAAAAAATTGTAATAATTTTGAGCACTACATACTAATAACCATTAATTACATCACTTCAAATGGAAAATGGGAAAAAGAACTAAAATAATGTAATAAACACAATTTTATATTTTGATTTGTTCCACTGTTGTTTGAAATAGAGAACGTCCTTTTAAGATGTCTCTTACATCATCCACAACCCCTACCAAGAATAGTTTTGTAAACAACAATGACATAAGCCACTTATTATTCTTAAATTCTTTGTCAGAAACCTTTGGAAACACCAAAAATATTTCTTCAAAAACTCTTTTGTTGATTACATTAACTACAACTGTAGTTTCACATTTGTATGGAAATCCTGGTGTTTTATAAATTGTTTCCGAATCTTTAATAAACATGTCTCCCTCTTTTTTGCAATGCTCCATACCAAAAAAACAAAGGATGCACGTCCACTTTAACTATTTAGATACAAAAGTTAGAAATTTGGAAAGATACATTTGTTATTAAACATCATTATTAACTTGTATGTATTTCAAATATGATAATAATATTTCAAAAAAATACTTTTACCTATATTTTTACCCATATTTGTTAGTTGTAGAATTTCTCTAGTTGTATCTCCACATAAAAAATAAAAAATCAGGATATATTTATTGAATTAATTCCAACTAATATTGACAAATAAAAATGTTTAATATTTTTACCTAATTCTTTACATATATTTTTTGGATATTCTCTAGCTCTATTTGCACATAAAAATTAATTTTTGTTTATATATTTATCAAATCGATTCAAACTAATATTGACAAGTAAAACAATAATATTAAATTTTAAAACATACTTGATAATTTTTCATGAGCCAACGGTCATAATTAATGTTGAAGGGTTTAATGTAGGTTTAGTATGGGCATCTACCCATTCAATACAATACAAAGGCTATGAGAATTCACTACTTCCTATTCTAAAACAAAGTGAATATTTAGAGGTACTATAATGTTGGTTTGTCTAAGAATGGGCATATGCCCACAGTAAAAATTCAACTACAACCAATATTGAAGTCAATCATTTTAATACTTCTAAATATTCTGAAACATATTTGAATAAAGTAAACACTGTTAAGAACTAACGTATACATATTGACTATAATAATAAAAAAAAAAATCATAGAGGGGATGCGCCTAGAGGCGTAGTTAGACATTTATAATATTTTTGGATCATGATCTTCTGCTTCCGATTCTCCACCATAAAGATAAGCAGGGAATTATTTTTTTAATGCATTTTTCCCACCATATAATATTAATATGGGCGACGCATTAGAGTTACATCGCTCAATCATGTGCTCCCAAAAATGCACTGATCTCGATCATTTGAAAGAATGTTCAAGGATGAAAACTATAATTTCATTCAGTTTGATAATGTCAAAGGGCTCTGAATGTTGCCAATCTAGATCCAATGTCACATCTTCCACCTCCATATCAGTTGAAGTATGAACACCATGTGGAAAAAATATCTTACATCCCTTGAAATGCATTGTATGCATTCATAATTCATAATTGTTTACAATTGTATCATATTGGCTAGACTATCCCTGGCAGATCCAAGTGCTCCACTACATACCCTCTGAGGGATAAAGTCTTATGTAGGTATTATATATATATATATATATGCATTCATAGTTCATAATTGTTTATAATTGTATCATATTGGCTAGACTATCCCTGGCAGATCCAAGTGCTCCACTACATACCCTCTAGAGGGATAAAGACTCATGTAGTTATCACACACACACACACATTCATAATTCATAATTGTTTATAATTGTATCATATTCGCTAGACTATCCCTAATAGATCCAAGTGCTCCACCACATACCCTCTAGAGGGATAAAGCCTAATGTAGTTATAATTCATAATTGTTTATAATTGTATCATATTAGCTAGACTGTCCTTGGAAGATCTAGGTGCTCCACTACATACCCTCTAGAGGGTTAAAGCCTTATGTATATATATCACTCACTCACTCTCTCTCTCTCTCTCTCTCTCTCTCACACACACACACACACACACATCTATTTACATTTAAGAAATATAGAAGAATAATAGATATTTTGAATGGTCATATGCCGATTCTCATATAAGAATTATAGAATATAGAATTGGAAGATGTGCATTGTGATAGTTTTAACAAATTTTGAAGAAAATGTTTATGCTAGTTTTACTCTCTCCACTTTTCAACATATTGTATTTACTTTAATTTAACATGGAAATGAATGGGAAGCTATGCATTGTGACAACCTTTATAGAAGTTGTACATGTTTATAATGGGCACAAGCCCATTCTCATACAAACAAACATTTTTTGTATTAAAGTAGTTAATAATTGTATTATACTAGCTGGACTATCTTTGGCAGAGCCAAGTGATGCAATACATATCCCCAAGAGGGATCAAGCCTTATGTATTTCTTATATATATATATATATATATATATATATATATATATATATATATATATATATATATATATATATATATATATATATATATATCCATTCTCATGTAGTTTATTTTATATAATTATTAGAAGAATAATAGAGGTAAATCTAAGTTTAAGGTGGGAAGTTACCACTCTCATGTAGTTTTTATATAACTAATAGATGGAAAAGCAGGATCTGTAAGGATTTATTTTTACGATTCGATTATATGTTGCCCATAAATAATATAGAAATGAGTTTCAATATCATGAATTTCATGATCTAAGTCCTTGTTAAAATTAATACCAATTTTTTTTTTTGAAAGGAAGCAAAATTACATCCCACTAAAAAGGTTTAGGGTTGCATAACATATAGTGGACAAGAAAATTGACACTTGCTAAATCAAGTGATATTTATTGGTATTTTGCAGGAGCTACATGCAAATGACCGATATCAATTTTGAATGAATTTTCATCAACTAAAAAAGATGAATCTTTTAATCTATTATGAGCTTGTTTTAATAATAATTTCTCTTTTGTAGATTGCTTCACCTCTTGAAAGTGTGATTCTAAAATTTATTTTTCCAGCATAGATAATTTTTTTCTTCTGAGCATGGAAAACATATTTTTCCCAGCATGGTAAACATTTTTGAATGTAATTTTTGTTGGCTGAATTCCATAAACCATATTCATGCGGTGGGAAATAGATGAAACAAATGAGCCTTTATAATAATATAGAAATGAGTTTCAATGTCATGAATATCATTATCTAAGTCCTTGTTAAAATTAACACCAATAATTTTTTTAAAAGGAAGCAAAATTACTTCCCACTGAAAAGGTTTAGGGTTGCATAACATACAGTGGACAAGGAAACTGACACATGCTAAATCAAGTGATATTTATTGGTATTTTGTAGGAGCTACATGCAAATGACCGATATCAATTTTGAATGAATTTTCATCAAATAAAAAAGATGAATCTTTTAATCTATTATGAGCTTGTTTTAATAATAATTTCTCTTTTACAGATCGCTTCACCTCTTGAAAGTGTGATTCTAAAATTTATCTTTCTAGCATAGATAATTTTTACCTTATGAGCATGGAAAACGTATTTTTCCCAGCATGGTAAACATTTTTGAATGTAATTTTTGTTGGCATAATTCCATAAACCATATTCATGCGGTGGGCAACAGATGAACCAAATGAGCCTTTATAATTGTCACTATCGTTTTGGCTGAACTAACCTTGGTGGAACCAAGTGCTGCACTACATATCCTCAAGAGGAGTCAATCCTTGTGTAGTTATATTATTTTTTTTTATAATGGGCGGGAAATATTGAACTCAATCATTTTGGCTAGACTGAGCATTGGGTCTTTTGTTTATAATTGTCTCATTTTGACTACTATTGTTTATTTTTATAATCGATAAATGCCCATTTTCATATAGGAATCATTAAAATATATTTTTTACCACCATGACATCCGCACATCCTCATAGTATGTAGTTATATTTTTTATTTTTAGAATCGTCAGATGCTCATTCTCATTCTCGTATATATAAATATATTCAACAAAATATATTTATTAATTAAAGGTAATTATTTTGAAACACGTCTTCCATTGCAAAATGAGGAGCGACACATTATAAAACAAAGTAATCTTCATATTCATGTCAAGCCCATTTAAAATGGGAATATGTCCATTTTCGTATAAAAAAGTAGAAAAATAGACAAAAGAAGAATAAATGTTTAGAATGGGCATATGTCCATTCTTAAATAAATATCATAGAAGAATTGTGAGAATTTTTTATCTCATATAAAACATAGAATAACAACATATGTTTAGAAGATGCATATGGAAGATAAATACTACTTTGTTTTAGAATTGGGCAAATGCCCATTTAACATATAAAAATCATGAAAGAAGAATGGCTCATAGAAGAAGAATTTACGTTTTTTTAAATTGAAGATTTCTTTTAGATATACTTCTAAATCTTCTTTGTTGATCTATTATGAGATGAAGAATACATCTATATTTATTTCTTTTGTATTCTGGTCTAGGTATAAAGATAATGCCATATTTTAGATCTTTTGGATTATTGACATGTGTTTTAAGAATATCACTTCAATATTTTGTAAGACTTACATAATATTAACCTTTATAGTTATAAAAGGATGCATCTAAATATGATTGTTTTCTTCATGTTTCAGAGTCTCAACAAGATCATTCCCTTGAAAAAATGTATAACTACACAGACAAAAGGATAAATCATTCAATGTAGGTTAATTGTGTCCGTGTGTGTGTGTGTGTGTGTGTGTGTGTGTGTGTGTGTGTGTGTGTGTGTGTGTGTGTGTGTGTGTAATTACATGTATTTTTACAAAATACAGACAACCTAAAGTATAAGGACCTAGATAGGGTCACTTATTTTTTGAGCTGGGTGGCCTAGCTCTGCAGGTCTAGATGGGTGGGTGAGCTAAGTAGGCCAAGATTACTAGTCAATCTCGAAGGGAAAGTTGACATTCCAAGATGGGTGGGTAAGCTTATCTACTTAAATGATGACCGAGTTGGGTGGGTGAGCTCACTTGCTAAGCTACGCAACATTAAATGATTTATCTAATGAGAAAATGTCCATTCTCATAATTGGAATCATAAAATCAGTACAAAGATAAAATGTACCTTGTTTTATAATTGAAAATTTCTCATTCTCACAGCCTTCATAGAGTACTTGTTTACCATTAATTTTCAAATAAATTAGTGTAACACCTTTTATTAATTTAAGGTGATTATTTTTCAAACACGTCTTCGAGTAACCATTGGAGGGAAATTAGTGAAATTAATGCCAAGTAATTCTTTCGTGGCATGGTAGAGAGAATGGCGGTAATTACTATTTTAGATGATGGTAGAGATATTGGAAGTTACAAGGCTAACCACGGATGACAAAGCTATCTCTTTCTTGTTCATCCTTTCCATTTTATTTTTCATCCAATTTCTAATTTTTTGGGCTACCTGTATTTTGTAAAAATACACACACATAGATTTGTGTGCTATAGAGTCTGTGTGTGTATTTTGTAATAATACACACACACACACACACACATGGATTGAATGATTTCCCATTTTTTTTGTAGTTAACCATTCAACAGGGGTGCAGGGAAACTAAGATTTTAGGAGAGGGTGCTAATATAATACAATTATTAATTATTACAAAACAAACAATGTTTGTTTGCATGAGAATGGTCTTGTGCCAATTATAAACTTGCACAAATTCTATAAAATATGTCACAATGCACAACTTCCCATTATTAAACAAACTACTTTCTCGTTTACCATTTCATTTGGTGAAGCGGAAAATATGAGCAATATTTCTCAGATATTGTTTTATGACTCCGCTAAATTTTTGTTGGCCCTTTCTTCTTTGGGCTCCCTCTATTTCATAATAACATTTTGTCTTGTGAAGAACCATATTTGAAGACAATTTGAGGCATAGATTATTCAAATCTTCTATATTGAATTATTATGAGATAAAGAATGCCATTTGGTTTTATTTTCGTTATATTCTATTCTCTGTTTAAAGATAATTCCCTATTTTGATATTTTTGATTTGGGTATTAAGAATTTCAATTCAATGTTTTGTGAAATAATTATAGTTGTTAACCTAATCGTATTTGCTAATATGGGGAGTTACTTCTTTTTTAAATTGAAGATAAGTTTCAGAGATACTTCTAACTTTTCTTTGTTGTATTTCGAGTCTCTAGGTATAAAGATAAATTATAATGTCGTATTTTAGAACTTTTGTATTTTTTATATGGGTTTTAAAAATATCACTTCATACATTTGCAATACTTGCATTGTTTTTATCCTACATATTTATAAAATATTTCATCTAAATATAACCATTTCATGCATGTTTCAGAGTCTCAACATAATCACATTCCCTTGTAAAAAATGTATATGATTTCCTTCTTGGTAAGACGGGGAGTTACCTAAGAAATCCACTACCAATCCTTCATGATAATATGGGGAGTTATCTGTTATGTTTTTACTAATGTACAGATTGGGCTTACTACCTAGGACACATTACATTGGGTGAGACAATTTATCACAAAATAAATGATAATTCAATAATTATGCTTTCATCCATAAAATGATATTTTTTTATTCATGATCGATGTTCATCAAGCTTAGATAATATTAATAAAATTAAATATTTTTATCTTGAAGGTGAATCATTTGCAAATTATCCTTGCATCAATGGTGATTCATGTCAAGTACAACATTTTATCCCGACGGTGAATCATTTGCTACTTGGACTTGTGTCAATGGTGAATTTTGTCACGTTTGTTAGCCTTGATATTGTATGCTTCTCTTTGCATTGTTGAATTATTTACCACATACACAAGGCCAAGTTTATCCATCGAGATTAAATGTTTCACTTTCATTACTATGATCTTACCTTGCTGAATAAAAGTCTTCTATGGTATAGTATTGGGTATGAGAGTGTTTACAACGAGAAAAAGCTAAATTTTAATTCTAAATATTCTTAAACAAACTTCTTATTTGATTCATACATGAGAAGGGGCTTCTATCCATTCAATACAAGTAAATATTGAACTTAAATAATTTTTAGACCTCTATAATGGATGTGAGAATGAGAAGTTAGTTTGTAAAATAACTTAATCATTTTAGTACCTTTATATAGGCTGTGAAAATTTATACCTCTATAAAAGCTATGAGAATAGGAAACTTCTGAAAAATTAAAGCATTATTGGTAAAAAAAAGTTATAAAAATATTGGTCTCATGTTATGTTTCATGTCACCCCATATTTTTAAATAGGGTTTTGAACTACGACTGGAATTAGTCATAATGCGATGCCACCAAACATTTAAATCATTTTTGGCTGGACTAACCCTGGCAGAGACTAGTTGTTACTCTGCCAAGTGCTGCACTACATACCCTCGAGGGGGATCAAGCCTTATATAGTTATATTATTTTGATTTAGAAATGGCCTCTTGACTCCACCAATTTTTACACTACATACCCTCGGGCATATGCCCATTATTAATAATCTGATTTAGAAATGGAAGATGCCTAATCTCTGTCCATTTTTGTATGGGAATTTTTCCATCCTGTGACAAAAAAACATTTATTTTTGGGTTGTTATGACAACCTTTATAGAGTAAGTAATTTTATCATATTGGCTAGACTATCCCTGATAGAGCCTAGTGTTTCACTGCATACTAGTAAAGGAGGATCAAGCCTCTATCTCTAATTGTTGTTTATTCTTTTACATTTGGGCTCTCTTTCTTTTCATGAAGAATATCAAGGAAATTTATGAGAAACAACAACGAATATTTCTAACTCTTCTCAATGTGAAGAATGACATCTAATTTTCCTTCAAAAGAAAAATGAGTCCCAACCCACTTCATATTCATGTCATGAATATAATTGTATCATTTTGTCTGGACTATCCTTAGCAGAGCCAAGTTCTTCCTCCATAAAGTGTTGAACTATATACCCTCAAGAAGGATCAAGCCTTATGTAGTTCTATAGTTTTATTTTGGGAATAGCTATATTTTTGGGAATTCATCCATCCTCAAACAAAAAAATCTATTGGAATGTTCCCCATAATTTACATGAAAGGACGACGATTGCAATGGAAGGAAACATTAGGATAACCTTTATTGAGTTAATAATTGTATCATATTAGCTGCACTATCCTTGGTGGATAGCCCCTATGATTTTGGTCTCTCTCTCTTATCATGAAAAAGAAAATTTAATATTTCTAACTCTTCTCAATGTGAAGAATAACATCTTCTTTTCCTTTCATTGCAAAAAAATGGGGAACAATCCACTTCATGTTCATGTCTTCTCCATTCGAGTAGACAGATGTTAGTATGTATTTTTCCTTGTGCCTATTTTTCTTTTTTACTCCAATTATTAGAATGGGCATATGTAGTTTTCCTTATGCCTATTTTTCTTTGTGATTCCTATTATTATAATGGGCATATGCCCATTATAAAGATGCTACAAGAAATTGATACAAACATTTTTCCAATTTTATCTTTGCATACCCTTAGGCAGATGCCTTTTCTCATAGTTCTATTAATTTGACTTATAAACGGAAGATGCCCATTTTCATATAGGAGAAATTAACATATATTGTTTAATACCATGACATATCGAGACCAACGTACGAATGTATTTTTTACCACCGTGTATTTATTAATTAAAGGTAATTGTTTTAACACAAGACTTGGACAACTCGTAATAATGAGAATAGAAATCAGCCCATTCTCTAGACATTCTAACATTTTCGTTTGGCCATATTTACTTCAATTATATTGGACTATTTAGAAACATGGGTATTTTTCCATCCTTAAAAAAATAATCATTTACTATTTTGTAGTTCCCCATTCTGCATGGAAAGAGGGCCATTGCAATGGAAGGAGGACCAAATTAGAAGAAGAATTATAGTGTAAAAACATTCAGACAACCTTTATAGACTTAATAATTGTATCATATTGGATGGACTATCCATGGAGGAGCCTAGTGTTGCACTGCATACCCTTAAAGGGATATCAAACCTCTATCTCTAATTTATGTTTAGTCTTTCACTTTTAGTCTCTCTCTCTTTTCATGAAAAACAACAATGAATATTTCTAACTCTTCTATGTGAGGAGGTAATTGAGGAGAAGAAATAGAGATAGAAAATATCACTCAATGTCTATTATTTAGAAAGAAAGTATATTATTTATAGCAGAGGATAAGAAAAAATACTCTCCAAAATGAACGAAGAGACTACAAACCAGGAGAGAATAATGAAATAGATAATAAAAACTAGTCTAATAATAAAAAAATACGTAGAATATGCTAACATTCCCCCCCTTATTACATTATTTTGTAGGACAGTACTGGAGCTGAATGTGATGGTTTAAGACGTGATCTCAAATGAAATGAAAATCAATCTCAATATGCTTTGTTCATTCATGAAAAATTAGATTTTTCATGAGCTTCAACACACTCCGATTATCGCAATAAAGAATAGGTGATTGTTTTTCAAGAATTCCCAGGTGATCCAAAATGTGACGTAACCATATCACTTCGCACACAGCTCCTCATGCAACGCAATTTTTTTTCCTCTGTGGATGAGATAGAAATAATATTATGCTTCTTGCTTATCCATGAGATAAGTCCAGATCCAAGACGAAAAATGTATCATGTGGTTGACTTTCTGTCATCAATAGATCCGTCACGGTCCGAGTCGACATATCCTTGTAAGAAGAATTGATCATTCTTCTTATATTCCAGAACATAATCATTTTTTCCTTAGACATATCTCAAAACATGCTTTGCTAGAGTCCAATGACATTTCTTCGGCTCCTGCATGAAACTGGAAAGATAGCTGACAACATAACATAGATCTAGTCTGGTATATGTCAAATAGATGAGCCCTCTAACAAATTTCCTATAGAGAGTAGCATCTACTTGAGGTGAGTACTAGAATCTTGAAAGTTGCAAGCCTTTCTCCATGGGAGTGGATATAGGTTTACAGTCTGACATTCTGTATTTTTCCAGGAGTGTCTTGGCATACTTTATCTAGGAGAAAAAAATGTGATGTTGTGTTTTCCATATCTCTAAACCAAGATAGTAATGTAGTAGGCCCAAATCTATCATGTCGAAGGTTCTTTTGAGATCATTCTTCACAATATCAACATGATCTTCTAAACTTCCGGTGATCACAAAATCATCCACATACATAACAAGAATGAAAATTTCTTTTCCTACCTTCTTTATATACAAATTGGAATCTGAGGGGCTACGAGTGAACCCATACTGCAAAAGGTGATCATTGATCTTGATATACCATGCCCTTGGAGCTTGTTTCAGTCCATACAATGATTTGATGAGATGACATACCTTCTTAGGATGCTCTTCATCAACAAGTCCTTTAGGTTGGGTCATGTACACTTATTCTTTCAAATCACCATTTAGGAAATCACTGTTGACATCCATCTGTTGAAATCTCCATCCTTTCTGTGCTACAAGTGTGAAAACTACTCTAATGGTCTTGATCTTTGTAGTGGGTGTAAAGGTTTCTTCATATTCGATGCCCTCTTTCTGAGCATATCCTTTAGCTACAAGTCATGTCTTATGTTTTTCGATGGATCCATCTTCCTTCTATTTTGTCTTGAAAACCCATTTGCAGCCTATGGGTTTCTTTCATGTAGGCAGATCGACAAGTTCCCATGTCTAATTTTTCTTGAGTGAGTCAATTTCTATATCCATGAATTCCTTCCAGTGAGGTTGACTGAGTGCTTTACGAATATTATCAGGCTCGGAGCTATTAATTAGTGAACTAATGAGTGCAAATTTACCTCATTTCTTGTTTGAATCCTTTTTTTGACTCCGGATGATGCATATGGGAGTTATTGTAAATGTGAGTCCTTAATGGTGCTTTTTACCCACTTTGGATGAGAACTTGGCTGATTTTGAGAAGAACTATGTCATTACTATGTGGATTGATGTGGAGTCACATTATCTAGTTCTCTAAGGTCAACAAATAGCCCTCCTGGTAGCACATCTTTTCTCTGAGTAGTCTCATCTGGCTGATCATCTAATTCGGAGACTATTCCATGAGAGGTGGTTAGCAATGGTTCTTCTATTATCACTACTGAGTCAAAGGATGACTCGTCACAAACCACGTCTTGAATCTCATATATTTTCTTTGTCTCAGGATCCATGAGATGTTATGCCTTCAAGGTAGTTCTATAGCCAAGTAGGATGCATGGGATCATTTTTGGCTTAACCTTCATTCTCTTTTGAGCTGGGACATGCATGTATGATGTTCAACCAAATACCTGTAAATGAAAAATTTATGGATTTCTACCACTCCATAACTCTTCTGGAATTTTATTTTGTAGAATTTTTGTCAGTTCCCTACTGATAAGATATACAACTTTATGTACTACTTCAGTCTAAGAGCATTCCTCTAGCTTTGTTTTTGTTAGCATGCAATGAGCCATATCCATCATTGTGTGATTGCGACGCTCAAAAATGCCATTTTGTTGGGGTATGTAGGGAGCAGTCAGATTCTACTTAATGCCTTGTTAGTTCAGGAAGGCCAAGATCTTATTGTTATCCATATTTTTCCCCCGGTAAAATTAGATCAGCCACGACCCCACACATAATAAATTAGAGGAATCACGTTCAAATTCTACAAACAGGTTGCAGAGGGACTCCACAATGGAGTGTCAGGTCTTGTGAAAGATCAAATGACCCCATGGAGGAAGAAATTCAAGAAATGGCTCCATCGATCAAATCTGTGCTTCAAATTCAACAAATAGATTACAGGTGGGCTCATAAATGGAATAGTAGGGTCGTAGAAGGAGGAGATAGTGTCAAATAAGACAAAGGCTCAAAAGAGAAGGAACAATGAAGGTTTGAGGTTTTCGGGCTTTGAAACAGTTTAGAATGAGCCTAAAAAAGACTAAGTATAAAGGTGCTAGTGGAAGTTGCCACACGTCAGCTTGGTGCATCCCCAAAGGCATGTCCAAAAGTAGAAGCCCAAATGAGTGCGGGCTCACCACGTAGTCCAAGTTGAAAAATAGACAGAGCGGGCTGAAAATCGACTAAGTATGGAAAACGAGCGCTAGCTTGCCATGTGTTCAAGGTCCAAAAAGGTAAGAGAAGCTGTTGAAAATTCCAAGAGCCTGCGGAAAATTCCATATGTCAACCCAACGCTCCTTCAAAGGCAAAATCTTGAGCAGATTTCTAAATGAGCATGGAGCCTCCACACGTCCGGTTTCATAAAAGGACAGGGTCGGGGTTAAATAGTCAAATCATTGAGATAGGCCAACGGAGGATGCCAAGTGTCAGCATGGCGCTAATTCAAGAGAGAAATTGGGGGAGGGTTTCCAAACAAGTTCCAGGCCACCGTGTGTTCCCAGCCAGATATGTGATCCCACCGAGCAAAAGACTTATCCTAAAACATGAATAAACTAAGCAAGCCATGGAAGAAGCCAAGTGTCATCCAGACATAACTCCAAAAACAAAATACAAGGCTGCCCTCAGATATGCACCAGCCCTCCACGTGTCTGGTTTCAAAAGGGGGTTGTTTTGGTAACTGGTTACCACCATTTTGTACGGACCCAATTCAAATTTCAAATGGGCATATCTTTCGACTCAAGGCTCTAAATCCAGAAAATATGGCATCTTTGGAAAGATCTCAGCCTCGTCTACGCCATGGAGATCGGAAACTTTAATTTTGGAGAGGTTAGGTGTGGAGAAAATGAAGAAACACCTTTGGGCCATTAATACAGGATCTATTTTCCCCAACAACCAGATCAGATTTGATCTGATCCGTCGTTTCCTCCTCCTTCGAGGCACCAAACAAGTAGTTAATGCATGGACGATAGATTTGGGGTGGATTTTGTAGGAGGCATTGATGATAGTGGTTGATCTTCAAACTGGTTTTCACGTTTCTCTCTCCTTCTTCCCTCTGTGATGAATCTATAAAGGCAAGGTCAGGGCTCATTGTAAAAGGTTGGAAATTTCTGTTTTGCGCCCTCCCTTCTTCTTTTGTTCACAGAAGGATTTGTGGATATTTTCTAACCTCTCCTTTAGGTTGTAATGAATTTTTTTCCTCGTGGTCACTGTAAAATATTGTATCAACTCCTAATCAATAATATATATGTATGTGGATGTTTTTCAACCCTCTCATGTATTCGTTACTGTCTCTCTGATCTCTTATTGGGATTTGGTCATCTGTGTATAGTGTTTGTATTGTGTTTCATGGTTTGTTTTAAACTGTAAAATGAGCATCTAACATTCCTTTGGTGTATCACCTCGTTAGCTTAGGTTTATTTTCTTACATCTCTATAAACTTGTCTCCCTGGTAGATAGAATAGACTTATAATAGATCCTCTACAATTTGTTTGTATACACCTGAATAGAGGAATAGGAACTGGCCTCAATCTGGAGAGCTCTCTCAACTTTCAAGGTCCCACACTTTGAGAGATGCTCCATGTTGTGCAATCACATTGAAAATCTCAACCCATCTAGTTGTAGACATTCACCTGGGTGCTGTGATTCTGCTCTAACATTTTTGGCACTCCCGGTGGGACACTGAGGTCTTCACTTTATTTCATCAAGTTGATGTGTTCTTGGTGAGATTCATCCTTTAGAGGCACGTTCAAAGCACATCTGGCAACTCCATCTAGTCAATAACCCATCCTCTGAGTTGCAGACCTTTTCCACCCATTTCCACTCATTTTCATCCATTTTCTTAATCCATCTCTTTCATTTTCTCCCATTCCGTGAATTTATGCAATCATGACTTCATTTCCTTCATGGAACTCACTTACAGTAGTAATGTAATTCACCTCCAATGCATTTTCCAACTCCTCCAAATTAGCATTATAATCAGATCCATGACCATTATGCTTAGCCATATGAGTAGAGTAAAATTCAGTTTTGCCATAGAGCTTATCAAGAACAAGGGGGCACATACAATGGTGACAACTATGTGGAGAATGTTGGTTCGTTGAAGAAGATTCAAAAAATAGAGGCCGACATGGTTCAGTCAAGGACCATTGCATAAATGAAGGCATTCAATATTCGTTGCAGGGAACCTTGTCCACGGGAAGGCCCTTTTCTAAGACATTACAGCCCTTAGGAGAATCTTGACTTCATGGTTGAAATGCTACCTCATCTTACACAGTGGATTGAAGATATCGAGGCTTATGAGCTGGACATAAGACAACCTTGTCAATGGGTAAGCCAATCACCAGCTCCCTATCCTTCATTTTATTTTTCTCAATCTTTATCATTTCAGTATGATCAAGATTCAAGCCCCTCACTTGCTGCCTTAAGTGTTGATTTCATTTCTCCATCTCCTAGTCTTTCATCCTATCTCAATTCTTCTCCCCTTTTCCTTCCCAAGCAGTCATTACCTCCAAAGAAACAAGAAGTTCTACCTCCCTCTCCACCACAAACAATAGCAAAACTGGTTGAACCCTAACCTGCCACTCCTCTTGCTTCCCCAAATCCATGTTGGGGAGATGAAAATCAAACAACCAGCCAAGGGTGGAAAGAAGAGGAACCCAACAAAGAAGAAATGACAAAAAATCCAAAGATTTGGGCTGCAAAATTTGATTTTACAAAGATCCCCTTAATGGTTAAGCCAATAGAGAAGGTCAAGGTCGAAGAGCCAGTGGTGGTTGAGGATAAGTTTATAGCAGAGAAAGAAAAAGAATAGAAGGAAGAAGATCAACAGCCTGTTTTCTTTGAATACAATGTCCCTAATGACACTTTGTTTGAAGAGGATGCTGATCTGATCCAAGCTACACAACCAGTTTAGGAGGAAGAACAATCATATCCAAGTCCCATTGAAGAGGATAACCTGGGAGAGATCAAATTAGTGTTGAAGCCACTCACTGAAGAAAGCATCATTGAAGATTATTTACTTTCATTTCAAGGTCCTAATTTGATTGATGAACCCATGATGGAGGAGGACCATACAGTTTCATAGACTCTAAGCGTAGAGCAAGCTACAGAAGAACCTTTAGTTCTTCCTCCCACTTCATCCCCTTTAATATCTACTGTTGAAGAGGAGTTCAAACTTTCAAACTTCATGTTTGAGGAAGAGGGGAACCATGGTGAGAAATTTTTAGATCAGGAGGACACCATGGAGGAGGTAGAGCACCTGTGCAGAACAACAAGGAGGCAGATTGTCTGTCAGACTCAAAAGATTGCTTTGGTGAAGAGGAGCCTAAGGATATCACATCATTTACTCCTCTCCCATCCATCTTCCAAGCATATAATCCTGCTACCATGAAGGAGGACATTTAAGGACAATAGCATGCACTTCATAATAGCTCTCTGAGACCAAGGTTGGAAGATACAAGTCTTCCATGTTCTTCACAAGAGAAGGAAGAAGAACAACCAGCTCCAAGTCTAATTAAAGAGGAGTATATAGAGCTAACCAAAATAGATTCAGAGGCACTAAATCATGAGCCAGTTGCATGAGAAAGTACAGACCCCTATCCCTTTCAATCTCTTCAAAAGTCTATTTTTTGGAAGATCCTGAACGCACTAGCTTCATGTTTGAAGATGAGGCTTCATATGGTGAAAATAATGAAGATATTAAGATCACCATGCAAAAGGGAGAGACCTTGTTATAGTAGGAAAATAAAGAGTTTGATTTCCTATCAGACTCAAAAGAATGTTTTGATAAGAAGGAGCTAGTTGAAATTGTAATCTTTTCTTCCCCATCATTCATTCTTCAATCACAAGAACTTGCTGCCATGGAAGAGAACATGCAAAAACAACCTGCAGTTTGCAACATGCCTCCTGAATCAAAGTTGGAAGATTTTGATCTTCCAAAATTCACACCTACTGTAGAGGAATAGAAATTAATATGAGGCTATCATTCCTCCCATACCATCCATCTATAAGGGTCAACAAGAAGGCTCCATTCTTAGAGTTAAAGTTTAGAACCATGGGTAGATTCAAAGGACCATACCTTGCTCAATCAGATACTTGGCTTCATCGGAGCCAAGGGATAAGCCAAAAACTGTCATGCCTACTTTAGGGCATGAGGATTAATATCAAATCACCAAGGTTCACCATCAACACCTCCAAGATTCCAATGCAAAGTAGCTTGAGAAGGATTTTTCCATTAATTTTGATACCTTGTTGATATGGGTGGAAGATAGGCTTAAAGTCAGTTTTTCACTCATACAGGAAGCTATATTTAGTGTCAAATAATTTGCATGGTTGCCCCTCTTGAGAAAGGTAAGTTACTTCTCCCTACCTAGAACAGACTTTGTTTAAGCTTTTCTTTCTCTCTGGTTAGTGTAGGGGTAGGAGTAGATTTTGTTTTCAGCAGAAGAAGTGCTTGTGGACACTCTGCATGTATCATTTGAGGCATGTATGATTTTGTCTTTGTACATAAGTTTTGTTCTTATTACTCCAGAGCTACTAAGGCCAGACCCTTCACTATTCATGGCAGAAGACTCATAGTTTCTTGTAACAGTTACAAATTTCAAAATAAAATAAATGCAGAGCAACTAAAAAAGTTGTTTTCGAAACAGTCCATTCAGGGACATATGAAGGCCCCGGGTCAAGACAATTTTCTACTCTTAGAAGCATTGCTTCAAGATTTCTTATGAAAATTGAGAGTGCAAATGGTCAGGCTCATGGATCAAAGGCATGATCAGTATCAGGCCATCATTATTGACTCCATGCCCAAATGGATATAATAAGGCAACTGGTTCTCTCATATAGCAGGTAGATACCCCTGCGAGTGGCCAAATTGTTATCCATATTTTCCCCCTTAGAAAAATTGGATCAACCATGACCCCGCACAGAAGAAACAAGAGGAAACACGTTCAAATTCTACAAACATGTTACAGAGGGACTCTACAATGGAGTGGCAGGGCCTGCGAAAGATCAAACGACCCCATGGAGGAAGAAATTCAAGAAATTGCTCCATCGAGTGAATCCGTGCTTCAAATCCAACAAACATATTATAGGTAGGTTCAGATATGGAATAGCAGGGTCGGGGAAGGAGGACACAGTGTCAAAGAAGCCAGAGGATCAAAAGAGAAGGAACAACGAAGGTTCAAGGTTTTTGGGCTCTGAAATGGTTAAGAACAAGCCTAAAAAAGACTAAGTATAAAGGTGCTAACAGAAGTTGCCACGTGTCAGCTTGACACATCCCCAAATGAAAATCCAAAAGCAGAGGCCCAAATGAGAGCGGGCTCACCATGTAGTCCAAGTTGAAAAATAGAAAAAGGGGGCCCAAATTCGACTAAGTATGGAGAGTGAGCGCCAGCTCACCACATGTTCAGGGTCTAAAAAGGTAAGAGAAGCTTTTGAAAATTCCAAGAGCTTGTAGAAGATTCCACGTGTTAACCCGACGCTCCTTCAAAGGCAAAATTCTGAGCGGGTTTCTAAATGAGCGCGGAGCCTCCATGCATCCGGTTTCATAAAAGGACAGGGTCGGGGTTGAATAATCAAAGCATTGAGATAGGCCATTGGAGGATGCCAAGTGTTAGCATGGTGCTAATTGAAGAGAAAAATTGGGGGAGGGTTTCCAAACAAGTGCCAGGTTTCCACGTGTCCCCAGTCAGATATGTGACCCCGCCGAGCAAAATACTTAGCCAAAAAAATGAAGAAACTGAGAAACCCGCGGAAGAAGCCAAGTGTCATCCCGGTGCAACTCCAAAATAAAAATACAAAGGCTTCCCTCAGACATGCGCCAGCCCTCCACATTTCTAGTTTCAAAAGGGGGCCCGTTTTGGTAGCTGGTTCTTGCCATTTTGTACGGACCCAATTCAAATTTCAAATTGGCATATCTTTCAACTTGGGGCTCAAAATTTGGAAAATATGGCACTGTTGGAAATATCTCAACCTCTTATACACCATGGAGATCTGAAACTTTAATTTTGGATAGGTTAGGTGGGGAGAAAATGAAGAAACTTCTTCGGGTCATTAGTATAGGATCTATTTTCCCCAACAACTAGATCAGATTTGATCAGATCCACCATTTCCTCCTCCTTCAAGGCACCGAACAAGTAGTTGATGTAGGGACAACAGATTTGGGGCGTATATTGCATGAGGCATTGATGATAGTGGTTGAGCTTTGAAATGGTTTTCCCGTTTCTCTCTCCGTCTTCCCTCTGTGCTGAATCTATAAAGGCAAGGTTAGGGCTCATTGTAAAAGGTTGAACATTTCTGTTTTGTGCCCTCCCTTATTCTTTTGTTCACAAAAGGATTTGTGGAGCTTTTCTAACCTCTCCTTCAGGTTATAATGCAAGTTTTTCCTCGTGGCCGCTGTAATATACTGTATCAAATCCTAAGTAATAATATATATGTATGTGGATATTTCTCGGCCCTCTCATGTATTCGTTATTGTCTCTCTGATCTCTTATTACGATTTGGTCGTCTATGCATAATGTTTGTATTGTGTTTCGTGGTTTGTGTTAAACTGTAAAATGACTTAGAATATATTTAGAATAGATCCTCTACAATTTGTTTGTATACACCTAAACAGAGGAATAGGAACCGGCCTTAATCTAGAGAGCTCTCTCAAGTCACAAGGTACCACACTTTAAGAGATGCTCCATGCTGTGCAATCACACTGAGAGTCTCAACTCATCTGGTTTTAGACATTCAGGGGTGCTATGATTCTGCTCTAACAATTCTTTGATGTGAATTCCCCCCCTCAATCTGAGAAAAGTAGAAGAAGTGGTTGTACAGTCTCTTTCAAAACACAATGATAGACATTCTGGAAATGTACAAGAGCCTCACTTTTCTTCTTCACGAATAACACCCACATCTTGCAAGAGTGATCATCCACGAACAGTTGTAAGTACTTATATCCTAGAAATGAAGTAGGCAATGGGCCGTTCAGATTGGTATGAACTACCTCCAGATGCTTCTTGGCATTGAAGGTGCTCGCCTAAAACAAATCCTTGTGTTGTTTTCCTGCAAGATAGCCAGGAAAAAGAGGCAAGTAACTAAATGATTTGGGTAGTCCATGAACCATTGCTTTTGAAATCATCCGATGCAATGAACTAGCCGATAATTGTTCATATCTAAAATGCTAGAGTGCACTAGATTGAACTGTTGATGTAGATAAAGTTGTTGCAGAAGATGAAACTGTATGTAAAGAAAATAACTTATCTTTTTGAAACACACTAGCAATAATCTTAATTTTTCGGGAGATCAAGCATGATTTAATGCCATTTTGGACAAGAAATTATACCTTCATGTGATGATTCAAGAGCTGAGTTACTGATAGGAGGTTGCTAATCAAGATAGGAACATATAGTTCCTTAGTAAGCATACACTTTTGTGGTCCTACAGGAATTGTAACTTGGCCTATCCCTTCTGCAACATAGTCTTTGTCATCTGCTATCTAAACCTAATCTCCAGTGGGTTATTCATTCAGTGAATCAAACAGTTTCTTGTCACCTAACATATGCTGACTTGCACCGGAGTCCATCAACCATAATTTCTTTGTGGGATGAGAAGTCTAAGAGATGAGTACAAGGTTCTTACCACAATTGGCTCCTTTTGATGTCTCCTCATCAGATTCATCATCTTGTTGGGCTGCGAGATGTTCCTTCTGCTTTCTTCGACGAGGATGTCATTTGGATTTTTTAAAATCTCCGTGCACAGATGTGCTTATTTGACTCAAAGACCCCTGTTTCAAGCCATTGTACTAGCAGTGATTAGTGTCCTGAGTATTGGTTCTACAAATGTGACACCACCTCTTTGAATTTTGATCTTTCTGCTGTTGATTTGGTTACACTTGAGTTGGCTTCTTTGGGGGACCCTTCCAATTTTTCTAGCCACGGTATGGAGTTGAGAAAATGGCTTTATCCTGATTCCCCTCTTCCGTTGAATTGATGGCCTCTTCTTGCTATAGAAAATTCACAAGTTCTTTAAATGCCACTGTTTTTTTAGATACATTCAATTTTGTAACGAACACTCAGAATTGAGAAGGAAGTAATCTCAAGGTGATCGTCATGAGAAGTTTTTCATCCACCATTTTACCGAGTGCTAATAAATCTGATCGCAACTTAGCCACACAATGTAAGAACTCAACTTTCTCATCTAACCCCCGAGATAGGGTGTAAAGATTTGACTGAAGATGGAGGATATTAGTCTGATTTTTGGCTTCATAAATGGTTGTCAACTTGTCGCAGGCCTCCTTTGGTTTCTTCGCATTCCAAACATATGCTTGCAAATTTTCATTGATACTGAGCATTATCATCATCAAGGATTTGGCACTAGCCATCTCATACTTTATTAATTCATTAGGGGCTATGGGAATGGTCACAATTGCTGAGAGAAAATGCCCCATAATCCTTCAAACTAAAGTACTTTCCTCATTTTTATTTTCCAGGCCGCAAAATTTGACCCTTTAAGTAATTAAGCATCTGAGAGTAGAAGCTTTGGTGCAGATATTATATATATATATATAATTTATTTATTTATTGACTCCAAGCGACATTACAATGTTTCTCACTAATGAGAAGTACCAGCTAGTAGATGCTCATAATACTCACGTGCTGAAAGACAATGACGCTTTGTGGGGTATTCGTCTTCATCTTCGCAATCGACATCGTACCCGACTTGTAATTCCTCCCAAACTCACTTTTCTTGGCAGCTGACGTAGAAAAGGAAATAATCCAATAGTCCTTTACAAACTAGTTTGTCAAAGACAAGGTTATCGGTGTTGCGTAGCTCATTGAGTAGTGAAAAGTAGAACCTGGAACTTTCAGGAGCTTCTGAATAGTGTTCTTTGGCATGCGAGTCTATGTTGCAGATTTCAGTAGTATTTATCGTGTCATTCACGCTCGTCATTTGGTTTTGGCTTTGAGAGAATCCACGTTGCCTTGGTAGAGTATTTGTCTCCAAGTAACTAATGGCACATTTTTAAAAAAAAATTAGGATTACAGATGACTTTCAAGATTCACGCAGCCAATTATTTTTGCCTTTGTCTTTCACACAGGGAGCCTAATTGGAGACCTCCACGTGGGTATTTGATCAGGTAGCACATGCTGTTGTATCTCTTCACATAGGCTTAGTGAAACAACTCCACACAGTCTTCAATTGCCATGTAAAATTCAAATGTGCATGCCACATTTTTGAAATGCAGAAACATCAACAATCTCATTTCCATGCAGGTGAATTAGAATTTATCAAGCAAGCAAGAATAGTCTTCACGCAGGTGAATCCAGATCAATCGCCCTCCACATGTTGTAGTTCGATGGAAGTATTTACAATTCTCAGCTTTCTTCCCACGACCAGCCAAAAAAAATCAAAAAAATTGTATTTTCCAAGCAAGCTTTGGGGACTTCCACACAACCTCTTTTCAAATACTGGTTGCTGAAACATGCAGAGAATACCTCGTTCTAAATTTTCCATGCAATAAAAAAATAGAAGACCTGTCCCACGTACGCAAGTCGCTGATTAAATATCCACGTCCATCTCTTGATCTTTTTTTTTCTCGGATCGCTGCTCCTCCATGCAGCAATAGAAAAAATAAATTCTCTTTGTATTTTATTTAATCATTTCTCCACGCTGAGAATGATCTCCTCCGTCAAACAGACAACAAACGTAGGTTACAAATCTCCATGCAGGTTGAATGGAGTACTCCATGTGGCCTCCCTACAGGTCATTGGAGGTTACCAGATCATAAAATACACTCCACGCATTAAGTGAAAACTTAGAACTAGTCGCTGACTCCTGCACGCAGGTCCAGACTTTACTCTTTCTACACGCAATCGAGGACTGAATATGCTCTGATACCTAATTGTCAGGAGGTAATTGAGGAGAAGAAATAGAGATAGAATATCTCACTCAATATCTATTATTCAGAAAGCACGTACATTATTTATAGCAGAGGAGAAGCAACAATACTCTCCACAATGAACGGAGAGATTACAAAATAAGAGAGAATAATGGAATAGATAATAACAACTAGTCTAATAATAAAAAACATACGTAGACTATGCTAAAATTCTCAATGTGAAGAATAACATCTGGTTTTCCTTTCATTGCAAAATGGGGAGCTATCTACTTTATCTTCATACCATGCCCATTTGAGTAGACAGATGTGCATTTTTCATTCTTTTATACAAACATTTTTTAATTTAATTTTATCTTGAATACAATTGTATCGCGTAGGTTGGAATATCCTTGACGAAGACATGTTATGCCTCTGACAAGTGCTAAACTATATACCCTCGAATGGGATCAAGCCTTATGTAGTTCTATACTTTTTTTAGGATTAGTTATATTAATTTGATTTAGAAATGGAAAATTTCCATACTCATATTTTTTCTAATTCGCATGTTTTGTTAAATACCATCTAAGGGGGATCAAGCCTTATGTATCTCTATTAGGAATGTGCATCTTGACTCTGTCAAGTGTTGTACTACGTACCCTTGGGTAGATGCCCATTCTCACAGTTGTATTTATTTGATTAAGAAATGGCATATGCCCATTCTCATAGTTGTATTAATTTGATTTATAAATGGTAGATGCTCATTCTCATAGCAATTAGTGTTATCAGCAAATTACATCACCCCCGAATGGTATGATTATGGATGGGGCATTCAGTGAAATTTGTGTAACATTTGGTTACCTCTTAAGTTGTGGGACTTGCAAGCTTGTGATAACCCTCCAGAGAAAGCTAGTTCTTGCTCCTAAACTACCTACCAAAATTTACTCCTAATGTAGAGAAAACTATCTAATCCTATCCTCATATTCCAAGGGACCAGGGAGAGAGAATGCATGAAAAGTAAACATACACTAAGAGCAGTGATACACCAGAAAAGGGCGTTGTTAGCCAATCACCCAACTTCCTGAAATTAAGAGATGTGAGCAATGGATAGGGTGGATAAGATGCGCCACAAGCCAAAGATGAGATTCACAAAGAACACCACTTCATACCCATTAAACATAGCTCCCACAAACCTATTATAAACATCAGAATATGCACAATATACTCTAGAATGAAGAGAGGCAAGTACAGATAATAATCTATGCAAAAGATGGACAAAATGCATCACAAAACACATTATATTTCTCCAATAAGTATGCACAGGACATCATCAGTGGGTAAGAACCAAGAGAATTCCATTACAAAGCTTAAGAAGGAGACTTAAAGCTCCACATTCAACCCAATAGAGAAGAAAGAGAGAGGGGGCCAAAGGAAAAAAGACCAACTCCTTTTATAATTGAGCCCCATATTACAATTTATAGAATAAGAAGGGAGAGAGAGAACAATCATGAAATTTGATTTCTAGCTGCTTACAAGATGCACTAAATGAGGTAAAATGATGGAAATTGACTTTTAAAATCTCACTGATGTTGTCCCATAACCTAGAGTTGAAGAAAATGATGCCCATGCCCATTAATTGTACTCCCAACCACTCTTAAGGTCTCTGTTCTAATATGGGTTGGTTTTCTATGAAATTCACCATCAAATATTCATCAATTTCTAAATTTCTTGGTTATTGTGAGAAGGTCTCAAAATCATGATTCCAACAAGACCAATTTTTCACAATTCCATTAAGGGATGAAAACGTTATGAAAATTTGAGCAGAGGGAGATGTTTGGGATTGCCAGGCTTTTCTTTTATTACACGATACTGTGAATTAAATACCTGGTAGAAATATCATTTTAAAATATTTTGCTTCTCCTTCTAATGTTTCACATCATTAAAATGTCTTAGGAATTTGAAAATATTGCCTAGGGCCTACTATTGATTTATATCACTTTGCATTAAAAGGGGGGTTGATTTTTGTTTTATACATTTATTGCCAACTCGGCCAGCTCGCCTGAACTGGATTTGCTTTTTCACCACTCCCATCATGAATTCTGAGCTTACCATTCACAATGCCAACCTGCACACATTTGCATTGGGCTCTTCCCCATTTAGCTTTGACTCGCCTTGCATTTTGCATTGTATCAACCGTCTTTCCTTTCATCTGCTCATCATCGAGATACTTCCATATTATATTGTGCATGAGTATAGTGAGTTCCCTGCCGACATCATGGTTTGCATGTTAGGCTATATGCTTTGTGTTAGGATGTGTTGCATCCACGTTGACTACCCTTATCCCTCCAACTCGGCATCACCTACTCACCGAGCCACCTTTCCATTCCACCTGGCATTCACACAACTACCAACACGGCTCCACATTGCATGCCCCGACTACCTCAAATCTTGAGCTATCCACTGCCTGCTTTTATATTTCATTGAGTTCTCCTTTTATTCTTCTGACCAGCCCTGTAATTTCAAATTATTTGTGCCTGTCAAAGCAAAATTTATTGACAGTTTAGCTCTTTCACTTGGCTTTAATTTCTAGAAATTTTTATAGATATATGTATAATTTGTTCATATATATATATAAATAGGTATTATATTTTTTTTATAAACCTACTTAAAAATTTTTACGGTGTTTGAAATTTCTCAACTTGTCATTGTCTACGATTGCTAAAAGATTTCCAGCTGTAATATACAGTTAAAATCACGAAAAATAGCCTACAGCCTATCAATTTCCAGGCCTACATCCGAGTCACCTAGTTACTTGCATGCTACATGTTTGTCTTGGGCAACTGAGCTTGACTCTATATATTGAGATCAATCGGAGGCATTGCCAATCAACAAGAATTAATCGCGGCTTATGGGTTCTATATGAACCAAATCGATCTGACCTTACCTAGATTAAATCAGATGATCAAAACTCCCTGCAATATATAAAATATTTTATTAAAAATTGCTGAGCCGTTACTTCTTTTAAAAAGAATATCATATCCCAAGAATTTGGGAGGGAGCGATTGACGATTGAGAGACTTTTGACATATCTTATTAGTGAAATCTTTTAGCCATTGTATAATCCGCTATTAGTTTGCATAGAAGGTTTCGGCCTTATTATCGCGCATTTTTTTTATAGTGTCCTTAGGGAAATTTTAAGCTTTTTTTTTTGATGAAAAAGGATTTTATTTTATGTTTTGACCATTATTCACAAAATTTCCCATTGTTTTCACGTGATTAGATAGCTCGCCCATTTTATAATTTAATTTATACATTTATTACCCTTAAATCGTTTTGAAAATGAATTTATCTAGCTTGCCGCGCATTGGTAGAGAAATTTTGACCGAGTCTTATTCATTAGCTACCATGTCAATTACAAATCATGCCTCAATCAACTGCCAACGCCAAGATCTGTCAAGTTTTCCATTTTGCAAGGGGTACAAGAAAAGTGCATTCATATACTTTTAATCAAATACTCTATATTTTCAGAAATCTAATTTGTAAATTTAGTAATTTATTAAGAAACCACTTGCAAGCATGTATCCCCAATTATAAATCCAGATCACCAGATTTATGTTTAAACTGATACACCAGTGGCATTCTAAATCGATAAACTGTTATGTTTAAAATACTCAATGTGTCATTCAAGGTTGTCAATTTTACTAATGACTTTTTAATCCCATGACAAAGTTAGAAAAAAAAAAAAAATTATAGATTGTGTGAGCCTTTCCAGATTTAAGCATTCCCTAATTCTCCCTACATGGGAATGGTAGTGTGTTCCTATTGATCTACCATTCAGGGGGGGGAGAGCTTTCCGTTGACTATTCTCAATCGCATAAATTTTATGGAGGTAAATACGCTCAAGTTATGGCCATATCCAAAGTTTCTTAGGTTAATATTAGTCAATACAGGCTAAATCAGGGGTGTCACACATTGACACTTGGTATATTGTCATATATATCTAAGTTTGATCGGTGTTGTTATGCAATACTTGTTTGTACCACCGGTCTTGTAATGACTAAAAAGTTTTTAAAAAGTGCATTGTAAGTTTTATCAACAAAATTGTTGGATGGGGACCCTCATCCAGGCTCAACACAGGTCATTTCCGACGGGGTGCCTAGGTCATTCACACTCTCTAGGTAGTTGCATTGCCACAATGCTGATTAGTGAAGACACATTAGGTGCATTTATATTGCATTATAAGTATTGCTCTCCAACTGCTAAGGTGAGATTGAATCTTTTGGGTATAGACTCGTTTGTAATGTCCCCATGCTCTCATTTGTAAGGGCCTAAGGGCCATTTTTTACATCTTAGCATTGGTAATACTTGAGGAGCTATTTACGGCAACTCGGCGGGCTATATGTGAGTATTGATGGTTGATCACCCCCTTGCTTATTTGTTATATATTTTCGTTGGCATTAGTATTAAGCAACTTGGTGGGAATAATTGTTATATTTTGTCGTTGAGGGGGGCTCATTGTACTTTATTAGTGTATTTCTTCGTTGGGGTCACTTAAGTCACTTTTAATCCCACATGGAGCTCCCAGTTTGGAAAAATGTATTTAAAGGTTATAAAAAGATGTTTGGGGAAGTGATAGAGCACAATCTTACACTCACACATATTTTATCGTTGAGCAACTATTGTTTACATTCTTGTTTGTGGAGTAAAATCCAATCTACCTCATACCAGGGCCCGCGTATGTCCTTTCCCAAGACATTGGATAATGGATCGAATATATTCAAAAAAATTTCCATGATTTCTCGAATGGCTCAACTCGATCTACATCAGGAGTTTAATCCATAATGCAATTAGTTCGTCCAAACTTCAAGTGGCCCGGTCCCTTTACTTGAATAATTCACTCCACCAATCCATTACTTGTCGTGATGGCTTTGATTTGGCTCGATGAGCCTGGAAATAGCATTGCTGGTTGTTTCATACAACTCGATCACCTCCTAACCAGTGCAGCTTGGTTCAGCTCGCTTACCTTCTACGAACAGATCACTGGTTACTTTTAACACTGTTATATCCTCTCTTATACTAATCTGCCACGATCATCGTTAATTAGCTCGGTTTGTTTAAGGTGAGTTCGGACATTTGTGGGAAAGATCTTTGTTTAGGTTGGAAATGACTCGACTGCCAGCTTGATGTGCTCACAAGGCAACTCGGCCTTTAAAAAGCTGTTTCTCAGTTGTTTAATGTTCTCTTTAATTTTCTACATCTTTTGAAGCTTCTGGGTATTGTTGAAAGCAAATATTTTTGAAGATATAAAATATTTTATATTTCTGTACCTTGCTGTCTTGGAAAAATCAGAATTGCAATCTGCAGATATTTAATTAATTTCAAGGTTTTAAAGATATATCCTAAAAGGATATTTTAGTGTCTTACGCTCTGCCATTTTTAGTGTTTTCTATCTTTTATGATTTGCATTTATTCCATGTTCCATTATGGATCTTTGTGGCCATTTATTTCCCATTAGTGGTTCACTTCTTGTAATCTAGATGTGAATCTTAAATTTTAGTGTTTATTAATGTTATCTATCATCTTGGATTCAAGATGGATTGCCATTGGTTTGAGCTTGTGAGCTGCATACTTAGTCTTCTTGTCTAACTAAAAAATGTTGACTTGTGCGAGTCCTATGACACACATTAATGGACAACCAAATGTGTCCAACTCTCTACATGCTCCTTCACACAAAATGGATCTCGTGGATTGCATGGGGAGTTGATGTGGTTTGAGCTTGTATGTGCATACTTAGTCATTCTTGTCCAATAAAAAATGTTGATCCTGTGCGATATACACACATGTAAGTGGGTTCCAAATGTGTCGCAAACTCTACATGCTCCCACACTCCTAAGTGACCATTTTTTTATTAGATAAAATGAAGGGGTTCTATTAACTCACACACTTGCAAAAGATCAAATATATCAAAAACCTGCAAAAGCCATACATGACTATAGAAGAAATGACAACCTGACTATATGCTACTGAGCTTTTCAATAATGCCAAGAAATGACAACAGTGACAAACATTGCTCTCAATTTAGTGTATCCAAATTCACCTGGGGTGAAATATGGATTATAATAAGATGACTCACAGGAAATATAGATATTACATGAAGTATGACCAGGTACTTGTATTCAAAGATAGGTAATTGAGTCTAGAAATGAATAAAATGATATTGAGTTCTAACTTTAGGACCTTCACGCTTGGAAATGGACAAGGCCACTGCATGGCTAGATCGAAGAAAATATCGCAGAGATACCTAAATAATGCCAACTCTTGACAACATAACAAACATGGAACTATGAATTAATGAGAGTGGAAAACTTACCTCTTATAAATAGCTGAATATAACAAGATAGTATCCCTAGTAACTATAGATATGTGAGACAAAATGTCATTTTATACAAGGATAGATAAACATTAGCCTCAACAATCAAATATTAATGTATCAAGTATGAATAGGCATGATGCACGGAATTTGTTGACATCATGGAAATCTATTAAAATTTTATTTTCTTTCTTCTTTTGAATGTTCCACTTGCGACATGCTGCTAAGGGCTGCGGATGATTTCTAATTGCTTGCATGGGTATATAGGCTTGTTGTAGTGGTTCTTGGAGAGATTCATCAATATCTCCTCTTTAACTGATTTTAGTTGCTTTGCATTTGTTTTTTTAAAGTTTGCATCTGTTACATGCGACTATGTGTTTCCTACTACAACAACTGAAGGCATGATTTTATTGTACTGAATGGAGCATCATGAACAAAATTTATATACAAAATAACAAATCATACATGCCTCAATGAATACATGCAAAGTGTGCACAAGCACTTCTTCTACTGAAAAACAAACCTACTCCTACCCTACACTAACCCAAAAGATGGGCAACTTCAAAAAAAACATGCAACTGGTGAAGAGAAGTAGCTCCCCTTTCTTACAATTTGCAGCCATGTAGATGATTTGTCTTTAAACATGGAAGTTAAGAGTGAAAAATTAGTTGTAAACTGATCTCCCACTCCCTGCATCAAGGTATCAACTAATGATAGAACAAATACCTCCTCAAGCTCCTACTCTTCATTTGGTTGTGGGGGGGGGTGCGAATTGTGGTTAATCCTTGGCATGTTGATGTTCTTCCTCATGCTTAGAAGTAAGCTTGAATGGTTAGGGCTTCCCCCTTGGATCTAATGAAGCCAAGTACCTGATAGGGCACAAACTGTTCCTTCAAATGTGACCACTGCCATGAAATTTAACTTCAAAAATGGAGTCTTCCTGTAGACCTTCCTGAAAAAGGGGTTTGTCTGCAACTTGATCTTCTTTTTGCACATTTACAGACAACACATGTCTCCTTTAAGTGAGTGGTAGAGAAGAAATGACAGCTCCTTTCTCTTTCCCCTCTGTCGTATTATGGAACTCTTCTTTAATAGGAAACTCTATGTGGTTGCTTGCAACAACCAATAGAGTGATTCTTAGACTATTGCAATTAGCTAAAACTTGTTGTTTGCTTGAGAGTTCCCCCCCATAAAATCATATTTTTCAAATGAAAGTAAAAAAATTTCAATGATTTCTTGCTCATTCAGTGTCTCTAAATCTGATTTATCTTCTTCCATGTGTTCCGTTTCAGTAGTAAGTTCTTGAAAGATGCATGATGAAGCAACAAAATTAATGATCTATGCAGACTCTTTATCATCAAAACATTCTCCTATGTTGGATAGGCAAGCAAGCTCCTCATTTTCCCCTTGTGCCTAAGGTTATTTTTCTTCCATTGCGACCTCCATATTTTCAATTTGTTCACACTGATCATCTTCCTCTCCAAGCATGAAGTTGGTAAGCTCAAACTTATCATCCAAATCAGATTTTTGAGGGGATGGGGAGGAAGAATGAATTGTAACCTCTTGTATGTTTTGCTCTACACTCAAAGCCTTTGAATTGTTGGAAGATGACTTCGGTAGACTGCTGAAAAATTCTGAGAGTGTTGTGAGCTCTTGACATGCTAGGTAATGAGGGTCACTACATTCACCTGATATAACTTGCACACATAGGAATTTATTCTCACTTGCTTGCACATGATTTTCTTCTAGTTCTACTACTAACTTCTTCTCCCCTTCTGCTAATGTTCCAGTTGGTAATGAATCAAAAATCTCTACAAATAATTTTTCATTATAGACACTACATTCAGAACATGTTGATTTTTCCTCTTCATCATCTTGATCTTTCTCTTTTGCTGCTATTATTTCATCTTTCATTTCTTCTTTTTGGATCTCAACTTCCATCGAATGCTTAACCATTAGTGGTATTTGCTTGATATTAAATTTGGAAGACCACTCGTTCAATTTTCTTATCAAATCCTCCTTGTTAGGATCTTCATTCTCCTCTTCTTATCTGCTAGTTTCATGATCCTCTCTCTCATTTGGTTTAACCATCAAAGGAATTTTTTCAATACCAATTCTCAAAGCTAAACTTATTAATTCCTTTGGTATTTATTCTTCATTTGTCTCCTTTTCTTATTGCCCTCGGATGGTTTCTTGATTCTCATTTTCCCAATATGAACTTATAAGAGGAGGGGTGGGTTATGTCACAATTAATCTCTGCATTGTTTGTGAAGGTGGGAGAAGTACAAATTATTTCTATTGTGGAGGGGGTGATATTTTTGAAGGGAAAAGGGCAGAAAATTCCAAGTGGGATGGGAGATTAGAAGATGAAAGATGGGAATCTACAGATGGGGTAGTAGCTCGATGGAATTCATTTAGAGATTGCATGAGTGGATCCTTAGGGAAGCTATAGGATGGTGATTTCATGGATTCCCATTGACATGTTTAGATAACATTAGATTCAAAAGCCTCCTTCATTTTAATCCATTCCCCAACTTGAGTCAATAATTTAATTATAAACAAATTTTTTTTTTGGGGATTTAACTTACTTGGAAAAGATCCAACCCATGGATATGGAGTATTGAAACCAATTTGAGATTCTCTTTTCATTTCATTGGTTGTAATCAATAGCATGTTATGATCTAGCTCTTGAACCTTATTCTACAAATAATCATTTCTGATTGTAGAATACCATCCAGGATCCTTATATTGTTGATCTAGAACTGTTACATACTCTCGCGTATATCTGTACTGATTTGCATCTTGTTCTTTTGAGTATGCATACTTAGATTGACTATAGAATTGATTTGGAGGTGGTTTGTAGTAACCTGAGAATGATTCTTGCAAGTTTGGAGATGGACCAAATTGATATGGCTGTTGCTGAAAATATGAATTCCCCATGGGAAATGAAGCCATGATTGCACAACTTCATGAATGGAAGAAGATGGAAATATGTGGAAAGAAAGATGAAAGAAAATGAATAAAAGTGGATGGAAATGAATGGGGAAAAGTCTAAAATTTTAGAGAATGGGTTGTTGATCGGATGTAGTCGCAAGATGTGTTGTGTATGCTTCCAAAAGATGAAATTCCAATAAGAACACACATACTTGTTGAAATGAAGTATGCTCCAAATGTTGAGTCTGCACTCCAGCAGATGATTTTCTTGAAATGGAACACCTTTGAAAGATAAAATTTTTACCTCTATGAGGTCCCACCGAGCATGCTAGAACTATGATCAAGAAGTAGAGGCATGCACGGTGGCTATAATAATGTCCTTGATAGTGGAATAATTCTTAAAGATAAAACACTAACTCCTGCATTGTCTAACCGACCTCAAGATTATGACTTACAATTTGTTCCACTGGGCATCTCATAACTGTTATTGCCAAATTACAACACCCTTGAATGACCTGATTGTGGATGGGGCATTCGGTGTAATTTGTGTAACATTGGGTTACCTCTCAAGTTGTGGGACTTACGGGCTTGAGATAACCCTCTAGAGAAAGTTGGTTCTTGCTCCTAATCCTACTTGCCACAAAATATTCCTAATGCAGGATAGAAAAATACCTAATCCTAGTCCTAACTATTCCAAGGGACCAAGGAGAGATAAGTACATGAAAAGTAAACCTATACTAAAAGTGGTGATACACTAGAAAAGGAGGGTGTTAATCACTATCTAGCTACCTAAAATGGAGAGAGGTGAGCAATGGAGAGGGTAGAACAAGATGCACCACATGACCATAGATGAGATTCACATAGAACACCACTTTATTTCCCATTAAACACATAGCTCTCACAAACCTACAATAAACATCAGGAATGTGCACAATATACCCTACAATGAAGAGAGGCAAGTAGAGACAACAATAACATATGCAAAGGATGGAAAAAATGCATCACAAGACACATTATATTGCTCTGATAAGTATGCACAATAGATAATTAGTGGGAAAAGAGGCAAGAAAATGTCCATTACAAAGCTTAGAAAGGAGGCTTAAAGTTCCACATTCAACCCAGCAGAGAAGAAGGAGAGAGTGGGGCACAGAGAAAAATGACTAACTCCTTTGTACAATTGAGCCCCATATTACAATTTATAGAATTTGAGAAAAGAGAGAAGAGAACAATCCATAAATACATGATTTCCAACCACTTGTCAACTGATGCAATAAATGAAGTGAAAATGATGGATATTCTTCCTTGCAAAAGGCTCCCTGATGTTGTCCCATAACCTGCAGTTGGAGAAAATCATGTCCATGCCCATTAATTGCACTTTCAACCACCTTGTTGGTCTCTATTATGCACACTGGGTTGGTACTTAGATGAATATATCACCATCTAAGCATTATCATGCAATTTATGAAAATCTTGACTATTCTACCAGAAGAATTATACAGAAACAAGAGACATCCAATCAACACCAGATTTAACGTGGTTCACTCCAGTGTAAGGGTTACGTCCACCAATGATAATTTGAGTAGAGAGAGTTATTTTGGGATTGCCAGGATTCTCTTGTATTACATGAGACTATGAATCAAATGACATGATTTGCAATCTTCTACTCATTCTCAAATGTTCAGTACGTTTCTTCCTTCTAAGGTTTCAGATTCTTTGCCAAGAATATCTCTGGGCATTTGACATAATTATGGCCTAAGGCCTACCATTGATGATACATCACATTACATTCTAAACCCTAGCTTGTATGCTTGTTATAGTCATTTATAGCCACCTCGGTTGAGCTGGCACTTGAGCCATGACAATTACAATCAATGAATGTCTATTTTACCATGCTACAAAATAGACTTGCATACATTCCCGATTGAGATTCACCCCATTAAAACTTCAATCGCACCTTGGTAACCGTGGTCAGTTCTGCCTAACCGTGGTCGGTTCCTTTCATCTTGCTTGATCTTCGATGCTACTTCATACCTGACCGATTGTGCATGGTTATAGTGAGTTAACCGATGACCTCATGGTTACTGTATTTTCCAGCTATATGCTTCCAATGTCAGCATGTATAAAATCCAAGCTAATTAAGCTTCATCAACTCAACAAGAAAAATGACTTAACTCCTTTGTAAATGGAGCCCATATTATAATTCCACTCAGAATTTGACGAAAATTCCAGAAGAGAAATCCATACAATACATTTTCTGAATGCACTTTCAACTGATAATGAAATAAGTCCAAAATAATGATCCTTTTTCTTGCAAAAGGCTCCTCCATGTTGTCCCTTCAAACCTGCAGTTGGAGAAAATTATGTCGCATGCCCATTAAATGCACTTTCAACCACTTTGGACACCGATCACTATTCTAAATGTGGGTCAATGTGGTTTTCGGTGAACCTAATTCTCCATTTAATAGGATCACCAATTCTAGAATTTATTTATCTTTGTGTGCAAGGTCTCAAAGCTTACGATTCCAACAAGACCAATTTTACGAACACATTTGCTTGAGAGATGCTATTAAATTTATGGCTTCCTGAGTACATGCAGCTATTTTGAGAATCACTAGGCTTACTTGGCAATTTACAAGACTTGAGCATGTAAAAATTGTTTGAATGGAAAATAAAATCCTAATTATTTCCATCCCCCTTACCTACCCATTTTCCTCATGACAATTTTAATTCTTGAGCATTTAAAAATACGCTTGGCTACCCTAATATCTTAAACATAAAATTTTTTATGTTATCATACTCAAGGGGGGTGGGTGTATGTTTTAAATCATTTCATTTCCATCTCGAAATATAGTTGGTTCTCCTTCAAGACCTCGTTGAACGAATTACCTTATGGATGATGAGACCTTATTCCTCTATCCATGTCGGGCTTGGTTTAAATAATTAAGATGCTGAAATCATATCACCTGTGTTGAAAAACATACTGAATCCTCCACGTTTGCATACAATCACATTATGTGCATTGGTTAAGAATATGCCTTAGCATTGACATGTAACTTTATTCACAATCGACCCCCTTACACCATTTGACTTGTCTGACCAAAATCCTTTAATTGCAACTTTAAGTGGTATCATGTAGCCACCTAGACACCATGTGGCTAGCCTCACATGTTGGGCTCTCCACCCCTATCAACTTCTCCACCGTGGCCATGTTCCTATCAATCCCACCGACCTCTCTTAACATACCCTCAATAGCTTGGCTCCACATGTTCATCGAATGTTGAGCCATTCCAACATGTCGGGCCCCCAACCTTGCTCTATTGTGCGGTGACTATTGGCTTGGCATTTCACCCATTTTAATTACCTCAAGTATGAACTCAAGCTGGTCAGGACCTCCCGATTCGTCCTAGCCATATCAGGGCCTTGCATATCCTCATTGGGTCTGAGCTAGTTCATCTACACATATCACTGTATCTACTTCACGCTTTGCATATCTCTTGACTACACCATTTTGACTGGGGCATTCCCTTGTCCATTGACAAAATTGGTTTTTCCCTACACGTCGAGCCCAAGTTCTTGTGGGTCTATTGGTGATGTCGAAAGGCCACTTTCTCTACAATACTTTGAGCTCTCCCATTGACCAGCTCGAGCCATTGTTGACTCAACCCTCCATCCACAATACATGGGATGTGGCCATTTTTGGGCCTCCATGCTTACGCACACGCTTGGGCCACTTGGGCCATTTAAACCTATCATACTCGCATTGGACTCATCTACCTATAGTGAGTTCGGGGATTTCACGCACAATCGGATTCCAAATAGTATTCAGGGACCATGTTTCCCCATTTTGGCCACAGTACTCAACTTGCTACTATGGGACTCTCTGAGATTCACGGAACTCGCCCGCATTCCTGTGATATGATGAAGTCGGTGATTGATTTACATGTATGGCTCGAGTTTTTCAGTGTATAACTCAACTGTTTCCACTAATGCCAATGTAGCTCGGCCTAGCCCTCCAAATGGCTCAATGCTACATGTTTTCCTACCATGATATGGCTCAATCTTGATGTATGCCCGACTTGGTATACTTCTTAATGCATCACTTCCATATGTCAACTTTCTGAAGCAACTCGACTCCTTTGAACTCAATGGGTGTGGATGTTGGAATCAAACTCAGTTATGCATGATTTCTCAAATGGCTCAGTCATCGATATACACCAACCCGGAGCTCACTGCATTGAATGCAAGTATTTAACCCAAAATTCAATCCTGTCATTTACCTGAGTACCTGACTACCTCCATGTTTGAGCTCATTGTTTTGCACCAGAAGGCTTTGAATCAACTTGATGCCCGTCCACTTACAATGAGCTCACCCATGGTGCTCCCTTTCCAGGCTACGACTCCATTCCAACTCGTTTGATCAGGCCATTTTCAGCTTGGTTCGGCTCTGTCACCTTCTAGTAACAGATCACTGGTTCATCGTGTAGTGAGAACGACTCGCCAATGCTACCTGGCCCGACTCAATCTACAACGAGTTCCACCATGTAATGGTTGCTCGAGTTCTGTTACCATGGTACACGTCCCAATGACTCCTTCCCATCCACTGTTGAGGTTTTTTATCAAATTTGAGGCTAGAAATAGCTAAGATATACTTAGTTTGATGGGCTCACCAAGTCTAGTCGTGAGCTCGTGCCACTTGCATTACTATGGGCATTTGTGCATTGGCTCAGTTTAGAGAGGAAGGTATCTCACTTGATCCTTATGATTTAGTCTCCATCATGAAAAATTCAATGATATTTCTTGCGTAAGAGTTCGACCTGCAATCTGTAGCTTTCAACTCGACGGCTCGTCACTCTGAATAAAATTACTTAGACTCGGTATGGAGTTATACGATGCCTCATACCTTCAAAAACAAACAACTCAGCTTGTATAGGAAAACTCAATAGCTTGCTCATCATTAATAGCTTGATCTACTGTTAGATGAGCTCGGTGTGTGTCCAGATCACCCTGCATAGCTCGGCCATCCTATGATAACATGACTCGGTTTGAATGGTCATTTGCTATAGATTGCTCCTTCAATGACTCAGCTGAGTGATGGAGAGAGCGTTGGTCCTCACTAGCTCTCCTGCATTGATGATAACTTGGTTCCAATGCAAGATGTGAGCTTAATACCTTCTAGGTAGCTCGACTTACTGTTCTCAATGAGTCCTTTGAGACCTAGATTATGGGATATTTAACTCTCTATAAAATCTACATCTCCCTCAAGTATGGGTTTCGTACATTTCTTGAGGAGATCTATGGACAACTTGGATGAGATTTTCATGCTTTCAAGAGGTATGTTTGGCCATCCTTTTACTACTAGAGTGGCCCCTACATGTTTTCTACTTGTTCTCTTAATAAAACTTAGACCTTGTGGAGACCAAGAAGAGGAAAAATTCCTCTTGTAACTTTCAAATCTCTCAAAGACCTTGAATGCTTCCCTAAATAGTGAAATCTTCCTATAAGGTCTGAATTAACTATGAGAGTTCATAAGGGATGAGAAAGACCAAAATAATATATTTCAAGCTCCATTATATCCCCTTTATATTGGTTAATGGTATCTTATTCAAGAAAGAAGTAAATGGTGTCCTCCTAAGGTGCATCAAGACAGATTAGATAGAGAAGATGTTACATGAATTTCATGACGAAGATATAGGTGGCCATTTTTCCGCAAGGGTGGTATCACTTAGAATTATGAAAGAAAATTATTATTGGCTTAACCTTTTCCATGATTTTCATGCATGGGTTAGAAAGTGTAAAAAGCGTTCCTTCTTCAAATGTAAAGAAAGGTTAGTATCCCTTCCACTCCACCCCATTTCTGTAAATGAACCATTCATGCAATGGGGGATGGATTTCATTCGAGTGATTAATCCAAATTATATCTTGGGCCACAAATGGATCCTCACAGCCACAGATTATTTTACCAAGTGGACGGAGGCAGTCGCACTTAAGGAAGCAAATGAAACTAGCATTATGGATTTTTATGAAGGTATTGCAACAAGGTTTGGTTTTTCCTTCCACTATAATATCAGATAATGTGTTATCTTTTCTTGGAACAAAGGTATCTAATTGGGTTATTGTAAATTACATCTATTTGAGAACTTCTTCTAACTACTACCCCAGGGTAAAGGGAAAGTAGATTCCACAAACAAGAACTTGCTAAGAATCATAAGAAGAACCCTAGATGAAATTGAGAGGAATTTGCATACAAAATTGAAATCAGCCTTATGGGCTGATAGAATCACTCCCAATAAGTCAACTAGTTGTTCCCCTTTCAAGTTGGTTTATGGAAGGGAGGCAAGGCTTCCAATATCCCTCGAATTACCAGCCTTGGAGCTTATCAAAAAGCTAGAGTTATTTGAGTTTCTAGCTATGGAAGTCAGGTATGCAGAGATCATGGAGCTAGAAGAGCTAAGAAATCAGGCCTTGAAAAAAATGGAGAAAGACCAAGCTCAAATCAAGATGAGTTTTGACAGAAAGGCCAAAGACATAAACTTATAGGAAGGAGACTTAGTTCTAAAGTGAGATGCAGATCGAGAAAAACCATGAAGGTATTCCAAGTTTGATATCATTTGGAGTGGCCCCTACATGGTCATGGGATGTAAAAGTAGTAATTCCTTCCAATTTTCTACTTTGGAGGGAGAGGAGCTTCCGATTCTGGTTAACGGAATCCATCTTAACAATTTCTACTAAAATTAAAAAATTCACCCTTGTATATATTAGTTTAGGAGTTGTAATTTCTCCAATTTCTTGCAACACATCTCTTTGTTATAGTTTAGGTTGCTCTTGTTATAAGTGTTTGTGCACTCTCTGCATATTCTATTTGGAATGTGTATGACCTTTTGTTTTTTTACATTGTTGTGCCCTTGTTGCTCTTGCACTATCCAGTTTCAGGCAGAGTTTGGTGATGAAGCAACTAGTCCTCAACCAGGGGTTTATTTTGAAATAAAAATATCCAGTAGCACTCAAGATGTTGGAACATACATTTTCAAGTGACAGGATAGTTCCAGCAATCAATGTGACTCCATGCCCAATGGATCCCCTAAGGTCTCTGGTCTTCAAGATCAAGTAGGTAGATCATCCCGTAAGTCACCAATTGTTATCCATTTTTCACACCCCTGTGAGATGGACGACTTTACAGGTTGGAACATTGAAAATTGATGGAAAAAGGGAAATGTTTTGCATTTTTTAGGGTAGATCATGTGTTGACTCAAACGATTTTTTTATAAATCACAGAAAGCTAGCTTGCCATGGCGAATATTGGATTTGGAAAGCAAGATTATTATATGGATGGGACGAGGTTGTATGACTACATTTGCATGACACACAGGCTGATCGGGTCAAGCTTAGACTGGCCGAGGTTGGACGACTACATTTTCATGACACACAGGTTGGTCGGCTCAAGGTTAGATGGGCCAAGGTTAGACGACTACATTTGCACAACACACAAATTGGTCAGGTAAAGGTTGGACAGGTCAAAGTTGGATGGGTCGAGGTTAGACAGATACATTTGCACGACACACAAGCTGGTCAAGTCATGGTTGGACCACATGGATGGACGAGTTACAAAACTCATAGGGGTAGGTGAATGAATGACATCCCAACAACCAGAATTAATGAGGCATGGAACCCATGACCACATGTGTAGGAAAAGTACTGAAATTGATGGTTTCCCATACCTCTTCAATGGATCCTGCTAGTTGATGACCCAATTTTCTCTTTATATTGTAAAATTCACCTCATTTTGAGGGGTACTATTCCAAAAGAAGAGGAACTCTGTCAAATTTATTCCAGAGCTATTATGAGTTAAAGGCCTCGAATTCGGGCTTATTGTAAAGTATTTTGTCTTGTTCTTATGGTGTGATGGATTATGCATGTCTCTGAGCAATAAAATTCATGTTTTGTGGCCATTTTTTCCTTAGCTTGTATGAGTTGCATATTTTTCCTTCCATTATATGTATGAGTATATTGTGCATGTATCTATCTCTTTGCAGGGTCTATAGTTTGTTGTCTTGGACTGTGGTGTTTCTATCAACCCTCTCCTTCTCAGCTTCTCCCTATTTTTCACTCACTAGAATTCTCTCACCCTCTCTTGGTGCATCATCTTCACTTAGAGTAGTTTTATTTCATGCATATTTCTATCCCTGTCTCCTTGGAAAAAATTAGAATCCAGTTAGTTTAGCTTTCCATTCTCTACACTTTGGAGAAGTTGGCACTGGGTTAGAGGAAGAAGCTAGCTTTCTCCGGAGGATTATCCTACTTGCAAGGTCCCACACTACAGGATAATTCCATGTTATGCAGGTCACATTGGTTGTCTCGTACCAAAAATCACAAGCAACTAGGGGTGTTGTAATTTTGACATAACATTAATATCATATGTTATATACATATTCTTTGATTTCTACTTTTTTAAAATAATAGAGTTTATGTCGTTAATTTGTTTTATTGTATTTTTCACAATTTTAAAATGCACTATAATTAATTAAGCATTATAAATAATGTTGATAAATTTGTTAATTAGTTTTATAAAATTTAATTATATATTTAATTTTCGTTTGATCATATAATTAGATGTTATTAATATGTTTCTAGTTAATATAGTAATGTAAGTATGTTGGCAATAATAATTCTGGTATTTATTTAATGGTATTATTAATTAATGTTGCTAATTAATTAATTTTCTTTAATCCTAATATCATATGTTAAATACATACTCTTTAATTTCTAATTTTCTGAAATAATGTCGTTAATTAGTTTTATAAAGTTTTATTGTATTTTTTTAGAATTTAAAATGCAATATAATTAATTAAACATTATATTTATAAAATTTAATAATATAATTAGATGTTATTAATATGTTTCTAGTTAATATCGTAATGTAAGTTTGTTGGTAATAATAGTTCTTGTATTTAATAGGATAATTGTTTACTAATTAATTATAATATTATTAACTAATATCATATCCTGATTAGAAACACTTTGAATTCTATTATTACTCGTTGTCATTGATTAATTAATTTTTAACAATACGAGCATGATTGTTTCAAATTTCAATTTTTTTAGTGCTTTTTTTTAAGGCTCTTAATGGTCATTTATTATGGTATCTTTGATTCAAAATTTGAAATTTTGGTGCTCTTTTTTTAGATTTGGTCATTTATTACGGTAGGTTTGATTCAAAATTTGAATTTTGGGTGCTATTATTTATGACACACTTTTTTGGCCAAGTACATTATAAAATAATGATTTTGAATGAATCGGGTTTTGATTTTTGCTCTATTACGACTGATATTTTTTCATTCAAAGATTTACTTGGGGAAATCCGAAGAACATAGATGTAGTTAGAGAAATACAAATATATGAATATTTTGTAGAAGAAAGAAGAAGATATAGCTGTTGATAGCAGGAGAGATACGAAGATACAAAGATTTTACAAAAGAAATAGCCACCAATATAATGATTTCGCAAGGGAGACTTTTCAAGATTTCTCTAAGGGAAAACAATAATGGTAGGGCAGGTTATTCCAGGTTTTTATATATCATTTTTTCCATGTTTACTTCTAAAGCTTTAAAAATGCATAAGCACCGATATTTTAGTTCACAATAGACTATGTTAACAATTTTTCCATATACCTCGTTTATTTTTATGTCTATAAAATGTATCTATTCGTTTCCATTCATAAGCGTAACAACAAATAAATAGATAAATCAATTTATTTACATTCGTAAATGTAACAGCTACCTATTATAGAAATCAAAATTATTTCATTCAAATGCGTACTTATTTATGGTGCAAAAAATGATTAGATAGATCAAATACCACCTATCTCTTTCTGTGTCTTTTTTAATAACCTCTGCAACAAGTTTCTTTTTCAATAATATTTGTATCCAATCAGGCCACATCCTTTCGCATAAGAAAAAAACAATTTGATAAACTTAGTACCACAATTATCTTTCTGTATCTTTTTTATTACCATTGCAATAAGTTTTTCTTTCAATAATCTATGTTTCTAATCAACCCAAATCCTTTCGCATTACTTCTTCTTTTTCATAAAAAGTACCTGAATGAAAAAAACTTGACCGTAACAAAGAATTTTTTCTTTTTCCATAAGAGAGTGAAAAATCAAAATCCTAGCCATTCAAAATCTGTACTTTTATATAGTAATTAACCAAGAAAAATTGCCTCTAAAAAATGGTGCCAAAAATTTGAAATTTGAATTTAACCTTCCATAATAAATCATAGCTTTTTAATGATTAAATGCTTTTAGTATCCTAATATCATAAGTCTCGAAATTTGAATCTATCTGACCATTATAAATCACTAACATTTAATCCTTAAATTTCTTTAATGGTTTAATATAATATTATCCCAATGTTTATAAACATTTAAATGTTTTGAAAACGTACTAGAATAATGAAAAATACAGTATTATTTTTGTACATACATTCAAGATTTGAATATATAATACATTAAGAAATCACCACCTTTTAAGGCTTTAATATTTTGAATATATAATACATTAACAAATCACCACATATTAAAGCTTTAATATGTTGTCATATGCTTAGGTATTTGAATTTATTGGACCCATTTAAATCTTTTAAAGAACTATATCAATAATGAAACATATATGTAAAAATATATGTTTTATAATAATGAAATTTAAATAAATTGTACTTTTTACATATTTATTGTGTTTTAGAATGGGCACCCACTCTCACATCATGTATAAAGTTATAAAAAAAATTAAACTATCTTGCAATAATAAATAATGAAATCATGAAATTTTAAATAGTAGAATGTATTGTCATTGCTATTTACTATGTTTTAGAATGGGCACCCATTCTCACAACTTATATAAAGTTCTGAAATCGATTGACCTTTTTTTACATTTTCTTGTATTTAATGGGAAAATTCCCATTCTCATATAGGAATCCTACAAGACCTGCTTGGGTAAATAGGAATCACAAACAATATTGCTTGTATGAGAATATAAATAAAATGCACATGCCCACTGTTATAAAACCAATATTGATTATATGAGAATGCTTAGAATGGGAACATGCCACTTTAGAAAAAAAAAACATATTACTTGTATTATAATGTTTAGAATGTTCATATGCCTATTTAGAATGAGCATTTTAAATAGTATAATTTATCATCATTCCTATTTACTGTGTTTTAGAGTGGGAACCCATTCTTATGGCTTGTATAAAGTTATAAAATTGATTGAGAATTTTTATATTTTCTTGTATTGAATGGGCTTCTATGCCTAAATTCTTATATAGGAATCCTAAAAGACTTATTTGGGTAGATAAGAATCAAAAAGAATATTGCTTGTATGAGAATGTTAGAGAAACATGCACATGCTCACTGTCATAAAAGCATTATTGCTTGTATGAGAATTCTTAGAATGGGAAATGCACATTCTAAAAAAAATTAAATTACTTATATTATAATGTTTAGAATGTGCATATGCCTTTTAGAATGATCATTTTAAATAGTATAAATGATTTTTATTCCTATTTATTGTGTTTTAGAATGGGCACCCATTCTCACGGCTTGTATAAAGTTATGACATTGATTGATCATTTTTACATTCCAAATCTTGTATCGAATTGGCATAGATTCATACCATTCTCATATAAGATTTCATAAAAGGACTGCATGGGTAGATAGGATATCACAAAAAGATATTTCTTGTATGAGAATGTAGAGAAAATAGCACATGCTCACTTTCATAAAAATGAAATATTGCTTGTCATGAAAATGTTTACAATGGGTATATTCCCATTCTAAAAAAAACATGATCCTAGGTTGCATTATAATGTTTAAAGAATGTACATATGCCTGTTTAGACCATAGGGTCATATGCCCTCTATGAAAGGAATAATCAAATTTACTTTTTTTTAGAATGTGTACCCATTCTCACAGCTTGCAGGGTCCAGTCAAAAGAGATAAGAAATTGATGGAGCTTTGCTTCTATTGTCTTGTATTGAAAGGGCAGATGCCCATTCTCATTTAGGAATCATAGAAGATTTTTACTTCGGCATGCTAGGAATGACAAAAATGAGAGTATGGATTATACATGCTCATAAGATTTTATGGAAATAGGTATGTAAATTGATTGACCATTTTTACATTATCTTTTATTGAATCGACAGATGCCCATTCTTATATAGGAATCCTTAGTTTGGGTAGTTATGAATTGAAAACAATATTTCTTGTATGAGAATGTGCCCATTATCATAAAAAAATATTATTCAATCATGACTGTGCACATGCTCCTTCTCAAAAAATTAAATATTACTTGTATTATAATGTTTAGAATGGGCATATGCCCTTTATGATAGGAATAATAAAATTTACTTTTTTTTAGAGGTGCATCCATTCTCACATCTTGTTAAAATAATTATGAAATTGATGTAGCATGTTTGCATTATCTTTTATTGAATATGAAGATGCCCCTACTCATTTAGGAACCACAGAAGAATATCGTGGGTAGATGGGTAAGTGCACCAAGATGGGGGGCCAAAAGGGGGTCTTAAGTGGACACATTTTTATGAAAAAATTAAAAAGTTCAACTTGTATGAGTTTTTTGAAATAGTTACACTCAAAATTGGAAGATGTTGTATAAACATGAATCGTAACATTTTAAGTCTAGTTTGTAATCTACTAAATTTTATTGAAAACAGATAAGTTTAATTGGGTCAAATAACTAAAAATACCAACAGGTTCTCTTTTTTTTGTTAAAAAACATAATAGAATAAATTTCTTTTCCCCCACCATTTTTTGAGCACCAATTAGTATTCTTGATAGCCCTTTGGAAGAAAGATATCTAGGAGCATCTAGTTTGGGCTACATTTTTAAAGATTTTTAAGCAAGTATTTATTTTTTAATAATTTTTTTAGTACAAAAATTATAAATTTAAAAACATAACAAAGCTTTGATCATGCCCCCCCTAACTACCTAAAAAAACATCAAAAATTAGACTTTTTTTAATGTGTATAGAATTTTTCCTAGTTTGGGCTAGTATAAGGTTTTTTCAATTTTGATGAACCAAAACAATTCATGCGATGAAAGATAGACATGTTTAAACATAAAAAAATAGCTGTAAAAACATTGTTAGAAAATAAATAATATGGAAACCTTACATTAGTCAGAAAATATAAAAAATTATATTTTTAGAAAGTAGATAGTTTGCTCTAAGTTGTGGTATAATGTTTTATAAACAAATCAATCATTTTATGTCAATTTACGATGGAGGACATAGAGATTTTTGCATTTGAGATGTAAAACTCACGTAGTTTTTTGTGTTTGTGTAGGTTCATGCCCTAGGCTTGGGAATCCAAACCAGATCCCAAGGCTTGAGGCATGGCATGGAAAAAGTGAAAAGGAAAAACATGTATGTGTTATAACGTTGCATGCACTATAACGCGTATGTGTTCTTCGTAGTATAAACTAGTACTTATATTTTATTATTTCATTTATAAGATATAAGTATAATTTTTCATGTATTATTATTTATTATAATTTAAATTTATTTTTTCAAAAGTATAAACAAGAAAGATAGGGTCACTTTGCAACCTTATGGAATTAGTCTCGTAGCTCCATGATTCATGGTTTAGGAGATAGTATTTGATAGTACAATCTGGTCAGTACATAGGTAATTTTTTAGGATTTCAACATTCAACCTAAATATTTTAGTGTTTAAATTTTTCAATTAAAACCCTAAACAATAAACCCTAAACCTTAGGCCATAAACCTAATCCATAAACTATAAACCTTAAGCCCTTAACCCTAAACCCTAAACCTTAAACCTTAAACCTTAAAACATGATCCCCATATCCTAAAACCTAAACCATGCACCCTAAATCGTAATCCATAAACCCTAAGCATTAAACATTCAACATTCAACTCTTACCCTTGACCCCTAATGACTAATCCCTAAGCCTTATGCCCTAAACTATGAACCATGAGCCCTAAATGCTAAATCGTAAACCATAAACCATAAAAATTAAATCGTAAAAACTAAACCGTGAACCTTAAATACCAAATCCCAAACCCTAAATCATAAAACTTAAGCCTTGAACCCTACACCCTTATCCTTGAGCCCTAAAATCTAAACCCTAAACCCTAAACCATGTACCGTAAACCCCGAGCCCTAATACCTAAACCTTGATCCCTAAACCATAAAACCTAAACTTTAAGCCCAAAATGTTAAATCCTAAATCCTGAACCCTAAACCCTAAACCCTAAACCATAAAACCATAACTCTAAACCCTAAACCATAAATCCTAAACCCTAAACACTAAATCCTTAATCCTAAACCATAACCCTTAAACTTTAAACCCTAAACCTATAACCCCGATCCATAAACCCTAAAACCTAAACCATAAACCCTAAACCCTAAACCTAAACCCTAAATCCTAAACCATAACCCTGAACATTGAACCCTGACCCTTGAACCCTAAACCTTAAACCTTGAACCATGAGCCCTAAACCCTAAACCCCAAACCATATTTCATTAATATTTCTTAGTCTCGTGCTTAGAACTTTCATTGAGTCTGCTTGTACAACTACCTTATTTATGAGAGGTGGGACAAGTAACTAAATGGATATGACATCTACCTTGCGTCTTACAATGTATATTTCACAGCTTTGCCAAAAAAATTTCTTCCCACATATACTTGCGCTCTTGAATGTAAATTTATTTACACTCTGAAACAAATTTCACATTTCTCATATTTCCATGTATGGTATTATGCAAGCCAGGATGACTCATTGGAAGCTGGAATAAATAACCATTGCAACACAAAAATTAATCTCAAAGGAAATAAAAGAAACATAAATAATATACCAATGTGGAGGTGTGGGATCATAACCAAATTTCCTATAGTATCATCTACTCTGGAGAAAGATAAATCTCTTCTACTATTCGAATGGATAGAAAATTTAATAGAACTTCCTGAAGTGTTTAAAATAAGCATAACAACAAGGGAATGGCTAAGAACAAAAAGGGGTTATAAATCACCTAGTAAATATTTCTTGCGTAGTTCTGAATGGGGGTCACATGGCCTATGACTTAATAACCTTCCATTCATTGATAATTCCTAATATGATGTGATTTCAAAAGTGCCTTAATAAAGATAGGGGTAGTCATCAAGTCTAGTGAAGGGTGTGATGTGATTTCCAAATACATCTAAATTTATATAGATTTAGAGGTCATAACACAAATTTACAAATCTCTCTATCATTATAAATTGAAGCCAAGTAATGGTGTCTCCCTATATCTAAGGATTGAGGAATACCGGGGTCTGTGGAAGGATTGGATATTCAGGAATCTAAACCCTAACCCCTAAACCCTAAGGCCTAAACTTGGAGCCTTAAACCCTGAGCCATAAAGCATGAGCCCTAAACCCTAAAAACTAAAAACTAAACACTAAACCATGTGTCCTAAACCATAAAACCATGACCCTTAAACCCTAATCCCTAAACCTAATAATATATACCTTAAAACCTAAATCCTAAACCCTTAATCCTAAGGATTTGAATAAAGATAACCAGATTGTAACCCTGAAATACCTGATAAACATGAATTATAACCATGCAACCCTAAAACACTAAACCTTAAACCCTATGCCCTAAATCATAAACCCTAAACCCCCAACCCTCAACCCTAAAATGTAACGCTAAACCCCAAACCCTTAACCTTAAACTCTAAACCCTAAATCCTAAACCCTAAACCCTATTTTTACTACCCAAAACCCTAAGACCTAAGCCCTAAACCCTAAATCTTGAGCACTAAACCCTAAACCATAAACCCAAAACCGTAAAACCTCAGCCCTAAATCCTAAACCCTAAGCCCTAAGCCCTAAACCCTAAACTGTCAACTCTCAACCCTTAACCCTTAACCCTAAAACCTAAACCTTGAGCCATAAACCCTAAACCTTAAACCTTGAGCCCTAAGCCCTGAACCCTATTCCCTAAGCCAAATCCCTAAACCCTAAACCCTCAAACCTGAACCCTCAACCCTAAACCCTAAACATTAAACCCTGAGCCCTAAACCATGAACCCACAACCCTTAACCCTAACCCCTAAACCCTCAACCATGTGCCCTAAACCCTAAACCCTATGCCATAAACCCTAAACCTTAAACCATGATCTTTGAACCCTAAAACATAAACCCTAAACCCTGAATCTTGAGCCTTAAAACCTAAACCCTAAACCTTAAACACTAAATCCTAAACCCTAAACCCTTAGCCCTAAACCCTTAACCATAAGTCTTGAGCTGTAAAACCTAAACCCTAAACCCTAAATCATGAGCCCTAAACCTTAAAACCTAAAACCCAAACCCTAAATACTGAGCCCTTAAACCCTACACCCTAAACACCGAATCCTTAAACCCTAAAAACCCTAAACCTTAAATTCTAAACACTAAACCCTAAACCCTAAACAATAAAACCTAAACCTTAAACCCTAAGCCATAAACCCTAAACCCTAAATCATAAACCCTAAACAATAAACCCTAAACCATGAGCCCTTAACCCTTAACCCTAACCCCTAAATCCTCAACCTTGAGCCCTAAACCCTAAACCCTGAGTCCTAAACCATAAACCCTAAACCCTGAACCATGAGCTCTAAATTCTAAATACTAAACCCCAAAACTTGAGCCCAAAAACATAAACCCTAAACCCTTAGCCTTAAATCCTAAACCCTAATCCATAAACCTTGAGCCCTAAACCCTAAACTCTAAAATGCAAACCCTAAATACTGAGTTCTAAAACCTAAAATGTAAACCCTAAACCCTAAAAACCAAACCTATAAACCCTAAACCCTAAACCTTAAATTATAAACACTAAACCATAAACCTAAAACTATGAAACTTAAACCCTAAACCCTAAATCCTAAATCCTCAACCCTTAACCCTGAACCATAAACCATAAAATGTGAAATCTAAACCATGTGCCCTAAACCCTAAATCCTAAAATCTGAACCATGAGTCTTAAACACTAAACACTAAACCCTAAACTTTGAGTCCTAAATAATGAACCCCGAGTCTTAAAATCTAAACGATAAACCCTAAATAATAAACCCCAATCCAAATGAATGTCCTAATAAGATCATTCAACGTGTTTCAGTGTGTAGGGAATACTGTCTAAGGTGATCAATCAACTCATTTATTTTTAATGAGAGACTACTTCCTCCAAAGAAATAAAGTGAGGATCTCATTTTAGTAGAAGTATACAAACATCAAAAGATGATTCGTGGTCACTAAAGTGAATTATGGACCAAATTTAAAAATTACTACCAATTCAAGTAGTGGCAGGGAAAAACTCTAATCTAGAAGGTCAAAAATTCTACAAAACTGCTATATGTTTTCACAAAACAAAGACCACTTTCAATATATAGGGCTTGAAAATTTATGGGACCACTTCCATCAAGTGCAGAGTGATCATAACTTATTATATTTACTAAAATAAATTTATACTTTTATTATACTTCCATAAGATTTATTTTATTATTTCTTTATACTTTTATTTTATTATTTCTTATACATAGCATTTATTTTACTAAATATGGCTCCTTCCAGCCCCTACAAACTTCATATAGAGTAAAACACATACACATTTTGTGATCATGGAAATGTGAACACGCTATAACGTGTACGCATTTTAGGTTCATGAATTCCCAAGCCTAGGAAAACATAACACGATCGTGTTATTGCAAAACGTGATCGTGTTTCATTCATTTTTGGGTTTTTTCCCACTTTTTGGCCCCATAACTTGGTGCACTTACCCAGATAGGAATAATAAAATAAAAATAAGAAGAGTATGGATTAAACGGTCTCACATTTTTAAAATAGGTATAAATAGGAGCAATCTCATAAAATTATCATTGCTTGTATTACAATGTTTAGAATGGACATATGCCCTTTCTCATGCAAACAAAATTGTTTCATTTTTTATTGAATGGGCATACCATTTTTAATCCTATATTCTCATATAGGATTCCCATGGGCATATGCTTATTTTAAAATAAACAATTTTTTTTTGTATCAAATGGGAAGGTGGCAACTCACAACTGTTAAATATGTATTAAAGACTGGGAAGTTTAGAATTTTTGTCTTGTATTCAATAGTCATATTCTCATTCTCACATCTGTTATGGCGGTATCTCAAATATTATGTTTAATATTGCTAAAATTAGAATATGTAAAATGGGCATATGCATATTCTCTTTAATAGGATTCATAAGAGAATGTCCATTATTGTTCATAAAGATATGTGAATAAGTATAATAAAGAGAATAGAGATAACATTTAATTTGTTTGGAATTGACACTTATCCCATATCACTGCCTTTGTAGGTGTATCAAATCCAACATATCACTTCGTAATGATTATTCTGATTCATGCATACCATACGAAAAGAATAAAATGTATGCATGTCAGTTCAATGAACTAGCATGAACTTTCAACTCATAATCATGTTGAATTATTAGTAAATGAAGATTACAAAATGGTTAACTATCCTTTTTATCTACATAGTACATAATATCAATGAAAAAAGTAATAATGCAATCTCTGTTGGAAAACAACTTTTACTACCTAATTTTATAATCATATAGACAACTACGAATTTGATAAGCAATAAAAAAAAGTCATTCATCATCACAATAATCAATATAGAAAACAAGGTAATAGTAGCATCTAATAAGATCATAAATAAAATCATTTCACAATCAATATTTTACATAAAAAATCATACATCATCACAAGAATTAATAGAGATAAAATTATTTTATTTCGGAATGGAGAATTCCCCATTATCATAGCCTTTATATAGCTCTAAAAATGATTTACTTAAATATATATTCCTATATGTGAATGGGCATATTCCCTTTCTCATATATGAATCATAGAAGAACAAAGATAAACTTTACTTTTTTCTACAACGACCAGTTCACTACCATGTAAGGAAAAATAACCTGATAATATTCTTCATCTCTGAATAAATCATAAGAATCAATATAGTTGAAATTTAATTTTATATTGTTCTAGTATGATTCCTATGTGAGAATGAGCATATATAATGGGCATATGACTATTCTCATAAAGGGGTCATAGAAGAATATATCTAGACTTTACTACATTCTAAAACTGTGAAATATATTTTTTCTCTATTATTATGTTATGATTCCTATGTGAGAGTGGGCGTATACAATGGGTATATGCCCATTCTCATATAGGAATCATAGAATAATATTAGAGATAAAAATAAAGTTTTTCACAATGGGAAATTCTCTACCATGGAAGGGAAAGAAAACCATATGATATTATTCATCTCATAATAAATCAACAGAGAAGTGTTAGATAAATGCATGCCTATGAACGGATTGGTGTTTCTTAGATATTTACTTGATAAAACATTTCTTCACAAGCCAAAACAGTCTAGCGAAAGAGAGAATCCAAAAGAAAAAGTATAAACAATAAAATAGCTCACATGCAAGGAAGTGGTCTAATGAAATAGAGGATCCCAATTTGGAAAGGAAGAACAAAAAAAGTGGAGAGGTCAAACAATATATCATAATTTTTCTTAAATTTTGTGCTTCATAAGACGAAACAGTTTACTGAAATGAGAAAATTCATGTTCTCATATAGGAATCATAAAATAAGATTAGAGATATAATGTAGCTTCTTTTATAATGGAAAAGTTCCCATTCTCACAACCTTCATAGAGTTATTAAAAATAATAAGTTCAATATTAATTGTATTACAATTATTAGAATTGGCATACACCCATTCTCATACAAACAAACTTTTTTATCTTCCATTGAATGGTTAGGTATCCATTTCTATAGAGATATTAAAATTTTAAGTTCAATATTATTTGTATTGAATGGGAAGATGCCAATTGTTATATAGGAATCATATACCTAAAACATGGATATGATATTGTTTAATATTTATATATTTTTTTGACCATGGCATAGTCAGACCATTAATTTGTAAATAAATTATTTACCACCTTTTATTAATTAAAGGTACTTGTTTTTCAAGCACGTCTTAAACCACCCGTTGGAGGGAAATTGGAAAAATTAATGGCAATTAATTCATGCCACTCCATAGCACCGTAGAGAGATTGGTGGTGGTTACCATGATTACATTCAATATTGCCTTTACAAACAAACTTCCCATTCTCACAAACCATTCTAAAAATGTTTAAAATCATATAAATATATTGTATGATGAGAACTACATAAGCCTTGATCCCTTGCAAGGGTATGTAGTGCATCACTTGGCTCTTCCAGGGATAGTCCAACTAGTATAATATAATTACTAATAATGACAAAAATAAAAAATTGTATGTTTGTATGAGAATGAAATTTTTCCCATTATAAATCTTCTTTCACTATTACTATTTTCTATCTATAAGGGTTGTGAGAATGCACAACTTCCCATTTTTAAAAAAAATTAAGGCTATGAGAATGCATATAATTTCATTCTAAAATAAAGTAAATTGTTTCTTTATTATCTTTCTATGATTCTGATACGAGAATGGGCATATTCCTCTTCTAAACATCTAGTCTTATTCTATGTTTCCTATACTAGACTGGGCCTCTCCTCATTAAACCATTTTTATAATAGAATGTTTTGATCATTTCCATATATTAAGCAACATCTTATTCCTTTGTATTTTCTATATGACTAAGGACATACTCTTGTTCTATACAAAATACAAATATAACATCTATTCAATACAAAATAGAAATGTAACATCTTTTCAATACCAAATGAAAATGTAACATCTATTCAGTTGGATTGCTACATGACGGACACCCAAAACCATCAACAATACTACTTCATTATTCTAAATTTTTTTATCACATATTCACTCATACTGTACTACTAGTTGAATAACCTAGGTCTTACATTATTATCAAATTTTCACTTATATTGCAACTTAAAGGACACCCATAAGACTAAAAAACACTACTTCAATGTTATAATTTTATAAGAGTCTGAATTTGTGCATGAGAATGTAGTTTCTAAATTATAATTTTCATATAAATTTCTTATTCCACAATTTTTATTCCTTGCCAATAACATCCCTCATATCATCCTTCACCATCTCATCCTCCTATGAGCTGCTAAGGTAAAGCTTAAGCCCACACTTTTTTCTTCCCTTCTCCAGTTGATCTAACCTCCTCTGAATATCCATAACAAAAATTTTAAGCCCAAACAATTCCTCTCTGATGGAATTTTGATAAGTAAAAATTTTCTTCGAGGCCTCAATATACTTCATACAAGTACATACCATTTCCGCCCTAGAATAATCAAGGGAATCAACGTTCTTTTCCAGATGTAGAACATAGAGGGATATTTTTTCCAATGTCATACTCAAATCAGAATCCATCTTTTCTTTTTCTTTGGAAATTTCCCCTTTGATATCAGGCATAGAAACATCAGATATAGTATCAATACCCTTCATCTTCCTCAATTTATTAATTCGTTCAACTAAACTAAAAAAATCATCTAGGTCCTCCAAAGCCTCCCTCTCCATTTAACCAACAACATCTACAACATTTATCGACAAAATAAAAGACTATTTTATGTCATCTGAGCCCAAAGAGGAGGATTCCTCATAATCCGCTTGCTCCATATACTTCTCATCCTCAACATGCTTTAAATCATCATTCAACAAGCCCCTAAAATTCTCAGATTTTGTGAAATCTATAGAACCCAAATGAAATAAGGCAACCATCATTCCCTAATGAATAGGTATTTTCAATTTTCCTTTTTGGAAATTATTGATTGATTTTTGTAGGGAACGACTAAGAAAGAATGGGAAATTATAGTGCATACCATCATGGTAGCTATGACTTAACATAGGGAAATGGTGGGCATAAAGTACCTTGTACCTACCCTCCAAGGTGATAAATTGCATCAAGTGTAGGACAATTTCATTAAAATTATTAGGTAAAAAATTTCTCTCAAAACCTACACAGTGATGTCTTAGTTTCTCTTTACCCACCAAAACTTTACCCATCTCCTCATCACATTTTTTCTTCAATTTGTAAATCTCCCTCATCTCATTGGTCATTTCAACCACTATAGCATTAAAATATGCATAAGGTTTTATAGAAAAACCCCTGATACTAGCCTAACCATCCTTCTAACGAGTAGAAAAATCCTTTCTCAGAGTTTCCTTGTGGCCTTTAAAAATTTGAAATAGATATGACATACCTGCCATTTCCAACATCATCCAAACTCTTCTACTAATCCCATTGGTCAAATCAGGTTCTAGACGAGCCAGTTCACCATCCATTTATTTATTAAAATGCTAATAAAACCAATCAAGTTCAAAACCTTCTTATCTATTCTAAAACCAATGATCATACTTTACCAAGCCCTTTTCTAGACCAAATGTCCATTCTAAACCCAATATAAGCACTTATGCCATCTAACCTCTAACATGTCTCCTCCTTACTTTTTACTCTTCCTTCATACCCAATATTGATAGAGAATACTTTTCAATCATTACAATGACAAAAAAAATTTAACCTCTTTAACCTCTATTTGTAAGGTAAATACTAGCCTTATTCCCTTCCCTGTATATATGATTATAGGAAATTGGTTAAAGGATGTTTCCATTGCATTCCCCCATTATTTTTATTTTAATACAAGTAATAGTGAACTTAATCATTTTAATAACTCTCTGAAGTTTGTGAGAATGGGCAACTGGACATTCTAAATATAATTCAATTCTATCTCTATTCTTCTTTTATGAATCCTATATTATAACTCACATTTTCTCATTCAATACATGATTAAACTTATTAATTAATTTAATAACTATGCAGACAATGATAATGAAGAGCTACCCATTCTATAATAAATTAAATTTTCTCTATTTTTCCTAATGTATGATTCAAATATGAGAATAGACAATTTCCCATTCAAAAAAATAATAATTTAATCTCTATTCTTCTTCAATGATTCCTATAAGAGACTGGCCATCTGCCTATTCAAGATAAAAATGTTTTTTTCGTATGAGAATGGGCATATGATAATTGAACTTGATCATTACTAATGGGAAAATTAATAAGATATAAGGGTCAAAAGCAATGGTCTATCTAATACAAGAATTATTTAACTTAATCAATTTAAAAATTATATGACGACTATGAGAATGGGAAACTTGCCATTTTAAAATGAATTAGATTTTATCTATATTCTTCTTTTATGATTCCTATATGAGATTGGGTAGTTATTTATTTTATATAAGATTGAACATAATCATTTTAATACCTATGAAGGTTCTGATTATGGGCAACTTAAAAAATAAAGTAAATTTGATCTAATTTTCTTATATGATTCCTATATGATAATGGGAAACTATCCATTCTAAAAATAGATAAATTTAGTATGTTATCTATATCCTTCATATATGATAATCGGAATCTGTCCATTCAATACAAGAAATAAATTCTTATTTGCATGTATAAGGGCGTAAGCTCATTATAAACATTTTAATACCTTTATACGTATGGATACCTAACCATTGAATGGAAAATAAAAAAAATTGTTTATATGAGAATGGGCATATGCCAATTCTAATCATTATAATATAAGCAATATTGAACTTAATTTTTCCAATAACTCTATGAAGGCTGTGAAAATGGGCAACTGTCCATTATAAAACAAACTAGATTTTATCTTTGTTCTTCTTTTATGATTACAATTTTGAGAATGGGAATTTTCTCATTAGATACTTCATTGAACTTAATCATTTTAATTCCTATATGACAATGATTAAGTTAAATATTTCTTATCTTGGTAGTGAGATTTGCTGCCTAGCTTGGTAGGTTAACCCCCCCACCCAACTTGGGAATTTAACTCATACACCCAGCTCAACAGGCCAACACAACTGCTATCTCAGTAGATCAACTTGCCCGCCCAACTAGGAATTTCAATTCGTTGACCGAGCTTAGTGAGTCAGATCACCCAGTGAGCTTGGCGAGTAAAATCACCCACCAATCTCAATGGGTCAGCACACCTACTCAAATAGGCATCTACAGCTTGCCTACTTATCTTTTCCTATGCAGCTAGGCCACCCAGCTTAGAAAATAAGTAACACTATCTAGGTGGCAAACCCACACTGTACTTTGGTAATAACAATAAAATTAACTCCCCATTTTAGCATGAAGGATTGGAAGTTTTTTTTTGTAGAATAAAAAAAATTTACAAGTGAATGATCTTTTTCAAACTTTGAAACATGCAAGAAATGGTCACATTTAGAGGCATCCTTTCATAACTATGGAGGATAAAAATATCCAAGTATTTCAAAAGATTAAAGTGATATTCTTAAAACACATATCAATAATAAAAAAGATAAAAAAATATGACATTTTTTTTATACCCAAATCAGAATACAAGAGAAAGAAAGCAAGATGATATTCTTCATCTCATAAAAAATCAACAACTAAGAGTTAGAAGTATCTCTGAAAATTATCTTCAATTTAAAAAAGAAGTAAAATTTTTCTTCAATATAAAAAAGTAAATTCTTATTCTAATAATGAATGAATCTCATCCTATGAAACTCACTTGCATGTCTCAGCAAAAAAGCAATACCACCCAAGTGGTAAGACCACTCAGTAGTTTCGTAAAATTATAACTGATAACTCCCCGTATTAGCAACTACTATTTTGTTAACAACTACGCATATCGTTTTTGAAAATGAAGTGATATTATTAATGTCCCACTCCAGATCAAAAAATGGCATTATCTTTAAACCCGAAATAGAATATAAGGGAAAGAAAACCAAATGATACTCTTCATCTCATAATAATTCAACAGAGAAGATTTAGAATAATTCATGCTTCAAATTTTCTTCAAATCTTATGCGTCACATACCGAAACGGTTTTAAGAAACTGAGAGATCCCAAAGCAGTAAGGGTCAACAAAGTTTTAGAGGAGAGGAAAAGCAACATCTCAAAACTATTATTCAAATCTTCTACTTCACAGGCAAAAATGGTCTAACGAAATGGGCAGCCCAAAGTGGAAGGACAAAAAAAAATTGGAAACTTGATGAAAAGTGGAAAACATGAACAAGAAAGAGATAGCTTCGTCGACCCATGATAAACCTTGCAATTCCCAAGACCCATCCCATCATCAAAAATAGTAACCGCTGTCATTCTCTCTACAGTGCCATGCACTAGCATTAATTCATTTCCACTAATATTTTCAATTTCCCTGAAACGGGTAGTCGAAGAAATGTTTGGAAAAAAAATTCCTTCAATTAATAAAAAAACAAGTACTTTCAATTAATAAAAAATTAACGGTGGAAAACAATTAAATTAATGGTCTCGATATTCCATTGTTAAAAACAATATAAATATTAAAAAATGGATGATTTAGGTTTAATAATTGCACTTAAAATAAAATTTAAATTTTCAAAAAAAATCATAGCCATGTTTTAGGTTTATTGTATACAAAAATAATAAAATATAAATTTTAAACTTTATCATAGTCATGGTTTAGGTTATTTACATTTAAAATAAAATATAATTTTTAAACATTATCATAGCCATGTTTTAGGTTATTTTTTGCATTTGAAATTAATTGATACTATTTTTTTACTGGAGAGAGGATAGTAAAGCGCAACTATATATGACGCATGGTTTTCACGAAATATCTCAAATGTTAAATTGTTTACTTGCTTCAACCACTCCCTGAACTCTAGATGGGAATGTTGACTTAAATAGAAAGAGGGGATGGTGTGGATCGATCTAAAACATGTATTATTATTTTTTCATTTATTACAAAGAAAAATCCTATTAGTTGGTATTAATACCATAGTTTATGATATCCAAGTTTTTTGGTTTTTTGGATTTTTCGTCACATTTAACCTTGAGTTGTATTTTTTAATATATTTTGATAGGTATCTTCAATATTTATCAAGTTTCATTATAAATATATTGAATGTACTGTTTACATTTTTTAAACTCCGTGCAAAAAATGTCAACTCGAAAATTTTAATTTTCTCAGATTGGTCGGGTTACGAGTTTGGCTATGATTGGGTCAACCACCTCAGATTAAGATACAAATTTTAATTGTTTAGTTTTGGACAATCTTGGAAGTCACATTCAGATCAAAACTACAACTTGGATACATTTACAGAACACCATGCCTCATAGATGCAGCCATTTCATTTGTTACCCTCATTAGAACTATGCAACAACCATAAATGACCATCACAAAGCCCTAAGGAAGGAAGAAAGGGCAACATGTATAAGACATGATGTTCTGAAGCTGCAAACAAGTTGTAGGTTTGAAGGATAAGGTACAGTTGTATAAGTAGTTTGCATTTACAGTGAACATCAAAAGGTACATTTGATTTTAATTTATTTCCATACTTCAGTGAATTATTTAAGTGTGTTGAGTTGTACAAATTTCATTATTGTCCATTCAAATGAGGAAAGTACAAAAAATAAAGGTATACATCTCATTACAAAAAAATAGTTCATTTATTCATATGGAATAAAAGTACAGTGAACCCACATAAGTTGTGGGACGTAACTTGTATGTATTGGAAATAAAAAATGCATATACTTAAAATTATAAGCAAATGGAGAGAGGAAAAACCGATAATTACCTGTTTAGGATAGTTTTTTCGTGCTTCTAGTTTTGCTTCATTTTTATGCTACTTCATCCTCATCTCTAGCTCCCAGCAACATGCACCTATGGACATACAACATATATTGTTAGAGCTCCAGCTTTGGTCTATATCCATGTGTTTATAGTTTAACGTAACTGAATCCTTTAAAGAAGGCACATACAAGCATACTTGAAATTGTAGACAATACAGAAATAATATACATCTATTTTCAGCTAGCTAAAAGTTTATGCATAGAAAGTATAATCATGCGAAAGGGGATCAGGGGTGGAAATTCAAATGAAATATATTTTCTCATACATTCACATTGAACAAAAAAGTAAAAGTAATGCAACATTCTTAGTCAAAAAGGTTAAACATAAATGATACATTCACTGCTCTCAAACCATTCTGGATTTTAGAGCTGAAAGGAAGAATGACAAGATACAATTTTTTGATGCAAGATCTACCTGGCAGCTGTTTCAAAAAAAAATACAATTACAAGGTCTCATACTGGAAAAGTTAACCACTTCCAATAAATGATATGCAAATTGCACTTTTTACAATGATTCATTCTCTTCCTTCATCAAGTCATGGAAAAGCGTAGTGAAAATCCACAGAGGGCCACAAAGTATCATCTAAGCCAAGATCTATTACAAATACATGGCAGCCTCTTAGAACCTAAAAAATGAAATGCAAATAACCATGCAGGCTCATAATTGCCTGATGCTTAATACTTTCAACTACTTCCAGGTGAGTTTCAAATTCACACAAACTTTGAAAAATATTGACTGAATAATATTTTATGGAAATTGGATTACAATTTAGAGCCAACAGTTATAAGCAAAAAAATTACACTCAATGAACATTTTAACCCAAGCCATGTGATGAAAATAGCACAATGTTCCTAGGTTTTGTTAATAGAATGCAATTTTTAGAATGCCAAGTCTTGTTGTTTAAAAGAGCATTATATGAAATTATGGGAAGATAAAAAAAATTGCAAGATACCATCAAATCAAATAGTAAGATAGTAAAGAATCATACATGAAATAGATATATGATGGTTATTATACAAAGAAAAATCTGCAGAAGTGTTAGAAGTGTCATTCTCACACAAGTTTACATATATCCAGTAGAGAAAGTGTTTTTCATAATAATGAAATGAAAGATGATTCAGATTTCTTGAAGAATATTACAAACAAAATGCAAAGCTGAATTACAAAATTTCATGTACAGATCTTCATTCGCAAATATCAAAGTACATTTTCTAGAAGAAAAGAAAAGTTACTTCATAAATTTCAAGACAAGTGCAACAAAGTGATACAGAAGCATAACTTGAGAAGTTTTCAAGAAATTTTAAGCATCAATTTTAAAGAAAATCAGAACCCAAATATGGGTAATATTTAAAATTTGAGTCGGAAATAACCAGAGCAGATTACAGTGAAAAACCAAACACATGAGAAAATAAGGACGATGGATCTGATTTTAGATCGAAATGAGCTCAAACTTGCAGAGGAAAATACGACTACCCATAATACAAAAACCCCACATTTGGAGTCAATATGTAGAGAAAATATCATATTTTCACAGTTTCTCACAGGTTATGGCCTCCAAAGTCGTGCCAAGACAACAACTACAAAATGGGGGCAAACCCTTATGGGTTTACATTAAAACTGAAAATGGAGCTCAAAATCTAAGTATGGCCGAGTAAAGCTCAAGAATACACTCACCTTCCTCCATGGTGGCTTCAAGTGAAGTGACCATACAATCTAGAGCTCAAAAATCAGGTGCTAAAAAAAAATGGTGAGTCAAAGAAGCTCCATACCCTCATTCATATATCGATGAAACACAGAAACTAGAAGCCGCTCATAACATAACCACAGAGGAGAAGGAACCAAAATTACCTAATATGATTTATGAAGTGACCCAGAGAGGGTTTGTATTAAAAATTCTTCTTTCAATGTGAAATTTTAGAACAAATTTCAAGCTCAAACTAGTAAAATAGAGCTTGAAGAAACATGTGAGCTCGATTACCATAGGAAATGAGCTCTAGACTGATAAAAACAATGACCACGAGTAGAGTCATCTAAAATGGATCGTTTTGAGCAGAAACAGAGAGAGAACTGAAAATATTATAAATCATAGACTTTACAAATACTTACCCTTTTTTGTAAACTGATCCATAGGGATCCAGAAAAACACACCACTTCATCAGTTTCATCAAAACCCAGAAGAAGAAGAAGGAAAAATATATAAAATGAGATAAATGGAGGTTCTGGATAGAACCACCGCTCTGTGTAGAGTGGCAGTTTCAGAACCGCTGCCCTGTAGGGTGGCGGTCTTGAAACCACTGCCCTGTAGGGCGGGGCAGTCTTGAAACCACCTCCCAGCTAGGGCGGTGGGTCCTATGACTGTCGGTCTACACAGGGCGGTGGTCCTATAACTTTCAGACAGAAACAAAGAAAGGAACATGAATGGATGTGGATTTGAAGCACCCAGTCGCGTCTCTTCCCTTTGATGCCCCTTCACATCATTTAGTGCACAAGAGGACCTAGGAAGTCCTATAAATACATGGAAGGAGCAAGAGAATGGGGGTTTCGAAGGTGAATCAGAATTTAATTAGAGCAGTGAGCAAGATCTTCAATGCTGGAATTGGAATTATAGGAGCAAGGTGTAGAAACAAAGCAAGCAAGTAATTGGAGAGAAGGCTTACATTGTTTCTTCTTTTCATACTTATTGTAATCTATAATTGTCTATGTTAGACCAATAAAAGTGGGAAGAAAGAGCAATTTCCCTTCCCGAATGGTTTTCCTCCTTGGAGGTTTCCAGGATAAAATTGTTGGTGTTAAATTGTTTCCTTCTCTGTAATTTCCTTTTCTATAGCACTAGATAATTAGTCATGAAGCTATAATATTTAATAAAATCTATCATTTTCCAAAGCTAAAAGTAGAACAACATAATTGTGTGATTCAAAGAGTTCCAAAGTAGAAGTTTACCGATCATTTTGGTATTAGAGCTAATTATATATCCAGGACTGTGGTATTCAAATCGTTCTTGTGTTTTTGTATGATAGTGACAAGGTCCAAAGGTGAAGAATTTTTACCTTGTGAGCTAGATATTTCTATGAAGAAGTGGAAATAGAGAATTCGAGCTCAAATGGAGGAAGAGAGCTTGGTCCGTAGAGTTGAGATGCTAGAGACCATGAAGGATAGATTGCATAGAAAACAAGAAGAGCTTTTAGATCTGCAAAAGACGGATTTGGTTAAGAAAGATTCCATGGAGTTGGTGGTTCGAGCACTAACTAAAAAATTTGGTATTGGAAAGAGCCACGAAGAGGGAAAATGGGAAGAGCATGAAGAGACACCAATTGCAGGTGAGAAGGTAAAATATGCACATACACCTTTTAAAGTTGAAACAAAAGTGGAAATTAAGAATTTTGAAGGACAAGTAGATGCAAAATTATTGGATAAATGGCTAAAATAGTTAGAAGTCTACTTTAGTGTGCATAATGTCACTAAGGCACAAAGGGTCACCTTTGCACGTCTCAAAATGGAAGGTCATGCTCTGGTTTGGTGGGAAACCCATCTAGCCACTTGTGAGAAGAAGAAATGTCCTATTATCAGTACTTGGAAAGGTTTTAAAGAGTTGATTAGAGATAACTTCTATCCTATTGGCCATAAGACTGACATGATGATTAAGTGGCAGTACTTTAGACAGGGCAGTGGTCAAAGTGTGCAAGACTACACTATGGAATTTTGGAGACAAGCCATGTTGCTTAATATGGACTTGGAGGATGAGGACATTCTGACCAAGTATTTGGGAGGACTTCACACTCACCTTCGAAGGAAGGTAATCTCCATGAATGCCCAAGGATCTCAATGAAGCTTGTGTACAAGCCTACTACATTGATGACTAGAAGAAGAAAGGAGAAATACAGCCAAAGGGAGACCAGTCAACAGAATAACATGACAAAGAACAAGAGAAGACAAGTAGTAGAGGTAAATGGAAAGGTAAACATGCCGCTACTACTTTGGATATTTGTAAAGATCCTCAGAATTTCTGTAAAAATTGTGATGTAAATGGACATACTGATTCCACATGTTGGAAGTTACATCCGGAATTGCACCCAAAGCACCAAACCAAGGATTCTAAGAAATCCATGGCCACTGTGAAGACAGAAAGAGAGGTGGAGATTGAGGATGATTCAGATGTAGATGAGAGGCTAAGATGCATGGCCACTAACATGTACGAGGCAGCAGAAGAAGAAGAGATGAGTAAGCTATCTCAAATTAGAATCCAAATCAAGAAGACTAAGGTAAACATTTTAGTAGATTATAGTTCTCAGTCAAATTTGATTTCTGATGCAGTTGTAAAATAACTTGGTCTAGAGACTTACATGCATCCACATCCATACCCAATGGGATGGGTGAATAAGGGTGTAGAAATACAAGTTACAAGGAAGTGTAAGTTTCAGTTTGGGATAAACACCCAATACATAGATGTATTAGAGGTTGATATTATTCCACTTGATGCATTTGATGTTTTCTTTAGAAGTCTTTACTTATATGCTAGGGACGTTGTGTTCACAAGGAAAGAGAACTAGTACAGATGGATCAAGGATGGAGTCATTTTTAACATCCAGGAACACCAGAGAAAATCAAAGAAGGCTATGGTAAGTGCCAACCAAGCACCAAGAATTATTCAGGAAAATCATCAGTTTTATTGCTTTCATAGGAAGAAAAAAAAAATGGATGTGAGAGTGGATATTTTTGACCAAAGGATGGATAATTTGGATAGCACTTGTCAGTTTTTGCAGAAGAAGCCACCACAGGAACTACTCATTCAAGGAGCAAAACAAACTTCCGCTATGCAGTCACCGTATCTACCTACGGATTCACTAGACCTAACCATGGGGCAGTAAGAAGAAGAGGAGATACAAGGAAAGGTGGTGACTATAGTAGCAATGTACTTGGAGAGGATTCAACCAATCCATCTCAAGAGACAAAGACAAGAAATGACTAAACCACTATAGTATGGGACCTTCGCCATACTTGATTAGGTTGGAGAAGAAACCTTCAGGCCATACTTCATGCAGATGCACATGATAGTAAGTTGCAAGAGCTCGCATCCACTAATGTCATCTATGCATGACAAAGAAGGAAAGCTATAGAAGTTACCTTCCAAAGAGGATTGTACTCGAGGCATCTTAGAGGAGGATGTAGCACTGGAAACCAGAGATCCACAAGAGTCTTGGCAGGTTGGACGAGAGAAGACACCAAGGCAGACCCAATGGTACTCGAATGAGCACAAGAGGAAGTTGATTCCTCTACCACTCCACCACTAAGCTTTTGTGGGACCAAAAGCCTCTCAAGTATGGGAGGTATGATCCATAGGGATCCAGAAAAACACACCACTTCATCAGTTTCATCAGCACCCAGAAGAAGAAGAAGGAAAAATAAATAAAATGAGATAAACGGAGGTTTTGGAAAGAACCACCACTCTATGTAGAGTGGCGGTTTCATAACCGCCACCCTGTAGGGCGGTGGTCCTTAAACCACCTCCCAGCCAGGGCGGCGGTCCTGTGACCGCCAGTCTACACAGGGCGGCGGTCCTGTAACTTTCAGACAGAAACGAAGAAAGGAACATGAATGGATGTGGATTTGAAGCACCCAGTCGCGTCTCTTCCCTTTGATGCCCCTTCACATCCTTTAGTGCACGAGAGGACATGGGAAGGCCTATAAATACATGGAAGGAGTAAGAGAATTAGGGATTCAAAGGTGAATCAGAATTCAATGAGAGCAGTGAGCAAGATCTTCAGTGCTGGAATTGGAATTGTAGGAGCAAGGTGTAGAAACAAAGCAAGCAAGTAACTGGAGAGAAGGTTTACATTTTTGCTTCTTTTCATACTTATTGTAATCTGTAATTGTCTATGTTAGACCAATAAAAGTGGTAAGAAAGAGAATTTTCCCTTCTCGACTGGTTTTCCTCCTTGGAGGTTTTCAGATAAAAGTGTTGGTGTTGAAGTTGAATTGTTTCCTTCTTTACAATTTCATTTTCTATAGCACTAGATAATTAGTCATGAAGCTCTAATATTTAAGCAAATCTATCATTTTCCAAAGCTGAAAGTAGAACAACATAATTGTGTGATTCGTAGAGTTCCAAAGTAGAAGTGTACGGATAATTTTGGTATCAGAGCTGATTATATATTCTAGGACTATGGTATTTGAATCTTTCTTGTGTTTTTGTATGATAGTGACAAGATCCAAAGGCACCATACACTCACCTTCCTCCATGGCAGCTTCAAGTGAAGTGACCATACAATCCAAAGCTCAAAAATCACGTGCTCAAAAACAATGGTGAGTTAAAGAAGCTCCAAACCCTCATTCGTATATCGATGAAACACTTAAACTAGAAGCCACTCATAGCATAACCACAGAGGAGAAGGAACCAAAATTACCCAATATGATTTATGAAGTGACCCAGAGAGGGTTTGAATTAAAAATTCTTCTTTCAATGTGAAATCTTAGAACAAATTTCCAGCTCAAACCAGTAAAATAGAGCTTCAAGAAAATTTTGAGCTCGATTACCATAGGAAATGATCTCTAGACTGATAAAAATAGTGACCACTAGCAGATTCATCTAAAATGGATCGTTTTGAGCAGAAACAGAGAGAACTAAAAATATTATAAAGCCCTGACTTTACAAATACTTACCCATTTTTGTAAACATCAAACCCTTCATGGAGAACCAAAAGCAAAACTTTCAGAGCTTCAGTGGCATGATAATATCAACCACACATGAAATATTTTTGCAGAGTTTCTTCCATAAGAGCCTATCAGAATGAACTTGAAAGCTTCAACAGAAAAACAAAGGTCTCCAAATCAAAATTTCTGCAGAGCTTTGCTAGCTCAAGCAGAGCTAAAGTGACAATACCAAAAATGATTAGGGTTTGTATTTATAAACATCTAACTCATTGAGTTAGCCATTAACTCACATGAAGAGGAAAAGTACCAACGTGTAAACTCACCACAACCCTAAACTAAAGGTGGGTCATGATAGATGGTACAAGTTAAAATAAAAATAATATTAACGGTCTCATATGGCTCACAAGAACCAATCAAAATCATATGCAGGTGCCAGCTAAGGACTGAAATGGTTGAGTCACCGTGAAGAGGAGGCCATCTCCTTTACTTTAATCAAATTATCACATTAACCTTATCCCCAACCACATCACTGCCAATAATTCCAAACCAAGCAAAGCCAACGATGCTGATGTATATAATTGTATGACTATAGTCAATGGCTATTGTTATATAATAATATGACTAGAGTCATCGACTATAGTCATATTATTATATTTTGAACTATTATAAAGTGGTCCCCCGAACCAATATAAATTTTCCTCCCAATTACAACTGATGTGCAAAAATTTGAATACCTTAAAATAATCAAATAACCTTAACCTTGCCAAAAGCTGGCCAAATACAGAAGGAAATATAGCACTCAGGTGGTACCCACTTTGGGGTGATTTATACTTTGCTAAATTTTGAAAACAAAAACATTATTTCCTTGCACAAGAGTATATTTTCAAGTGACCACAAGAAGATAGAAGGGATGTCAGCATCAAAACCAAAAGGTGGTCCCCATCAAGATGGATACATGGGTGAATATTTTACCAAGTATTATAAATAAAATATTTATTTTTGCTCACACACAGGGACATATTATTTTACATGTGCATCCAAGGGGGCAAGTGGATCAAAATTTTAGATGTCACATTAAGCACGAAAGGAAAGAGATTACATGCATTGGAGAAGACTTTCTCATCAAGCAAAGTTTATTATTAGAAAAATTATTCACCCAACTTCATTAAAAAATAGAACAATCAACTGCATTTTGACTGAGTTGTATTTTTGTAAACAAGGCTATTAATGCCTCATTATATTAGCATGCTTATTTTTATTCCTTTATTTATTTAGGATAAAGGATAAGAATAAGATGCATGGGTGAGTACAATTTTAGTCTATTTTTAGGAAGGGTGGGATGAATAATTTTTTATATATTATGTGCATTAGCAAAGCACAGGGGAGGACTTTTTAGACAAAAGAGTCATGAAGCATATTTTACATGTTTTAGCCTTTAAATGAGAATTATATTCTTCCTTTCCAATAGTTTGCAGTCTTGTGTATGTCTTATTGATCCTTGTGAATTTCAAATTTCATGGTTAATCATCCTACCATGTTGCAAATTTAGTAATTTCTGCGTGATATTAGTGTGCATGTGTATATTAACACTATTTTTTGTGAAATTTTCCCTCAATACATTAATTTTCTTCCTTAATATTCTACTGAAAACTATTGGTTTGTGCATCCAGAATCCATTCTCATATATTTGTGCATGTACTCAATCAAAACCCTCAACAATTTTGGTTTATCATCCCAGTTTTTCAATTCATTTAAAGTCATATGTCTACCCACAAAACCCCAAAAAATTAGTTTAGGATACATCAAGAAGGAACCAGCCTTGATACCAAAGACTCACCTCAATAATAGGTATACACATAGACCTGAGGTTTTTCCATTGTATCTACAAAAGAGAGATATCTAAAATAAGCTTAGAACACCTGCAGTCATCTCTCTACAGGGTGCAATTTTGAGAGATAACACTTTTTGGCACTCCCAGTAGGATGAGGATGAGAACTACTATTGGTGCATTCTGAAGAGTCAAGATCCAAGAAGAACTCATCTGGAAACTCCGTAAATCTGATATTTTAGATCAGTACAACACTTTTTCAACAAACATTCAATTTTTAGCTGCAGTATCCATGTATTTATCAAAAAATAAGATCTATTATTTTGTTGTTATCAGTTGTTTTTTATGAGCAACAGACCTGTTTTGTAGTTTTAGTATTTTATGAGGTCCTACAGCCATGAACCCTCATTTTCAATAGTATTATCAGCCACACCAACATCCCTTTTATCCACTTTCACCTTTAGACTAGTTCCATAACCCCTATTAGAATGAATATCCTTATGACCCAAACCTTGTAAATCTGTATGATTGCCAATATGATGATCGTTATGTTATTCAAGGTCAAAGTTACACAGAGGGTTATGTTGAGTGTGAAAGATGAAGAAATATTGAAATTGAGCTTAATGAACTTAAGAAATCATTTTTAGCTATCAAGGAACTATATGAGAAATAATTAGCAGTAAAAAATTATAGGCATCAGGTCTATCAGAATTCAGTGCCTACATATTCCCCTTTTTAGCCAAAGCACCCCATCCATCAATTTTTTAATCATCAAGTTACTGCAATTCCTACTTTTCTTACCCTCCAATCATGTATTGAACCTAAATGAAAGTGCCCAAGTTGGCTTTCAAATGATGTCCTAAAAACAAAGTTTGTACCCCAGCCTCTCTTTAAAAAAATTCCAGTTAAAGTTGAGATTAGTCCCACTCCTCCCTCGTACTTCCAGTCTAGTAAAAAGAGGATCATAAAATCATTTAGGAGGGACAACCAGTTGAAGAAAACAATAGGTTGGAGTTTTTACAGATCATAGAGTAATGGGTTTCTAAATTTCAGTTCGATCATACTCTATAATTAGAGGAGCAACCCATTCAAAAGGTACAGTCTAATTTTTCAGTAGATCTAAAGAAGATTAAGGATGATCAATAGTCTTCGTATTCTAAGCATAGTGTGCATGAAAGAACCATACTCTTACAAACAACTCATTCATCTCAGTTGATTAAACCTGAAGAAAATTTGTAGATCATTTCAGAAGATAAATCAGCTAATCTAAGGGATGAGCAGCCTATTTACATCTTATCAGTTTCCATAAATAATGATAGAAAAGAGAAATATCGGTACTAGGATAATTATGATCAAGAAATTTGAGTGTGAAGTCCCATATTGTGATGCATGCATGGAGATAGGCTTGTTACTAGGGACTTGCAATGTTTCACAAGGACTATCAGATGGTACTGCAAGTATTCATGAGCAACAATATTTGATTGAGGAAATGAAATGTTTAGAGAACATTATAATAAGTGATAGAATGGAAAAATATGAAAGTGTTGCTAAAATATCAGTCATGGTAGTAATGGATTAGAAGATTGAAGAGGATGAATAGTAGTTTGAAGATTCTAAAAATATTTTCAAATAGTTTAAAGAAGTAGAACATCCATCTTATCATCTTCATGATGTTATGATTGATGAAGTATAACAAATTGAAGAGGATGAATACTTTTCATATCAATTTTGGAATGTCAAAGAGAATGCACAACAGTTTATAAAGGTAGATCAACTTTCAAAACAACCCTCAAAACAACTTCAGAGATGGCTCATGATCGAAAAGAAGGTTCATATTTTGGTACAAGACAAGAAAATTATCTTTTCAGCTATTTACATGCCATGTCCTATTCGGTACCTTGCTGGTTCAAAAAAAGCCACAGAAATACCAAAGTTTGCGCTAGTATCAGAGCCTAAAAATGAGTGTTAGATCCTCAAAAATCAGTTCCAAATCCCTTCAGAATAGTTTTTAAAATAGTTAGAAAGATTCTTTGTGTTTTGGGTTGGGTCTTGGAACAAATTCAAGGTACACATCTCATTTTAAGTTCTGTAACGTTACTTGTTTAGTAAGTTGAATTCATTACCTTATTTTTGGAGAAAAGTAAGCTATTTTTCACTACCCATATCATGTTTTATTTAGCCTCCATTTGCACCTTGCTAGAATAGTGTAGATTAGGATTTCCCTTTCAATAAGTTTAGTTCATGCACATTACAATTTTCAATTCAATAAGTGCACTAGTGAACATGCTCTAGTTCACCAGATCCCTTCCAATTTTAGTTTGTTTTTCAAAGGGAAAAAATTATTTATATGCATTCGAGTCAATGCCCAATGGACAAGAGCACGACACTACTCTATAAGGTAGCAGGAAACCCTCACTGTAGGATCGCTAGAAATGTTGAAATTTTTAACACCCTGTGCAAAAAAATTCAACTTGAAACTTTTAAGTTTCTCAGATTGGTTAGATTACAAGTTTTTCTATGATTGGGTCAACCACCTCCAATTAAGATACAAATTTTAATTGTTTAGTTTTAGACAGTCTTCAAAGTCACATTTGGATCAAAACTAAAACTTGGGTATAGTTACAAAATTCCATTCCTCATATATGCATCCATTCCATTTGTTATCCTCATTAGAACTATGCAACAACCATAAATGACCATCGCAAAGCCCTGAGGAAGGCAGAAAGGGAAGCATGTATTAGACATGGTGTTCTGAAGCTACAAAAGGTTACAGGTTTAAAGGACAAGGTAAAGTCTTACAAGCAGTTTGCATTTATAATGAACATCAAAAGGTATATTTGATTTTAATTCATTTCCATACTTAAGTGAATTATTTAAGTTTTTTAAGTTTTACAAAGTTTAATATTGTCCATTCAAATGAGGAAAGTATAGAAAATAAATATATACATCTCATTACATGAAAATAACTCATTTATTCATATCGAATAAAAGTACAATGAACCCACACAAGCCGTGGGACGTAACTTGTATCTACTGGAAATAAAATATGCATATATTTAAAACTATAAGCAAATGGATAGAGGAAAAACCCATCATTTCCTTCTTAGGATAGTTCTTTCGTGATTCTAGTTTTGCTTCATTTTCATGTTGCTTCATCCTCATCTCTAGATCCCAACAACAGGAACCTTTGGACATACAACACATATTGTTAGAGTTCCAGGTTTGGTCTATGTCCATGTGTTTATAGTTTCACGTAGTTGAATCCTTTAAAGAAGGCACATACAAGCATAATTGAAATTGCAGACATTACAGAAATAATATACATCTATTTTCAGCAAGCTAAAAGTTCAAGTACAGAAAGTAAAATCATGCTAAAAGGGATCTGGGGTGGAAATTCAAATGAAAGAGATTCGGTCATACATTCACATTAAACAAAAAAGGAAAAGTAATGCAACATTCTCAGTCAAAAAGGTTGAACATAAATGATACATACAATGCTCTTAAACCATTCCAAATTTTATAGTTGAAAGGAAGAATGACAAGATACAAAGTTTTGATGCAAGATCTACATGGTAGCTGTTTCAGAAATAAACTACAATTGCAAGGTCTCATATTGGCAAAGTTAACCACTTCCAATAAATGATATGTAAAGTACAATTTTTACAGTGATTCATTCTCTTCCTTCATCAAGTCATGGCCAAGCATAGTGAAAATTCACAGAGGGCCACAAAGTATCATCCAAGCCAAGCTCTATTAAAAATACATGGAAGCCTCTCAGAACCTAAAAATGAAATGAAAATAACCATTCAGGCTCATAATTTTTTGATGCTTAATACTTTCAACTATTTCCAGGTGAGTTTCAAATTCACACAAACTATGAAAAATAGTGACTAAACAATATTTTATTGAAATTACATTACAAGTTAGAGCTAATAGTTATAAGTAGAAAAATTACAGTCAATGAACATTTCAACCCAAGCCATGTGATGAAAAGAGCACAATGTACCTAGGTTTTGTAAACAGAATGCAGTTTTCAGAATGACAAATCTTATTGTTTCAAAGAGCATTATATGAAATTATGGGAAAATCAACAAACTTCTAGGATGCCACCAAATCAAATACTAATACATTAAAGCATCATACATGAAAAATATATAGGATAGTTATTATATAGACAAATCTGCAGAAGTGTCAGAAGAGTCATTCTCACACAAGCTTACATCTCTTCAGTAGAGAAAGTGTTTTTCAAAATAATGAAATGAAAGATGATTCAAATTTCCTGAAGTATATTACAAACAAAATGTAAATCTAAATACAAAAGATCAGGTATAGATCTTAATTTGCAAATATCAAAGCACATTTTCTAGAAGAAAAGTAAATTTACTTCATAGATTTCAAGACAAGTGCAAGAAAGTGATATAGAAGCATGATTATAGAAGTTTTTAATAAATTTTAAGCATCAATTATAAAGAAAATTAGAACCCAAATATGGGTAATATTTAAAATCTGAGATCGAAATAAATAGAGTAGATTACATTGAAAAACCAAACACATAAGAAAATAAGGATGAAAGATCTAATTTCAACTCGAAAAGAGCTCAAACTTGTAGAGGAAAATATGATTACCCACAATACAAAGCCCATAGATCTGGAGTCAATATGCAGAGAGAAGCTCATATTTTCACAGTTTCTCATAGATTATGGCCTTCAAAGTCGTGCCAAGACAACAACTAAAAAATGAGGGCAAACTGTAATGGGTTTGCATTAAAACTATAAATGGAGCTCAAAATCTAAGTATGATAGAATAAAGTTCAAGAATACACTCACCTTCCTCCATGGAAGCTTCAAGTCAAGTGACCATACAATCCAGAGCTCAAAAATCACGTGCTCAAAAAAAATGGTGAGTTAAAGAAGCTCCAAACCCTCATTCATAGATCGATGAAACACGAAAACCAGAAGCCGCTCAGAGCATAGCCATAGAGGGGAAGGAACCAAAATTACCCAACAAGATTTCAGAAGTGACCAGAGAGGGTTGGAATTAAAAATTCTTCTTTGAATGTGAAATATTTGAACAAATTTTGAGCTCAAACTAGTAAAATAGATCTTAAAAAAACTTTCAAGCTCGAGAACCACAAGAAATGAGCTCCAGATTGATAAAAAAAAGTGAGCATGAGAAGAGTCATCTAAAAAGGCTTGTTTTGAGCAAAAACTGAGAGAGAACTAAAATATTATAAAGCCCAGACTTTACAAATACTTACCCATTTTTGTAAACAACAAACCCTTCACGGAGAACCAAAAGAAACAATTTTAGAGTTTTGGTGGCATGATAATGTTAACCACACATGAAAGATTTTTGCAGAGTTTCTTCCACCTGAGCCTATCAAAATGAACTCAAAAGCTTCAACAGAAAATAAAAGGTCTCCAAATCAAAATTTCCACAGAGCTTCGCTAGCTTAAGAAGAACTCAAGTGATAATACTGAAAATGATTAGGGTTTGGATTTTTTACCATCTAACTGATTGAGTTAGCCATTAACTCACCCGAAGAGGAAAAGTATCAAGGTGCCAACTCACCACAAACCCTAAACTAACCAGGGTCATGATTGAGAGTATAAGTTAAAATAAACATAAGATCAACAGTCACAGATGGTTCGCAGGAACCAATGAAAATAAAATTCAGGTGCCAGCTAAGGAATGCAAGGGTCGAGTCACCATTAAAAGGGGGCAATTCCATTTACTTCATTCAAATTATCACATTAACCTTATCCCTAACCACATCATTGCCAATAATTACAAACCAAGAAAAGCCAACGATGTCAATCTATATAATTGTATGACTATAGTCAATGGCTATGGTTATATAATAACATGAATCACATGGGAAATATGTCGAATACCTTAAAATAATCAAATAACCTTAAGCTTTCCAAAAGGTGGCCAAATACAAAGGGAAATATAGCACTCAAGTGGTCCCCACTTTGGTGTGATTTATACTTTGCTATGTTTTGAAAATGAAAACATTATTTTCTTACACAAGAGTATCTTTTCATGTGACCAAAAGAAGTGTTGATCAGAGAACACCTGACAAAAAGCACAAAAGAAGTCCATGTAGGAAATCAGGTCATATTCAAAGGTGCGAATGGATAGGGAGAACACACGCATAGAGAAAAAGTTCAATTTTTTGGGACTTATCCGTTTTCGCTCATGAAGATATATTTTTAGAGATAGTGTACAGAGCACACAAAAAATGCAGAGACGTGCGTGCAATGCATTGGCTATTATTGGAGGACCGGATATGAAGCACTTTGCATGGACACAAGCTAGAAATAGATCTACTATTGTCAGTTAACTATCAGTAGTCTATTGGTAGCGCACTTGCATGTGTGGCTAGTTTTGTAAAGGCGCGTGGCTAATAATAGCATGCGACCTATTTTGGAAATGGATAAGTAGTGAAGGGAAAGTTCCCACCCTTATATATAGTAGATTGTGTAATAGAGAGAGAGGAGATATGTACAGAGATATGTTGTTAAATCTGTTACATGCATACTAATGTTATTATAATGAAGCTTCTATATATTTATTACATTGAATATAATGGAGGATATTGGTTGAATCTAAGTGTTAATTTTTTGTGTACCTAAATCTAGTATGTTTTTGATCTCATCATGGTTAGTACTTAATTATGTTCTCCCTTAGGTATAGATTTGGTGTGCTTTGTAGAATGACGTGTTAATAATGGAACTATATGTATCTCTTAAGTCTTCAGCATGCTAACATCCTACAACAACAACCCTAAAGAGGGACCTAGTACCTTTGCGTACTTCAGGTGAGTGCTCAGTTTAGGCTAAGTGATGTTCCAACACGTCTAGTGTCTTATTGGATTTGTATCACTGAATTCTAGGTTGCATCTTTGGTTCCATTGCCGGGACATCTTTTTTCAATTGTTTTCAAGACGGTTCACAATGAAGACATACCGATTGACCTTAGCAAGTGTTGAAGAATGGATACGTGATTTGGAAGAAGAATATGTAGGGTGAATCAGCACTAGATCTGATTTTAACACACGTGTGTGGCTAGAACAGAATATGTATGAAAATTTATATAAGATATTTTTCCCTATCTTTCTAGTAGAATTATACGAGTGGCTGAGTGCTTACACATCTAAGTGGAATCAGAGGTATCACACACTTGTCTGGACGTAGGAAGAATTCCAGGCCCTGTATGATGCTGATCTAATTTTGACGTGAGTTGTTGATACGTGGTTATATGGTGTCTTGAATAGTTATATTTTGGAATACTCAATTTCCAATTATTCGTGTCCAGAAGTAGCTGAATTCCAGTTCTTACGATATCCAAGGGGAGTTTGCCTAAAAGGCATTCCTCTAGCGATCAAGATCCTAATGGTAACTTTGAATCTGGGAGTAAACTGATGGCTAACTAAACCTCACCATGCGTGGAGCTAGGAGTAAGATTGGTGAAAGATGGCAGACCTAGCAGTAGAAAGGTAGAGAGAGGAAAAAGTACTTAAATATAATGAGGCGTGCGAGAGGGAGATAGAGAAGTAGCGTACCTTTGTAGAAAGTATGGCATTTTGGAGAGAGATGGCTCATGAAGGATTTGAAGCTCATATAGAATACGTGGAGCTAGAGCATCAGGAACTCCCCCATCTCAAAAAGCATGACAGGGATCCCCCCTTGGCCTCACGTAGAAGCGCGCCAACAGAGACTACCTGGGCTGCGGCCACGCATCTAAATCCATAAAGTAACCTAGCCCTTGTGCTTATTTTTCTAGTATCTAGTATGACAAGTAATCAGCAAGCAAGTCTGGGAAGTAAGAGAGAAAGCACATCAATGGCAGGGAAGACAGTTTCATTGTTATTTAGAGGTGTATATTAAGGCACTCATCTACATAGAACATGAGCGTGCAGAATGTTGGATTCACCTCTAGAAGTGGAACTACTTCATAGACCGTAGAGGTTCAGTATAGTACTAATGTCGAAGCACAAGTGAGTACATCTTCAAGACCTATAAAATATATAGGTTTGGGATCAGGAGCCATATGTAGCTCTGGTTCAGGTGGATCTGGTAGTTCTAGAGGTAGAGGAAACACAAGAGGTTTTGGATCAGGCGGTCAAGGTCCGCACCAACCCCAAAATATTTACATGGAAATGTATCTTCATCTTCTAGAGTATAGAGGCATAGAATATGTTGTTGAACATGTGCACATGTGTGAAATATTGTGGCGTGCAAAAGGAATCACAACTTTTTAGCGTAGGGAAAGCCAATTTGCTACTACATTACAAGGGCGTACACACAACTAGTATAAATTTTTTGACCCTGACTAGACTTGCGTAGATTATACGGATTTAAAGGATACATTCTTTAAAGAGTTTCATATCCCTAAGTTTGAGCACAAGAGTATAAGTGCACTCAAGGATATTAAGCAAGGCACTACTAATAGTGTTAGAGAGTATGATGAATGGTTTAAAACATTATTATCAAAGATTTCTTATGACATACATGAAAGCCAACATGCACAATGGTGCATTGGGGGCTTGATTACCCCTTTTAGGAGGGCATTATCACATAATATGTACAATGATCTGTGTGAAGCACTTGAAGTAGCCTTACACGCTATGGAAGTTAGAAGTATAGATACTGGGGTGAGCCCATTTTTAGAAGCAAAAATAACAGCAATGACAAAATAATCGAAGAAACTATCGACAAATTAAGCTCATGAGATGCGCACAGGGATTTGGTGCATAGATTGTGAAGTAGAAGGTCACACAAAGGATAGTTTCCCTCGTAGAATAGTACACTCATTACTGATGGATTGTTAAATATGCCACCTAAACCATGATGCTAGCTGTTGTTCATTATTACAACACGTGATAAGGAAGAACATTTCAAGATACTATAAAAATTTTAGGTCCACGACTCATGACACGGAGGACTGCCAAATGATTTGACAGATCCATGATGCTATAGATATTAGTGTATGACAAACAGGAGTTTCAGATAACTCTAAGGGAAAGAATGAGCATCATGACAGGGAGCACAATCAGTCATGCTATGATTGGAATGAGGGGCATTTTGAAGGTAGTCATGGCAAAGGTTAAGGCTATCGCGGTGGATTTAGAGGATGAGGTTGTGGTGGTGGTAGAAGTGAGTTCCCTCACAAAACATTTTATACATGCAGAACTCCTGATCACTATAGGCGTGAATGCCCCCAGAATATTACATGTTATTTTTGTGGAAAGAACCATAGCTATGAAGAGTTCTTAGACTTATATGAGCATATGATTAAGCAACATAAACAAGATAAAAAAGGCATAGGGATGGTTAGGATACAATGCGCGGTGGAAAATCAATGGATGCCCAAGATGGAACTATAATATGAGGCACTACAAGTGAAGATCATGACCCATGTTGAGGCAACACGTGCCAGGGAAGCATTACAGTAGAAACCTACCTTCACTAAAAATGAGGTTCTTAATGCATAGTACCCAGATCCTACCTATTAGAAGGAGGTTTATCGGGAAACCATGGAAGTTATAAGGAAACTTCAGGGTGAGATACAATACTTAAAGGAGCAAAAGAAAACATCAGAGATGGTCCAAACTGATATACATGACTTGAGAGAAGTGTGTAAAATGTTGCGCCAGGAGAACAAAATTCCACTCTTAGGGAGTTTGTTAAAAGGGAACACTCCACGCGCAAGTACAGAGAATGGACGATAGATCCTACATACAAATATCCCTCCCCGTAGCCTAGATTATGACACGGAAATCACTCTGAATGTTGTTGTGGATGGCTGGCTGTTGAGTAATATACTGATTGATACAAGAATGGAGGTCAATGTTCTTACCTTCAATGCATGGGTATAAATGGAAAGACCCCCATTATAGCCGTCCTCTAATGTATTATTCATGGATAATCAGACTAAGGCCACTCACATAGGAGTTTTGAAAGATGCATCCATTACCATACAAGGAGCAAAGTTCACTAGATACTTTGAAGTTTTAGCGCTAGCAGAGTCGGATACCTTTCTACCTCTATTGGGGTGTCCTTGGTGTTATGTAAATAATGTTGATCTTTGGTTCAACAAGGGTTATATCATTTTTGAAAATAAAGAGGAAACAATTATTATTCCTTTAACAGATGGAAATTCTGTGCCCTATGTTGAGCTCTTGAGTGAAGAATATATGAATAGGATTTATGTATGCACCATCCAAGATCCAGAGATGATCGAACCAACCAAAGAAGGAATAATTAAGTGGTAGGATGCACAATCTATTAGCGATACTACAAGTGTTTCTTGTGATAATTGGGGTCAGAGCACTTATGAGTTGGTCAGGCGTGAAGTAAAGAGCATATTTCCTTGAGGCAAAAAACCACACTATGTCAGGAGGATAGGTAACAACTCGGTACCTTGTTACACAGGAGAAGGGGATACCATGAAATTCTTGTGTTCCATGGAAGGAAAATGGATAGATCCACTGGAAAGGAGAAATATGCTCGCATATACACTATGTGGGACGACATCATGCTAGTGGGTGGTCTAAAGGGATAATCTGGTTGAATGGAATGAAATTGGGATTGCTCTTACTTCTAGGTTCTTTAGGAGCAATGCATCTACACAAATATGTAATTATCACAGTAATCAACCTTTTCAACACCACGTTCAGAAGTGTGAGAGACTCTGGATAGAAGGGTAGGAAGATTTACCACCTTCTCTTTGGGTGTATCAGTTTTATTCCACTTTAAAAGGTTACGCACATGCTTGGTATGTATATGCAGAACTCCATAGAGAAACTGGAAATTGAAATAATTTAATTACAAGAATGGCCTAGATGTTTGACTTCTTCTCTACAAAGCCTCTAGTGGAAGAAGCATTAAAAGTCATCAAGTGCTTAACTATGGGGGATAGTGCCAAGGCTGATGAAATCCTTCATGAATTATTAGATAAAGAGGACTCAAGAGCATGTCTTGATAAAGAAGAAGAGGCTGATGCAACATTACTTCAATGCACTTGCTTTGAGAGAGAGAGGAAAAATCATCTACTTAGTGGATGACGAAAGATGTAGATAATATGGATGTAAACCATTCAACAGGAAGGCATGAGGTATTGGACAGTGCAGACAAGACCACGCGTGCCTATCATGAACCTATGAAGACAAAGCAAGTGAATATTGGAATAGATACTGAGCCTAAGGAAGCCATAATTAGAGACTATTGGTCAAACTCCGAAGTGGCAAAAATCATAGAGTTACTAAGGGACTACCAGGACCTATTTCTAGGGGGTACCATGAACTTAAAGGCATGCATGCATCATTAGGGGAGATGAATATAAATATTAAATAGAGTGCACGCTTATTTAGAAAGAGACCTTATAGAATGAACCCCATTTTGTGTGTGAAGGTCGAAGAAGAGATTGATAACATGTTGAAGTCTGGAATTATCAAGCCCCTTGATGAGTCAGAATGGGTTAGTCCAATGGTGATCAGTATCAAGAAGGATGGACATATTAGAATATTTGTGGACTATAGGGAACTAAATTCTACGTGTGTAACAAATCCATTCCCTATGCCATTTACCAAGGAAATACTAGAAGGAGTTACAGGGCGTGAAATCTATTCGTTTACAAATGGGTTCTCTGGGTATCATCAGGTTAGGATTGCCGAAGATGATTAAAACAATACTACATTTACTACTAAATGGGGTAGTTTTACCTATATTGTAATTCCCTTTAGTTTGAAAAATGTGCCTGTTGTATTTTCATGCGTAGTTGTCCAAGCATTCAAATAATTTATTCACAACTTCTTACATGTATACTTAGATGATTAGACAATGTATGGATTAGTTAAGGATCACTGTGACAATCTGCGCTTAATTTTTGAACGGTGTCGACAGTTGAGTATATTTTTGAACATCAAAAATTACATATTTGTTACACCATTTTGGATACTTTTACGACACATAATCTATAAGGAGGGTTTGTTGTTTGATCCAGCAAAGTTTGCAGTCATTATAGGTCTAAGGGAGCCTACCAGTCAAAGTGAGGTGCATGGATTTTTGCATCATACAGGATATTAAATTTTTTTTATCAAAGGCTATGCAAAATTTTCCACACCATTAGAAGAGTTACTAAAAGGAAAAGGTACATTCCACTGGGGAGAACAGCAGCAACGCGCATTCGAGACATTGAAGGAGAAACTTACTACCGCGCCTATTCTGCGTTTCCCTTCATGGGAAAAACCATTTCATGTACATGTTTATGCCTCTGACATGGCCATTGGCATGGTGTTGGCCCAACCTAGAGAAGGAATTGTAGATCATCCTATCTATTTTGCTAGTAGAAATTTGACTCCTGCAGAACAGAATTACACAAGTACAGAGTGCGAATCTTTTTCAATGATCTATGCACTGCATAAATTCCACCTGTACCTACTAGCTACACCATTATTATTTTATACATATCACATGACATTGAATTATTTGGTAAATAAGCCTATTTTATAATGGAACATATGTCGATGGGTGCTCTTATTTCAAGAATTTGATTTCACAGTTGTGGTAAAACTAGGAAAAATTAATTCTTGACTAGACCATCTATCAAGAATATAGTCAGAAGAAGAAGCACAGGCAATTGAGGATACCATACCAGATGCACAGTTATACAGGTTACAACACGTGCCATCAGACGTAGAGGACATTGTTGTCTTTCTACATACATGGATGACACTAGAAGGAATGAAATTCTTGGAGAAGAAACAACTTGCTATACGCGTCGCACCTTATATGTTAATCAAAGGTGACTTGTACAAATTGGGTTGTGATGAGGTATTGCATCGTTGTGTATTGGAACATGAGTGCGAGGGAATTATGGAAGAAGATCATGATGTAATTGTAGATGACCACTATGTAGGTGATGGCACATCGCACAAGATTCTACTTGTTGGATTATGGTGGGAGACCCTCTATAAATATTGTAAGGAATTCTGTAAGGCATGTGACCATTACCAATGTCTTGGAAGACCAGTTCAGTGAGGTAAAATTCCTCTGAGACCTATTACTAGCACATAACCATTTGAGAAATGGGCTATAGATTTTGTGGGTCCTATTTCACCAGCTGGGCGCAGAATTGGATCAAGCTACATTATAACTTACATTAACTATCTGACATGATGGGTAGAACCAACACCTACCAAGGACTGTACAATGGCTACAACAACCTGATTTCTATGGGAAAATATTATTACATGGTATGGATGTCCTTTAATTTTGACCAGTGATAATGGTACACATTCTCTTAATGAGACAATCAGAATTTTATTGGATGAGTTCATGATTGCACACCATAAGACTACACCTTATCATCCTCGAGAAAATGGAACTGCTAAGGCTTTCAACAAAATTTTGGGCCAGACATTGACAAAAATTTGTGATGTTTGAATAAAGTATTAGGATTATAAATTATCTATAGTACTTTGGGCATATCGAACAACATATAAAAGGTTGAACAATGCAACACCATTTCAGTGATTGTTTGGTGTAGAAGCTATTCTTCCTATGGAATTTATGTTATCTTCTTTGCGTATTATGGGCACTAGAGGTCTAGATAATGAGAAAGATTTAGAAAAATGGATTGAAAAGATAATTCAGCTGGATGAACAAAGATCCATAACACATTGGAGTCGAAAGCAAGAAAAGGCCAGGCAGAAGGCATGGCATGACAGAAACATAAGGGACAAGAAGTTTGAGATTGGACAAATGGTACTTCTCTATGACTCTAAGTTTTTAAGCCATCCATGAAAACTTAAGGTACATTGGTTGGGGTAGTATGTTATCACTTACATCCTTGAAATAGGTGCTTACCAGTTATAAACACTTGATGGAACACAACTACCTGGTGTTATCCCATTTTTTGTGTTTACGCCAAAAAATTTGAGATAACCCTGAGAAATTTTTGAAGCTGATTTTCTAAGAATCACCTCTCAGAAAGAGTTAATCGGGTTTTCAGGTTTTATAAGCAAGACAACATATATTTTGGGTGTTTCATGTCGTGTGTTCCCCGAAACCCGAAACCCACCTCAAGTTAGTTAAGTCGGGTTTGCGGACCTTCCAAGCATTGGAACAGGCCTTCGTTAAAACATGCTCCATGTCGCCTGTCTTCCGATCCCCGAAGCCCGATTTACTCCTTTGTTTCGGGTTTCTGGGGCCATCAAGCATCATGCTTCATGTCGATTGTTTCCCGCAACCCGAAACCCGAATTACTCTAAAAACCTTTGTTTCGGGTTTTCGGATATCCTGAGCATGCTGACATGGCATTAATGTCGAGTTGTCGGGTGGATTGGCACGTGTCGACTGAAGTGTATTAATTGCAAATTTTCATATATATATATATATGTGGATTTCCACATCATTTTTACCAGACGTACTTTTTACCTCGTGGATTTTCGCGCATGCTTCTTCAACCCCGAAACCTGAAATTCGCCTCTGTGCCCGACTGCATTGCTCGTTTTTTATCATTCCTTGTCCTGGTTGAAGGTATTCTTCTTCATTCTGGTTTTGTGGTTTTTATGGATTGATTATGTGAGGAATTCTTCCAAGTTTCTCATCAGGGTTTGTGATTTTATCTTTTCCATTTTAGGGGTTGTTTTCTAAAACCAGGTTTATGTTTTAGGGTTTATCCCTTTGGAATTATCACTTTGTGTTATTCCCCGGAATGTTGTTGTAATTAAAATATGTTTTGGATATAAATGATGAAGAAAGAACTTGCATGTTTTAAATTCAACAAAAACCCTATTCCCTCTTCTCGGGTTTTGCAGGGTGCTGTGCAATATCAAAAACCCGCAGTATATTAGAAAATTTGACGTGTCAGGCTTTCAAAAATCTCTGACATCTTCAAAGTGCCGGGTTTTCTAAAGTCCTCCGACATCTTCAAAGTGCCGGGTTTTCCAAGGTCTCCGAAATCTTCAGAGTTTCAGGTTATTTCAAGCCTCCGACATCTTCAGTGTGTCAGGTTTTCTAGACTCCCCGACATCCTCCTCAGTGTGTCAGGTTTTTCCACCTTTCTGGCATCTCCAGTGGGTCGGGGTTTTCACAGTGTGCAACATCTCCCGATCTCCAAAACTCTCCTCCTTTGAAATCCCTCATGTCGGACCCTGGTCCATCGCAAGAAAAGACTGAGAAGTCAGGGAGGATGAAATACAAATTTAGAAAGGTGGAGTCTCCATCCTATATCGACTGTAATTATGACATCCGAGATACAGAGCTCGGAAATATAGATATGGAGGATTTCTGGAGTAGGGTAAAGAGCTCTTCCCAAACTCCATGGATGAAATCGATAGCCAACAGTGGTTTACCTCTTGTAGTGGGTTTCCCTATGTCCACTCAGTGCCCTGAATTCATCTTAGCCTACGCCTCGAGTTATGACTCTGCTTCTCGTTCTGTGAGAAACCAAGGGGGAGAAGTTGTGATCAAGTTGGACGGAGGTTACTTCGATGACCTCCTCAAGCTGCCAAATTTTGAAGAATATGGAGAGTTAGATATCAAGTCAGCTCAGAAGGCTTGGGATAATGATCAGGAAGATTGTATCAAGCACGTAAATAAGAAGTTCCTGATCAAAGCCAAACCAGCTGTCTCCAGATTCCCAAGACTTGTCCCAAGAAGTGATTTTATTCAAGAAATCAACGACATCATCACTCTGTTGAGTCGGGTTTTTGGTTTACCCGAATCAAATGTTTTCCAAGGGTGGATGTATCAGTTCATGATCACCATTAAGAAGAATCAACAAGGAATTGATTGGGGCACTCTCATTAGTAATGAGATAGATTCCCAAATGACAACAGTCTTGTCTACGGGAAAGTTTTATATGTCCTCATATGTCACCTATGCAGCGGCCGGCATGAGGAACTATCCCGGGTTGGATACCAAGGGAAACAAGACGGTGGACCATGTTTATCAGTATTTTCCTCAGCTGACAAGGAAAGGGTCTGAAGATCAATTCAGAAGGGTAAATGACGCCTTCTTTTACGAAAACATCTGCAGGTTAAACCCTGAATTAAGGAAAACAAGAGTCTCAGATGAGGCATGGGCTGAAGTTTCAAAATGGGGTTGTGTCTTCTTACAGTTCAAGAAGTTCACATATCTTTGAGTAGTCATGTACCCAGGGGATCCTTTCCATTTGCCCAGGTATCCAGGGGACAAACTAATCCTGATGGAATTGGTTAGGCAATTGTTGGATTTTCACAAATTCCAACAAAGTAAACATAAGGCTGCTGTATCTTTCCCAATTTCTATTGGAAGATACACTTGTTCGACAGTGGTGAAAGCTAAGAATGTTTTCCATGAGCTTCAGGATAAGTTGAAGAAGCATATGAAGCCCCAAGACGGGTTTGATTTTCAAGGAGTCCTTAAGGCCTATGGAACTCTGCACCTGCACAGGCCAAGCATAGAAGACATCTGGATCGATTTACGTGATGAAGTTGCTGTCCGGAGAAAGGATCATAGCAGATTGACACTTGCTGAGATTCAAACGCTTGAGCTCGCTAACTTACCAGAAGGTACTAGCGACAATGAAAGTGTTCTGGATCCTTCCTATGATGGACTGAATGAAGATCAATATGTTTTCCCACCTATTGATTGGTCTGTCAGTGAAAAAGCCTCCATTACAGATAGGTCAGCCCTGATTCTCGCACGTACCAAAGCTTGGCTCGCCTCTTGGGGAATGAGTTTTAAAGATGATAAATTTTCAAAGTTGGCTGCTGCAGAGGCGGGGCCCTCCAAAAAGGGAAAAGACAAAAGACCTTCTAAAGGCCCTATAAAGGTCAAATTTGTCAAGAAAAGAAAGGAAAGAGAAATCTCTTCAATTGTTTCTCCAGTTGAAACGGTGAATGTGCCAGAATCACCAACACCACCAGAAATAGGAGAAATTTCTTTGGAAGGAGAAGTGAACCAGCCGCTAGTTCCATCATCTGTTGACTTTCCAACTCAAGGGATCTTATCTCTTGCATCTCAGGCTTTGGAGTCAGGATCTACGCTTCCTCCTTCACAACCACTTCTGCCTCCTCTTTCCCCATCTACTTCTTCAGTCATGGCCAGTATTTTCTCTGGACTCTCACCCCTCTCTGCTGGGACCAAAACAATCACCAACACGCCCCCTCCTGTGCCTCTCTTTATTGAATCTACTACCACATTGGTAACTGTTTCCCCTCCGCTAATGGATCCTTCTCCCCCTGAAAGTATAATACCAACTCCTACAACAGTGGCAACTCCCTCTGATACGCCACAATGGCTACTCGAGCAAACTCTGAGGAAGAGGAAGGTGATTGTACCCATACCAGCCTTTGATTTTAGCTCACTCAAGGCTACTCTACTGCTAAAACAGCCAAGAAACCCAAAACAGTTTCAAGGGTTTTGGTGGACGCTTCAGGGCATAAGTTTGTAGAGATCGCCACTCCCGCGACTGACAAAACTAAAGAGGACATAACAGCCTCTGATTATCAAATAACCAGGGTGGCTCTAGGAAAAGTGACAACGGAAGGGGCACAACAGGATGCACGGGATGCTACCAACGTGCTGTGCCAGAAGTTGAAGGAAACAAAAGACAGCAGAGACGAGCTTAAAAGAAAGGTGGAGCAGTTGACAGAGGTTTTGCTTAATCTCTCAAAACCCCTTGAATCCATACCATCTTCCTCTGTCCCTGTTGGATTCGATTTCTCATCGGTGCCTATTATTGAGAAGATTAATAAAAAAGGAAGGGTGGTCGATGAATGGATCCAAAGGCTGCTCCAACAGGGGAAGGAAGTAATTCAAGACGTCGTGGAAGTCTATCAATCTTTGGGAAATATTCAGAGTGATGGGGAAAAGATGGACGATGATTTCTCTCAAGAAATTGGACATCTTGATTTGACTTTCGAAGCTCTCCAAGTATTAAAGCAAATACCATCACACCTCTTGGTAGAAGAAGGCGTCATCCCACATGCGGATAAACATTTCCAGCTGACCAAAGCCATCAGGTTCAGGGTGAAGATTCTCAACGAAGCCTGTGGAAAATTGAGAGAATCAAGGGATCAATTGATTGATGGCAAAAGTGATCTGGAAGAAGAGTTGCTGAAGATTTGTCCAAAGGTGTCAGTTGGAAACTCGGGCATCCTATCAGCTGACGATCTTTTCAAACAAGTCCAAGAATCTGTTCAACATGAACCAACTCACGGGTTTGGTATTGAAATCATCGACAGGTTTGTAAAGATCGAACATTCTTTGGAGGCCTTGAGAAGACTCAGCAAAAGATTGAGGAAACTTCCCGGTAGTGCTAGTGATACCCATGAAACCTGTGAAGTTTTGAATGATCATTCCACTGCGCCTGATGAAAACAAAATGCAAGGCATAATCCGGAAGTTCCAAGAGTTTCGGAACAAACAAGCTCAACAACAAGAAGAAAAAGGTGAAGGAACAAAGGATGACGATTCAGATTAAGTCCTAATGTGACATGGCATTTCAATCTTGAAATTGACATGTCTTTTTCATTTCTGTTTCGTCACATTTTTGAATCATGTTTTGACTTGGTCTCCTGCGTGAGAGTCAAGCAAAATAGAACTCTTTTTAAAGAACACTATTTTCTAGGATTTATCCTATTTTCTCTCTTCTCCTTTTATTATAAATAAGGGATGCTTATGCATTCCAAAGGGGGAGATATTTTTGAAACATTGGAGGCTATTGTGAAGGAGTGAAACTTTGTGTTTTCTTTTCATTCAAAGAATAGGAACTGATATTATTTTGCAAACTTTGTGTTGTGAGATACATCTTTCTTAAGATATTGTTCTTATGTTCATAATCTTAAGCTATTCTTTGTTTAGCTTCTTGGTGTTTTTAATTATTTCAAACGTTATATCTGTGATCTAAAGCTCATATGATTATTTCGTGCTCTGTATTTACTCGAAAGAAAATACGTTTCTCTCATTTCTTTTCCATTGTGCTTCTTTCATTGTAATAGTTTCCGACCCAGTCCATTTACAAAAGCAATACCTTTGAATTGTGTGGATATGGATTTCGGGATTCTATCCCAACACCAATGGTTAGATTAGTGTGAATACTGTATATATTATTTATGCTGTGTTTTAGATTAGTAATAAACAGGCAGCCTCACCTGTCTTTGAGGAGGGATTTAATCCCATGCACTGTGGTTGAACTTCATATTTTGGATTGACAAAATATCCAACCAACAGTTTTTGGCGACTCCGCTGGGGAATATGGATTAATAGTATAAAGCTTATCCTCTTGGTGTCTGGCAACTCCGTATTTGCCTTATTTTCAACAAGATCTCTTTCCTGGTTCAAACTAGCTAGAAAGATCTTCACTCGGTCCCACCAAGCCTGGGGTGAAATTGATCCACTCTTTGAATTACTACAACGGCACAATTTTAGTCTTTCCCCCAACAGCGTTATTTCTAACCGAACCAGAAGTTCTTCGCCTATTCGGAGAAACCAGGTCCCTGTAGAACGATACGTATTTGCAACTTTTCATGCGTTGTTCTTGTCCGAAACTCAGATCCCTATACATACTCTTGTCAGAAGGATGGCAGCACAACCTGTGCCCTGGGGTGCAGCTATTGGTCCTCTTTCCTTAACTCCGCCGTTGCACGAGTTACCACATGGATCACGTAAAAACATTCCCAAGTTTAATGGGGATGGGAAGTAGCATCCCGATGAACAAATTGCATCTTTATTCGTAGCATGTGGTGTCCTCGGAGTAGCTCATGAAGATGTCTCTGTTCGAACTCTTCGTTGAAAAATTGCACGATGCAGCAGCCGAATGGTTTTATCACCTTCCGAATGCATGCATCAAAAACTAGGCTACCATGTGGACTAAATTCAAAGCACGTTTCAAACCAGCCGAAGATTCTCATGCCTTGTTAGCTCAAATTACCCATATGAAGAAGGAATCACATGAACCCATGCGGGACTTTGTCGCGAAGTTTAACAAGCTGATCTGGAAGATTCCAGAAGTATTTGTGCCAACCCCAGAGAATCAGAAATGCTTCTTCATTAATGCTCAGCCTCCTGATGTGAGCTTTCTATTAAGAAGGTCGGCTATCCCAGATTTGGCTATCGCTCAGTCAACAGTTATTGAAATAGAAGATGATCTCATTTTTGCCGGAAGAATCAGGAAAGACGTACCCAAACTTAAAAATCAAGGTTCTTCTCAAGGTAATACTGATCCTATGATTCAAAAAATGGCTAATGATTTGATCGCTTTAAAAAAGAAAATGTCCCAGAAGGTGAGCAATGTTCCGTATCGGGATATTCCTAGACAGAATTTCAATAACAATAATGGTGCGCCTACCAAGGATAGGCCATGGTTAACTCCTGCTCAACCGAGACTAGCAATCGAAGCTCCTCCCATCAATGCAGCAGTAGAAATAATCAAAGAAGAGGACGAACTAGAAGAACAAGATTCCCCCAAGGCTTTTGAAGCTTCAGGATATGTTGATGAGTCTTATGATGATTCAGCTCATGACTCCAGCATTGGGTATTTGGAATACAAAGAAGATGAATGCACACCAGATGGTTAGTCATTTGTTGTCTTCACTCGATCCCAATCTCAGAATCCAAGGAAACCTCTTGAAAACCCCAAGGAGAAGAATAAGGAACCTCCCATAGCCATAGTTAAGAGAGGTACTCCTATTTCAGCACAAACTGAAAGAGAAGTCACCAAAAAGGCAACTTCTCCTCATTCTCTTTCTCCTAAGGTCAGTGCCCCAGCTCAAGCTCATGTGATTAGAACTGAGCCTACCATCACCCCTTCTTATACTACTTTTGACATTATTGATCATGCAAAGAGAACCAAAATCCAAATGTCGGAAGCAGAATACCTTCAGTCAAATCCTGAACAGTTCGAAAAACTTGCCAAATTCATTAGAAGTAAAGACACTATTCCCCCATCTTCAAAAGTTCTCCTTCCGAATCCTACTCAACCCCCACATCAGAACAATCTGACCTTTGCTTCTTCTTCAGGAAAGATTGAACCATTTTATTTGTCTTTACTTATAAATGGGTTTAAACTCAGCAATTGCATCATCGACTCAGGGGCCTCTGACAATGTTATGCCCGCAAAAGTAGCCCATGCCCTTGGGCTTACTCTGACTAAGTCGTATGGACGGTGTTACTCCATGGAAACCAAACAAGTTCCCTTGATTGGTCAAATCAAAGATGCACAGTTTGCCTTCGTTGCCTTCCCAGAGAAGAGAGTGAAAATGACCATTCTAGTTGCTGACATTCCTGCAGCTTACGGTATCCTCTTGGGTAGAGGTTTTTGTAAAGATGTCGGGGGAGAGATTAATATGGATTGGACTAAGGCCAGGATTCCAGTCAATGGGGTTTATCAGGTTCTCCATCCTGAACCTCAGGCGAGGTATTTGGTAACTAAATCAGATGACCCTAAAGCTCAAATTCTTTTCGAAGATGCTAGCTTCGGAAATTATTTCATGACTTCAGAGATACTGGCTGTGGATGTCGAGGAAGAAGATCCTAATGCTATTTGGACCTTCGAATTCGATGGTAGCTGCTCAACCACCGGATCAGGTGCTGGTGTAGTTCTTATATCTCCTAATTCTGAGATTTTCCCATCAACTTACAAATTGTAGTTTGATAATACTAATAACACAGCTGAATATGAAGCTCTGTTACTAGGATTAGAAATGGCCAGATAGAAGGGAATTTGAAATCTCAAGGTTCAGGGGGATGCGGAGCTGATTGTCAATCAGGTCAAAGGAATCTATCAGGTAAAAAATGATCGCTTGAGACATTACAGGAACAAAGTTTGGGATAATATAGAATGCTTTGATGCATTCTCCATACAGGCAGTTTTGAGAGATTATAACGACAAGGCTGATTCTTTGGCCGTGTCTGCATCCCTCCTTCTCCCTCATCCCTAGTTCAAACAAGATACGTACACCATTGAGATTGTGTACCATCCCAGTATCCCAGATAATGTGACTCACTGGCAAGTGTTCAATGACGATCAACAGGTGTTGGCTTTTCTAGAAAAGGCTGACAATTTCAGTGAGCTGTACTTTGAAGGTTCAGAATCAGCTTTCCGTGAATCTATCTCAGATCCATATCAAGAGGTTGATGGTGAGTTTATTCAGCTTAAAGGAAACAAGATACCCAAAGGTCTGGTTTCTCTAGAGGGTTTGTTTGACAAGCATGATCGTTTTATTCAAAACAAGAGACAAGTTGAAGGAGCTTCTTCTTCGGAAGTAGATCAAGTCAATCTAGGTTCGTCTGATCAACCTCGGATGGTGAATATTGGGAAATGTTGTTCCCCTGAGGAGAAAGTGAAATTCACTTCACTCCTAAAAAGATACATGGATGTCCTAGCTTGGTCTTATGTAGATTTAAAATCTTTCAAGCCCAAAGACATACAACACAGTTTCCCTTTGAAGCCTAATGTGAAACTGTACATGCAAAAACAAATAAATTACAATCCCAAGATCTCAGGAACTATCCTTGCGGAAATCCAGAAAATGTTAGATGCTAGAATTATTTTTCCAATCCATCACTCCACCTGGATTGCTAACATCATTCCTGTCAGGAAGAAGAATGGAAAAATCCGAATTTGTGTTGACTTCCAGAACCTGAATCAGTCTTCATTAAAGGACAACTATCCCTTGCCTATCATGGATCAGGTGTTACAGACCATTACTAGATCAGAAATGCTATCCATGCTGGATGGATTTTCAGGATATAATCAAGTTGAGGTAACTACGGAGGATCAACACAAGACGGCCTTCACAACCCCATGGGGTACCTTTGCTTACAGGAGGATGCCTTTCAGCTTGATCAACGCTGGAGCCACTTTTCAGAGAGCTATGGACTTGGCTTTCAGAGACCTGATGGGAAAAGTCATAGTAGTATATTTGGATGACTTGACTGTTTTCTCAAAAAAAATGGAGTGATCATTATGATCATTTAGAGCAAGTACTTTTGAGATGCAGGCGTCACGGGATTTCATTAAATCCCAAGAAGTCCATGTTCGGAGTGACTGAAGGAAAGTTGCTGGGTCATATCGTGACTAGAGAAGGAACCAAAATCGACCCAGAAAGGGTAAAGGCCATTCAGAGCCTTACCCTACCCACAAGTAAAACTGGAGTTCATTCTTTCTTCGGAAAGGTCAATTTCCTAAGAAGGTTTGTACCTGATTTCGCTGATAAAACCAAGGATATCCTTGGGATGATGAAAGGAAAAGTTCCATTTCGATGGAGTACTGAAGGGAAGCTTGCATTTGAAGAAATCAAAAGGGCAGTTGCTTGCGCTCCTATCCTAGTATGTCCAGACTTCAAAAAAGATTTCATCATGTACAGCTATGCCTCTGCTCACACAGTGTCAGCCATCCTGATGCAGGAGAACGGGGAGGGCATTGAAGCTCCCATCACATTTATGAGCTGTCCATTGAAGGAACATGAGTTAAATATGTCACAAATCGAAAAGCATGCTTATGCAGTGGTACGAGACCAGTGAAACATTTCAGGTACTATGTGCTGAACTCCCATACTCTCGTTCTCGTTCCCGACACTTGCCGTTAAATCCATTTTGACTCAACAAGAGCTGGGTAGTCAACGAGGTAACTGGATAGCTAAAGTTCAGGAGTATGACTTGGACATTAGACCTACCAAGTTGGTACGAGGAAGGGGCCTGTGCCAATTGATCGCGGAAAATCATGTGGAAGCAGAATGCGAAAAGACTGAAGACACCTCTTCTAAGTTGCCCATGGTGCTTTTTGTGAGTACGACTGATGAATGGTACATGGATATTGCTTTCTTTCTAACTTATGGTGAATGCCCCCCACATTTAAGCCAAAAGGAGAAGAGAACGGTCAAGTTAAGATCTGCGAGATACCTCCTGTGGGATAATGGTATATATAAGAAGGGTATTGATGGTGTATTCCTGCGCTGTGTTGATAAATCACAACAGTTAAAGTTGTTAGAATCCTTCCATAGCCTAGCATGCGGAGGACATTTCTCATCCTCTGTAACAGCTTATAAGATCCTTCGGGCTAGGTACTATTGGCCTACTCTTTTGTAGGATTCAGCCGAGTGGGTGTCCAAGTGCGAAGCTTGTCAACATTTCGTTGGTCGTCCCAAGCTAGCGGCCCCTTCCCTTGAAGCCCGTAGTGATTGAAGAACCTTTTCGCCAGTGGGGAATTGACTTCATTGGAACGTTGAATCCTGCCTCCAGTGTTGGACATAATTATGTGCTGACTGCTACAGACTATTTTACCAAGTGGGTGGAAGCGCACCAGTCAAGCAAGCAACCTCAGAAGCTGTGTGCAAGTTTCTTAAAGAAAATATAATTGTCAGATTCGGTGTGCCTCATAAGATTGTGGCTGAAAATGCCTCCAATTTCTCATCGCATGAGTTGACAGAATTTTTCTATGGATTTGGCATCACCCTGGCTCACTCATTTGATTATTACCCCCAAGGCAATGGGCAAGCTGAGTCCAGCAATAAGAACCTGGTTACCATAATTAGAAAGCTAGTAGATGAAAACCAGAGGACATGGCACAAAGCATTGTATGATGCGTTGTGGGTTGATCGAATTACCCCAAAGCGAGCTATAGGGAGGTCTCCTTTCCAAGTTCTGTACGGGATTGATGCTGAGATACCTATCTTAGTGGAGTTTCCAGCCTTACAGTTGGCCAAAGCAGTCGAAGATATGACTTTTCAAAATTCTATTGAGAAAAGGGTTATGTACCTAGCCAGGCTAGAAGAGGAATGAAGCAAGGTGATTGATCGCATCGCAGATCATCAAAACAAAGTAAAGAAATTTTTTGACAAGAAATCAAGGCAGCGTAATTTCCATATTGGAGACCTGGTGTTGCTTTGGGATAAGAGGAGGGAGCAGAAAGGAATGCACAGGAAGTTCAACTCTTTGTGGAAAGGACCTTTTAAGATTCATAAGCTGAATGGTGAAAATAGTTTCCTTCTATCATATCTTGATGGAGAGTTACTCCCTTTACCTTTCAGCGGACAACATCTAAAGTTGTTCCATCATTAATGCAAGATGTTCTCTTGCATTGTACATACTTTAGTTTCTGTTGTGTGTTTGCTTTTAGTTTTCTTTCTTTCTTCGTTTTTGGTTTGTTTTAGTTTCCTCCTTTTCTGACTCCGTAGCCCAATGGATATAGCCAGAGATTCTGAGTTCTCTTCCTTTGATATCATAAAGGAAGTCCCCAACTAGAGCCAGCTGTTATCCCATTTTTTATGTTTACGTCAAAAAATTTGAGATAACCCTAAGAAATTTTTGAAGCTGATTTTCTAAGAATCACCTCTCAAAGAGAGATAATCGGGTTTTCGGGTTTCATAAGCAAGACAACATGTGTTTTGGGTGTTTCATGTCGTGTGTTCCCCAAAACCCGAAACCCGCATCAAGTTAGGTAAGTCGGGTTTGCGGACCTTCCAAGCATCAGAACAGGCCTTCGTTAAAACATGCTCCATGTCGCCTGTCTTCCGATCCCCGAAGCCCGATTTACTCCTTTGTTTCGGGTTTCCGGGGCCATCAAGCATCATGCTTCATGTCGATTGTTTCCCGCAACCCAAAACCCGAATTACTCTAAAAACCTTTGTTTCGGGTTTTCGGATATCCTGAACATGTTGACATGGAATTAATGCCGAGTTGTCGGGTGGATTGGCACGTGTCGACTGAAGTGTATTAATTGCAAATTTTCATATATATATATATATATGTGGATTTCCACGTCATTTTTACCAGACGTACTTTTTACCTTGTGGATTTTCGCGCATGCTTCTTCGACCCCGAAACCTGAAATTCACCTCTGTGCCCGACTGCATTGCTCGTTTTTTATCATTCCTTGTCCCGGTTGAAGGTATTCTTCTTCATTCTTTGTTTGTGGTTTTTATGGATTGATTATGTGAGGAATTCTTCCAAGTTTCTCATCAGGGTTTGTGATTTTATCTTTTCCATTTTAGGGGTTGTTTTGTAAAACCAGGTTTATGTTTTAGGGTTTATCCCTTTGGAATTATCACTTTGTGTTACTCCCCGGAATGTTGTTGTAGTTAAAATATGTTTGGGATATAAATAATGAAAAAAGGACTTGCATGTTTTAAAATCAACAAAAACCCTATTCCCTCTTCTCGGGTTTCGCAGGGTGTTGTGCATTATCAAAAACTCGTAATATATCGTAAAATTTGATGTGTCAGGCTTTCCAAAGTCTTCGACATCTTCAAATTTCCCAGTTTTCCAAAATCTCCAACATCTTCAAAGTGTCGGGTTTTCCAAGGTCTCCAAAATATTCAGAGTGTCGGGTTATTTCAAGCCTCCGACATCTTCAGTGTGTCAGGTTTTCTAGACTCCCCGACGTCCTCCTCAGTGTGTCAGGTTTTTCCACCTTTCCGGCATCTCCAGTGGGTCAGGGTTTTCACAGTGTGCAACATCTCCCGATCTCTAAAACTCTCCTCCTTTGAAATCCCTCATGTCGGACCCTGGTCCATCGCAAGAAAAGACTGAGAAGTCAGGGAGGATGAAATACAAATTTAGAAAGGTGGAGTCTCCATCCTATATCGACTGCAATTATGACATCTGAGATATAGAACTCGGAAATATAGATATGGAGGATTTCTGGAGTAGGGTAAAGAGCTCTTCCCAAACTCCATGGATGAAATCGATAGTCGATAGTGGTTTACCTCTTGCAGCGGGTTTCCCTATGTCCGCTCAGTGCCCTGAATTCATCTTAGCCTACGCTTCGAGTTATGACTCTGCTTCTCGTTCTGTGAAAAACCAGGCGGGAGAAGTTGTGATCAAGTTGGACGGAGGTTACTTCGATGACCTCCTCAAGCTGCCAAATTTTGAAGAATATGGAGAGTTAGATATCAAGTCAGCTCAGAAGGCTTGGGATAATGATCAGGAAGATTGTATCAAGCACGTAAATAAGAAGTTCCTGATCAAAGCCAAACCAGCTATTTCCAGATTCCCAAGACTTGTCCCAAGAAGTGATTTCATTCAGGAAATCAACGACATCATCACTCTGTTGAGTCAGGTTTTTGGTTTACCTGAATCAAATGTTTTCCAAGGGTGGATGTATCAGTTCATGATCACCATTAAGAAGAATCAACAAGGAATTGATTGGGGCACTCTCATTAGTAATGAGATAGATTCCCAAATGACAACAGTTTTGTCTACGGGAAAGTTTTATATGTCCTCATATATCACCTATGCAGCAGCCGACATGAGGAACTATCCCATGTTGGATACCAAGGGAAGAAAGATGGTGGACCATGTTTATCAGTATTTTCCTCAGCTGACAAGGAAAGGGTCCGAAGATCAATTGAGAAGGGTAAATGACACCTTCTTTTACGAAAACATCTGCAGGTTAAACCCTGAATTAAGGAAAACAAGAGTCTCAGATGAGGCATGGGCTGAAGTTTCAAAATGGGGTTGTGTCTTCTTGCAGTTCAAGAAGTTCAAATATCTTAGAGTAGTCATGTACCCAGGGGATCCTTTCCATTTGCCCAGGTATCCAGGGGACAAATTAATCCTGATGGAATTGGTTAGGCAATTGTTGGATTTTCACAAATTCCAACAAAGTAAATATAAGGCTGCTGTATCTTTCCCAATTTCTATTGGAAGATACACTTGTTCGATAGTGGTGAAAGCTAAGAATGTTGTCCATGAGCTTCAAGATAAGTTGAAGAAGCACATGAAGCCCCGAGACGGGTTTGAATTTCGAGGAGTCCTTAAGGCCTATGGAACTCTGCACCTGCACAGGCCAAGCATAGAAGACATCTGGGTTGATTTACGCGATGAAGTTGCTGTCTGGAGAAAGGATCATAGCAGATTGACACTTGCTGAGATTCAAACGCTTGAGCTCGCTAACTTGCCAGAAGGTACTAGCGACAATGAAAGTGTTCTGGATCCTTCCTATGATGGACTGAATGAAGATCAATATGTTTTCCCACCTATTGATTGGTCTGTCAGTGAAAAAGCCTCCATTACAGATAGGTCAGCCTTGATTCTCGCACATACCAAAGCTTGGCTTGCCTCTTGGGGAATGAGTTTTAAAGATGATAAATTTTCAAAGTTGGCTGCTGCAGAGGCGGGGCCCTCCAAAAAGGGAAAAGACAAAAGACCTTCTAAAGGCCCTATAAAGGTCAAGTTTGTCAAGAAGAGAAAGGAAAGAGAAATCTCTTCAATTGTTTCTCCAGTTGAAATGGTGAATGTGCCAGAATCACCAACACCACCAGAAATAGGAGAAATTTCTTTGGAAGGAGAAGTGAACCAGCCGCTAGTTCCATCATCTGTTGACTTTCCAACTCAAGGGATCTTATCTCTTGCATCTCAGGCTTTGGAGTCAGGATCTATGCTTCCTCCTTCACAACCACTTCTGCCTCCTCTTTCCCCATCTACTTCTTTAGTCATGGCCAGTATTTTCTCTGGACTCTCACCCCTCTCTGCTGGGACCAAAACAATCACCAACACGCCCCCTCCTGTGCCTCTCTTTATTGAATCTGCTACCACATTGGTAACTGTTTCCCCTCCGCTAATGGATCCTTCTCCCCCTGAAAGTATGATACCAACTCCTACAACAGTGGCAACTCCCTCTGATACGCCACAATGGCTACTCGAGAAAACTCTGAGGAAAAGGAAGGTGATGGTACCCATACCAACCTTTGATTTTAGCTCACTCAAGGCCTCTACTGCTAAAACAGACAAGAAACCCAAAATAGTTTCAAGGGTTTTGGTGGACGCTTCAGGGCATAAGTTTGCAGAGATCGCCACCCCCACGAATGACAAAACTAAAGAGGACATAACAGCCTCTGATTATCAAATAACCAGGGTGGCTCTAGGAAAAGTGACAATGGAAGGGGCCCAACAGGATGCACGGGATGCTACCAACGTGCTGTGCCAGAAGTTGAAGGAAACAAAAGACAGCAGAGACGAGCTTAAAAGAAAGGTGGAGTAGTTGACAGAGGTTCTTCTTAATCTCTCAAAACCCCTTGAATCCATACCATCTTCCACTATCCCTATTGGATTCGATTTCTCATCGGTGCCTATTATTGAGAAGATTAATAAAAAAGGAAGGGTGATCGATGAGTGGATCCAGAGGCTGCTCCAACAGGGGAAGGAAGTAATTCAAGACGTCATGGAAGTCTATCAATCTTTGGGAAATATTCAAAGTGATGGGGAAAAGATGGACGATGATTTCTCTCAAGAAATTAGACATCTTGATTTGACTTACGAAGCTCTCCAAGTATTAAAAAAAATACCATCACACCTCTTGGTAGAAGAAGGCATTATCCCACATGTGGATAAACATTTCCAGCTGACCAAAGCCATCAGGTTTAAGGTGAAGATTCTCAACGAAGCCTGTGCAAAATTGAGAGAATCAAGGGATCAATTGATTGATGGCAAAAGCAATCTGGAAGAGGAGTTGCTGAAGATTTGTCCAAAGGTGTCAGTTGGAAACTCGGGCATCCTATCAGCTGATGATCTTTTTAAACAAGTCCAAGAATCTGTTCAACATGAACCAACTGGGGGGGGGGGGGGGGGGGGGGGGGGGGGGGGGGGGGGGGGGGGGGGGGGGGGGGGGGGGGGGGGGGGGGGGTTTGGTATTGAAATCATCGACAGGTTTGTAAAGATCGAACATTCTTTGGAGGCTTTGAGAAGACTCAGCAAAAGATTGAGGAAACTTCCCGGTAGTGCTAGTGATACCCATGAAACCTGCGAAGTTTTGAATGATCATTCCACTGCGCCTGATGAAAACAAAATGCAAGGCATAATCCAGAAGTTCCAAGAGTTCCGAAACAAACAGGCTCAGATGGAAGAAGAGAAGGGTGAAGGAACAAAGGATGACGATTCAGATTAAGTCCCAATGCAACATGTCATTTCAATCTTGAAATTGACATGTCTTTTTCATTTCTGTTTCGTCACATTTTTGAATCATATTTTGACTTGGTCTCCTGCATGAGAGTCAAGAAAAATAGAACTCTTTTTAAAGAACACTATTTTATAGGATTTATCCTATTTTCTCTCTTCTCCTTTTATTATAAATAAGGGATGCTTATGCATTCCAGCGAGGGAGATATTTTTAGAACATTGGAAGCTATTGTGAAGGAGTGAAACTTTGTGTTTTCTTTTCATTCAAAGAATAGGAACTGATATTATTTTGCAAACTTTGTGTTGTGAGATACATCTTTCTTAAGATATTGTTCTTATGTTCATAATCTTAAGCTATTCTTTGTTTAGCTTCTTGGTGTTTTTAATCATTTCAAACGTTATATCTGTGATCTAAAGCTCGTATGATTATTTCGTGCTCTGCATTTACTCGAAAGAAAATACGTTCCTCTCATTTCTTTTCCATTGTGCTTCTTTCATTGTAATAATTTCTGACCCAGTCCATTTACAAAAGCAACATCTTTGAATCGTGTGGATATGGATTTCGGGATTCTATCCCAACACCAATGGTTAGATTAGTGTGAATACTGTATATATTATTTATGCTGTGTTTTAGATTAGTAATAAACAGGAAGCCTCACCTGTCTTTGAGGAGGGATTTAATCCCATGCACTGTGGTTGAACTTCATATTTTGGATTGACAAAATATCCAACCAACACCTGGTTACTTCAACAGGAGTAGGTTGAAGCCCTACTATAAATAAGTCTTCTTGGTGTTTGTAATAAGGCAATATTTCCATTTAGATTAGGTTTTCAATTCTATATTTCCTTAGTGTGTTTCCTTCTTTATTTCTATGCTATGTCAATATATTTGGTGTGTTGTGTAATAAGCGCACTTGCACGCATGAAGCTAATTACTATATGAAGCATGTTTATGCGAAGAGGACTGCACATATGTTTTGTGTGGGGTGGATGGATTGTTGGTACCTGGGTACAAGATTGTGGGAATTGAAAGGTGGAAGGAATAAGCTACTACGGGTGCTCTTCAAGTCAAAGGATTGATTCTAAAAAGTTACCAAAGATGGAGATGAATGAAGGGACAATATAACGTGAGGTAAGCAGAGGCCATAACAACTACTAGTAGAAGGTGCAGTGATGAGGTAATCAGGTGCAAGGAAGTGCATTGAAGATAAGTCTGTGACCAGAGGGTAGGAAGGCACGCTAGAAGGTTATAGCTGGGGTGCGAAGATGTAACGCGTAGAAAGGATTGAATTGATCAATTAATGAGAGGATATTTGGTAGGTGAAGGGGTAATGAATGCATCAAAAAATTTAAAATATATACAAGGATGGGATGAGAATTCATTTTTACTGTTACGATTAAGAGTATTTGAAAAAGATATAAGTGCAAAGAGCCGAGTGATCAAATTGAGGTGCGAGAGGTGTGTAACCAGTCATGACAAAGATATCTGTGTGCAGAAAGAGCTTGTGTCCCTGGTGGTGACGGGTTTGAGTGAAACAATGTGGAAGAGAGGAGAGAGGGCATGTGATTTCACCTAGGGCACATTGAATTGAGCTAGGGTTTGATTCGTACATTGAATAATTCAATAGGTGAGTATATACAAAGGATTGCAAGGTAGAAATGGCACCCAAGAAAGCATTTGCAGTAGGAGTGAAGGGAAAGAAGAAGGTGGTCGAAGAAGAAGTGGAGATGGACCCCAAAATTAATTATTCTAAAATGCAATATCCAGAGAGGGTTATCATAGGCTAGGAGTGGGATTCTCACATAAGAAAAAGCAAGGTGGGTGAATACAACCACCGTACTGTAGAGAATAAGAAGGAACTTGATGCCTTGCTGAACACAAAGACAAATAAATGCATGGCAGAAGACATGCCGGTGTATGATGATGCTAGTGAGAAGCTCTTGAAGAATATTGGATTTTACTAGCTATACGAACTCCCTTACTTCGAGAAATATGAGCCCTTGTACCAGTGGCTCATGAGCAGAGTACATGAAGATTTTTTCTACTTTGTAGGATGCATAGCTAGAATTTCAGCTACACTCATCTCCATGGTAATGGGATTGAAGGGCACAGGAGAAGATTTGCAAGATGATTTAATAGATAAGGCCGTAATATTGGAGAACAGAAAGGAGTTGGGGTACACAAAGGGTAAACGTGGTATGGACATTGATAAAATGAATAAATATCCAGTTGTGCAAGTAGCTACACATCTCGTTACAAAGTTAAATGACCAGGAAAGGTGGTCACAAGTGAATACGATATAGCTGTACAATGCTAAAAAGATGTCTAAAGGGGTAGTTTACAACATTTTATGTTAGATTACATATACAATCGTTGAGGAAGTGCACATAGGAGGAAGGATCAAATTTGGAGCTTTTCTATTGTTGATGGTGTTTATGGAGATCAGAGTACCTGATGGACCAAAGAGAAGATATGGGAGTATCACATGGAGCATAAGTCACCTATAGAATGATTCAAAAAGTACTTATGTGAAGGATCCATGACAGAAAAAGTCAAGTAAAGGGCTGAGAAGTGGTACGATAGGCTCCGTGTGGCATTTGAAGAAGAATGGAGCATCCCCAAGGAATTTCCTTCAGTGGTTGGAAAGGTAGTTTAGTTCTCTATATACCAACATTTTTACATAGTGTGGTTTGCCATGAATGATGGAGCATGGATCCCTTTGTGTAAGTTACCATATTCCTTCACAACAAGGTACTTCCAGTTGTCAGTACATAGGTTCTCAGATGCATGGCACCTCATGTTCAATGCAGATAAGGTAGATTGTGACTGTCGTACACTAAGGAATAAATATGTGTATCCAGGGTAGGGTGCATATATTTAAAGGCTCATTTCAAATGTGCTGAGCATTAAACCAGTAAGTTTGGCTATGGGAGATATTGGAGCAGCACTGGTGTACCTCCAACTAAAGCCCAAGTTGGAAAATAACAAGTATGTGGAAGATGAATTCACACTTCCAGCACCACCAAAGGGTATGCACACGATGGAGAACATCCCAGTGCCTAAACCCACATAGCCAATTGAAGTGGGGGATGAGGCGGATGAGCAAGAGGATAGTGGTGGTTTGGATCATAGAGATAGAAGACATCCTACGAACAAGGGTGAAGCTGAGTGCACCACTACACCACCTCAGCCACAAGAGAGGGATGATTAGGACATGGATGTAGTCCAACGAGAGCACAAATTTAAGAGAGTGTTAAGGAGAACCAGGACCTAGGGTGTTACTATGCAAACAGTGTTCGAATCACCCAGACTCTCTCCATAGAAGGAGACAACTGAGAAAATGAGAAGGAAACTAAAGTTGAATGAGGAGGTGGAAGAATCAGAGGAAGGCACACCTAATTCTCCTACACCTACAGAGAATGTAGAAGAACAAAAAGATGAAGAAATGAAGCAAGGAGAAGAGGAGGAAAAGGGAACATATGAGATAGTTACAGAGACTACTCAGGACATGGAGGTAGAAGTCCTCCCAAATCTAGAGGCTCAAGTTCCTAAGTATCCAAGGTCTAAAAGAACAAGTGGAGAGCACATTCAACTAGCCATGGGTTATGCAGAGGACGCAGGTAAAATTTTCCACACTCATTTCCTGAGCACACTATCACAAAAGGAATTATATGGATAGGAATTAATGGATGAATATATGGCTACAGTGCGCACAAGGAAGCAGTTATCATGGTCTATGCACACACACATGGATGAGCCAGATCTTTATGTGTGTGAGGAGTCATGTGTATCGAGGAGGTTGAAGAAGACACCTCAAGCTAGACACGTAACAATAAATCCTACTATCATGTCAGATGAACAGGTAAGTAATGCATTAGTGAAAGTCTCAACAGAGGTGGCGAGGAGGATTATGGACAAGGATTCCACAATTAGGGGGCTCGGGGAAGAGATTAAAACTAAGGATGGAGAAATAGCGCTCCTAACATAGGAAAGAGACTTAGCACAGAAAAAGAACGTTGTATTTATTAGCATCACATAGGAAATTGGTGATAATGTTGTAAGGGCTAGGCCACACTTGGGGCCAAAGGTACTAAAGACATTTCCTTCAGAAATACACTATGTAGGTACATTGGTGGACCTAGTGCTTGAAGATGAACCTCTGTGCATGCCAGTGCCAAAGGATCCAGCACAAGAGGAAGAACGTAAAAATGCTTCACTAATGTGGAAGATTGCATCATATGAAGGAATACTGCAAGCACTGCAAGAACGGAAGAAATCAGACCAAGCCTTGAACATCTGCACAGCTCCAGAGGCACTCATTAAAATAAAAACCCTAGAGAAGAACAATGAGGTCCAGAAAGTGATGAAGGACGAAACATTGAGCCAAGCAGAAAGGTTATCAATGGTTAAAAATAATCTCGAGGCCCTGGAAGCAACACAAGAACCACACAAGAATTGGCTGGAAGATCTTAGGAAGCTCATTATGCAAAATATGGATTTACTAGAGGGAAGGATGACTAGAATTTCTATCATTGTGTTGGTCTTGCAAAATGAAAAATGGGAGATTACGAAAGATGAAATGGAGTCTATTGCTGTGGACATTCTAGATAGAACAGTGGAAGCACTATCTAAGTGGCAGACCTTGGAGGCCGAAATAAAACAGGAATATCCTAAATTAGTTGTCCAAGTTGCAAAAGAAGAGACTACAGAGTAAAAACATCCTTTCATTCTTTCCATTCTTCTATTCTTTACTTCATTTTTTGGAGATGACCATTATCGAGGTGTTAATGAAATTAGTGCGGGGTAATGTTGATCAGAAAAACTTGACATAAAGCACACAAGAATTCTACACGAGAAATCAGGTCATATTCAAAGGCATGAACGGATAGGGAGAACACGCGCGCGGTGCAGAATTTCAGCTTTTCGAAACTGAGCCATTTTTGCTCATGAAGGTCTATTTTTAGAGATGGCGTGTAGTGCACACAAATGAGGTAAAGACGTGTGCACAATGCATTGGCTATTCTTAGAGGATTGGATATGAAGCACTTTACATAGACACATGCCGGAAATATATCTACTACTGTCAGTTAGCTACAGTAGTCTATTGTTAGCACACTTGCATGTGTGGCTAGTTTTTTAAAGGCACGTCACTAATAATGGCATGAAATCTATTTTGGGAATGGATAAGTGGTGAAGGGTAAGTCCCTACCCTTATATATATGTAGTAGACTGTGTAATAGAGAGAGAGAGGAGAGATATACAAAGATATGTTGTTAAATATGTTATGTGCATACTACTGTTATTTTAGTGAAGCTTCTGTATATTTATTGCATTGAATATAATGGAGGATATTGGTTGAATCTAAGTGTTAGTTTTTTGTGTACCTAAATCTAATATGTTTTTGATCTCATCATGGTTAGTACTTAATTCTATTCTCCCTTAGGTATAGATTTGGTGTGCTCTGTAGAATGATGTGTTAGTAATGGAACTATATGTATCTCTTAAGTATTCCTCATGATAACGTCCTGCAATAACACCCCTAAAGAGGGACCTGGTACCTTTGTGTGCTTCAAGTGAGCACTCATTTTATGATGAGTGATGTACCAATGCGTGTAGGGTCTTATTGCTTTTGTATCACTAAATTATAGGCTGCATCAAGAAGACAGAAGGGATGTCAGCAGCATAACCAAAAGGTGGTCCCCATCAAGATGGATACATGGGTGAATATTCTGCCAAGTATTGCAAATAAAGAATTTATTTTTTCTCACACACAGGGACATATTATTTTTCATGTGCATCCAAGGGGGGAAAGTGGATCAAAATTGTAGATGTCACATCAAGCACAAAAAGATAGAGATTGCATGCATTGGAGAATACTTTCTCATCAAGCAAATTTTATTATTAGCAAAATTATTCACCCAACTTTATTAAAAAATAGAACAGTCAATTACAGTTTTACTGAGTTGTATTTTTGTAAACAAGGCTATTAATGCCTCATTGTATTAGCATGCTTATTTTTATTCCTTTATTTATTCAAGATAAAGGATAAGAATAGGATGCATGGACAAGTAAAATTTAAGACTATTTTTAGGAAGGGTGGGATGAATAATTTTTCTATATATTGTGTGCATTGACAAACTACAGGGGAGGAATTTTTTGACACAGGAGTGCTAAAGAATATTTTCCCAGTTTTCCCTTTTGAATGAGAATTATATTCTACCTTTACAATAATTTTTAGTCTTGTGTATGTCTTATTAATTCTTATGAATGTCAAATTCCTTAGTTAATCATCCTACCCTGTTGTAAATTTAGACATTTTTGCATGATATTAGTGTGCATGTGTATCTTAACAATATTGTTTGTGAAATTTTCCTCAATACATTAAGTGTATGCCCTAATATTTTGCTGAAAACTATTGGTTTGTGCATCTAGAATCCATTCTCAGATATTTGTGCATGTACTCAGTCAAAACCATCAACAATTTTGGTGTATCACACCAGTTTTTCAATTTGTTTATCGTCATCTCTCTACCCTCAAAACCCCAAAAAATTAGTGTAGGATACATAAAGAAGGAACCGGCCTTGATACCGGAGAATCACCTCAATAATAGGTATACCCAAAGACCTGAGGTGTTTCCATTGTATCTACAAAAGAGAGAGATCTAGAGTAAGCTTAGAACACCTACAGTCATCTGTATATAGGGTGTAGTTTCGAGAGATAACAGTTTTTAGCACGCCTGGTGGGACGAGGATGAGAACTACTATCGGTGTGTTCTGAAGAGTCAAGATCCAAGCAGAGCTGATCTGGCGACTTCATAAATCTGATATTTCAAATCAGTACAACACTTTTTCAACAAACATTAAATTTTTCAACTGTAGTTTCCAGGTATTTATCAAAAAAATCAGATCTGTTTCTTTGTTGTTATCAGTTGTTTTTTATGAGCAACAGACCTGTTTTGTAGTTTCAGTAAATTATGAGGTCCTATAGCCATGAACCATGATTTTTAATAGTATCATCAACCAAACCAACAACCCTTTTATCTAATTTCACCTTCAGACCAGTTCCATAACCCCTATCAGAATGAATATCCTTATGACCCAAACCTTGGAAATGAGTATGATTGTCAATATGATGATCGTTATGTTATTCAAGGTCAAAGTTATGCAGAGGGTTATGTTGAGTGTGAAAGATGAAGAGATCTTGAAATTTTACTTAATGAACTTAAGCAATCATTTTTAGTTGTCAAGGAACTATATGAGAAATCATTAGCAATAAAGAATGATAGGCATCAGGTCTATCAAAATTTAGTGCCTACATATTACCCTTTTCAGCCAAAGAAACCCATCCATTAGTTTTTGAATCATCAGGTTGTTGTAATTCCTACTTTTCTTACCCTGTTGTCATGTATTGAACCTAAATTAAAGTGCCCAAGTTGGATTTCAGTTTTTTTCCTAAAAATAATGTTTGTACCCCATCCTCTCTTTAAAAAATTTCCAGTTAAAGCTAAGATTAGTCCCACTCCCCCTTTACTCATAGTTCCAGCATAGGAAAAATAGGATCATAACATCATTCAGAAGGGAAGGCCAGCTGAAGAAAACAACAAGTTGGAGTTTTTATAGAACATAGAGTAATGGGTTTCTAAATTTCAATTCAATAATACTCCATAATTAGAGGAGTAACCCATTAAAAAGGTACATTCTAATTTTTTAGTAGATCTAAAGCAGATTAAGGATGATCAAAAGTCTTCGTATTTTGAGCATAGTGTGTATGAAAGAACCATACTCTTACAAACTACTAATTCATCTCAATTGATAGAACCTGAAGAAAGTTTGTAGATCATTTCAAAAGATAGATTGGCTGATCTAAGGGATGAGCATCCTATTTGTAGCTTATCAGTTTCCATAAATGATGACAAAAAAGAGAAATATCAGTTCCAGGATAATCGCGATCAAGAAATTGAGTGCAAGGACTCTTACTGTGCTGCATGCATGGAGATAATTGCATTACTAGGGACTTGTAATGTTTCACAAGGACTGTCAGATTATACTATAAGTATTCGTGAGAAACAATACTTGATTGAGGAAATGAAATGTTTAGAGAACATTATAATAAGAAATAGAATGGAAGAATATGAAAGTTCCGCTTAAATATCAGTTGGTAGTAATGGATTAGAAGATTGAAGAGGATGAACAATAGTTTGAATATTCTGAAAATCTTTTCAAAAAGTTTAAAGAAGTAAAACATCCATCTCATCATCTTCACGATGTTATGATTGATGAAGTACAACAGATTGATGAGGTTGAATGATTTTCATATCAATTTTGTAACGTCAAAGAGAATACACAACAGTTTATAGAGGCAGATCAACTTTTAGAACAACCCTCAAAATAGCTTCAGAGATGGCTCATGATCAAAAAAGAGGTTCATATTTTGGTACAAGACAAGAAAATTAGATTTCAGCTATTTGGAGGCCATGTCCTATTCGATACCTTGTCAGTTCACTAAAAGCCACAACAATACCAGAGTTCATGCTCATATCAAATCCTAAAAATGAGTGTTAGATCCTAAAGAATCAGTTCCAAATCCCTTCAGAGTAGTTTTCAAAATAGTTAGAAAGATTCTTCATGTTTTGGGCTGAGTTTTGAAACAAATTCAAGTTACACATCTCATTTTAAGTTCTATCATGTTACTTGTTTAGCAAATTGAATTCATTACCTCATTTTTAGAGAAAAGGAACCTTTTTTCATTGTTTGTTTTAGGTTTTATTTAGCCTCAATTTGCACCTGGTTAGAATAGGGTAGATTGGGATTTCCCTTTCAATAAGTGAAGTTCATGCACATTGCAGTCTTCAATTCAATAAGTGCACTCGTGCACGTTCTCTAGTTCACAAGATCCCTTCCATTTTTAGTTTGTTTTTCTAAGGGAAAAAAATTGTTATATGCATTTGACTCCATTCCCAATGGAAAAGAGCAAGGCATTGGTCTATAAGCTAGTAGACAAATTTCCCTGTAGGATCGCCAAAAATGTTGACATTTTTTGCACCATGTACGAAAAAAGGTCAACTCAAAATTTTTTAAGTTTCTCAGATTGGTTGGGTTATAAGTTTGGCTATGACTGGGTTAACTAGCTTTTATTAAGATACAAATTTCAATTGTTTAGTTTTGGACAGTCTTGAAAGTCACATTCAGATCAAAACTACAACTTGGGTACAGTTACAGAATGCCATGCCTCATAGATGCAGCGATTCCATTTGTTACCCTCGTTATAATTGTGAAACAACCATAAATGACCATCACAAAGCCCTAAGGAAGGAAGGAAGGGAAGCATGTATTAGACATGATGTCCTGAAGCTGTAAACAAGTTACAGGTTTGAAGGACATGTTATAGTCGTACAAGCAGTTTGCATTTACAATGAACATCAAAAGGTACATTTGATTTTAATTTATTTCCATACTTAAGTGAATTATTTAAGTGTGTTGAGTTGTACAAATTTCATTATTGTCCATTCAAATGAGGAAAGTACAGGAAAGAAATATATACATCTCATTACACCAAAATAGTTCATTTATTCATATGGAATAAAATTACAGTGAACCCACACAAGCCATGGGACGTAACTTGTAGAAAATGGAGAGAGGAAAAACCCATCATTGCCTTTTTAGGATAGTTCTCTCATGCTTCTGGTTTTGCTTCATTTTCAAGATTATTCATCCTCATCTCCAACTCCTAGAAATAGGCACTTGTGGACATATACCACATATTTTTATAGCTCCATGTTTAGTCTATATCGATGTGTTTATAGTTTCACATAACTGAATCCTTTAAAGAAGGCACATACAAGCATATTTGAAATTGCAGACATTACATAAATATTATACATTTATTTTCATCCACCTAAAATTTCAGGTACAGAAAGTAAAATCATGCTAAAGAGGATCAGGGGTGGAAATTCAAATGAAAGAGATTCGCTCATACATTCACATTGAATAGAAAAGGAAAATTAATGTAGCATTCTTAGTCAAAAATGTTGAACATAAATGACACATTCAATGCTCTCAAACCATTCCATATTTTACAGCTGAAAGGAAGAATGAAAAGATACAAATGTTTGATGCAAGATCTACATGGTAGTTGTTTCAGAAATAAAGTACAATTGCAAGGTCTCATACTAGCAAAGTTAACCACTTCCAATAAATGATATGCAAAGTGCAGTTTTTTACAATGACTCATTCTCTTCCTTCATCAAGTCATGGTCAAGTATAGTTAAAATCCACTGAGGGCCAGAAAGTATCATCCTAGCCAAAATCCATTACAAATACATGGAAGCCTCTCAGAACTTAAAAATGAAATGCAAATAACCATTCAGGCTCATAATTTTATTATGCTTTATACTTTCAACTATTTCTAGGTGAGTTTCAAATTCATACAAACTTTGAAAAATAGTGACTGAATAATATTTTAGGGAAATTGGATTACAAATTAGATCCAACAGTTATAAGTAGGAAAATTAAACTCAATGAACATTTCAACCCAAGCCACGTGATGAAAAGAGCACAATGTACCCAGGTTTTGTAAACAGAATGCATTTTTCAAAATGCCAAGTCTTATTGTTTCAAAGAGCATTATATGAAATTATGGTAAGACCAAAAAACTTACTAGATGTCACCAAATAAAATATTAAGATAGTAAAGTATCATACCTGAAATATATATATGAAGGTTATTATACAAAGAAAAATCTGCAGAAGTGTCAGAAGTGTCATTCACACACATGTTTACATCTATCCAGGAGAGAAAGTGTTATTCAAAATAATGAAATGAAAGATGAATTAGATTTCCTGAAGAATATTACAAACAAAATGCAAAGCTAAATACAAAAGCTCAAGTACATATTTTCATTTGCAAATATCAAAGCACATTTTTTGGAAGAAAAGAAAAGTTACTTCATAGATTTCAAGACAAGTGCAAGAAAGTGATACAAAAGCATAACTTGAGAAGTTTTCAAGAAAATTTACAGCATCAATTATAAAGCAAATCAGAACCCAAATATGGGTAATATTTAAAATCTGAGCTCGAAATAAACAAAGCAGATTACATTGAAAAACCAAACATTTAAGAAAATAAGGACGACACATTTGATTTCAACTCAAAATGAGCTCAAACTTGCAGAGGAAAATACAACTACCCATAATACAAAGCCCCCAGATTTGGAGTCAATATGTAGAGAAAAGATCATTTATTCATATTTTCTCACAGGTTATGACCTCCAAAGTGGTGTCAATACAACAACTACAAAATGGGGGAAAACCCTTATGGGTTTGCATTAGAACTTAAAATGGAGCTCAAAATCAAGTATGGTAGAATAAAGCTCGAGAATACACTCACTTTCCTTCATGGCAGCTTCAAGTCAAGTGACCATACAATCCAGAGCTCAAAAATCACGTGCTCAATAATAATGGTGAGTTAAAGAAGCTCCAAAACCTCATTCGTAGATCGATGAAACACAAAAACCAGAAGCCACTCAGAGCATAGCCACAGAGGGGAAGGAACCAAAATTACCCAACAGGATTTCAGAAGTGACCCCGAGAGGGTTGGAATTAAAATTTCTTATTTGAATGTAGAAATATTTGAACAAATTTCAAGCTCAAACCAGTAAAATAGAGCTTAAAGAAACTTTCAAGCTCGAGAACCACAGGAAACGAGCTCCAGATTGATAAAAAATTGAGCATGAGAAGAGTCATCTAAAAAGGCTCGTTTTGAGCAGAAACAGAGAGAGAATTGAAAATATTATAAAGCCCAGAGTTTACAAAAACTTACCCATTTTCACAAATAGAAAACCCTTTACGAAGAACCAAAAGAAACAATTTCAGAGCTTTGGTGGCATGATAATGTCAACCACACATCAAAGATTTTTGCAGAGTTTCTTCCATAGGAGCCTATCAGAATGAACTCAAAATCTACAATATAAAAGCAAAGGTCTCCAAATCAAAATTTCCATAGAGATTTTCTAGCTCAAGAAGAGCTCAAGTGATAATACCGAAAATGATTAGGGTTTGGAGTTCTTACCATCTAACTCATTGATTTATCCATTAACTCACCCGAAGAGGAAAAGTACCAATGCATCAACTCGCCAAAAACCCTAAACTAACCAGAGTCACGATCGAGGGTACATGTTAATATAAACAGAAGATCAATGGTTACAGATGGTTCACAGGAACCAATGAAAATTGAATGTAGGTGCCATCTAAGGACCACAAGGGTCGAGTCACAGTGAAGAGGGGGCTATTCCCTTTACTTTATTCAAATTATCACATTAACCTTATCCCCGACCATATCATTGCCAATAATTCCAAACCAAGCAAAGGCGACGATGCTGATGTATATAATTGTATGACTATAGTCAATGGCTATGGTTATATAATAATATGACTATAGTCAATGGCTATGGTTATATAATAATATGACTATAGTCATATTATTATATTTTGAACTACTATAAAGTGCTCCCCCCACCCAATATAAATTTTCCTCCCAATTACAACTCACGTGTACATAAGGCCAAATACCTTAAAATAATCAAATAAACTTAACCTTGCCAAAAGGTGGCCAAATACAAAGGGAAATATAGCACTTAAGTGGTCCCCACTTTGGGGTGCTTTATACTTTGCTAAGTTTTGAAAACAAAAACATTATTTGCTTACACAAGAGTATTTTTTCATGTGACCACAAGAAGACAGAAGGGATGTCAGCATCATAACCAAAAGGTGGTCCCCATCAAGATGGATACATGGGTGAATATTTTTGCCAAGTATTACAAATAAAGGAATTATTTTCAATCACACACAGGGACATATTATTTTTCATGTGCATCCAAGGGGACCAGTGGATAAAAGTATTAAATTTGTAGATTGTCGATCAAATTCAAGTGCACAAACACTAGAAGAAAGAGATTACATGCATTGCAGAAGACTTGCTCATCAAGAAAAGTTTATTATTAGAAAAATTATTCACCCAACTTTATTAAAAAATATAATAGTGAACTACAAGTTTGACTAAGTTGTATTTTTGTAAACAAGTCTAGTAATGCCTCAGTGTATTAGCATGTTTATTTTTATTCCTTTATTTATTCAGGATAAAGGATAAGAATAGGATGCATGGGCAAGTATAATTTTAGTCTATTTTTAGAAAGGGTGGGATGAATAATTTTACTATATATTGTGTGCATTGGCAAAGCACGAAGGAGGAACTTTTGGACACATGAGTGTTGAAGCAAATTTTTGCCAGTTTTGCCCTTTGAATGAGAACTTATATTATGTCTTTCCAATAATTTGCAGTCTTGTGTATGTCTTATTAATCCTTGTGAATGTCAAATTCCCTGGCTAATCATCCTACCGTGTTGTAAATTTAGTAATTTCTACATGATATTAGTGTGCATGCATATCTTAATAGTATTTTTTGTGAAATTTTCCCTCAATACATTAAGTGTCTACCTTAATATTCTGCTGAAAACTATTGGTTTGTGCATCCAAAATCCATTCTCATATATTTCTATATGTACTCATTCAAAACCCTCAACAATTTTTGTGTATCACCCCAGATATTACATTCATTTATAGTCATATTTTTACCCTCAAAACCCCAAACATTAGTGTAGGATAAATTAAGAAGGAAACTGGCCTTTATACCAGAGAGTCACCTCAATAATAGATATACCCATAGACCTGAGGTGTTTCCATTATATCTACTAAAGATGAGAGATCCAGAGAAAACTTAGAACACCAAGAAATAATCTCTCTACATAGGGTGCACTGTCAAGAGATAACAAGAGCTTAGTGGCAACACCCGGAGGTACAATCCTTTTACCAGAAAAATTAGGTAATTAATGTAATTAATTAATTATGAGATTAAATTGATCTAAGTAAAAATCATCCAATGGCAGACTGCGAAATATTTTAAAAATAAGGTCGATGCCTTTTATGAGGTTTGCAACAAAATTATAAAACTATGACCAAAAACGGGTGAACACAAAGTCTCAATAAATTAATATGAGATAGAAGACTTATTGGGTCCATGATAAAAACACAAATAAATGAAATAATCTAAAACAATAAGAAGACTGACATTTTTAGTAATGAAAAAAAAAAATACTACCCAGTCACTTTTTAATCCAATTTGCACCTTCAGATCAGTGTAGCATAACCCCTATCAGACATGAAAATAATTAATTAAAAAATACATAGCAGAAGCATCAGTAAATGATGTGTTTAATATTATTGTTTCATTATGTTATGCCCTGGTCAACAGTTATGTTGAGCAATATGCAAAATGTAAATATATTAAAAAAAACTTGAAATTCAGCTTACTACCACTTAATCAATCAAAATGAGCTGGTCAAAGAACTAGACATGTGAAATGGCTTTCTGCCAAACTTTAAATAGAATGATTGTGCATCAAGACTATCAGAATTCCAAGAAATAAACCAAAATATTAAACAATTTTCAGGTCTGAAACTAGCCCATCCATAAGATAGGTGTGACAATCATCAAGTGGCTAAGCCAAAGAAAATACTGATAACTTGACCCCACAATTTTGAAGGTTGACACAACTAAAATATTAATATATGTGTCATAAAACAAGTTGGCTTTCATGCTGTTGTAAATCTGAAAATAGAGTTTGTACCCTAGCCTCTCTTTAAGAAAATTTCTAGTTAAAGATGAGACGTAGTCCAAATGCTATTGGTTCGCACTTTGCATTCTGGTAACCAAAATGACTAAACTAAACTGAATACATGTGGAGCCTGTCAAATGGCTCACTTTTCACAAGACTGAAAAACACTAATAAATGTAAAAAGGTGGCTAATTCTTATTGGATAACTATTGCCACAAATGAGGAGCAACCCATTCAAAAGGTAAAGTCTCATTTTTCAGCAAATCTAAATCAGATTAAGGATGATATATAGTCTTCATATTCTGAGCATAGTGTGTAATTTTTACAGTGATTCATTCTCTTCCATAATAAAGTCATGGCCAAACATAGTGGATATCCATAGAGGGCCAAAAAGTATCATCCAAGCCAAGATCTATTACAAATACATGGTAGCCTCTCAGAACCTAAAAATTAAATGCAAATAACCATGGAGGCTCATAATTTTTTGATGCTTAATACTTGCAACTATTTCCAGGTGAGTTTCAAATTCACACAAACTTTGAAAAATAATGACTAAACAATATTTTATGGAAATTGGATTACAAGTTAGAGCTAGTAGTTATAAGTAGAAAAATTACACTCAATGAACATTTCAACCCAAACCATGTGATGAAAAGAGCACAATGTACCCAGGTTTTGTAAACATAATGCAGTTTTTAGAATGCCAAGTCTTATTGTTTCAAAGAGATTTTTATGAAATTATGGGAAGATCAACAAACTTGCAGGATGCCACCAAATCAAATAATAAGATAGTAAAGCATCATACATGAAATAGATATATGATAGTTATTATATAAAGATAAATATGCAGAAGTGTAAGAAGTGTCATTCTCACACATGTTTACATCTATCTAGGAGAGAAAGTATTTTTCAGAATAATTAAATGAAAGATGATTCAAATTTCCTTAAGAATATTACAAACAAAATGCAAAGCTAAATACAGAAGTTCATGTACAAATCTTCATTTGGAAATATAAAAGCACATTTTCTAGAAGCAAAGAAAAGTTACTTCATAGATTTCAAGACAGGTGCAAAAATTTGATACAGAAGCATAACTTAAGAAGTTTTCAAGAAATTTTAAGCATAAATTATAAAGCAAATTAGAACCCAAATATAGGTAAATTTTAAAATCCAAGCTCAAAATAAACAGATCAAATTACATTGAAAACCCAAACACATAAGAAAATAAGGATGACGGGTTTGATTTTAACTCGAAATGAGCACAAACTTGTAGAGGAAAATACGACTACCCACAATACAAAGCCCCCGGATCTAGAGGCAATATGTAGATAAAATATCATATTTTCATAGTTTCTCACAGGTTATGGCCTCCAAAGTTGTGCTAAGACAAAAAATACAAAAACTATATATTTTCATAGATCTTCTTTCATTCCATAAAGTTGTACAATCATGACTTCATTTCCATCATGGAATTCACATTTAGAACAACAACAATATATTCCACATCCAACATGTTTTTCAAATCCTTCAAATCAGCATACATACCCATGTGAGCAGAAATGCCAAAATTAGTTTGGATATGAAGCATATTTAGCACAAGAGTATGCATATGATGAATACAATCAAATGGAGGATGCTGATTTTGTGGACAAGATCCAAATGATGGAGGAAAATATGGTGCAGTCAAGAGAAACAACTCAAATGAAGGTTTTCAGAATTGGTTTCAGGGCACCTTGTCCATGGGTTGGCCCTTTTCCAAGTCACTTAAGCCATCAAGAGAAGTTGGACTTCATGATGAAGATGTTACCCCAACTTGCACAATGGATACTGGAGATAGAGGCCTATAAATTTTTTGCTAAGCAACCTTGTCAATGGGTAAGTTCTACACCATCATCTGGTTTTTCTCTTTCCATTCCTCAAGTAGCACCATCTCATTTTGAATGCCAAATTCCAAATCCAGCCCATGTTGCCTCAAGTGTTGAATCCATTTCTCCATTTCCTAGTATTCCACCTCATCTCAATTATTCTATCCTTTTCCCTTCCAAACAGCCATTCCCTCTAAAGAAACAAGAATTTCTACCTCCTCCAACACCACAAAAAATTACAAAATCAATTGAGTTACAACCTACCCCTCCTCTTGCATTCCCAAATCCATGTTGGGAAGATAAAAATCAGAATCCCAGTCAAGGAAAGAAAGAAGAAAAAATCAAAAGTTTGGTAAGCTTGGCTCTCAAATTTGGGATAACAAAGATCCCTTTGATGTTTAAGCCTTCAGAGGAGGTTGGAGTTGGGGAACAAGTGGTAAACAAGGTTGATTTTATATAAACAATGAAGCAAGAAAAACAGTAGTCTGTTGGTGATAAGTTGGGTGTCCATGTTGGCACTTGCCTGAACAAAATGTTGATCCAATTTGCACTACCAAATCAGTCATGGAGGTAGAAAAACCAGCTCAAAATCCCATTTTTGAGGAGTAAATGGATGAGATCAAGTTAGATTTTGCAACAACAGAAGAAGGAAGCATTATTGATACATTTTTTCTTTCATTGGAAGGGGCTGATTTGATTGATGAACCCATTATGGAGGTGAAAAAAATAGGTCCAAATTGTGAGCAAAAGGCACAAGACATTTCATGTTTCTCTCCCCTTTCATCTCTCCAAAAATTTTTTTTTTTTTTAATGAGTTCAAATTGGCAAGTTGCATGTTTGAAAATGAAGCTACACATGGTGAAGAAAATGCATATTTTGAGGTCACTGTACGACGGAAAAGTGACATGCAAGCGTGGGAATCTACAAGTAACTCTTCCTCGCACCCGACCTCTCGAGGTCGTGCCGAGACAGCCGGTGGGGATGGAATATGTATGGGATGCAGACAAACTAGTTAGGCAATCTAATGTCTTCAATACGCACTAGTGGAATTTGCGAATCTAAGGCAAAGAAGGCCCTTCTAACCTGAACTAGTGTGATAGATCGATCAACAAGGATGACTACTCGAAGGCTCCAATCAATATCGAGCTCTAGCATGATTCGGTCTATTGGCTGTGGAATACGTGGAAAGTGACCCGGGAAAGTTTCGTGTATATCCCCAGATAGGGTCATAAGGTGGATGATGGATATAATTATTTCTATGGGTGGTTGTCTGGCCTAGTCCAGAGTTCCTTAGCTTTGTTAGTTGTTGTGTCTAGCAAAGATAATTGTTCAATGATGATAGGTGGAAGTGGAGTAGATCGGAATACTAGTGTGCGTAGGCCAGTGTCTATGTCTAATTCTCCTATGGATTCGTTAGGCTGCGGGATTTGTGGGTCACAACCGTAGGCTCGTGGTTATTGTGGACCTGCTATGGTCATGCATGGAATCAAGTCCTAATCCCTAGTATCTAATAATCGTATGCTTTCTCAACTTCTATGTTTAGGCTCAATAACTGTGTGATTTTCTCAGAATATCTCATAGGCGTTCGTGAAACCTGAATCCTTAAGCTGGTATCTATATCTGTAAGGGTATCTCCTGCGTCTGGCTATGGAACCAAAGGATCAAAACCAAATATTTTTTCTCTTTCGAACCCTCCTACAGTCATATGGATGTGACCTAGGGTAATCTGTAGTTTGGTTGATTTGACCAAAACGTGTGTGCTTGGTCGTCTTCTACGTTTAACACGCTCAACTGGGAATTGATTTTTTGCAAGCTTACCATTGTTTGGAAGACTTGGATCCTAATATTTTGGTCTATATTAGTTATTGCCATGATGAGATTGGGATGAGGCAAGATTGGCTCGAATACGTATTCCCTGGGCTCCCTAGGTCCCATGATTGTCATACAAAAGCAATAATATAAAACGGACTACAGCAAAATGAAATTTAACTATGTGAAGTATATCTATATATGATTTCTCTATTTTTTGTGTTTTCTGATTAACTTTATAAATTTAAGAAAGCAGCTATTAAAATATCTAGAATTGACAACTAAGATAATAACTTAAAACAAACAAAATAACTGAGTGTAGCTATTTGTCTGTGCAATTTGTAGATCTATTCTAAACAAAGAAATAGCTTATCTAATCTATTTGCAAGACCCTCGATCCTACCTCATAAGTGAGGAGTGAATCATAGTTTCTCAGAAACTATCAATCCCCACAGCTTCCCTAGCAATATCGAGAGTAGAATTAACTAAAATAAAGCAATTAACTACTCTATTTGATAAGATTCTAACTAAAACTTTGAAAGCTAGAACCTGGATTCTGCAGAACAGTGGCGAATCCGATGGTGTGTGTGATCTTGTCCCCTCAGTGTGATCTCCTCATTCCTTCATGTTCACGTGGATCTAGAAAAGTGTGTAATGCTAGCATCAACAAAAGTAGATATTGGGATAAGTGTATCTTAGAATACGGACCGAATACAATGCAAGTAGGAGAGGGATAGCGCAAGAGTACAGAGCTTGGCTTATGCAATTCCTAGCGGGATCTATTGCGAGTCATACAACATAAAGTGTCCAGAACCTGAAACTATCCTATTTGAAGAACAGAACCTGCAACTTTAATGGCTTCCTACTGAAAACAAACTATTCTACTCCAATGGATTGGATAAAATGATAACAGCACCTGCACAAGATGGATATGTGGCTTTCTAACTGCAAGACAATGCTAACTGAGCATGTAATGAACTAAACTATGAATCCTAAGAAAAATAAAAGACTGAACTACTGAAATGAGAAAATGAGAGGTGAATTGAGGGGCCATTTTCTTGAGCACAAGCCATCTATTTATAGCATTTGCATTTACCCAAGGTAAAAACCAATTAGAACTCTTAAACTATAAAAAATGGCAAAACACTATTCCAAGGAACCAGAATCATAAATGCAAGCTTATGGCAGTGAAGGAAAGTTGGTAAAACATTGAATTTACGTGAGTTGTGTTAAAAGAGATTTCTGGAAAATGCGTAAAGGACTGCCGCTCTGAGCAGGGCGGCGGTTATAGGACAGCTGCCCTATTCAGGGCGGCGGTCAAGAGACCGCCGCCCAGTCAGGGTGGCGGTTTCATCACTGAAGAACAAAAGGCCAAGAAAAGAGGGGAAAAGGGAAAACCAAAGCACACGGGGCTAAGCGTGGCATGCGGGATGTTAACGCATACTTGGAGAGCTTTTCCAGATCCCGAACACCTTGCGAGGAGACCTGTATCATCATTGGGGCACATGTCACGTTAGTTTGGTAGTACAGTACCTTACAATTTGGGGTACGTACATTCACCATGCAAGGGGGAAAATATTTGTTGCAGCGGGACAGCGAAGAGTTTGATTTTTTATCAGACTTAGAGGAATGTCTTGAGGAGGAGCCAGCTGAAATTACAACATTTTATTCTCTACCATTCATTCTTCAACATCAAGAGCCTTCTGCCACAAAGGAGAACACTAAAAAACAACAGCTTGTGTTTTTTGACAGCTCATTGGAACCAAGATTGGAAGATATTAATCTTCCATGTTCTTCATTGGAGGAAGAAGGGAAACAATAGAAGAGTTCCATCACTTCTTCCACACCATCCATTCAAGAAGGTCTATAAGAAGACTCCATTTTTGGAGTTGAAAATCAGAGCAATGGGCATATCAAATGGATTAGACCTTTCCCAATCAGGTATTTGGCTTCATTGGAGCCAAAGGAGAAGCCACAACTAGTCATGCTTACTTCTGAGCATGAGGATGAGTTACAAAGTTTCAAGGATCAGCTTTCATACCTCTTCAATCCAAATGTAGAGCAACTAAAAGAGGTATTGGATTTACTTTCAATTGACACCTTGCTAATTTGGGTAGAATACCTGCTTCTTCTTGATTTTCCACTCATCCTAATAGCCATGATCAGCTCCAAATCAATTGTATGGCTGCCCATTTTGAAGAAAGGGAGCTATTTTGCAGAACCAGTTGTAGGGTTTGTTTAGGTCACCTTTGCTTCCAATTAGAGTAGAGTAGGTAGGTTTGATTTCAGTATAAGAAGTGCTTGTGCACACTCTGCATGTTCTATTTGGAGCATGTATGATTTTCAGCTTTGTACATAGTTTTTCTAGTGCTTATTTTTTCCCTTGCACAGTTTATTTCAGTGGCTTTTGGTGAAAACAAATCTAGGTTCAGTGGGCTTCAAAGTGGCTCAGAGGGAAGTTTTCAAAGTTCAGATCAGTTTACATGCTACTACTCATGACTCCATGCCCAATGGATGCTTCAAGGTAGTTGATCATTCATCTAGCAGGCAGATGACCCCTCTGAGTCACCAAAATTGTTATCCAAAATGAGCCCCTTGCTTATTTTGGCTAACTTGCCTTCATTCTTCCCTTCCTTTTGCTTTAGCTTTAATTTTCACACATTTCAAGCACTCAAGGGTTTCTAGAAGTGGCACCATCAGATAGGATTTTTCTTCCCCTTTCTAGAAAGGTAAAATTTTCCTCCTAACTCCAAATATTTTGAAAGTTGTGGCTCGACAGAGTTTTTTGGGGAATTTTTCCCTTGACAGGCCCACGGCAGCGGGGGTCGAACCAGTGGAGGTAAGTTGGAAAATTTTCCAAGGAGTTGGCAGAGTTGAAAGGGAAAAAACTGGCCTGCGGGCCTACCGAGGAGAAGGAGAAGGAGTAGCGGGGCGCAGGGAGATTTGGGAAATTTTCCCTTTTTGTCTAAAATGCCCAAAGGCAAATTTTGGTGCCAAGGCCCATAGATCATTTAGAAGATGACACGTGTGTAGTGGCGGAGGAGTCAGACCGATGGAAGAAGTTTTGGTTTTTTCCAAAACCAAAAAGGGGCTCAAAGAAAAAGATGAGGCATATCCCCGCTGACCAATGAGGGAGCGCCACGTGTCCAGTCAACAGCAGAAGGGCGGAACTGCGGAGTTAAAATGGGAAATTTTCCCAATGAAAAATTCCAAAGGAAAAAGATAGGTTTTCGTCCCACGATCCCATCAGCGAACTACAACGTGACACGTAGCAGCGGAGCAACAGAGGTGCGGAGGATTTTGAAATTTTTTTCCCGAAATGAAATGAAATAAAAAAGCGATAGGTTGAGCCCACAATCCCATCGATGAATCAGAGAATGACATGTGTCCCAGAGTAGTGGAGGCATGAGGTTTTTGGGAAAATTTTCCAAAAGGGAAATTTTTAAAGTTTGACCCTACCGACCAAATTTTGACCCTGTTTTTCGCCATTTTTGCCTTAAATCTTCAGAGGGGCGTACTTTTGATCCAGAGCTCGGTTTTTTACGTTCTTTATGTCATTGGAAAGATAGTGAAATTATCTAAATGATGGAGGGTTAAATTTTGATTTTTGATAGATATTTCAAGAAAAATATGAGAAAACATCTCTGGCATGTAAAAAATACAGAAATGACATTTAACTACCAAATTTAATGAAGTATGGGTCATTTTTTGGATCTGCAGAGCAATGTACTTTGGAGTATGGGTTTTTCCATAAATCCCATCACTTTGCAAGTGATATTGAAGGGATTTTATTGGTGGTTGAGCTCATAATCCATTTTTCCCACGTTTTGTTTTGCTTTCTCTTCTTCTGCTTTGCTATTAAAAGCCAGATTTGGCTCATTTGTAAAAGGTTTGATGTTCTTACTTCTGCAAGCTCTTCTTTTCTCCTTAGCAAGTGGATTTAAAGGATTTTTAGAGCTCCCATGGAGATTATAACACTTTTTTTTCCTCTTTTCCAATGGAACATATTGTATCAATTCTGGAACTCATAATACATGCTTGTGATTGATTTTCCAATCCTCTCTTGCATTGGTTTGTTTCCTTCTGATATTTTATTACATTCTAGTAATTTGTGCATGTTTTGTTGCTACATTTTCATGATTTGTGCATATATTTGCAAAGTAAGGAGTTCAAAACTCCTTTGGTGTATCACCTTTTTATTTTGCTTAGTTTTGTTTCCATTTTCCTTTGTTTTCTCTCAACCCTGTCTCCTTGGTAGTTTTAGAATAGGATTTTGAACTAGAACCTATGCAAAATTGCATGCATACACCTAATTAGAGGAGTAAGAACCAAATTCAATATGGAGAGTTTTCTCACCTTGCAAGGTCCCACACCTTGGAGAAAACTCAATGTTGTGCATTCACACTAGATGAGATTGCCTTAGAAAAGCAGATCCATAACTCATTTGGGGGTGGTGTAAATTTGTACTAACAGGGACCATTTTGAAATAGTACCATGGAGACACGTGGAGGCTTCTGCCAGGTCTTCCCATACTTATACTTTTTCAAAAGCTTTAGGACATGTGGAGGAACCGTGCATGTTCAGGGGCTGACCCTTAAGTTAAAATTTTAAAGAAGGACCAGGATCACACATGGAGGCCTTCACTCACTTTGCATTTTACTTATAATTTTCAACGGCCAAAGGAGACTGCCTCGAAGCATGAAACGTGGTGCCTTCCACTGATCTTAAAACATTCAAACAAACTTAGCTAGAGCAGGACCCATTGCGAGCCCGTGCTCGTTCAAAGTATCAAATTGTTGGGACCATCTCAAGGTGTGTCGTGATGACATGTGGCAAGTTGAAAAGTGAAAGGGGTGGGGAGGTGGACCATCGGGGGCAATTTGGATTTTTTCCCCTTGAACATTTAAATGGATAAAAACATCAAAATGGCCTGCAAGCCCGATAAAGGAAGGGTCAGAGCTTTCTCCAGTCAATGGCGAGGGTGCAGAATTTTGGGGGAAATTTGGAAAAAATTCCTTTTGGGAAAAAAGGGGGTCAAAAGTAAAAAGGAAAGCGCAGTTCTACTGCAATCATCTTTGGACACGTGTCAGGACCATTTCTTAAGGGCGAAAGTTGTGGGGAAAACTTGGAAAATTTTCTTTACCAAAAGGGAGTGAAATGGCATAATTTGGCCGCGGTTCCACTGGGGCCCACCTTAGGACACGTGTTGGGCTCATTTCTTGAGGGCAGAGATGGGGAGAAAAATATGAAAATTTCCCAAAAGTTGTAAAAATTCAGAGGAAGCCCCTGGGTCTATTTTAAAGTTTGAATCTTCCATGTGGATGACCCAAATTCATAGTAAAGATCAACGACAGTTGAGAGTCAAAATCTTATTTTCCCTCCATTTCTCTATAACTTGTCTGGAAGTGTGAGTTTTCATGATTTCTTGGTTTTCTCTACACGTCAAGTAGAGAAGGAAGTTAATGTTGATATCTGAAGTTTCGTGGGAAGATATGGATGGTGTCTTTTTCCATTAAAATGGTCTGACTTTCGTGCCTAATCAGATTTTCCATTTTTCTTCTCCCAAGCATGCAAGGAGCTAGATTTGAGAGATTAGGAGCAGAAGTGGTTAGAAAATTGAAATAAGAGTGATCTACCAGAGTAAGAAGTTAAATGTGTGAGGCATTCAATGAAATCTACCCCTTTGAGCACCTGGAGACTTCTTGCAGATTTGATTCTAAGAATCACAAAAGAATCAGGGAAAATGCAAGTGCATTAAACACTTTTTTCTTTTGATGAGAAGGGGCTCCATTGTAAATGTTATAAATGGCTCAAATTTTTTGTGTAAATGGTTGGGAGTTTTTAGAAAAGTTATAAACTGATTTTTCTAGCAGAAAAAGCTTGACAAAGCCCATTCCTTTAGAGAAGCCGTCTAAGAAACCTGTATATATATCTTTGCATCATATCCAATCATGTCAAGGTGGTTGCAAGTGTACATCCATTGACAAGCTTTGAGATTGTTTTGGAAACTCTCCCTTGCTAATAAATTTGATCAAAATTGAGTTATTTTGTGTTAATCTTGAGTAACGTGTATTTCTTTCATCTCTGAATGCATGTAAGTAGTTTTTATTGTTTTTGTTGCACTCTTGTATCAAATTTCAGTCCAATCACATAGTTCTCAGTCCTTGTGATAGTTTAGTGGCATCTGAAATTTCATTTCTCAGAAGAGCCTTCATCTGGGAATGAGATAAATAGTTTAAAATCACTTTTCTTTCATTTTGTTGACAAATTTTATCTGTAAGCCTCTGGGTGTACCTCAGGCATGGTTTGATTTGAACCTTGGTGCTTTATTTGGTTTTCTAACTTGAGCCTTCATGATAGAATCCCATAGGTTGTGTGAAAGAGTGCTAATCTTGGCCTCCATTTAGGCACATATTCTAGTTGAAGAAACATTTCTAACTTTTGTGGCATTTTGTTGGCTGAAATCCTTCCATTTTGCATAAGCTCTTAAGGATATGGTGAATCAAATTCATCCGGTCTCCCCTCCCACCAAAATCTATTTAAAAACATCCAATCCCACCCATACTACCCCTGTTCTACTTTGTATACCCACATAAGATCAAAATCCATTTGCCAAAGTATGCAAGATAGATTAGGGTCTCAAATGTCTTTAGTAACCTTTTCCTTGTTGTGAAAGTATCTCCATGATCTGGAAGTGACAACTCGTGAGAGTCAGATCTGGTGTGTTGATCATATTTTCCCCAAGGTCTTCTCTACAAAATTTATGCAAAAGAAGGGTACCTATATCTCCTTTCAAATAATAGAGGTTACAAAATAGGTTCTCTTACCTTGGTTGAAAGGCACAACCTAAAATAGTTAGGATAAGATCATATCCTTTTAAGGTGCTACCCATCTCTCCACAAATCCAAGTAACAAAGGGACAGTCATACCTCCTCCCTGGCTACAAAATGACATATATTTATGATCTAGCTACCTCTAAGCTCCATGTTGAATCAGTGTTGCTACTTGGCTTGAAAAGGAGAACAAATTTGGGTACCAACATCAGTGGCGCCATTTCCAGGGATTCTCAGTTCAAAATCAAGAACCTGGTAAAACACTTCTTGTATGCTACAAGTGTTGTGTGCAATTATTTCAGTTCCCACACCTAGTGCACTAGCTTTCATTTGATAAATCTGGGTGAAGAAAGGTCAAAAACTTTCCATTTCCAGTTTCTTGCATTGACAGACCTTTGACAGATCATATTTAGTGCATAAGCACAACTAAGGTGGAAATTCTTAGTGGCGACTCCATGTTGATCTAATTATTAAAAAGTACCAGTGTCTTAAAACTCTGTCAAAGTTAGATCTGTTACTAATATTTGCAAAGCTGGAGGGAAGAAGATATTTCTTTGCTAGGGATCCTGCTAGGACACTGTTTCCAGAGTTAGGAAAAGAAAAATCAGAAGGAAGAAAATCCTGGAGAGTTGTTGGAGATCAGTAGACAAGAAGAGGGATCTCCATTGATGAAAGTGAGTGGCCTATCATTAAATATTGCAGTTCAAGTGACTCTAAATCAGGGTAGCCTCTTTGTGGAATTGAACTCTCCAGCTAGAGAGGGACCTTCATTTGATTTTGAAATGTTTACTTCACACTCTGCACTATGTGTTTTCTGAGGTTGATAGAGATTTCAAAGAAACGAGGCCTTTGGGGGGTATCTATTTTGAAAATTATACTCTTGTGTTCCAAGAACCCTCTGCCCCCCGTCAATTTGTCACCCCTCCAGGATCACCTCTTCAAATCAATATGGATCAACCCAGGCCTCCATTTGTTGTAAACACCTTTGGACCTATAAATTTTGTGGGAATGGCTGGTTACCCAAATGCAGTGCCTCAAGATGTAAGGAATAAAATGCCAAAGTTCTAAGGAAACAATGCTATTACTGGTGATCAGCATCTAAAGCTTTTTATTAATATGATGGAAGATTTTGAGATTGAACATGAGGATTTTTATATCAAGTTGTTTATCCATACCTTGGAAGAGGATGTCAGGGACTGGTATAAAGCATTGCCAGATAAATCTATTGATTCCTGGACTAAGATGAGTAATGCATTCAGATTGCAGTATGGTGATAGAACTGACCCTAGGTTTCTTTTGATAGAATTTGAAAACATCAAAAAGAACCCTAATGAGTCAGTACATGATTTCAACACAAGGTTTAATAAGACCTTGAGAAGATTTCCTGTTAGAATAAGGCCTTGTGATGAGTCATGTTTAATCAAATATACTGATGCATTTGATAAAAAGGCTGCATATTATTTAAGAGACAAAAACCCCACAAATTTGAGGCAGGCCTTCACCATGGCTTTGCAAATAGAAAATAATATCAAGGCAATTGGAAATCCTCCAAAGAGAGAAGGTGTAAAGCTGGTTAACCCAGAAAATCCCCAAACAAGCAAGGCTACTGATTTGGAAGAAGTTGTGAAGACTTTGGCAGGGGCTGTCAAAGAAATATCCTACAAACTAGCCTGAGCTGAGAAGGGAATTGGGTAGAGCTCACAAGGTCAACACAAGCAACAAGGCCAAGACAGGTTCACAAATCACCAAAGATCTGATGACAGAGGCAAGGGACCTGTTGGATTTGGAAATAGACAGTCTCAAGCCAGGGATAATAGAACAGTACCTGATCCTTTGGCTACCAGAGTTGTTGTTGTGGAGGAGACAAATGTCATTGATTGGTGTGACAAATGTTTCATGCCCCATGCTCCATGTGAAGAAGATCAGCAAGAAGAAGAAGAAATTTGCTGATGACAATGATGATGATGTCTACATGATGGGTTGTTCCACAAGCTCACATCAAGGGGCAACTTCAACTGAGGTGATAAGTTCCCAGATTGCTGCCACTTTTTGGGATTGCATTCATAGGGTGACTATTCTTCCTCCCTCTCATACTTTAGAAGTAGATATTGTACAAGCTTTTGAATTGCCCAATAATGACTTTGAATATTTAAGGGTTTTAATGATAAAGAAGTATGATGGAGGCATCCCCTCTGAGGAAGATAGACAGTTACTGATGAATGTTGTTGTGGCTCAAGAGAAGGAATATAACACAAGAAGTAAGGTTGTCAAAGGGGGAGGGCCTCAAGCCAAGCCAAAATCTCCCTTACTTTCAAACATTCCTAAAGAGGCTCCTAGGAAAGATGCACCTGCTAAAAACCCTACAGTTCCAAACAAAAATCACACCCCTCCCCATGCCCAAGTTGTCAAAAATCCTACACCACCTAATGAGTGTATTGGATTCCCTTCCAGTGCTTCCTTGCCAAGAAATGCCCCATATGATATTGCCCAAGTCTTGAGTCAAAAAATTCTCTGTTCCAATTTTTGAATGCTTAGGATTCCCGAGCACAAAAAGAGAGCATCTGAATACTTGGGGTTGAAAGAAGAGAAGACATCCCTAGGCAGAAACATAAACATTGTGGAGACCCCACCAGTCATTGAAGAACTAGAAGCACCACCAACATCAAAAGAGCTAGATGAACCACCTGAGGTTTACTTGGGGACATCCTTGGTGGACTCTCAGATGAATGTGGATCCATTCTTCACCACTTTGATCATCAAGGACAGACTACTACATAACTGCATGTTTGACTCAGGGGCATCATGCAATGTCATGCCTTTGGAAGTCATGAATGAGCTAAACATCAAAGTGACAACAACCTATGGGAAGTGTACTACTATAGACTCCAGAGAGGTTCTAGTAGTGGGATGTGTGAAGGGTCTAGTGGTACAACTTGCAGCCTATCCAGGAAGGAATCTAAAGCTTGATGTAGTTCATTGTTGATTACCCAGCCAAGTGGGGTATGCTATTATCTAGAAAATGGGCTGCTAGTTTTGGTGGAAGTGTCCAAATGGACATGTCCTATGCCACCATTCTAGTTGAGGGAAGCCTTGTTAAGTTATATGGGGAAAAGAAGATGTTGCACCTTATTGAGGATCCCAACAATGCATCCTATGAGGTATTGTACACAAGTGTTGATGAAGATAACTTTGTGGGATTTGCTGATGGGAAGGAGCACAAAATTGAAGAATGCAAGTGTCTTGAACAGATAGGCTCTCCTTGGACTCTATTGTTTGATGGAGCTTGCTCCAAGTTTGGGAATGGTGCTGGTGTTGTTCTACTTTCTCCTGGTCAGGAAAAATTTGTTTTCTCCTTCAAACTCAACTTTGAGTGCACCAACAACATTGCTGAGTATGAGGCATTGTTGTTGGGTTTAAGAATTTCTTGGAAGTATGGTGTCAAGGACATCATTGTCAAAGGAGACTCAGAATTAATAGTAAAACAAGTCAGAAAACTGTATGCCACAAAGAATCAGCGAATGAAGCAGTACAAGCATGTAGTTTGGGATTTCATTGAGATGTTTGATTCATTCAACATTGTGCATCATGACAGGAAATTCAATGACTTGGCAGACAAGCTTGTAGTGTTGGGGTCTCGGTTTGACAATTGTACAATGTCCCCATATTGTGAGTATGAGGTGGAGGTATTGACAAGACCCTCTATCCATGATAACATTAAGAATTGGCAGATATTTGATGATGATGCTCAGATCAGAAGATTTCTGTAGAATAGGGAGAGATTTTTCTGATCAATGCATTGATTTGGAGCCAATGGTATGTACAACAGAAGGAAAAGAAACCTTGTTTGGCAAGGGCATCATCCAGTTAAAAACCAATACCATTCCTAGAGGGCTGGTTGCTCTTGAGTCCAATTTTGATAATGTTGATCGCATTGTTAATAGATGCATGGCAGCCTCAAGGGATATTGAGGAGCATGACCTTGGCACAAAGGAGAAGCCAAGGAAAATTTGGTTAGGCAGCAACCTCAGCAAGGAGGAGAAGCAGTCATACATCCAGTTGTTGAAAAAATACCAAGATTGCATGGCTTGGACCTATTCTGAACTAAAAGCATACAGAGAGGACCTATTTCAACATGAGATTCCCTTGGAGTATAATGCAAATCCATTCACATAAAACAAAGGCCCATCAATCCACTCTTATCCCTCAAAATGCAAGAAGAACTAAAGAAGCTAAGAGATGGAGGGATTATCCAGCCCACAAGGTATTCCTCTTGGGTTGCCAACCTAGTACCAGTCAAAAAGAAGAATGGTGACATCAGGTTATGTGTGGAGTTTAGGAATTTGAACAAAGCATAAATGAAGGATAACTATCCTTTACCAAATATGGAACACATGCTGCAGTTAGTAACTAGTTCTGAGTTGCTTTCCACCTTGGATGGTTTCTTTGGTTATAACCAAGTTGTGGTGAAGGAATCAGAAAGGATCAAAATAGCCTTTACTACTCCTTGGGGGACCTATGTCTATGTCAGGATGCCCTTTGGTCTGATGAATGCTGGAGCCACCTTTCAAAGAGCAATGGATGTTGCTTTTGCTGGTTACATCAACAAGTTTATTGCAGTTTATCAAGATGATGTAACTATATTTTCTAGAAAGAGAAGTGATCACCTGCTGCACTTGGAGAAGATGCTGATAAGATGTAGAGAGTATGGCATTTCACTTAATCCAAAGAAGTGCCATTTTGGAGTGCAGAAGGAAAAGTTTCTTGGTCACATAGTGTCATAAGAAGGAGTGATGATTGATATTGAAAGAGTAGAGGCCATCAATAAAGTCCCAATTCCAAGAACCAAGAAAGGAATTCAGTCCTTCTTTGGGAAAATAAATTTCATTAGAAGATTTATATAAAACTTTGCTGAGTTAACCATTCCAATCACTTCCATGTTGAAGAAAGACCAGGTCATCAAATGGGAGGAGCTGCCATCCAAGATTTCAATGGGATTAAGGAGGCACTAAAGCATGCACCTGTTCTGGCAGCTCCAGATTATAAGAAGCCTTTCCAACTATTTTCCTTTGCTTCAGAGAACACTATTTCTTCTGTCCTACTACAGAAGGATGATGAAGGAGCTGAGAGGCCTATTTCCTTTTTCAGTAAGGCCTTGCAGGGGGCTGAGCTGAAGTACACTATCATGGAAAAGTAGGCATTTTCCTTGGTAAAAGAAACAAAGGTTTTCAGGCCTTATATTCTAAGTTCTAAAATTGTTGCTTATGTTCCCCACACCATGGTCAAGGATATCTTATCAGAGATGGAAGTCTCAAGCAAGAGGTGCAGGTGGGTGAACAAGTTGCAAGAATATGACATGGACATCCAAACCACAAAGCTGGTGAGAGGTTTGGGCTTGGCTAAGCTTATGGCTGAGAGTAAACTTGCAAACTATTGAGGTAAATGAGGTAGAAGAAGGTAGGGTAGATGTTTTTCAAACATTGATGAATTTTGAGTGGTATAAAGATGTAATCTTTTATCTTAGACATTTGAGCTGCCCTGAGCACTTAAGTAAGAACTAGAAGAGAGCCCTTAAGTTGGCCTCCCAAAAATATGTCATCACTGATTATGGGTTAGCTTGGAAGAACCCAGAGGGAGTCCTCTTAAGGTGCATTACTGAAGAAGAAGCCCCCAAGATAATTGTTGATCTCCATGGAGGAGTTTGTGGGGGGCACTTTGCTGCAAGAGTCACAACACACAAGATCTTGAGGGCTGGTTATTGGTGGCCAACTCTCTTCAAGGATACAACCTTGTTGGTTAGAAGATGTGAAAGTTGCCAGCACTTCTCTGGAAGACTGAAAGCTTCAGGCTCCCTTCCTTTGCAGCATGTATCAATTGAAGCTCCATTCAAGCAATGGGGAATGGATTTCATTGGTGAGATTTCAGACCCTTCAAGTGTTGGCCATAAGTGGATTCTTGTAGAAACTAATTATTTTACTAAGTGGGTGGAGGAAATCCCCACCAAGAAGGAAACACACCAAGTTGTCATGGATTTTGTGCTAAACAACATCATCTGCAGGTTTGGGGTGCCAGTCAAGATTATAGCTGATAATGCCATGAGCTTTAGAGCTAAACCTTTGGTGGCAATGTGCAAGGAGTATGGGATCAACCTGACATATGCCTCTAATTACAATCCCCAAGGAAATGGACAAGCTGAGTCTAGTAACAAAAATTTGTTGAAGATCATCAGAAGAACATTGGAGCAGAACAAGAGAAAGTGGGGTGAATAGTTGAAGTTTGTTGTTTGGGTAGATAGGATCACTGTCAAGAGGGTCATTGGAAAGAGTCCATTTGAGTTGGTATATGGGACTCAGGCCCTGTTGCCCCTGCATATGAAATTGTATTCATATTATTTTATGCAACAGTTGGAAGATCAAGAGATAGGTCCTTATGATGCTCGCATTAACCAAATTGTTGAGCTTGATGAAGAGAGAAGGGCATCCCACCAGAGGCATGTAAAGTTCAGAGAGAAACTGAAGAAGTTATTTGACAAGAAGGTCACTCCCAGAGCTTTCAATGTTGGAGATCTTGTGCTGTTATGGGATAGCAGACATGAGGATAAGGGCAAGCATGGCAAGTTTGACTCATTATGGATGGGCCCTTACTCTATTGATATCAGAATTGGGGAGCATACCTTCTTCCTGAAGGATTTGGATGGTGAATTTCTTGAGCTACCTATTAATGGCAGGAATTTGAAGAATTTCTTGGATTGATTCCCTAGGATCAAGAAAATCTTTTGTACTGTGTATAGTTTGTTGTTTGTTCCTATCTTTTTGTGTTTTTTGTCTCGTGCTAGTCCTTCTGTGACCTGTTTTTGCCAGGTTTCTCTATTTTTTTGAAGATGGCTTGTTCTTCTACTCTGCAAACTGACTCCATTTGCCCAATGGATATTTTTTGCACTTGGTCTACTTTTGTTCTTGTGGCACTCACAGGGAGTGCCCATCCCTGAGTCAGAGCTGATGTTGGTGCTTGTTTTGACCTCTCACCATTTTGCCCTGTGTTTTCCTCTGCCATCTTTTAATTTGTTCCATTTTTTCTATGGGTTTTTCCCTCAACCATGGAAGCTCAAAAATGATCAGTTTATATTTTTATGCCTTTGAAAATCCAAATCCATGGTCAAAATATGATCAGAACCATGATCCACATAGTTTTCTAAAAAGTTTTCATCCTTAGCAAAAAAACGGGTTCTAGGCATGACTGGTGAATTTTTATATTTTTACCTGATGGGTGTCTTTTTCCTGTCAAATTTATTCCTTAGTGTTCTAATGGTCATGTGTCTCATTTATGGGGTCTAGGGGTTTGAATGCTTTAACTTATCACTTTTTCCTTTTAAAAAAGGCAAAAAAGTCCTACTCAGGTTGATTGGTTCTTTTGGTGCTTACATGGCCTCTTCTGATTGGATGGGGTGTGACGGTGGGATTTATTTTTGAACTTGTTTTTTTTCTACCCTGGAAAAAAATTTTGAACCCGAAAATGCCAGGCTCTGATTGGAGCAAATTTAAGGAGGGAAAAGGTCTCACTTTGACCCCTTGTAGGACATGTTTCTCCCAACTCTCATGGTTTATTCTTTGAAGAATTTTGAAATAGTGCCATGGTTCGGATGAGGCTTCACTGGGTTTTTACTTAGTATTTTTCAAAATCTTTGGGACACGTGGAGGAACCGTGCATGTTCGGGGGCCAGCCCTTAAGTTAAAATTTTAAAGAAGCACCAGGATGACACGTGGAGGCCTCCACTCACTTTGCATTTTACTTAGACTTTTCAAAATCCAAAGGAGACTGCCTTAGAGCATGACACATGGCACCTTCCACTAAGCTTAAAGCATTCAGACAAACTTTTAGAGTAAGACACGTGGCGAGCCCGCGCTCGTTCAAAGTATTAAATTTTTGGGACCATCTCAAGGTGTGCCATGGTGACATGTGGCAGGTTGAAAAGTCAAAGAGGTGGGGAAGTGGACCATTAGAGGTAAATTGAATTTTTTACCTCTTGACATCAAAAGGATTAAAATCTCAAAATGGCCCGCAAGCCCGATAAAGGAAAAGTCAAAGCTTGCTCTGATCAATGGCGGAGGTGCGGACTCTCGAGGAAATTTGGAAAAAAATATTTTTGGGAAAAAAGGGATCAAAAGTGAAAAGGGAAGCGCGGTTCCACTACAATCATATTTAGACACGTTTCAGGCCCATTTTTCAAGGACGGAGCTACGGGGAAAAACTTGGAAAATTTTCCCTTTTCCAAAAGGGGAGTGAAATGTTAGAATTTGGCCATGCGTTCCTGCATTGGGGCCCACCTTAGGACATGTGTCAGGCTTATTTCCCAAGGGCGGAGATGCAGAACAAAATATGAAATTTTCCCAAAAGTTGTAAAAAGTCAGAGGAAGCCCCCGGGTCCATTTTTAAAGTTTGGATCTTCCACGTGGATGGCCCAAATTCAAAGAAAATATCAATGGTAACTGAGAGTTGAAATCTTATTTTCACTGCATTTCTCTACAACACATTTGGAAGTGTGAGTTTCCATGATTTCTTGGTTTTTTCTACTCGCCAGGTAGAGAAGGAAGTTAATGTTGTTATCTGAAGTTTGGTGGAAGGATTAGGGAGATGTCTTTCGCCATTAAAATGGTTTGACTTTTGTGCCCGATCGGATTTTCTATTTTTCTTCTCCCAAGCACACAAGGAGCCAGATTTGACAGATTAGGGGTAGAAGTGGTTGGAAAATTGAAGGAAGAGTGATCTACCAGAGCAAGGAGTTGAATCTGGGAGGCATTTGATGAAATCTGCCCCCTCGAGCACCTAGAGACTTTTTACAGATTTGATTATGAGAATCACGAAAGAATCATGGTGAACACTGGTGCATTAAACATTTTTGTCTTTTGGGGAGAAGGGGCTCTGTTGTAAATGTTATAAATGACACAAGTTTTTCATGAAAATGGTTGGGAGTTTTTAGAAAAGTCAGAGACTGATTTTTCTAGCAGAAAAATTTTGATAGAGCACATCCCTTTCAAGAAGTCGTCTAAGAAGCCTGTATATCTCTCTTTGTATCATATTCAATCGTGTCAAGGTGGTTACAAGTGTACATCCATTGAAAAGCTTTGAGATTGTTTTGGAAACTTTCCCTTGCTGATAAATTTGATCAAACTTGAGTTATTCTATGTTAATCTTGAGTAAAGTGTATTTATTTCATCTCTGAATGCATGCAAGTAGTTTTTCTTATTTCTGTTGCAATCTTGTACCAAAATCCAATCCAATCACATAGGTCTCAATCCTTGTGATAGTTTAGTGGCATCTGCAATTTCATTTCTCAGAAGATCCTTCATCTAGGAGTGAGATAAATGGTTTAAAATCACTTTTCTTTCATTTTGTTGATAGAGATTATCTGTAAGCCTCTGGGTGTACCTCAGGCGTGGTTTGATTTGAATCTTGGTGCTTTATTTTGTTTTCTGACTCGATCCTTCATGATATAATCCCATAGGTTGTGTGAAAGAGTGCTAATCTGGGCCTCCATTTAGGCACATATTCTAGTTAAAGAAACATTTCTAAATTTTGTGGCATTTTGTTGGCTGAAATCCTTCCATTTTGTATAAGCTCTCAAGGATCTGGTGAGTCAAGTTCATCCTGTCTTCCCTCCCACCAAAATCTATTTAAAAACATCCAATCCCATCCATACTGCCCCTATTTTGCTCTATATACCCACATAAGACCAAAATCCATTTGCCAAAGTATGCAAGATAAATCAGGGTCTCAAATGTCTTTAGTAACCTTTGCCTTGTTGTGAAAGTATCTCCATGATCTGGAAGTGACAACTCGTGAGAGTCAGATCTGGTGTGTTGATCATATTTTCCCCAAGGTCTTCTCTACAAAATTTATGCAAAAGAAGGGTACCTGTATCTCCTTTCAAATAACAGAGGTTACAAAATAGGTTCTCTTACCTTGGTTGAAAGGCACAACCTAAAATAGTTAGGATAAGATCATATCCTTTTAAGGTGTTACCCATCTCTCCACAAATCCAAGTAAGAAAGGGATAGTAATACCTCCTCCTCAGCTACAAAATGACATATATTTATGATCTAGCTGCCTCTAAGCTCCATGTTGGATCAGTGTTACTGCTTGGCTTGAAAAGGAGAACAAATTTAGGTACCAACAAAACATACCTGCACAATATAATACATTCAATAAATAATGCTACTAAAATAAATCATGGATAATCAAACTAACTACGTAATAATCGATACTAAAACAAGGTGACTATATACTAACTACATGCATCATAGTTAAATAAGATATAAGATCCATCTACAAGATAGCACAATATCATCTAATTTTCTATAATCAACTAATGCTAACAAAATCATACATCCATCATATGTCAAATAAAATCAACTATATCACATCCTGCTGGAAACCAAAATCATATACTGCAATGAACTAAAATAATAATCAAGATGCTAGATTAGCACTACATTCTCTAATCATCACAAGTGTCATCAAATGATCCATAATGAAATCACATAGTATCCAAATAGTTTTATAAACCATGCTCATAATCTAATTTGGGCACTACTTCCCCCTCTCCTAAGATTAGACTTCCTCATGGAAGTCATTAGAAGAGGTAGGGATATCGATCCCTCAATGGTGTCACATCCTCTCATGTAGTTGTTGTCTCATCATACATGTTCTAATGTACTCTAACCAGGTCCAAGTCTCAGCCCTGAAAGGCCAACCTTTGGTTCTCTAGAATAGGTATGGAATCTAGTCTCGAATTTCCATCCTAATCTACCACTAATGTCGACCAATCCAATACATGAGAAATATTTGGTACATATCTATGTAATACTGAAACATAAAATATATCGTGGGCCCAGGCTAGGCATAATGACAACCCTAAGTGGTAGGAAACTAGACCTGCAACATCTAAGATCTAAAATGGCCTTACAAAGCGACATAAATGCTTAAAACCCTTTCCATAATGGATTGGGCTCTTATTTGGTTGAAATCTCAAGAAGACTTTGTCACCCACTACAAAGTGATGATCAGTCCTCTTGGTGTCTGCATATGCCTTTTGGCATTATTTAGCCTATTTAAGACACTGCCTAATCAAAATAACCTGCTGCTCTAAGTCCTAATGGTAATCTGGCCCAAGTAAAACCGTGTCGTCTAACATATCCCAACTCAAAGGTTTCCTAAAAGGTTTCTCATACAAATACTGATAAAGAGCCATACCAATAAAACTGTGATTGTTATTTTTGTAGGAAAACTAGACATGGTGTAAGTAATCCTCCCACTTCTTCTGTTTATCAATCACATACATGCACAAAATATCCTCAATTACCTGATTAACCCTCTCTATCTACCCATCTATCTTTGGGTAATATGCAAAACTCAAATTAATGTCTTTGGGTGATATGTAGAACTATAAATGGTGTCCCTATCACTGATAATGGTCTTCAAAATCTCATGCAATCTGACAATATCCTCCATAAACACTTTAGTAATGGTGAGTGCCTTATAGATGACCTTGATTGGCGAAAAGTGTGTAACCTTGGTCAACTTTTCCAAAATGACCATGATGGAATCATGATGATAAGAATACATAAGTATAATGATAATGAAATCTATGGAGACGAGGTTCCATTTCCACTCAGGAATTTTGTGAGGATATAAAATACCTGTGGGATGGGAAGGCTTGGCCTTGAACCTTTAACACTCAAGACAACAAGATAAAAAAATTTCTATGTCCCCACGGAGACTTGGCCAGTAATACAACTCTCTCATATTAGCGTGCATCGTTTTTACTCTTGGATGTACTGCATATGGGGCTCGATGAGCCTCTAAAAGAATGAAGCTACAAATATCACCTATCTGAGGAACATAAATGTGCCTCTAAAAATGAATCAGTCCATCTTCTAAAAGTCACCTTACATACCTTCCCTCTAAGAAACCCTATGACTTAAAATTCTTCTTAGCACCCTCATAAAATATTTCCTTTGGAATATGTTGAAGAATCATGCCATGAAATTCTAAGTGTAGATTCATAGTGGCAATCACATGTCATCGTCTAGTCAAGGCATCTACAACGACATTCTCTTTTCCCTTAATGTACTAGACATCCACATCATACTCACATAAGAAATCCATCCAATTTTTTTGATGAGCATTGAGGTTTGGATGTGAGAAGATATGCTGAAGACTCTGATGATCAGTCCTCAAAATGAAAGGCCTACCCAAAAGGAAATGATGTCAACACACTTGAGTGTGAACAACTACTACAAGATCCTAGTTATGGGTAGGATGGTTAAGCTCATAATCCTTGAGATTATTTGGCTCAAAAGTAATGATGCGATGCTCTTACATGATAACTACTCCTAAAACCTCTAATGAAGCATCATTGTAAACTACAAACTTTCCTGTTGGATCCAGAACCGCTAAGAGAGGTTGATCTGAAAGTCAATTTTAACTAGCAACTGTTCACACAACAAAATTTGCTTTGTATTGAATTTTGATTTTAAAATTGGTGATTATGACCTTTTTATATTTTTAATAAATTATTAAAACCTATAAGTACTATGTAAAATACAAATAAAATGAAGAGAATTCACCAGTATTTTGACAGAAGGCGTGATAAAAAAGTTTGGCACTCGAGGACTATGTCTCCAGGTCTGATTGAATGGGATTGATCTATTAAAATATTGCAAATAAATTGATACAGAAATTTCTAAAGTAATCTGATATTTTCATCACATTCCTCTATCAAAAATAATAGGAGTCACTTTTTACTTCATCTCAAAATTCCTTCTGTAGCTCATATTATGAGCAAAACAATATTTCTTACAGTCCCCAGATGCTATTCAAATACAAAATGCCCCCCCTTATAATGTTTCATATTTCTATGGCATGGCGGTCAAGGCACATATTTTTGGTAGAAGAGATCATGGTTCAAGTCTCTCTAGGCACATTTCATGGCTATGTAAAGGGATTTGATCCCACATTTGGCAGGCCAAGATTGCAGGGAGAGCTTAAAAGGTGGAGTGGTGTTATGTTTAATTGGATTATGAGCCATCTTATCTCCATGCAATGGGGCACTCAATGTGGGTGACTGCGTGGAGAGAAAAGGGTTGTGAATTAGCAAGGATTATGCGTGGATATTTTAATAAATGGTAGTTTTGTGTTTAAAGTTGGAGGTTTAAATGAAATGCGTTGGATTTAATTGGCTTAAGCATGTAATGTGGAGGGATAATGTTATAATAGAAATTTCCTTAGCTAATAGTCCCACATGCATCATATTGTGGACTTACGATATAGATATATACAAGAGCTTTGATATAGCAATATGAAATGAAGGATGCCAAGGCACCCCTCCATAATAGAATGTGTTGAACCTTGCTAAAGGCCCCCAGCCCACAAATAGTGGGGCCCACCTGTCCATCTCCGAGTGTTGAAGATTGGCGTTCCAAAAAAAAAAATTCTCTGTCACCTATATTTTACATGTTTCTCATTTCAAATTTTCCACTTGGTGAGTGCACACATCACCCACATGTGCCCAGTCCTAAAGTTTGTCAGTTTTCCAAAAATTTCAGCGAGCCATAACTTTTGCAAATGAGCTCCATTTCCTACAAACAAGATATCACTGGAATCATCTAATTTTTCTCCATGCCATGGAACTGACTGTAACCGATTCTAAGAAGATCATATATCAGCATTTCTTGGTGAGGATCCTCTGGATCAGAGGTGTAGTGGTCAGTCACTCCTTAAATAGCTGAAAATCCTACTCACACTTCTCTAACCAATCAAAGTTCTTCCCTTTTCACTAAAGGGATGTAATAGGTTATGCAATCCTAGAAAATTCTTGTACAAATCTATTATAATACTAGTATAATCCTAGCAAACTCCTCTCCTTTTTCACTGATGTGGGCATTGGCCAACCAAGAATGGATCAAATCGTAGAGGGATCTATTGAGATACCCTCACCTAAAATGATGGGACCCAAGTAATAAATATATGACTTTAAGAAATTATACTTCTCTTAGTTCCTAAAAAGCTTTTGATATCTCAAAATGTTTAGTACCTATCTCAAATGCTCCTCATGTTCCTCCTCGAAATGAGAATATATCAATATATCATCTAGAACCACCAAGACAAAATGGTCTAAAAAGGTCCTAGAAACCCCATTCATGAGGCTGGTGAAAACATTTGGGGCATTGGTCAAACCAAAAGGTGCAATATCGAACTCATAATGCCTATAATGAATGTGGAAAGTTTTTTTGTGAATATTTGTATTTGTCATGTGCAACTAATGATATCATGACTTGAGATCAATCTTAGAGAACACTCTGGATCCCCTCATCTGATCAACCAAGTCGTCAATCCTCAGAAGTGGATAAGGTGTCTTAATTTTTTTCATATGAAGATTCCTAAAATCAATACAAATCCTAAGATATTCGTCCTTTTTTTCACAAAAATAACTAGTGCCCCCCATGGAGACACACTAGGGAAAATAAGGCCCTTATCCAACAACTACTCTAGCTAAATCTAGAGCTCATGAAGTTCAAGAGTCATCATTTGTTAAGGTTCCATATAAACTGGTGTTACTTCTAGTACTAGGTCTATGGTGAGATCCACCTCTCTACGGGATGGTAAACCATGAACCTCACTTGGAAATACATCTAAGAACTCCCTCAATGCTACATACTCATCAAGTGGAGAATGGTATGAAGTACTCTCTGATAAATTATTGATCGTAATCATAAACAACTGAAAACCCTTATGCATGATCCACTTGAGTTGCTTAGCTAAGATCATATGTATGGAAATAGGCCTCTGTAACCCAGAGATAATAACTAAATTTCCAAGGTTATCCTGACACTCAATGATATTACTCCTACAGTCTACTTTGGCCTAATGAGACTCAAGCCAATCCATCTATAGAACAACCTCATAGATCCTAAAGGAAATAATCGAAGGTCCAAGTTAGTAGATAAAACTCCTAAATCGAGTATACAACTCTCCACGTAGGTATCCACTATGAGTTTTTCCCTAGAGGCCAACTCAACCTACCAACTATTTGGCTGCCTAGGCACCACTAGCCACACTGGTCCACTAAATAAGGTGATATAAATGAATTTGATGTACTTGAATAGAAAAGAACTAATAAATAAATACCCCTAATAGTACATGTTATCTCAATAACCGTGGCCTGATCCTCTACTTGGCGGTTATCTATAGTTTTGTAGACATGATGGGTGTGTCCTATGTATACCAATATCTGCTCAGAGATTGGGGCTCTTTGTCAATCAATGGTGGTGGGTTTTTTTAGACACATATGCACATAGTGATTAGGGGACCCATAAATGAAGCATCCTACTACACCTCTCTAAGAAGGGGTCCCTCCTATAATTTGATGTACAAAATGTGCTAGCCCAACCTTGGAAAACTGCTGAATATGGGTTGGTTGTACCTACTAGGTATCATGTCTCCTATCTCTACCCACACTAAAACCTCCTCAAACTCTACCTCGCTGCATACTCTATGTATGCCTGGTCCTCTACTGCTCATGTGCATGGTGTTGTGATTGCTACTGTGTGTGAAAGAGGTCTCAAGACTGACTATGGAGACCTGATTCCTCCTCTCAAGGGTGTTTCTATACCCTGTGACCTCTAATCTTGAAATGATTGCATCTTCTCCTCAAACTTACCCTTATTCCTATATTTGTGCTTTTGGGACATGTTCATGTTCTCCTCAACTAGGTAGGCCTTATCTATGACCTTCTCAAGTGTCAAAAGAGATAACATCCTAATGGCCCCGACTATATCTACATTCAGTCCCCGATTGAACCTATTGACTTGCAACTTCTCGTCCTGCAGATAATCCATATACTGTAACAAATCTAGAAATCATATCTCACAATGTGTAACTATTCTTGAACCCTATCAGATATCGTGGAACTTTTCGATCCTTTTCTGAACAAAATTCTTAGACATGTATCAGGATCTAAAGTGTTTCTCAAACATCTCCCAAGTCATTGTATCTCTAGTCAAATGGAGATTTCCATACTCATTCCTCCACCATATGCATGTTATGTCATAGAGGAGTTGTATCTTGAACATAACCTTTATATTGCTCTCATGTGAGTATAATCCAAAGAAACTTTCAAGGCTCAAGAGCCATGACACATCCCCAAATCCATCTGAGGTGCCACTATCCAATCATCCTCTCAGCTACATAATGTGGTCATCCCTCATGAAATGGCCCCTTAATGCCATGAGAGTGGCTATGATGAAGTGAGGCCACTCTATCAAGGTGAAAAAAGGAGATACGAGACCTCTCTCATCTCTGTGCATCATGCTAATATGGCTCTCAATTCGCATCCTCATCTGGCAGTGTATCCTCTATTTTATTATCAGTCTCTTCTCCTGATTCAAAATTATTCCTACTCCTTCAACTTGAATTAACTAAGAAAGAAAATAAAAATATATCAACCTCAGAAGACACGGGGTTTAAATATATGCATAGATGTTGATTGATGATGCTCGATGTTGTGCTCCGTAAAAGATGTGTATAAGCTCCTTTACTTTGAAGAAACCTGGACTTAAAGTCACTTAGAAAAATATGGGATTAGATAGATATATGGTTGATTTCCAGATAAAGGCTAGTCCCCAGAAGTCAATGAACTTCATTGCAAGGATGTCAATCTACATTCAAGAAATTAATATGATAATGATAATGTAAAATGATAAAACAAACAATATAACCAACAATGCAAGGGAAAAGGGACTGTTGTGGTCTAGGGCTATATGCAAGTCTGATGGTGATACTAGATCCAAAGGGATTCTAGGAATCACAAAATGGCTCAAAGGAGTAAGGATACAAACGGTTGATACGCTCATAAAGGTAAGCTAATGGATATGTTTCATTAATACAATTGATAAAATGCTAAAGATGTCTTAAAGGACCTTGACATGGCTTGACAGATGCATTCAAACGTAGAAAGAAGACTAAAACTAAGATCTAGATATTAGAAAAGTAGTGATATTTTAAAACAATTTTGATAGACTGGAATCACTGGTGATTGAATGAATCGTTGGTGCTTGGAGATCAATCGTCAATGATTGGGGGAATCGCTAGTGATTACTACACAGTGTATGCAAGTTGATAAAAGGCTGAGACAGAATTGAATTAAGATGTTGAATGATAAATTATAAAGAAAATAATCTAAGAGTAAGGTTCTTACCTGATTCCAGTTGATAGGTAGGTCTAAGAAGAGGATAATACCTGAAGACGAAGGCTAAAGATGTCAGAATATTGGACTTGATTAATGGATGTTTAATTCCTTGCGAGGAAGAAGATGGTGGCTATTGTACGATGGCAAAGTGACATGCGAGCATGGGAATCTACAAGTAACTCTTCCTCATACCTAACCTCCCGAGGTCATGTTGAGATGGCTGGTGAATGTGGAATATATGTGGATATAGACAAACTAGTTTAGAAATCTTATATCTTCAGTACGTAACAATGGAATCTACGAATCTAAGGTGAAGAAGGCCCTCCTAACCTGAATTGGTGTAATGGATCGTTCAGATATAATGGTCATTCAGAGGATCCAATCAATGTTGAGCTCTACTAAGATCTTGTTTATTGGCTATTGGATACATGGGAAGTGACCTGTGGGAGCTTCATATATATTTCCAGACAAGGTCATGAAAAATGGTGATATGAGGTGTAGTTGATTCTCCATTGTTTTATGGATGATTCTCTGGTCTAGTCTAGAAATCCTTAGCTTGATTGGCTTTTATGTTTAATAAGGAGAATTTTGTAACAATATCTGGTGGAAGTGGTGAGGACCTAAATACTAGTGTTCGTAAACCAACATCAATGTTTGATCGATTAGTAGGCCCGTTGGGTTGTGGGACCTGTGGATCACAACCGTAAGTTCATGGTTGTGTTAGACCTCATGTGAAGAGTTAATCCCTCCTTCTGATTATCCAATAATCATACGCCTTGTTAGCCTCTATGTTGAGAACTAGAAGTTGTGTAATTTTCTCAGAATACCTTACAGGTATTTTGGCAACTTGAATGCGTAAGCTAGTTTCTATGTCAATGAGGAGGTATCCTGTATTAGGTTGTGGAACTAAAGGATCGCAACCAAATAATTGTTCTCTTTCGAGTCCTTGTATAGTCATACAGATATCCTATCAAGTCAGTCTATAGTTAGGATGATTTGACCAAAATGTGTATGCCTTGTCGTCTTCAATATTTAACTCTCTCAGTTGTTCACTAATTTCTCGTAGGTTTACCATTGCTTGAAAGACCTGTATCCTAAGGTCTTGATCTATATCAACTAGTATTGTGGGTAGATTTGGTTGAGGAACTATTGGTTCAAATATGTATTCTCTAGGCTCTCTACGTCTTGTGATTGTCATACAAAAAGATTCAACTTTTAACTAAAATTAATAAACTAATTATGAAAGATGTATCTACACTATGCATGTATTCTTTTATTTTTGTATTTTCGATGAAGTATTTTAAAAAAATTAAAAGAGAAACTATTCAAATATATTTAGAAAATGGAAAACTAATCTAGTAACAGAATTAAAACAAACAAAGTAGCCTGTTGTGGCTATTTGCATGTGTAGTTGTGAATTTATCCTAAATATCTAAGAAACTAATTGCTTTAAATTGAAAGACTCTCGATCCTACCTCAGAAGTGAGGAATGAATCATAGTTTCTCATAAAATATCAATCCCCATAGCTTCCCTGGCAATATCGAGAGTGAGCTTTAACTGAAATAAAATAATTTACGACTCTATTTGATACGTTGTAACTAGAAATTTGATAGCTCAAACCTGGCGTTTACAGAACAGTGGTAATTCCATTTGTGTGTGACTTTGTCCCATTAGTGTGATCTCCTCATTCCTTCGTGTTCTCTTGAATCCAAAAAAGCATGTATATGATAGTATCAGTAGAATAAGGCACTAAAACAATGACAGCTTTGGATATAGACTGAATACAATTCGAGTAAGAGAGAGATAGTGCAAGTGAACAGAGCTTGACTATGCAATTCCTAGCGGGATTTATTGCGGGAATACAACACAAATGTGCTGAGAGTTTTAGAAACTATCTTTTGTAACTAAAAACCTACAAACTAAATGGATTCCAATCTAAGAATGAAACTACTTAAACTGAATTAAATGGAACAAGAATGAAGCAATAATGAAACAAGAAGATTGAATGACCTCTTAAATACAAAGGAAGACCAACAATGGATGCAAAACATGAAACTATTTGAATTCTAAGCAAGAAACTCAAAAGACTGAATGATTAAATAGAGAAGGAGAGGGGCCATTTGTTTGAAAACAAGATGGATATTTATAGCAAATGCATTCACTAGAAGGTAACTTGGAATGGAACTCTTTTACCATTAAACAAAGTGAAAACACTATTCACAGGGTGGCTAAAACATAAATGCAAATAAAAGTAGCTGAAAAATGCGGATAGAAATTGAAATTTTACGTTTGACGCAATCATTGGAACTTTCTGGAAAATGTGAATAGGACCGCCGCCCTGTGCAGGGCGGTGGTTACGGGACTAACCGCCACCCAGTTAGGTGGTGGTCTCGTCACTTAAGACCAAAATGCAAGGAAAAGTGGGGCAGAGGAGAGAAAAAATCATGCGGATGCCGGCTGAGGCATGCGGGATACAAACGTATACTTGGCAAGATTTTCTGGATTTCGAACACCTTACGTGGAGACCTGTATCATCATTGGGGCATTTGTAACATCTTTTCGGGGTGCAGTACCCTAAAATATTGGATATGTACATATTTCCCCCTCGGATAATTTTTTTAGCCATGAAGAGGCGTAAAATGGTGGATCCGAGTATGGTGGTCCCGAAATGGGGAGTTAGGAGTTATACCTGACACACCCGTGTGTCGGAAAGTCGCCATCCAAAATCCTGCTATCTGCAAAATGAAAAAGGGGACTCAAGTGTAGATAGATAAAATAAATTGAGAAATAAAACTAAATTGATATGAAATGAGGACTTACCATCTGCACGGGGTTTAGAACTTACCTCCATCGATGCTCCAACCCTGTGAAAGACATTCAAAATTAATTTTAAAAATCTATATATATAAAATGAACTCATTTTACTATTCATTTGCGTGGATTGATTTGATAGTTTTTGAGCTTTGGGACCCACGGTGACGGTTTTCGATGAGAGTATAGTCAAAACGTTCGTGGTGAGATAGTGATCATGCCTCTGAGAGCGGAACATTGACCTGCGAAGTCTCAGGTTAGTTCCTCTCAATTTATTGTTTTTGAACCTAAAATGTAGAAATGATAAAATCTTTGTCTTGGGGGGTTTTTTTTGAGAATACTAGTTTTAAATGAGTCTCTAGGGGGGGCGCCCATAGGGTAGGTCCTTATTTTAGTTAAAATGGTGTATTTTGCTTATTTTTAGGCATTTTAGGGGCTTACAAGCTATTCGTGGGTTCAGGTAGGACCACCACCCTACACAGGTTGGTGGTTGCGGGACCGCTTCCCTAGAAGGTAGTGGCTACGAGATTGCCGCTCTGCACAGGGTGGCGGTTCACAATAGAATACAAAAAAAGGCTTTTTTTACTTGTTTTTGTGTTTTCAGTATTTTTACATGCTTTTGTTAGCTTTTCCAATCATACTTTGTTACTTACTCCTTTTCTGTGTTTTTGGGTGGATGTAGAAGGAGGAGTACATCAAATGGAGCTAAGAGAGGGAGTGTGATTGGCTCCCAATAGTGTTAGAGGCACTCACTTAGGCAGAGTGAGATACTCTTTAGAGGGCTAGCATTTGGAGGATTACGCAGGTCCCTCACATTGCACCTTCTAGTCACTTATTATGTGACTTATTTTCATATTGGGATGCAGATTGGAACAATTTCCGATTTCTAGGAGTTTGGGGAGAGTGGACCATCACCTTGGAGGATGTTTACCATATACTGGGGATTCTGATCCTTGGGAGGTGGCTATCTCTTAGGACACCAGTGTCAAGATCTTAGGTGGTTCAATGGGCCACTTATATGGGGGATGTCATTGTTTTAATGGAGTCGAAGAAGGGGTTGAGGGTCTACTCCATTATTGAGTCAAACATTCCTGTGCTCCGCAAGGCTATCATTGGCATCCTTGCTTCGAGATTGATTGGGGACAAGGGATGGGACACTCTCTTATGTTGCTGTGCTCCCATCATTACACAGATTAAGGGCCATAGACATGTTTACGCTTATGGAGAAGACATCCTCGGGACCACCTACCACAATTTATATAGGGTGGTCAAACTACAGGGATAGTCACTAAGCCACCCCACTCTTGTCATAAGTTGGGTGTATGAGCACATCACTCCATATGGGAGGGGTGTAGAGGCAGAGGATCCTAGGGCGGTCAGGGTAGCAAGGTGGACAGGGATGACCGTTCTTAGAGTACCCCACCATCAAGTGGCCTCTTTGACCACTGCAGACATGGAGGCTACTCCTTATTAGGCCATGACAGGGTTATGGGGAGAGGAGACTGTTACATTTATTGCTTGCCACACTACTAGTCAGTTGGTAGACAGGACAGGGAAGTTGGAGATCCAAACCTTTGATAGAGTACCACAACAGTTCGGCCTCCCATACATCGGCATGTTTCCTCCAGTGGGGCCAATGTATAGATCTGTTTATAAGGCTCGGGGAGGTCCTAGAGGCCAAGGTTGGACTATTATTACTCTTGGTGTTCCCATCGCAGCTAGGAGGGTGGTTTGTGCTTGAGGGATAGCCAGTGCTCCTTGAGCACCTTTACTTCAGATTGTTTCTGGTCCTTCCCATAGTAGAGATGAGCCCATTGACATGGACTCTGAGTCTGAGGAGTTCATTGGGGGAGAGACAGAGGAGGAGACAGAGGAGGTAGAGACTAGAGCCAATGGGACAGGTGAGGAGGATGATAGTGATTCCAAGTGGCATGACACTCAGGATATCTTGCGGGTCAAGAGGGTGGAGCAGAGTGCATAGAGGGTGAATTTAATTTTAGAGGAGTATTCCTTATCAGGATTTAGGGGGAGATGGTGAGTCCATTACGTAGGTCATCACATTGCTCCAGATGTGGGGGAGGTATGATAGTCAGTAGCAGCATCAGTGGCTGGTGCAGATCCTAGGGACCCTTCCTAGAGGACTGGAGATCCGAGTGAGTTACCACTCTTCTCTTGAATTTGATTTAGTTAGAATTATTTACTTGTTATTTCCTTTTTTTGTTTCATTTATTCTTGGTTTTATTTTTTATAGTTTTCTAACTTTTTTTCTCCTTTATTTATAGTGACTGCTGATGAGTGGTGAGACTTGATTCGTCGAGTATGTGTGGATACCTTGTTGCTCCCCTCGGAGAAGACTCGGGCTAAAGCTTTCTGAGGACTTGGGAGGAGCCTTTAACAGTTGGTAGGCATACTGATGTTTTTGCTCCTGTCTGATAGGCAACAAGGATCATGACTTCTCTCCATGCCAAGGTAGCTAGATATAGGATGGCCGAGCGCTTGATGACGAGGAGTCATTCTCATAGTGAGACGGAAACTACTAGCCATGACTGTGAGCCCTCAGTAAATTCAGAGTGCCAGTGTAGGTAGATTCCTAGACGTGTTCGTGTGCCCTCTGAGGGATCCCATAGGGGTTGAGAGGCCATTTTTGTAGTGTTTGTCAGATATTTATATGAGTGTTGTTATACTTTTCAGGCTCATTGAGCGTTTTGACCATGCTTAGTGCATGATGGCATTGTATATAAAACTTGATATATATATATATATATAAATATATATATACCTCTGTTGGATCTAGACTCTTGGTGCCTAGAATTTTGTGACTCGTTTCCATATGTATGCTAGATGTTCTTAGAGTATTTGTTTTCATGCTTTTTAGAATGTATGTGATGGATGAAAAATTATAGTAAATAGAATGTTTTACTTTGTATGTTTTTGTAATGCTGATATGAGATGATACAAACATATTGTAGTACTAAACTTTTGAATTCTTTGGGCAATGTTCATGATTTATTCTTATGTTGGCAAAACATGATGAATGTATAGTGATAAAGAGATGAACTTTCTCCATTCCCAAATCCACGCAACCAATAAGATGCGAGGGCTCAACACCAAAATTTGGGGAGGGCACAAATTGTATGAGTTTGACCGAATGAAATGATGAGAGACAGAAAAACCAGTATCAGAAACCAAACTTAGACTTACACACTTACCCTACTCAGGACTACCACCAAGCTCAACAGGTCACTTACTTTCTAGTTTATCTAGACTTAGATTTATAAATGGCAACTTGGTTGACAAAATTTGGTTTTGAGGATTTGATGTCTTTGGAATTTGGACATTTGTTTTCACTTAATATAATTTGATTTGTATTTCTAGAATACCAAGATTTGTTAATTTGTGTGAATGGACCCCCACACCCTGCCTTATGCCACTAGTAAGAAGCATGGGTTTGTCACCAAAGGTAGGATATAGGTGAGTAAGGGTACTTCTTTCCTTTCCCAACCTCACACCACCAGTAAGAGATGTGGGCTTATCACCGAAGGTTGGTGGGGCAAAGAAGTGTGTAAAATAAAATATTATGTTTGCTTGGCACTTTTGATTCCATTTAATTTTGACATTTCTAATCTGTGACTTTGGGATATCCTTTCTTTCAAAGAGATTTAAGAGGGATAGATGTGAAACCAAGGATCTTCTAGAACAGACCGTAGGTAACGACAACTTCACCTAGTAGAAAGAAAGAGTAAAACCAAGTATACAGGCCTTTGTATGGTTTTCCGTCAATACTTGTCTATCAAACTTGATGAGAAGATTTGAAATTACTTGATGATGTTTGAGGAGATGTGATTTGAATTCTTTTTCCCAATACTTTCATAAATTTTTAATAGATTGCTTAAGGAGTAATTTCCTTGACTACAATTTTTACGAAATGAGTGGACAAAATGAAATAGCAAGATGACTAATGCCATGTAGGTAACTGTAATGTACAAGTGGTGATTCTGATGTCTCGTGCGTAAAACCATTTAAGATGCAAGGAATTGATAGTTTCATTGAATTCCTCACCTTCTAGTGTGCATAAGAGATACGCACCATTTTTGTAGTCTTTCATGACTCCGTATGGGCCCAACCACTTGGGCCAGAACTTCCTTTCTTCGCCGGTTTTCTTATCAATCTAGCTTTCTAGTCTTAGAACTAGATCTCTCTCATATATTTCTCACTCATAGACTTTTTTTTTATACTTCCGGCACATCCGATCAGCATAGGCTTTGTGTTGTTGTTCGGAATTTATCCTGGACTTGTCAAGGATTTCCAGTTGAGAGAGGCATGCCCTCCCTGTAAGCTTATTCATCCAAAATCCCTTGTAATGAGATGCGGAGACTGGGTATTTCAACCTCAAGCGGGAGAACTGCTTCTGCCTCGAATACCAACAAGAAAGGGGTTGCTTCTGCTGGTGTTCTTATTGAGGTTCGATGGGCCCACAAGGCCGGATATAGTTTTAAATTCCAATCTCACTTTTTCTCCTTGACTATTTTGAGGAGAATAGCCTTTAATGTTTTATTTCTTGCTTCGGATTGCTTATTGGCTTGAGGGTAGTAAACAGAGGCCATGTGGTGGTTTATTTTTAATTTGCTACATAACTCACGGACCTCATCATTTTTAAAGGATGTATCATTATCTGAGATAATGACTTGTGGGGACACCATACCTGTAAATCATTTGGTTCAAAATGAATTTGGAAATTACCGAACCTGGTACGGTGGTGAGAGGCATGGCCTCTACCCATTTGGTAAAATATTATGTGGCTGTAATTATAAAATTATGGCCATCAGTTGATGAGGGAGAGAATTTCCCTATCAAGTCTAGACCCCACATGGAGAAGGGCCACAGGGTTGCTATTGGTTGCAAGGATTGTGCTGGCATGTGAATCTCATGAGAGAATTCTTGGAATTTGTGGCAATTACGTACAAAATCTACTACGTCATGTTTGAGAGTGGAGGCCAAAAATAGCCCATCCGATGTATTTTGTGAGCAGTGGCGTGGCCACCAAAGTGGCCTCCACATATCCCACTGTGGGATTCATAAAGAATCTTCTTGGATTATTCTGTATCGACACATCTTAGAAGCATGTCGTCGAATGCTTTATGATAGAGTACTCTGTTCTAAAACAACATATTTAGTAGTGATAATGCGTAACCACCTTCTTTGTTGTGATGTGGCACTTTTCGAGTATGTGTGGTCCATGATAAAATTGATGATATCAGTGTAATAGGGACATGTAGAGATGGGGGGCCTAGTTTCGAAAAAGTATATACACTCATCAGGAAAGTCCAGGTTTACTAGATCACTTCCATCTAATGGATTTTCAGCTAACCAGTCTACAATGATTTGTCCCTTAACAGATTTTTTGTTTACAAATGTTAACTCAAATTCACCCATTAAGGTTATGAAATGCCCCAGCCTTTTTAGATAAAGAGCCTTATGTGAGGAATGTTCACAAATGATCCATCTTTACAATGACCCTTGTTTCTTGGTTTAACATGTAATGTCTTACACGTTTTATTACAAAGACTATGGCAAGGCATTCTCTCTCTTCCTATGTATAATGTGTTTCATAATCGAGCAACGTTCGGCTAATGAAATAAACCGCACGTTCTCGGTTATCCATTGTCTTCTTGAGCCAACATGCAGGCTAGTGAGATATCATTGGCCCGTGAGTATAAGATCAAAGGGTGGTCTTATCTGGGAGGAATTAGCATGGGTGGAGACAACAAGAAGCATTTAACTACTTTGAAGGCCTCGTTGCATTCTTCAGTCAAATCAATGCTATAATCTTTCTTTATTATATTATTGATTAGATGAATGGCAAAACTTAAATCTGGGATGAACCTTCGGATTGCACCAAGTTTCCCAAGAAATGACCTGATTCTAGACTCGTCTGATGGTGGAATCATTTCAAGAACAGCCCATATTTTTTCTAGATCGACATTAATCCCTTGTGAAGATATAATGTAGCCCAGAAGTTTTTCTCTGGTCACACCAAACATGCACTTTTCTGGGTTTAATGTGACGCCATATGCAATTAATCATGAGTGGATGATGCGGAACACTTCTGGATGATCACAACGCTTCTTGGCCTTGGCCAATAATTCATCCACATAGGATTCCACAATTTTATGGATAAGATCATGGAATATGTATGTCATTTCCCGCTGATACATAGCGGCAACATTCTTAAGACCGAATGACATGACAGTGTAATAATAAGTTCCCCAGGGAGTTATAAATGTAGTTTTGGCTTGATCCTGTTCAGATATTTCAATTTGATTATACCCTAAGAACCCATCCATGAGTGAAAATATTTCAAATCTACTTGTTGCATCAACAATAACATCAATGGATGGTAACGGGAAGTCATCCTTAGGACAAGCTTTGTTAATATCCTGAAAATCTATGCAAATGCTTATCTTCCCATTCTTTTTGAGAACATGGATGATATTATATACCCATTGTGAATAGTCAACGGGTTTGATGAATTCCACTTGGAGAAGTTTTATTACTTCCTCTTTTACCATGAGATCCACTTTTGGCTTCATTTGTCTTGATTTTTGTTTAATTGGTTTTGCATCTGGTTTAGTGACAAGACTATGTACCGCGATATGTGGTGCAATGCCTGTCATTTCATTATAGTTAATGTGAAATCATTTTAATGTTATTTGAGGATTTGGGTGTGTATTTCTATCTCCTCTGGAGTTAACAAGGATCCCAACTTCAAAATTTTTGGTTCTTCCTCCATTCCGATGTTTATGTCAATGGTTTCTTATATTAAAGAACCGTTACCTTCTTCAAATTCAGGTTGGGCTAGAGGTAGTTCCAAGCTTTCTCTATCTTTCATCTCGTAAATATCAAGATCCTTTTATGGAGGAGACTCTACCATGGGATTTCCAAAATAGGAAGAGGAATGTTGTATTAGGGAGAGATCCACTATGCGGTAAACAAGGTGTAGCTCCGCATAGGTATTTAGATATTTGAGAGTGACTCTATCATTGTCAAAGTGATGCATGATAGAAAAATCATCCTCAGCTTCTCCATGTGTCAGGAGTGGGTTTTTTGGTATTTTACACACTAATGGTTTAGTACGAAGTGATACTGTGAAATTTGTATCTTCCAACTCACTGTTTGGAGTGAAACTGGAAGCTGAGGTTGCTATTGAATCTGCAAGAAGGTTTTTCTCTTGTGGGATTTCTTCAATTGATATGAAGTTAAACCCCTTGCTTATATTTAATACCGTTGTTGTTTAGAGTTGTAAATGTTCAGCCCTAGTTTCATATACCTCAGATACTTGGTTTGCAACTAGTTGCGAATCTCCTAGCACTCTAATGTTATCGACACCCATTCTTTTGGCTAGGATGAGGCCAAGGAGGAGAGTTTCATACTCATCCCCATTGTTTGTACATTCAAATTTTAATTTAAAGGTGAAAGGTAGGATCTTTCCTTTAGATGAAGTAAAGATCACCCCTTCCCCAGCTCCAAAGTGACATCTAGCTCCATCAAAGTGGAGAGTCCAATATTTTCTTGGAAAAATGGATGTTGGGATATTTGTCGTATTTATTTCTTCTGCTCTAGTTAATTTTACCATACAAACTTCATCTGATGGAAGAGAAGAAATTCCTAGGGTGCATCCTATACCCATAGAATCAAATGGTAGGAGAATAGGTAAGTATTTTTCTAGTAACGCGACAATTTTTGTGGTAGTCCCTAGTGACATTGGTCTCATTTTTGAGTGTTGGAATGTCCTTGGCTAGATTTGTAATTTCCAATTCTGTGGTGGGTATCAACTTCTTTTATGGTTTTGAATTAATCGGTTTGGTAAGTTGATTTGTTGGGAGTTCAAACTCAGAGTGAATGCTTGGTCTTTTCTTCAAATCATCTAGGTGTATATCGAAGGGTTTTGGGTCACCTTGTGCCACAAATATTTTCCCTAAGTGTAGAAATCTTATTTCTTGGAATAACGTGGAAGGGATTGCCTTCATGCGGTGTATCCATGGCTGACCGAGGATCATATTATAGTTGGTTTCCCGATATATAATATAAAATTCAGTGAGGACTGTCTTAGGTCCTAAAGTGACTGGTAAAACTATGGTTCCAATTGAAGTGGCCTTGAGGCTATCATAGCTTCTTAGTGTATTTCATGTTGTGTAAAAGTGTGTCTCTCCATATCCCAACTTTTGAAGAAAAGTGAAGGGAACTATGTTAACTACTATCCCATCATCAATCATTGCGTGTTTAACATAATTATTGTAAACCCATACTTGTAAGTGTAAAGTTGGGTCGCCTCTTCATGCAATTTCAGCATCTGTTGGCATTTTTCTTATATCAAATATAAAATCAATATCCCTATCTGGCTGCCCTGGAGGGTAGACGTCAAAGTCTACATGGTTTACTTGTGTTTCCGAAGGAGGAGTGATGTTGATTAAATGACCAAGGCCTAATGCTTCTAAGAGGGCAGCCCTATGAGCGGGAGAGTTCTTTAACAAATCCAAAAAGGAGATGTGAGAGAAGGTTTTAGTTAAGTCATTAATTAAATCGTAGGCACCTATGGGTTTTACCAATGTTTGTTGAATGTTTTCTAGTTCTAATGGATAAGTTGGAGTTGGTTGAGAAGAATAATCCCATTTTCTTGTAATGGTTTCTACGGGTAGCTCGGTGTCTAACTCCACCAAACCAACTATTTTAGTTTGGGGTTGAGTTCCTAGTTGGGGTGCGACTGATGGATTTAATGAAGTTAAGGCTTCATGATCATTGTTCCTGTTATAACACCCTTGTTTGTTCCATTAGGATCTGGCTTGTTTTTGTTAGAATGGTTTAGGAGTGGATCATTAAAGATCTTGAGAGGTGCATTTTACGGGGAAACTGCCCCTGTATAAGTGTTTGGCATTGGTACTACAGAATTTGATAAAAACATATCTATAAGGAGTTGTTTTTGATCTTCTGGAAAGCACTGCATGGATTTATTATAGTCACGACAAGTCCTAGTATTGTGGCCTTGAATCTTGTGGAAGCCACAATACAAATTAGGATTATAATTTCGAGGCTATTGATTTGAAACATGTTGTGGCCCAAAATTATGATAAGGTTGTTGGTTGCTAGAGTTCAAATTTTGAGGCTGTTGCCTTTGGTTTTGACTCTAATATCTAGTCAGGTTTCGATTTGGACCTTGTGTTTGGATTTTTCGTTGTTGTTTTTGTGGTCGTGGTGGACGATTAAAATCCACCTTGTTGATTTTTGGAGTAAAATTGTCATTTCGTTGATTGTTAATGGGTGGCAAAATGTTCACAACATTTTCTCTTTTATTTTGGTCAGTTACTCCATCTGTTGTAACTCTGTGGTTCTTGTTAAGGATCTTAGGTCCTTGATTAGTGTTCCTGGTGTTAGGATAGGCCATGGTGTTTTGATTGAGAGTGGTTAATTTCCCATTTGTCCCATATGTCTTACGACCACTATCTATTGCTGCTTGGTTGATTCGAAGAGCACTCTCGAGTACTTCATCGTATGTTCTTAGTGGGAACTTCAGGACTTCTTCCTTTATCTCTCTATTGAGAGAATGAAGGAATAAATCGCATAGTTCCATTTGATCCATGTTTGGAGCACTTACTGATGAGTAGAGAAATGTACAACATCTTTGAATAAAATGAGCAACTGATTCATTATGTTCTTGTTTAATATGTAAGAATTCCCTGATTCTCGTTCTTAACAATTTGTTCATATCAAAAGATTTGATGAACTCTGACATGAGTTGTTTAAATGAGTGTATCGAGGATTCAGGTATTATGTAATACCAATCAAGGGCAATACCCTCTAAGGTCTTAGGGAATATCTTAGCAACAACCCCATCCCAAGGGAGTAATTCCTGTATGGCTGTGGCATAGGCTTTAATGTGTGCATTGGGATCTCCTTCCCCTTTATATTTGGGTAAATCGGGGAGAGGTCTTGGAAGCATAACACTTCATATGCTGAAGTCTAGGGGCTCTTTTAAATATTTTGAATAATTCCCTACTGCATAGGCCTTGACCATCAATGGTGCTTACTGAGGGGGTGGAGGTGGAATGGGTTGTTGATATGGCATAGCATACATATTTACAGGGACATAAGGGAATCCCTGTGGTTGAACGAACATCCTAGGAGAAGATAATATGTCTCTTTGTGGTGATTTTGAATAAATGTTCAAGTAGGGAGGAGCAATGTTCTGGTATGGGTTATTTGGTGCCAAGCGAGGAGGTATCATGTTTTCAACTAGAGTAGCGTTTGAAAACGTGGTCCTATTTGGTGTTTGCTGTGGATAATTATATGGATGTTGAGAAGGCATGCCTAACGTGCATGTTCCTATAAGGAGTTCAACCTAACTGGGGTGATGCGGAGGGTTGGGGATTCCTACTTTCCCAAAATATGAATTTTGGTTTGCTTGAGCAAGTTCCAACCCTCTAACCTTCTCAACTAAGGCTGAAATGAACTCTATTGGCTTAGACACAGTGTTTTGCCTTAATGACATTTGTTGTATACCTTGAGGTTATAAAGGGGTGTGATACCCTGCTATGAATTGATCATTACCCTATCAAGCTTCATCGAGTGTATTTTCCACAGGTGAAGGAATGGGGGTATTTTCTTGGAGTAGGGTATCAAATTGTATTTGTAAACTCCCTACAGGCGGGTACATGTTTTAGAAGCATTTTTCACTTCTAGCATGGCGTGCTAAGTACTCCTCATCCAAAAATGGGAGTGGATCTGATTGTCTATTGATCTGTGGTCTGAACAAGACCTGAGGAGATGAAATGGATTTTCCAGGAAACGTCATATTGTTAGATCTTGAGGGATCTAGTTGTTGTGTTTGTGCAAGCTGATCTAACTCCACAATTGGAAGCGAAGAAATGGAGCTAATTCTTTAGGGGGATTTTGAGACGATAAGTAATTACTTGAATAGTTATCATCCCATACAAAAAGAAAGGGTGATGGTTGTCAACCTGTTTCACTATAACTTGCTTCAATACCTGAGAGAGATCTACCATATGCATCATATCCCGACATATTCGGGGGGGTATATGAATACCCACAAAATAATGGGAAAGAGCGAAGGTGGATGAGAGAAATGAAAAATAAAAGAGGAAGAATTATTTGTTTCACGTTGGGTTCACTAGTTTTGTACGATGGAAAAGTGACATGCGAGCATGGGAATCTACAAGTAACTCTTCCTTGTACCTGACCTCCCGAGGTCATCGCCGAGACGGCTGATGAATGTGGAATATATATGGATATAGAAAAACTAGTTGGGGCAATCTTATATCCTTAGTACGCAACAATGGAATCTACGAATCTAAGGTGACAGAAGGCCCTCCCTAACCTAAATTGGTGTAAAGGAATCGTTCGGATATAATGGTCATTTCAGAGGCTCCAATGAATGTTGAGCTCTGTTAATATCCTTTTTATTGGTTGGTGGATACGTGGGAAGTGACCTGTGGGAGCTTCGTATATATTTCTAGACAAGGTCATGAAAAATGTTATAGGAGGTGCAGTGGATTCTCTGGGGATTTTATGGACGATTCTCTGGTCCTAGTCCAGAAATCCTTAGCTTGATTGGCTGCTATGTTTAATAAGGAGAATTGTGTAATAATATCTGGTGGAAGTGTTGAGGACCTAAATACTAGTGTTCATAAACCAGCATCAATTTTTGATCGATTAGTAGGCCTGTTGGGTTGTGGGACCTGTGGATAACAACCATAAAGTTTGTGGTTTTGTCGGACCTCCTATGGTCATGTGAAGAGTTAATCCCTCCTTCCGATTATCCAATAATCATACAAATTTTCAGCCTTTATGTTTAGAACTAGAAGTTTTGTAATTTTTCTCAGAATACCTTACAGGTGTTCTGGGAAACTTGAATGCGTAAGCTAGTATCTATGTCAATGAGGTCTCCTGTGTTAGGCTGTGGAACTAAAGGATCACAATCAAAAACTTGTTCTCTTTCGAGTCCTTGTATAGTCATCTAAAATATCCTATCAAGGTAGTCTATAGTTAGAATGATTTGACCAAAATGTGTATGCCTTGTTGTCTTCAATATTTAACTCTCTCAGTTGTTCACTAATTGCTCGTAGGTTTACCATTGCTTGAAAGAATTGTATCCTAAGGTCTTGATCTATATAAGCTAGTGTTGTGGGAGATTTGGTTGAGGCACTATTGGTTCAAATATGTATTCTCTGGGCTCTCTAAGTCCTGTGATTGTCATACAAAATGATTCAAATTTTAATTAAAACTAATAAACTAATTATGAAAGATGTATTTACACTATGCATGTATTCTTTTATTTTTAATATTTTCGATTAAGTATTTTAACGAAATTAAAAGAGCAACTATTCTAATATATTTAGAAAATGGACAACTAATCTAGTAAAAAAATTAAAAAAAACAAAGTAGCCTAGTGTGGCTATTTGTCTGTGCAGTTGTGAATTTATCCTAAATATCTAAGCAACTAATTGCTTTAAATTGAAAGACTCTCGATCCTACCTTAGAAGTGAGGAATGAATCATAGTTTCTTAGAAACTATCAATCCCCACATCTTCCCTGACAATATCGAGAGTGAGCTTTGACTGAAATAAAATAATTTACTACTCTATTTTTATACGTTGTAACTAGAAATTTGATAGCTCAAACCTGGCGTTTACAGAACAGTGGTAAATCCAGTTGTGTGTGAATTTGTCCCCTTAGTGTGGTCTCCTCTTTCCTTCATGTTCTCTTGAATCCAGAAAAAGCATTTATATGATAGTATCAACAGAATACGACACTCGAACAATGGCAGCTTTGGATATAGACCGAATACAATGCGAGTAAGAGAGAGATAGTGCAAGTGAACATAGCGTGATTGTGTAATTCCTGGTGGGATTTATTGTGGGAATACAACACAAATGCACCGAGAGTTTTAGAAACTATCTTTTGTGACTAAAAAAACCTGCAACTTTAAATGGATTCCAATCTAAAAATGAAACTATTTTATTCTAAACTGACTTGCATGGAATAGTAACGAAGCAATAATCAAACAAGAAGATTGAATGACGTCTAAACACAAAAGGAAGACCAACAATGGATGCAAAACATGAAACTATTGGAATTCTAAGCAAGAAACTCAAAAGACTGAATGATTAAATAGAGAAGGAGAGGGGCCATTTGTTTGAAAACAAGTTGGCTATTTATAGAAAATGCATTCACTAGAAGGTAACTTGGTATGGAACTCTTTTACCATTAAAACAAAGTGAAAACACTATTCACAGGGTGGCTAAAACATAAATGCAAAGCAAGAGTAGCTGAAAAATGTGGATAAAAAATTGAAATTTTATGGTTGACGTGATCATCTAACCTTTCTTGAAAATGTGAATAGGACCGCCACCCTTATGCAGGGTGGTGGTTATGGGACTGCCGCCCTGTCCTAGGCGGCGGTCACGGGGACCGCCACCACAGCGCAGAGGGCAGCGGTCTCATCACTTAAGACCAAAATGTAAGGAAAAATTGGGGCAGATTGTAGAACAAAGCATGCGGAGGTCAGCTGAGGCATGTGGGATACAAACGTATACTTGGCAAAATTTTCTGGATCCCGAACACATTGCGTGGAGACCTGTATCATCATTGGGTCATGTGTAACATCTTTTTGGTGGTGCAGTACCCTACAATTTTGGGTATGTATAGCTACCAAAGAACTACTAAACTAACTACTGGACATTTGGATGGCCTCCAAAGACTAAGCAGGAATTCTTGATGTCTTGAAAGGTCATGTACCCTAAGAGATTGAAGACAAGACAAACACTTGACAGGGGAGAGATATAATTTCCATAGATTTGATGCTACAGAAGATAGTAATTTAATATTGTTGTGATGAAGATAGATCAAAACGTATATGCCTTGAGAAAATTTATCTTACAAGACAAGTTCAAATGACTATAAGTTAAAATAGATTGAAGACTTGAAAATCATGAATTGAATTTGAGGATCCATATGAGAACCTATAAAATAACTTATATAATCATTGGAGATTACTTGAATAACTAGATATTTTGGGTTACTCGATTTTTGTTTGGAAAATAATTGAAAAAGCTTCTAAAACAGGGCAATTTTGTTTGGGTTTCGGGGAACTAATTTTTTAGGTTATTTGGGGACGTGTTGAGTTTATTGTGGGGGTGAAAAAATAGGCTAGATTTGACTTAATTTTGTTTTAGATTTATTTAATTTATATTTTCAAAAGGTTTTGATATGTGGGTGAATGATAATGATAATTTATTTTGTCAAAGTAAGTGAGTTAAACGTAGGTTAAAAATGGTTTTAGATGGCTTTTAGGAAATAAATAAATGGATTTAGGTTGATATGGGTGATTTAGAAAATGTTTAAGTTAATCAATGTGGTTGGGTCTTATTTAGAATAGGGGAAAAGTAGTATTTTTCATGTGTAAAAGTGATGTGATAAGGGATTTACATGAAGCTAAAATATCATGGAATATTAGAATTGGGATAAATTATTTTGATAAATATTTTGGTGTGATTAAATGGCGTGTATGATTTCGTAAGAATGATGTGGTGAGTGTATGGATTTATGTAAGTATAGTGAAGAAATGAGTGTGCAAATTTTGAGTGGTTTTAGACAAGCCATGAGAAAAAATGAGATATGATGGAAGTGAAGGATGTAGAATTATGTGATGAGGTGCTCCCCCTCATACTAGTGATTGATGACCTAAAAGGGAACCGATCACTAGTTTGGAAGATAAAGACAAAAATATACAAGGATGAGGAGTGATGAGGGATGATGAAATAATGCCCCAAGACAAGGTACATAAATAAGATAAATTTCATCGTAAAATCAAGTGATAGGGGAAAGAAAGGGTTTGTGTCCTATAGACATACAAGGTGTAAAAAGAGACATTTCAATTAGAGAAATACCATCCATGTAGCTTAAAAAGCCCAAAAATAAAGGCTACATGTTATATGCAGTAAAAATTTCTGAATCAGTAGTAGAAGGTAGTGATTTAATGGAAAAATATCTATTGTTATGAGAATAAAACAATGTGTTTCCAAAAGAACTACCTGGTCTTCCATCAAAACGAGAGTTTGAATTCACAATTGAAATCTAACCTAGAACTGAACCTATTTCCAAAGCACCATACCGCATGATTACAACTAATTTGGTAGAACTGAAGACACAATTGCATGAATTTTTTTAAGGGTTTAATAAGACCGAGTGTCTCACCTTGGGGAGCATCGTTGATATTTGTTAAGAAGAAAGATGGAACAATTATAATTTGTAATGATTATAGAATGTTAAACAAAGAAACAATAAAAAAAATAGATATCATCTTCCCAGGATTGATGATCTATTTAATCATATGTGTGATGCATAAGTGTATTCTAAGAGAGATCTATGATCTAGGTACCATCAATTAAGAATCAAAAATGAATAAATTTATAAAAAAAAAGACTTTAGAACAAGGTATGGGCGCTATGAATTCATTGTTTTACCTTTTGGATTAACAAACACACCTACTACTTTCATGAATTTCATGAATAATATTTTTCAAGAATACTTGGAAAAGTTTGTACTTGTATTCTTGGACGATATTCTTATTTATTCAAAAAGTGTGGAGAAGCACAATGAACATTTAAGGATTGTACTTGAAATTTTAAGAAAGAGATAACTATTTAAGAAATTGTAAAAAATATTCTTTTTACGAAACATAAGTACATTACTTAGGACATGTGATAAGGATGGAATCTCAATTGATCCATAAAATATTGCAGCCATAATTGATTGGCTAGCACCTAAGAATTTTCATGAATTTATAAGCTTCATGGTGCTTTCCGAATACTATAGAAAATTTGTGAAGGACTTTTCAAAGGTTTCTTCCCCAATTACTTCACTGCAGAAGAAAGATAAAAAGTCTATTTGGAATGATAAATGTGAGGTAGAATTTAAAACATTAAAGGTATAGCTAACTACAACACCTATTTTGTTTGTTCTAGATCCTAACGGAAGCTTTACAGTTGTCACAGATTCTTCTGGAGAAATATTAGGGGGTATATTAGTGTAAAATGATCATGTTATAGAATATGAAAGAATAAATCTCAAGTTACATGAGTTGAATTATGCTCCCCATGACCTAGAGCTTGCTACCATGGTACATGCACTACAAGTTTGGAGACATCATCTCTTAGGTAAACCCTTTAAGCTAAAAATAGACTGCCTTGGGCTGAAATATATCTTCATATAGCCTAATATGAATGCAAGACAAAAAAGATGGTTAGAATTTTTGTCTAAGTATCACTTTGATATAAGTTACATTAAAGGTAGAAAGAAAAGAGTAGAAGATGCGCTAAGTCATAGGAAACATATTTCTGTGCTTGTAACCTTGAGAACTCAGTTCAAAGACAAGGTAAAAAAAGAAATGATAACTGATCGGTTTTATCAGGAAGTAAAAACAGCACTTGTTGTATATTTTAGTGATGTAAGGTACAAAGGTTTCCTAATTAATGATGAAGGAATCCTAAGGTATTGTAGTCAATTTTACCCCAATCACAAAATAAAGGAACTCCATGTGCATCGGCCTATCACCCAGTAGATGCTAGGCACTCACCCAAGGAATGCACGGGTGTCGATTCTCTCTTTTATGTGATTTTAGTGGGAAGCATCATCTATGATTTGTGTTTAAAAGATTTAAAGGGACTTAAGACATACAAGAACCATAGAGCTCAGAACGGCCTCTAGATCCTTGCAGTCATTCTAGACAGAGAGTACTTAACAGATTATATAACTTGTACCATAATAGAAATAAGTATACAAACATCCATACTTAGCATAAACATAAATGAAAGAGAACCTAAGAGAAAGATGTATGCATCAGGATCATTGATATTCATATTCAAGTAAACTGGTAACCTCATTACGTCCATGGAGCCATTACAGAATGTCATAGAGAAGTAGACTGTAGTCATGCATTACAACTGGACTAATGTAAATAGGATATCAAAAAGAAAAAATACAATCTCCATACCAAATACATCCTTTCCCAAATACAATTACCCACTTACAGAGTTCTTGCAGTATTTTTGCAAAGCTCCACCCTCCTCTAGTTCTCTCTTTGTTCACTTTACAGGCACTTGTATTTATAGCCTTTCTGGACTGTCAACTCATCCTCCAGCACCCTCAGATCTGATGCCAAGTGTCTGAATGTGGTCCTCCATGTGAGCATGATCTCCCAAGAATGAGCTTTCCACTTTTCACCATGATGTGTTTCTAGAAGCTTCTACCACAGGCATGCTCCTTCTTAGGCCAACCTGTCACTAGGCTGGCACCTTATCCACTCAGCATGCATAGTCGGGTCATGCTTTTCATGTGTTCTACCCTGAATGCCCAATTTGGCTAAGTCCCAAACCCTTGGTTTTGTCCACACATGTTGCGCATGCCATGGGCTTCCTTAAACCCTTATCTTAAACCTTGCTTTGTGTGCTTTGTCCTTTGTGCATTTCTTTAACTTGGGCCTTACGCACCTTCGCACCTTTTGTAATTAGCATAAATTTTAGGGGCCCAACATCACCCCACACTATGCCTATTCTCTGTCTGTGGGAACACTTCTCTAGTGAAAGAAATAATATAACAGGCTTATGCCTTGGAACAAGAATAAGGGGATGAAAGAATGGGGAAAGAAGAAAGAATGGGAGAGTGAAGGAATCACTGCAACAAGCTAGGAAAATCCTTTTGCAAGTCAGCCTCCAACTTGTCCCAGGCATCAAATTCTTCGTGCGCTCTCTGATAGAGGTCACCGACCAGGGCACTAACCTCCCCAAAATTTAGTCCATCTCCTTGTGCGCTCATAGTATCAGTGATTTTCTCTAACTCTTTGCATATATCATCTAGGGCATCCATTCTTCATGTAATACGTGGATATATATCCTTCAACTGGTTTTTGATTGAACCCCTTAACGTTTCAATGGCTTCAGATTTCTTCTTGACCTCGGAAAGGATTTTATCCCTTTCCGCCCTATTTACCTTGTTCTTCTCCTAGAACTCCTTAAGTTCTGCTTCATGAGTGGCGACCAAGATTCCTACCACTTTATATTTTTCCATGTAATTGTCGTACGTAGCCTTAGTAGTCTAGGAAGAAGCCCTTTGTCAGCAAGAACTTTGTTGTATTCTATGACAAGTGCTACGATCTTCAACTTATCCTCTTTCTCTAGGCACGTGGCCACTTCTTCTACAGACTCCAAGGCTAGTGGCTGTCTTTCCATGATGAGGACCCTTTTTAAATCCTCCAGGCATTTCAAGGAAGATCCATACTTCTGCACGGGTGATACTAGGTCCAGATGCTTTAATATCATGGCCTCGTTAATGGATTCTGTTGGTGCCCATTTTAACCCTCCATCATTTTGCAATGTTTTTCCCTTTGCTCTACATGCTCTGAAACATTTTTCCCTTTTAAGATGGATGATATAATGTTTTGTCTCCATTGTATGCCTTGAATTGTTCACAAACTCATTTTCCTTGCCCCTTTCTAAGAGAAATCGTAAGTTTGCCTGTTTTTTCCCTTAATGTTTCAATTTTACGGGCTCTGCTATTTTTCTTGACCATAGAGGCTCAAAATTAATCAATTTTTACTTATTTTCCCTTAAACAATCCTTTTCCATGGTTGTAAAATGTTTGAAAACATGTTTCATCTATCCTTTGTTCCAAAAATTCTTCATCTGCGAAGAAAAAATTGAATTCGGGCATCCTTGGCATTTTTTTGTGTTTTGACAGCCAGATGGGCATCATTTTCCTGTCAAATTCATCTTTAGCGTCCTAGGGCATTGCTAGAAAATTTTACGTCTTTTGACGGTCATACAAGTGTCCTTTTCCCATCAAATTATAGCTCACATACTTTTACATACATGGCTTGTTCTAATTGGCACAGAGGATGCGGATCGGCAATGGACTTAGAAGATTTTTACTTTTTTGGTGAAAGGGGATGAAGGTTGTGAAAAGGGCCATGGGTATGCCAAGTGAATCATAGAGAGACACGTGGCTAGGGTAAAGGGGAGTATAGGCCGGTGGAGGCAAGTTGTGTTTTTAGCCTCTATTTGTCAAAGGGGTAAAAATGTTGAATGGACCCACGAGCCTGAAAGTAAAGAGTCAAAATTCATTTGAGAAGTCAAAGGAGGAGGTGCAGGAGTGTGGAGGATATGTTACAAAATTTCCTTTGGTGAAATAAGGTTAAAATATCAAAGAAGGAACACAATCCCATGGTGAATCAGCGATAGACACGTGTCAAGGACAGATGTGGAGGTGCGGGTCCGCGGAGACAAACTGAATTCTTTTTCTTTTTCCAAAAAAGGTGGAAATGTGTAGAATTGAGCCGCAATTCCAATGGGGCCCACTTTGTGCCATGTGTTAGTGCCAAATCTCAAGGGCGGAGGGCCAGAGGAAATTGTCAAATTTTTACTTTTTTCCAAAAATGTTAAAATGTCAAAAAATGATCCCAAGCCCATTTCTAATCACATTATGACACGTGGAGGGCTCAGATTGAAGGGAGAAAGGGAATATCAATGGTAACTATGCATTTTTAGGTTTAGCCACCATTTTGGCTACAGGAAGTGTGGAAATGTGTTTGTTGCATCGTTTTTGATCAAAATTTTTTCCAATTCATATCATTTTGGCCTACAGGGTCTGAATTGATCGAATTGGGGGCTCAATTTGTGAATCTAAAGCACATTTCAAAATGATTTTTGTTCTAGTTCGTGTAAAACATGAAATACCAGATCCAAAGTTTCAGAGTAAAAAAATTGGAAGGGATAAGTTGAAATGATGAAATGAAAGGGGTCTACATGCATGGGGAATGAAAAATGTGCTTCCACTTTAAAGAATGATGAAGGTTTTGTAATGATTCACCTTTTGAAAGAACAATTGGAAACTTTTTGCAAGTTTGTTAGATGTCATTTTCCAAAAAATATTGAAAAGAAAAGGTGCTCTGAATATTCCACGTTTGGAGGGAATACTTGAGGGGCAAAGTGAGTGATTAAGTGAATGATATATATTGCATGAATTTGTCATGCAAATGGTCGGAGAAACTTAGAATTTCATAGGAAAAAACGGGAAGAATCCCATTCTCTAAGAAACCACCTGAGAACCATTTCTAATTCATGTTTTGCATCAAATTTGTATCATGTTGAGTTGGTTTCAGTTGTAAAGCTATCAATAAGCTCTGAGATTGTTCTTGAAACATTCCCCTACTAATAAATTTGATCATTTTTGGATTATTTTGTATTTTCTCTTAGCAAAATTTGCATACACTTATGTTTGAGAATGTTCTCAATTTGTGTTTCGTGCTCCTATTGTAGTCTTGTGTTTAAAATATCTCTTGATCATACATGGTATCATTTCTTGTTGATAGTTTAGTGGCATTTACAATCTCACATTCAGAAGAGCTTTCATCTAATAAAGAGATAAACAAATTTAAAATCACTTTACCTTCCTTGAATTCAGAGATTGTTTGTAAACCTTTGGGTGCACCTTAGGTCATGATAAAATAGAGATTTCAAGATACTTTTTTGGTTCATCTGCTTCAAGATTTTGTGGCAGGTTGTCAAATATTGTGTGGAAGAGTGCAAATATGGGCTTCCATTTGGTGCACATATCTTGGTTGAAGGATTACCTTAACCCCTTTGAAGAATTATATTTTTTAGGTCTTACAAGTTTTTGTAAAGGTCCTCAAAGAATTTGGCAAATTCTTGTTAGTCTTGTCTAAAATCTCCCACCCAAAATTCATTCAAACAAACTAATCCTACCCATACTACCCCTACTTTTCCTTGTGTATCAACAAAATAATCTAATCCATTTACAAAAATGCACAATGCAATCAAGATCACACCATGTCTCTAGTAGCCTTGGCCTTGTCTTGAAAGCATTTCCATCATTTAGTAGTGACAACTTTGTTGAGTTTGAATTATGGGAAATTGATCATGTTTTCTTGAGGCCATCTCCATACAATCTGCACAATACAAGGATATTTTCACCTCCTTCACAAAATAGAGGCTACAATATAGGTTCTCTTACCTTGGTTGATAGGCACAACCTAAAATAGTGAGGATTAGATCAAATCCTTCCAAGGTACTACCCACTTCTTCAAATCCTGAGTGCTAACAAGTCATAAATTGCTTCCCCAGCTACAAAATGACATATAAACCATTTATCTACCTCTAAGTATCTTGTAGAATCCATGATGTTGCTCATGTTGTGAAGGAGATTAAATCTAGGTACCAACACCAAAAATGACGTTGTTTCCGAGGAATTTCTTAGTTTAATCCAATCCATGTTCATACATATTTGAATGCATATCAAACCCTGGTAATGTCTCTTGCAATTTTTTTCTACAAATATATTATTAAAGAATCATTCTATACTCAAATTTTCAAGGTGTATGCAAAGGTTTCAAGTTCTGTATGAAATTTTATCATTTTCCAGCAGTAGTTGCACTTCATTTGCATTTGTGGTTGATAAATTCAAGAAAAAGGAAGGTCTGATCTATAAATTTTTGCAAGATTTTCAGTGTTGATAGATATTTGACAATGTATTTTAGTGCATTTACACAACTAGGGTGAAAATCCTTAGTGGTGACTCCATGCTATTTTGATCTTGATAAATACCAGTGTCTTAGCTTTCTGTCATTTATTTTTGTGTTGCTAATCTCTACAAAACTGGAAGGAATAAGATATCTCTTCATTAGAGACGCTGCTAAGAAGTTGTTTTCAGATTTAAGGAACTCAGAGTTATAAGGGAGAAGATTATGGAAGGTGGTTGGAGAGCAGAACTCGAGGAAGGAGGTTCCCTTTGTTGAACTTGAGATTAATTAGCCTGTCAATGAGGACTGCAGTTCTTCTTCAGATAGATCTGAATTAGATGATCCTTTTGAAAATTTTCATTCTCCATCTAGAGAGGGACCTTCATTTATCTTTGAAATTTTTGCTCCTTGTTTTGCCCCTATTTTTTCCAAATCTACTAGAGTTTATCAAGAAGCTGATCCTATAGGGGATATCCATTTTGAAGATTACATTTCTATTCCCCAGAGACCTGTCACTCCTCATCATTTTTTTCTCCTCCAAGATCACCACCTCGAAATAATATGGCTCATCCTAGACCTCCATTTTTTGTTAACACTTTGGTCCTATAAACTTTAGAGGAATGGTTGGTTCTCCTAATGTTATCCCTCAAGATGTTAGAAATAGATTGCCAAAGTTCCAAGGTAACAATGCAATAACTGGTGATCAGCACCTAAAATTTTTTGTTAACATGATGGAGGACTTTGAGATTGAGCATGAAGATGTGTATGTTAAATTATTCATTCATACACTAGAAGAGGATGTAAGGGATTGGTATAAGGCTCTACCTGATAATTCTATTGATTCTTGGAATGAAATGAAGAATACATTTAGGTTGCAATATGGTGACAAGACTAATCCTAGATTTCTCTTGTCTGAATTTGAGATTATCAAGAAGAACCCCAATGAATCAGTTCATGACTTTATCACAAGGGTTAATAAAACTTTGAGAAGGTTTCCAGTTAATTTAAGGCCATGTCATCAGTCATGCTTGATCAAATATGCAGATGCATTTGATAAGAAAGCATCCTATTACCTAAGAAATAAGGACCCTACCAATTTAAGGCAGGCCTTTACCATGGCACTGCAGATTGAAAATAACATTAAGGCCATTGGGAAACCTCTCAAGAGATATGGTATAAAGATGATAAACCATGAAAAACCTCAATTAAGCAAGAGTGTAGACTTGGAAGAAGTGGTGAGAACTTTTGCAGGGGATGTCAAAGAAATCTCATACAGGTTAGCAAGCGCTGAGAAGGGAATTGGGGAAACTTCACAAGGTCAGTAAAAAGCACAAAACCATGAGAGCTTTACCAATCATCTTAGGGGTGATCAGAGATCTGATGATAGAGGGAAAGGACCCATGGGGTCTGTAAATAGACATCCTCAAGCACATGAAGGAAGAGTGTTACCTGATCCCCTAACTGCTAGGGTTGCTACTGCTGAGGAAGTTATTGATATTGATTAGTGTGATAGGTGTATTCTACCCCATCCTCCATGTGAAGTGGAATAGCAATATGGTGAAGCTAATAATGATGATGGTGCTGATGATGATATCTACATGGTGGGCTATTCTTCAAGCTCACAAGAAAGAGAAACATCAACTAAGGTAATAAGTGCAAGGACAGATGCAACCTTTTGGGATTTCATCAAACGGGTACAAGTCTTTCTTCGCCCTCATACTCTTGAATTTGATGTAGTGCTAGATTTTTAAATTCCTAAAAATGACTTTGAATACTTAAGATATTTGATGATTAAAAAGTATGATGGTGGTATCCCTTTGGAGGAAGATAGACAATTAATGAATGTTGTTGTGGCTCAAGAGAAAGAGTATAACACTAGGAGAAAAGTTGTTAAAGGAGTTGGGCCTCAAGCCAAACCCAAAACATCCTTGCTTACAAGTATTCCCAAAGAATCTCCTAGAAGAGAAACACATGCCAAAATATTTGTTGTCCCAAGTAAAAATTACAGTCCTCCTCATGCCCAAGCTGTCAAGAATCTCATGCCATCTGATGAATCTATTTGTCTCCCTTCCAATGTTTCCTTGCCAAAGAGTGTACCATATGACATAGCCCAGGTATTGAGCCAAATCAAAGTGAGTGTTCCAATCATTGAGTTTCTTAGGATTCCTGAGCACAAGAAGAGAGAATTTGAGTACCTAGGTTTGAAAGAAGAAAGGAGTACTCCAAGTAGAAATGTAAATGTTGTTAAAAATCCTCCTCAGATCATTGCAGACCTTGAAACACCACCAGCAGTAGAGGATCTTGGAGAAACACCTGAGGTATACTTGGGGACATCCTTGGTTAATTCCCAATTGAATTTTGATCCATTCTTTACAACTTTGATCATAAAGGATAGACTACTTTGTAATTGTATGTTTGATTCTGGTGCATCATGTAATGTCATACCTCTAGAAATCATGAATGAGTTAGATATCAAAGTGACAACAACTTATGGAAAGTGTACTACCATGGACTCAAGAGAAGTGCCAGTAGTTGGTTGTGTGAAGGGTCTGGTGGTGTAGCTTGCATCTTATCCTGGGAGGAATTTAAAATTGGATGTTGTGATTGTTGATTGCCCTACCAAATGGGGTATGTTATTATCAAGGAAATGAGATGCAAGTGTTGGTGGGAGTGTCCAAATGGACATTTCTTATGCCACTATCACCATTGAAGGCAACTTAGTGAATTTATATGGAGAGAAAAATATGTTGTACCTTATTGAAAACCCAAACAATGTAACTTATGAAGTTTTGCAGGAAGATGCTAGTACTGATCACTTTGTGAGTTTTGTGGATTTCAAGGAGTATGAAGTTGTTAAAAACATATCTCCTAAGTATGTTGTTTTTTATAGAGATTTGGTCCTTGATTAAGCCTTGAAAAATGTTAAAAGGTTTGACCTGAACACAATGGAGGAGCTCCAAAGAAACTAGATGGTTTACAAATTTAACAAAGAAGAAAAGAGGTATATTTCCAGTTGCTAGAAACATATCAGAACCTCTTGGCATGGTCATATCTAGCATGGAGGACATTTGGGGTTTCCCCTTGATTTTTTTTATTTGAATCAATGTTTGCTTACCAACTTGTACAGTGTATATTGTTTGGCTTTTTCTTTGTTTTTTTTGTTTTGTCGGTTTGTGGCTTGCCTTGGTGTGTGGTAGCCATTTTTGTCGATTTCTCAGCTAGTTTTTGGTGGCTTTAGCTCATGAATCCTTTTCCCAATGGATTCTTTTGGCACTTGATCTACGTTGTTCTTGTGGCACTCACTGGGAATGCCCATCCTCGAGCAGGAGCCAATGTTGGTGCCCATTTTGACCCTCCATTGTTTTGCAATGTTTTTCTCTTTGCTCTACATGCCTTGAAACATTTTTCCCTTTTGAGATGGATGATATAATGTTTTGTCTCCATTTTTATGCCTTGAATTCTTTACAAACTCATTTACCTTTCCCCTTTCTAAGAAAAATCCTAAGTTTGCCTTTTTTTGCCCTAAATGTTTCAATTTTGCAAGCTCTGCCATTTTTCTTGACCATGGAGGCTCGAAATTAATCAATTTTTACTTATTTTCCCTCAAACAATCCTTTTCCATGGTCATAAAATGTTTGAAAACATGTTTCATCTATCCTTTGTTCCAAAAATTCTTCATCCGCGAAGAAAAAATTGAATTCGGGCATCCCTGGCATTTTTCTGTGTTTTGATGGCTAGACAAGCGTCATTTGTCCGTCAAATTAATCTTCAGCATCCTAGGGAATCACTGGCAACTTTTGCATCCTTTGATGGTCATACGAGTGTCCTTTTCCCCTCAAATTATACCTCACATACTTTTGCATACGTGGCTTGTTCTAATTGGGAGAGGGGATGCAGATCAGTGGTGGACTTAGAATTTTTTTGCTTTTTTTGCGAAAGGGGATGAAGGTTGTGAAAAGGGCCACGGGTCCACCAAGTGAATCACAGAGAGACACGTGGATGGGGCAGAGGGGATTGTGGGCTGGCAGAGGCAAGTTGTGTTTTTATCCTCTATTTTTCAAAGGGGTAAGAATGTTGAATGGACCTGTGAGCCCGAAAGTAAAGAGTCGAAATTCATTTGAGAAGTCAAAGGTAGAGGTGTGGGAGTTGATAGCAGGAGCAGGAGATAGATATGAAGATAGAATGATATTGATTCAATGCGTGTCTTTACAAACAAGAGTGTAGACCCTTATAAAGGTTGCGGGTGGAGGATGATAGTTATAACTGTCCACCATAACAATGTATTAAATATTAAACTATATTAAACTGATGCTAACATTCCCCCCCCCCCTTAATACATTATTCCTACAAACATACATTTCCTGATAATAGGTCCCCCCCTTAAAGAGAACACCACAAAGAGGGTCTTCACACGAGCATGTGCCTATATGGTCTCACATGGTTTTTATAAGGTTGACCAGAAACCTAGAGGGACAGGAACACTTTCCGACTATTCACCTCGGTGGTTTTACAGGCTTACCACGAACCAAGAGGATTTTACCTCGGTGGTTTTATAGGCATACCACGAACCCAAGAGGATGATACCTCGGTGGTTTTACAGGATTACCATGAACCCAGGGCGAGTACCATGCGCTGCTTTCAGTGCTTTTCTGTTCCCCATGACGCTCTTCAGTTAGGAGGTCCCACATAGGGAAATTCTGTATCATCTATACTTTATTGAAAAAAAACAGAACAACCAACACAAAACTGAAATAAACAAACCAAAATTGAGGAATTGGTCCTCAATACCTTATTTGCCAAAATATCTGTCGGCAGCCTCGTCGCTTGTGGCTTGCAAGAGGTCGCTAGATTTCCTCCAGCATCCATTGTCCTCCGTCCTCCTGTATGTGTGCTTACAGTACTAGAGTTTCCGCCTTAGACTTGTGAGCACTCTCCATCAAGCCTCATGTGTTCTTGAAAACATTACCCTTCCAGTGGACATCAACAACCAAATTTTTATCATCCAATAAAGCCCTAAATGATCTCATCGGGTCACCTAGATCCATACTATAGTCCTTTCCTTTTGCATCCTTATTGTAAATATATACCTCGTTTATCTCAATGTGCTTCAACACCTGTAAGGACAACAAGAAAAATTTGTGCATTACTTCACAGCGGATTCTGCAAGACATGTTATTTGTAGCTCCATGTTTGGAACACACAATCACCATACTACTCCATGAAATCACATCTCTTGAATACATTTGATTAAACACTTTTAATGCAAACGCTATCTCAAAAAAGTTTGAATACACATCAAGTAGAGAATTAGTCATCGAAATATTGATAACCTGACAAAGGAAACTGTATTGTTCCAAAGTTCCAAATGGAGTGTATTCTAACAACATGCTCATCACAACAACAAAATCGGTCTTCAATTCCTCCAATTGCACTTGATGAAAGAGAACTAGAGGATCATTAAGACATTTATGGACAACATATCTTTCAGACATTATGTCAAACACTTCGCTTGCATACTGTAATTGCTCATATTTGGTATAAAAATTGACATGATTTGTTGGGTAGTTATTTAATGAAGTTACATACCATAACTGTCATACACCACTGCACATTTTGTATGTAATCTCGATCCCTTCATTGTTCTTTGGATCTGACGTGCTCCTCCTTCTTCCTGCGCAGTCACCGAGTCCCAGAATGCAGTATAGGAGGTTTGAGAATAGGAACCTATTCGTGATCCTTACTCTATTGCAATGCGGATTTGTTAAAAAAATGTTTAGTCGTTTATTTTTATCACAGAAGACAAAAAGAAGAAAAACAACAAAACTGTTATGGCGAAATGTGTCCGTGGCTGCTCCTGCCACAACAATTCTGAGTTTACCCTCCTTTGATCTTAGTGCTCAGAATAATTCTTCTCTACCTCTCAGATAAAAACAAAAAACTCAATCTAGTTCAGAACCGGACGAGATTAAACTAATCTGTCATCCTCCTTGGTGTCTTAGAGCTATCATCTCTTCTGGTCGCTACATCTTCTCCTTCTCACGTTTCTACCTCCTTTGGACACATCCCCAGCTCTGATACCAATGATAGCAGGAGCAGGAGATAGATATGAAGATAGAATTATATTGATTCAATGCGTGTCTTTACAAACAAGAGTGCAGACCCTTATAAAGGTTGCGGGTGGAGGATGACAGTTATAACTGTCCACCATAACAATGTATTAAATATTAAACTATATTAAACTAATGCTAACAGGAGTGTGGAGGATATGTTACAAAATTTATTTTGGTGAAATAAGATTAAAATATGAAAGGAGGAACACAAGCCCGTGGCAAATCAGTGATAGACACGTGTCCAGGACAGAGGCGGAGGTGCGGGTCTACGGAGGCAAATTGAAAAATTTTCCTTTTTTCCAAAAAAGATGGAAATGTGTAGAATTGAGCCGCAATTCCAATGGGGCCCACTTTGTGCCACATGTCAGTGCCAAATCTCAAGGGCGGAGGGGCAGAGAAAATTGACAAATTTTTACTCTTTTCCAAAAATGCTAAAATGTCAAAAAATGATCCCAAGCCCATTTCTAATCACATTATGACACATGGAGGGCACAGATTGAAGGGAGAAAGGGAAGATCAATGGTAACTGTGTATTTTTCAGTTTGGCTACCATTTTGGCTCTAGGAAGTGTGGAAATGTGTTTGTTGCATCATTTTTGATCAAATTGTTTGCCAATTCGTGTCATTTTGGCCTGCAGGGTCCGAATTGATCGAATTGGGGGCTCAATTTGTGAATCCAAAGCACATTTCAAAATGCTTTTTGTTCTAGTTCGTGTAAAACATGAAATACTAGATCCAAAGTTGCAGAGTAAAAAATTGGGAAGGGATAAGTTGAAATGTTGAAATGAAAGGGGTCTACATGCGCGGGGAATGAAAAACGTGCTTCCACTTTAAATAATTATGAAGGTTTTGTAATGATTCACCTTTTGAAAGAAAAACTGGCAACATTTTACAAGTTTGTGAGATGTCATTTTCCAAAAAATATTACAAAGCAAAGGTACTCCAAATATTCCACTTTTGGAGGGAAGATTTGAGGGGCAAAGTGAGTAAGTGAATGATATATATTGCATGAATTTTTCATGCAAATGGTCGGAGAAACATAGAATTTCATGGGAAAATATGGGAAGAATCCCATTCTCTGAGAAACCACCTGAGAACCATTTCTAATTCCTTTTTGCATCAGATTTGTATAATGTTGAGTTGGTTTCAGTTGTAAAGCAATCAACAAGCTCTGAGATTATTCTTGAAAAATTCCCCTGGTGATAAATTTGATCATTTCTGGATTATTTCATGTTGTCTCTTGGAAAAATTTGCACACTTATGTTTCAGAATGTTCAAAATTTGTGTTTCTTGCTCCTATTGCAGTCTTATGTTTAAAATCTCTCTTGATCATACATGGTCTCATTTCTTGTTGATAGTTTAGTGGTATTTGCAATCTCACATTCAGAAGAGCTTTCATCTAATAAAGAGATAAACAAATTTAAAATCACTTTACCTTCCTTGAATTCAGAGATTGTTTGTAAACCTTTGGGTGCACCTTAGGTCATGATAAAAAAGAGATTTCAAGATACTTTTTTGGTTCATCTGCTTCAAGATTTTGTGGTAGGTTGTCAAATATTGTGTGGAAGAGTGTAAATTTGGGCTTCCATTTGGTGCACATATCCTGGTTGAAGGAGTACCTTAACCCTTTTGAAGCATTCTATTGTTTAGGTCTTACAAGTTTTTGTAAAGGTCCTCAAAGAATTTGGCAAATTCTTGTTAGTCTTGTCTAAAATCTCCCACCCAAAATTCATTCAAACAAACAAATCCTACCCATACTACCCCTTCTTTGCCCTGTGTATCAACAAAAGAATCTAATCCGTTTACAAAAATGCACAATGCAATCAGGATCAAACCATGTCTCTAGTAGCCTTAGCCTTGTCTTGAAAGCATTTCCATCATTTAGTAGTGACAGCTCTATTGAGTTTGAATAATGGGAAATTGATCATGTTTTTTCAAGGCCATCTCCATACAATCTACACAATACAAGGATATTTTCACCCCCTTCGCAAAACAAAGAATAAAATATAGGTTCTCTTACCTTGGTTGATAGGCACAACCTAAAATAGTGAGAATTAGATCAAATCCTTCCAGGGTACTACCCACTTCTTCAAAGCCTGAGTGCTAACAAGTCAGATAAATTGCTTCCCCAGCTACAAAATGACATATAAACCATTTATCTGCCTCTGAGTATCTTGTAGAATCCATGATGCTACTCATGTTGTGAAGGAGATTAAATTTGTGTACCAACAGATTCCACCTTCTTATATACATCACATACCTTAGCCTTTTCATCCTTCAATTCACGCTGCCACTAGGTGCTGATCAAATTTTCCTAGCTTAGCTCCTTTTTAATTATATCTAGCTCTTCCTCCTTCTTCTTCATCTCCCTTCCAGATCTATGATTCTATCATTTCACCTTAAGAGTCTAACCTCGATCTCAACGGAGACCTTGTTGAGGAAGTTGCATAGTTTTTCATTCGAGAGATGTTGGGTATCCACCACTGGGTTATCTTCTCTTTGCCCTGATAATTTTATTATTTCCCCATGTCTTACCTCAAACTCTAGCTCATCAAGGTGGGACTCAATTGTCCATGAGAGCATCTTCCTTGTGCGCAGATATGTAGCCTCCCTGTCAAAAGATGACATTGCTACAAGATCCTCTGTCAGAGTTATACTTTGGAACCACACGTAAAACACTTACTTAGGGTCATCAATATAACCCATCTCCGGCCCCTCCCCCTCTGCATGCCTTCCTCCCATGCATGTAACCTTAGGTATACTTATAGTCAAAATGGGGCCTCTAGTGTTGTCATGTTCCTCTTCTGCGCTGTCCTCCTCCTTGTTCACCACCGGCTCAACGTTGTGTTCCAACTTTTCCTCCACCAAGGTCTCAATGTTCTTGGTTTCTTATTCTTCTACCACCTTGGGTGTTTGTTCTTGTGCAAAGCTTAGAGCCTCTTGCTTCTACGCGCTAGCCTCCTCACCTTTTCCCATGTCTTGGGCAGCTCCTCCTACCTGGCTATCCTTGCGCCGCACGAAAAGGTACATGTTATCACCGAATCACTACACCCTAATGTTTACATAAGTTCATATGCTTGAGTTCATGGTGCAATTAGATAACATGGGTATTGTCTCGAAGTTTTGGGACTTGCTACTTAAGATATACCTCTAGAGAAAGTTGGTTCTTGCTCCTAAAATACCTACCACAATCTACTCTAATGCATGCAAAACTAACTGTCCTAATATAACTTTCCAAGGGACCAAGGAGAGAGAGTGCATAAAAAACAAAATCCTACACTACAATGGTGATACACCAGGAAAGGAGGGGGTGTGAGAGTAGTCTTCCAATGTGTGAAAAATAGAAGTAAAATGCATACTAAAAGGGGTGATAATAGTTCTCAATAATCTGACAAATGCCTTCACAACACTATTTCATACATGCACAATAATAATAAATCCTTGCAAGATCATAAAAATAGACACAATATTCTTGTAATGAAGGTTGGAAGGGAAAGAAGAGTGCAAAAAAACACAGCAGGGGAAGATGCATCCACAAACTTGTATTTTATTGCTTCATGATATGCACAATTCAATCTATTACGAGATAAGGGCCATGCAAGTATCAGCACTGTCCACTACCTCATGTGTCCCTACAGAATGCCTAACATCCATGCTTTCTGCTCCCTACCCATAAATCACGTACACCAACTTCCCTTTCTCCTTTTCCAAACATGCGCGCTCAAGCTGTAACTCTTCTATTTCCTCTTCCTCCTCTTCAAAGTGTGCTTCAAAACTTGGCCCACCTAGCAATTCCAACATCCTATCTTCTGCCATGGAACTATCCCCCATGGTAAGGAACTTGATACCCTACAAGGCCTTATCAACTAATGGCTTGGTACTCTGATACTCAAAGGTTTGAATGAGGTCATCTATTAGCTCTTGCCAATTCCATGTCTGACAGCGTGTCTCCGAATGTATGTACCATGCACGCGCATAACCCTACAGTGTAGAATATAACTTGTGCACCTAGAGGGATGGTGGCAAAGCTTCCACACCTTCTCTCTAGATCCTCTCACACTCTTAGATATGGAAAGAGGTGGGATCCTTCCCATGGTAGTCCTTGATGGTGGTGGGCACGTTTCTTCTAGAGAATATGACAGAGAGAGTAATTCTTACCTAGCGCCATTCCAAAAGGCTCTCCTGATGGGTAGCCCACCACCGTTCCAATGTGCTAAGTAGGAAATAGCTTAAAATCCTTCTCCATTCCTTCTCTTCATTCCACTGAGCTTCTATCTCCTGCAGAAATATCATAGGAAAGGCTCCTCCTGAATACTTAGGTAGCTCCTTTCCTCCTAGGCACCGAACTGTGCGCGCCTTTGTCACCTTGGCCACCGAACCTCTCAACTGTCATCCGATCAATTCATAATTTCCATGTACCCAATTATCACATGCTAGACTAGTGGTATCACTTACTGACTGAGCATCTTCAAACTAGATAACTCCGTCGATAGGATGGATTATCTCAGGGTCCCTGATTGAGCACACATATATCTTGTCTAGGACTTCTTTCCCCAAAGGTTTACTATAGGGCATCGAATTCCCATCAGCCAGGGATATAATGACCCACCCCTTAATTTTAAAGCTTATGTACCCTTTTTTGAACCGATGGTACGCATTGTTCTTGTAACACCATGGGTGCCCAAGTAGTGATGGGAAATTGTCTACCTCGGTAAGTGCCAAGACTTCGAAGTCCCCAGTAAACTTTTCTCCCTGGATAGTGATAGCTGCATCCTTTAAGACACTGATGGGCATCACCTTAGTCTTTTTTTCCACATACAACACATTCGAAGATGGCTGTAATGCAGGTCTCCTCATCTGATGCCATACATCCAAATTGAGAGCATTAACCTTCATGCTTGTGTCAATGAGGATATTACTAAGGAGCCATCCATCTATAATTACATTCAATGTGATCTCCTTATCATAGTCAATGCTATAAGGGGGAAGGTTTGTGTGTAATACATGCCTCTCGCGCTCTCCTCTAACATGTGGTACCTTCTCTCTCAACCATGATCCTAGTAAGGGAATAATATTCTCTTGCCTTAGCATTTTACAAACTTTCTTGACCTCATCCAAGTCATCCCTTAGCACTTTGACTCTCCTTCCTTGTTCCTCCCTCTTGGAATACTCTTTTAGACATTGGAATTCCCCTTGCAAACTCTAAATGACATCCATAGTGTCTTGATATACCTCCTTTTGATGCACAGGGTCTGGGTATTTTCCATGAACTACTTCCTCCCTTGAAACTAGGTTCTTTTACCTTGGTATCTCATTTGTGTGTGTGGCTTCTGCTCTTTTTATTACCAAGATAGGCCCTAAACCTACATCTTGTGTTACCCAAGGCATCCATTATGTGTCTACCTTCTTAATGCTGACCATTGCAGTGCCCTTGTCTTTCCGGTGCTACTGATTCATGTGCTTAAACAATTCTAGGCACTCCTCATACTTATGCTTCTTTCCACACCATGAGCACTGCAACAGGTCCAGGCACTCTCGATTGTAATGCTCTGTAGACCCACAATTGAAACAAGTTCCACATGGGAACTCACCCCTTCCTCCTTTGTGGTTACCACGACCATAGAATCCTCCGTGAAAACCCCTTCTGTGCGTGCCTCCATCTGTACACTCCTCATAACGGATATCATCACCCTTGGAACTACTGGAAATGCTGGTCTGGCACACCCCATGATCAATGGCCTCATGGATCTAATCAATAAGCCTATAGTCCTTAGTATCATGGGTTATAGAGGTGCAGATCTTGCAGTAGCAAGACATATTCTTCTAGTTTGTGTGTTGTAGCAAGGGGCATCTACTTGCATCATGGTCCCCATGACAAATTTCATAGTCTACTATCACGGCACGTACTGTACTCTGAGGGAAATTATCCTTAACATGCCCTTCTACTTCACAATCTGTGCACCATAAACCATTGCAAGTCTCATGGGCTGAGTTCGCAGACAAATTCTCCAGCTTCTTAGCCATAGCAACAATTTGAGCCTCTAAGAACAGGTTAACACTAGTATCAACACTACCAACAACCTCGGCATGCAAAGGAGCTTCCAATTCCTCACACTAGTCTTTGAAATTTTTATGAGATAAGGCCCTTCTAAAACGTGTGATCAATCCCCCCAACAAACCACTGAGCATGCTCTGAAGGGTGAATATCATATGATAATTTATACAAGAGAGTTTTAAAGCACACATCATACTCCCACACACTCTCCACCATTCCTTGTTGAATCTCCTTCAAAGCGTTGATGTTCTTTTGTTCAAAATCAGGAATGTGGAATTATTCCAAGAATGCATTCTTTAAAGAAGTATAATGCACCACCGTTTTATGAGGGTCATATTACCTATACCATCTATGCGTGTGCCCTTGTAACATGGTTACAAACTGACTAGCCTTCCACTCGGGGGTTGTGATACCCTTTGCGCACCATAGTAGTTCACACTTGTGAACATGTTCCATAGCTTCCTCAATACCTTTGTAATCAAGAAAATGTAGAGAAATTTCAAAGAAAACTTGGGGGGTGGTTAGGGCCCAAATCATCCTGAGCCAGAGCCTTGGTTTCCACCTATGTTTTCTCTACCACTTGACCCACCAGGTCCACCAGGTCTTGTGCCTCCTGAACCACCAGATCCTATTCCTCCTAAACCACCAGATCCACTAGGTCCACTAGGTCATGTTCCTCCTAACCCCTCAGATCCACCTAATCGTGTAGTGGTCGTGCAGAGGGTCCCCACAGTTCCACTGAACTGTGTGCCTATGGTCTGTGATAATGCCCCACTCCTAGATGTGAGACCAAAATATCATGTGTCTATACCTTTCCCAAAATGTCCTCCTAACATTGGGTTGGTGTTTGCAGCCATAGAAGGCCCAACAAGAAATTATATCTCCTGGGTGTAGATAGATCACTTCCAATGTAGCCAACTGAAATGGTAATATTTTCCCCCTGATCTATAAAACCAAGCACTAAGGTTCAGTCACTAGGTGGGATCAAATGTGTGCTAATGTTTCTTCTCTCTCCACGCAATGAACTCTCATCAGAAGCCAAAGGGGTCTCTCTTACGTACTTGCCAAGATGGGGTCACACAGACTGCTCAGGTTCCACGTCCTCTACGTGAACCTAAAATCCTTCCCATAACGTCTATTGCCATACATCCATCACACTTGTAACCTCACGTTGTCTAGCAATCTCCCTTTCATGCGCTTCACTATACTTGAGTTGTATCTCCTCCCTTTCTTTCTTCGTCACAACATCTGTCATCTTCCTCCACCCTAGCTTCCTTGCCCAACACTCAGAATGGTTTAGCTAGCCATTGGGAATGCCTCTAAACTCATGGTAACCATCAAGATCTTCATAGACAGAGGGACAACACGTAGAAATGATCCTTTGGGCTCCAGTAGAAAACTCAAAATCAGCAACCTCCAGAAAAGAATATGTGAAAATGGCGTACTCCAGAGTGTATCTAGCTAGTAATCCTTTCCACCAATGATCCACAGCATGGGTCCATGTCAGATCTACATCCTACAACCTCTGGTATTCTTCTTAGGTCCACACACGCAATCCATAACACCAACTTGATCTAGACGCATAGGCTGAGAGCCACTCATATAGTTCTACTGGGAAGCAGCAGAAAAAAGTTTCATACAGATCATGGTAGAGGTTCCCTTCTACCCATCTACGTGCATCAAACTTAGGTCCAGTGCTGAATCTCTGAGAAAATTCATCCTCCGTGGTCTTGAACCATGATTCAACACTTTCCAAAGTTAACCGCTCTATCATTACTCACTACACAGATCATTATGTATGCCATTTCCCACTACAACTACGAAAAGAGGTCTAGGAAACGGAACCAAGATGTAGTCATTTTTACCCCTATCACAAAATAAAGGAACCCCATGCATGCTGACCTATCACCTAGCGGATGTTGGGCACTCACCCAAGGCACACGCGGGTGTCGAGTCTCTCTTTTATGTGATTTTAGTGGGAAGCATCATCTATGATTTGTGTTTAAGAGATTTAAAGGGACTTAAGACATACAAGAACCATAGAGCTCAGAACGGCCTCTAGATCCTTGCAGTCATTCTAGATAGAGAGTACTTAACATATTATATAACTGTGTACCATAATAGAAATAAGTATACAAACATCCATACTTAGCATAAACATAAATGAAAGAGAACCTAAGAGAAAGATGTATGCATCAAGATCATTGATATTCATATTCAAGTAAACTGGTAACCTCATTACATCCATGGAGCCATTACAGAATGTCATAGAGAAGTAGACCATAGTCATGCATTACAACTCGACTAATGTAGCTAGGCTATCAAAAATAATAATTACAATCTCCATACCCAATACATCCTTTCCCAAATACAATTACCCACTAACAGAGTTCTTGCAGTATTTCTACAGAGCTCCGCCCTCCTCTAGTTCTCTCTTTGTTTACTCTGTAGGTGATTGTATTTATAGCCTTTCTGGGTTGTCAACTCATCCTCGAACACCCTCAGATCTGATGCCAAGTGTTTGAATGTGGTCCTCCATGTGAGCATGCTCTCCTAAGCCCGAGCTTTCCACTTTTCACCGTGATGTGTTTCTAAAAGAGTCTACCATAGGCATGCTCCTTCCTGGGCCAACCTATCACCAGGTTGGCACCTTATCCACTCAGCATGCACAGTCAGGTCATGCTTTTCACGTGTTCTACCCTGAATGCCCAATTTGGCTATGTCCCAAACCCTTGGTTCTATCCACGCATGCCACGCATGCCACGCACGCCACGGGCTCCCTTAAACCCTTCTCTTAAACCTTTCCCTGCACGCTTTTTCCTTCTGTGCCTTTCTTTAACTTGGGCCTTGTGTGCCCTTGCACCTTTTTTATTTATCCAACATTCTAGGGGCCCAGCAGGTATAAAAATTGGGTGTATGTACCCATAGAAAATGAGTTACGGAAGAAATTGATGACTGAATTTCACAATTCACCTTACTTTGGGCATCTTGGAGTGACGAAAAATGCTTGTTGATGTAAAACAACAATATTTTTAGAAAGGGATGAAAAAATATATAATTGAGTATGTGACACATTTCCTTGAATGTCAACGTGTTAAAGTTGAACATATACACCTAGCTAGTTTTTTGTACCCTCATAGCATACCATGGTATAAATGGTAGGTAATAAGTATTGATTTTGTACAAGGGTTGCCTATGTCTAAAAATAAGCATGATGTTATTTTGGTTCTAGTAGATAAATTAACAAAATTATCTCATTTCATTGTTGTAAATATGAAGGATGATTCACCTGTTCTTGCTAAAATATTTTTTCATGAAATTTTTAGATTACATGGTGTACCTGAGCTAATTATATCTGATAGAGATCCAAGAATGACTTCACATTTTTTTCATAATTTAAATGCAGCCTTAGGAACGAAACTAAACTTTAGTTTCGTGTATCATCTAGAAACGAATGGGAAAACCAAAAGAGTTAATCATGCAATGAATACATGTTTAGGATGTATTATATGGATCAATAGTAAAAATGAGAAGAATACCTTCCTTTGGTTGAATTTTCATACATTAATACTTACCATTCCTCTCTAAAAATGACACCTTTTGAAGCATTTAATGGACGAAAGTGCAAAAACCCTATTAGTTGGGATAACATAGAATATAGAGATGTAATTGGACCTGAAATGCTTACTGAAATGGAACAACAAGTAATATTAATCCTTGAGTTATTAAAAGAAGCTGTTGATAGGTAGAAAATCTATGCATACCTAAAAAGGGTGGATAGAAATTTAAACTGAGTGAAAAAATATTTTTAAGATTCAAGCCTACAAAGAGCTCTATTACTTTTAGAAAAGCATCCAAGTTATCACCTCAATTTTTAGGACCTTTAAAAATTATAGAAGTGGTTAGCCTTGTTGCCTATAATTTAGCATTACCTCCCACATTGGCACGGATGCATGATGTTTTTCACATTTCCTTGCTTATGAAATATGTTTCAAATTCTTCACGTATTGAATTGGAATTCATTGTAGTTTCAATACCTAGGGGTGATGAATAAATAACTCAATGCAAGGTCCAGTGGGACCATTTTAGTGAAGAAAGTGCAACCTAGGAGAATCTTGAAGACATGAAAACTAGTTTTCCACATCTGTTATGAATAAGAATAATTCAGCTTAATGTGATATTTAGATAATTAGTTTGAAAAATATCTCTGATTTTTACTATTTTTAAGCAAAACACTTTTAATAAGTGTTGGTATGGCCATTTTTAAGTTGTAATAAACGTTTAAAAACTTGAATTTTTGTAAAGTTTATTTACTGTTTGAGAATTATATGGTTGAATAAGTTATATTTTTACCTAGGATCTTAAAAATGTGTTAGAATAAGTTAATCATCGAGACAATGATGCTTTTTAGAGGAGAGGAATGTAATGCCTCTTCTGTGTTGATATTTGTACTTGCTTCTTTGAATGAAGTCGGTAAACATTGACATGTGATTGTGTTCTGAGTTATTGTGCTCTTTTGAACTATTTGATCATGTTTGTTGGAATGATATCAATTGCCTATGAAATTTGATTGTTAATCATTCTTATGGAATTTTTATACTAATGTTTATTTATCAATGAGTACTAACTTGAATGGTTTCTACATAAACTTATTAATTTTGAGCTTATACGAAGTGAAATCAGATTCTTGAGACAGTTAAACAAATAGCTAATCTAGTAAGCTATCTAACTTTTTGATATAATTTTTGTTCCTAAGACTATTGAATCAATATTAGATGAAGGAAAATACCTTGGATCAATTTCAGTCATTTAAGGCATTCTCCTTTATCATTATGTTATAATGACTATAACTATTAAGTCTATTTGACTTCCTAATGTTTTCTAGTATGGAAATTTATGTAGACTTTGTTGACTATAAAATAACCTAAGATGTTGAATACTGCCTTATAGTTGTAGTCATACTTCTACTTAATTTGATTCAAATTCAATTTAAAGTGATGGTGATATTTTTTGATAGTATGATGGCCTAATCTGACCAATGCTAAGGTGATGATTAAATTCCAAAAGACCTAACTATATCATATTTGCATTTGAATTAATAATATCAAAATAAAAGAAGAATGACACATTTATATTAATGGGACCCTAAAATTATTTAAGGATCCTATGTTCTAAACATATGGCCTAACCTAAGGACCTAACCGTGAATGGCATTGTGTTTAAGGGTTAGTGTATGGTTAAGAATTTGACACCAACCCATATAGGTACTTGGAAAATTTAATGAGATTTGATTGGTACGCACCACCACCTTTGGTAGGGACCAAGTCTTACTTAACCATGCATGCCAAAATATGTTACTAAAGGTTTAGAAGTGGCATGTATAAGTAATATTTGGTTTGCTATTTTTGAATTGGTAATTGGTGGTTGGCGGAATTATGGAGAGTAACTAGTAGTTCTGTCATTGAAATTATTGATCTTGAACAAAATGAAAACCACCCTGGTAAGGGCACAATGGTTTTGTGAGAAAAGATAAGGGTTATTTTTCATTCTGCTTTTGTTTTTTCAAGCACTTGGACTCTGCATGTAGACTTTATGGTTTTCAAATGGTTAGTTAATTTTTGGTTGATTTATGATCTCTCCATTGCATGGAGGAATTAGTGGAGAAAAATTTATTGCTTGGGTTATTAAAAATGGAGAGAAGGATTAGAATGGGTTTTCTTTGGAATCTAATTTGAAATATTTGTGGAATCCTTTGTGGAAGCTTTTAGAAAGACTTAAGGAGCTTGGAAAGGATTTGCAGGAGCTCTACCAGGCATGATAGGCTCTAACTCCTTGAAATAATTTTCTCTATTTAATGGCTTCATGAAAATAACAATGCTCTTGTAATGAAATTGTGTTCTATGGTTCTGGGGTTTGTGTATTTATATTATTATTTATTAATCAGGTTGTATTATGTGATATTTCTTAGATTTTGGTTGTATTTTGATTATAATGGTTTCTTGTTTTGTATGCGTGATTATGAAGTATTATTGTAAAGTAATATTGAAAAGTTTAAATATTATGGGTTGTGTTTGAAACCTTGTTACTTATATAAAATAGGTGTTGGTGTTTCTTTTGAAGCACAATTTTATTGTTCATGAATACCCATATTTTGTAGGGTTTAATGCAAATTTTCATTAACCGTTCTCTGGCTAGGAATGGGTGACTAAAGAGACATGAATCGATTTGGATTGTTTTATGTGTTTTTCCATTTGGCCCTATTATGTTGATGGGTGCTTGTGTTTTTCCTTTTTATTGTTCGTCCTTATAAAGGTATGTCAATTTGATAAATATTGAATGGATATTTTTGTGTCCTTGGTTTATTTTTAAATGAGACTCAAGCATTGAGTCAATACCCTGATGAGTGCTCAAGTTTTCAACTCCATGATTGATGCCTTTGAATATGATTTGGGTGTGCTAATTTGGAGTACCAAATCTGTAGAGGATTCTAGGTAGTTAAGTGTTTACGAAGTCCTTATACTTTGGCTTCCTTGATTAGACACATCTGTAACATTAACCTGTGCCATAGGTTGGCGTCCCGTTGGGTATTTAAGGTTCATATACATCATACTGTAATTTTGTCCTTACTCCTTCGCGGAAGGGATTCAATGTCTGTAGACTTTTTGTTTGGACCTTCTTCACCTAGTGAACTAAGAAAGGGAACAATGAATTATATAAGTTATTAAAACTCTTAATGAGCCTTAGGCTCACTCAGTTTGAATGATTTATATCGTCTTCCCTTAATCCTTAGGTTATTACCGAATCCTCTATGGATCAAAATCATTTCTAAATGGTTACAAGATATTGGTGATGAGTAGTTGAGATGACTCAACTTCACATTCCCATACTAGTAGACTAGCATCCAGAACATGTAAGCGATGTTCAGTTTGAAATTTTTTGTAACTAGAATGATATTATTTTATCCTTTTTATCTGATATAAACTAGTTTAATATTGTATCTATCTCAGTATTAGATTAATTATTGATGATCTTTAACTATTTTAGAATTGTGTTCAGCTGGATGGTTTTGAGAGCTTTAGAAGGAAACAGGGAGTCTTGAATGAAGTAAACATACTTGTTTACTTAAATAATATGATGTTATAATATGAGTTGTTAAGTAAAAGGAACTCATTGTGCAATGTAAATGATTGAGATTTACTTTTCTGTTATAATGAGTGAAAATATATAAATTATATAAGGATGGTTTGTTGAATTATTACCTTGTATATTCATTGCTAGAATTTTTTTTAAAAAGTTGACTAATTTAAGTTTTATAAACTTTATTAACAATATACAAGACTACATTCATATAAGTATGGGCTTATATGACTCCAATCTTAATAATCTTGTACTTATATTTATATGATTGATTAGGATAAATTGCATTCATTTTGGGTCACCTTTGTGTGACTTAAATTATTATTATTTGATTTGAATTACTTAAATGAATTGCATGTGTTAACTTGTCTTCTTTAGATGGTTTCATTTGTGATATTATTGTGGCATGATCAAAAGATTTGTGTACTTCTTTTGAACATTAGAGTAATTTCATTTAAAATCAATGTTCCTTTTATGAAATTATTAAGTTAGATCATGTTGTTCTAAATATTTAGTACCTATCATGCTCAATTCATATGAACTGATAGATGATAACAATCTTGCATATGGACATTGTGAAATATGAAAGAAGAAAGACGTATAAAAATTTGCATTTATTCTATTTATTGAAGTTAATTGAATTGGTTAAATTATATTTTTATAAACTTCTTAAAGTATTTCTGTTTTGAAAACATGAAAGGCCTATGGCCCATTTATTGTAATTACTTGAATACATGTTGAATTTCATCATCATAAATATGTTTGATGATATTCAATGTTGAATGAAATAAACATGATTACATGATTCATATTGTTTGAATGGGAACGACTGAATGTTAAGTGATGGGAATTAGTTATGATTCCATTTATAAAAGTGAAATAGATTGCATTCATAACATTTCTATACTAAGTATATGTATCTTTTATTAAATTACTATATGCATTTTTTATTGCTTACTCTTATGAAATAAAAGAGATATTATCAGTTATCTATGTAGCTTGGGTAATAAGATAAGTGGAGGATTTTTGGATTAAGTCTGTTAGTTGAATGGAATATGAAATGTAATATTATAATCCTATGAATATGATAATAATTCCATCATCCTGAATTTGTTAGAAAGTACTTATATGATTAGAATGGTATTTAATTATTGATTCTTAAATACATACTCGTTGTCTAATTACTCAATTCAGTTTGAAAAATAGGTGAATATAATGAAGATATGTACAAGTAAATACTTAGAACCAAGATATAAGTAAAGAAAGATTTATGCTTGTGTTTAAAGCATTTGGGATATCTTGATAGGCTATGTTACTTTATAAAATTATGAAACATACCTAAACATATTAGCTATGTATAATTGAACTATTCCTAATAATGTTGGACTAAAGTGACTTTGTCTTAATGTTGTCCTATATCTGTTACAACTAATTTAGGAGCATGACACTTAACTTAATTAATGAGAAGCATGTGCTTAATTGATTAAGTTTAATGCATATTTAAATATGAAATTCCTATACTTCAATGAATAGAACATTATGATATTTACTTTAAGGGATATTCGTATCGAGCCCAAAATGATCCTTAGAAACATCACCTAACAATGGAAATATTAGTGGAAAGATTAAAATCTGCTAATTCAATGAACTTATAAACTTGTTATGATTTGATGTTTCGCATAGCAGAACTCGACAGGACATTGTATCATAGTTACTGGTACACAGTACTCATTTAATGATGCAATTCATTAATTAGATACTATGGTGTAGCCACTATGACGCGACTATCTGCCTACCTCCCTTAAGCGTTACTATCGTAACTGTGGATCCAAGTCTCTGTTATACACTAATTATTTGATAGTAGTATGGCCTAACACCGATGTCATCTTGTGATGACTACGGGTAATGAAGTGGATCTGAAGAGATGTAAGTTGATTTGGATGCGCTTTATTTCCCTTAGTCTTCTTAAATAGACTATCAGCACTAGTGTATGTGTTTTATCTCTACTTAGTATATAACAAAGACATGGATGTGATTGAGGTGAGTCAAGATAGTATAATCTAGATAACAATTTTCAAGTTTGGTGAATTACATATCCCTTTTGATGATTATGTTTTCTAGGAATAAAATCATGACATACATGTCTTAAAAATTTGGCCAAAGTATCGCAAGTTGTTTATTGTGTTGTCTTGATTTCACCTAGACTAAAAATGTGTGATATTAGATTGGCATCTATAACAGATACCTAGATAGGATCTTTAGATGGTTGCACTTGAATGATCCTTAACTGATTAAGGAAACCACTATTATACTTTGTATACACTTGCTATAAAGAAAAGTGAGAGATCGGTTTAACACCGAGTCATTAAAGTTGCATATGGTTTGATGTTATGTGATGGATTAGCTAAAGGGATGTTTATTCTAAATTATGTGAATTTAGAATAGTGAACATTATGCCAAAAAACAAATTTTCCATTGTACTATAATCATTCAATGCCATCAATTATAATAATATAATGTCAATGTCAATGTCATCCACATTAAATAAATATAAATATATATAAAAATTTAAAGAAAACAAAAAGCTTATAGTCTCAGCAACCTATAAAATATTAGAAGCCAACAACAAGCTTATTATGAATTAGAAGCCATCTAAAGCAAGATTTCTTTGAGTGAATATAAGAAGATCACAAAACATTAAATGTATGGTTCTAGTAGAGGGAACTCTGAATGAATATTTGAGCATTTTGTACATTTTGAACTGAGATTGAGGTAGCTTATATAAATCTTTAAGGTCTTCCCATTTCATCACTTCTCAAATCTATAAAATTCATGAAATATTTTAATTCCTTTCTCAAACAAAAGGAGGGTAGAATAACCTCTTGTCAAGGAAAGGATCATGTCATTATATTTCTAATTTGACGAAATTGATTTGTAGGCTTAGAACCTAATGTCAAATGAAGAGAAGATATGCCACCCAACCACCAAGTGCTTCACTTGTTCCCATGACTTCCAAATTGACTAAAGAGTAAAAGACCCATGAAGAGAAATAAGAAATCCCCCAAATAGTAAGTCAAAAAAATGAATTCCTTTTCATCTCTCTTAAACCTTCGAATCCTATTGGAAATATTGACTATGTGGATACGTACCCACAGGCCCTTGGAGAGAGAGAGAGAGTGATAAATAAAATTTTCAATCCATTGGTTGGTTCTCACATTCATATTATCAAAAATCACCTTCTAATCATCCTTAAAGATGTAGGAAGGATTCAATGTTGTTTCTTAATAGTTTCTAGGACAAAATGATCTTTTTGGTCTTTGAGATCTTAAGGGACTCTGCCTGTACGAAGTATCCCAAAAGAAACAACACCATCCAAAACCAAAAGGAAACCTCTAAAAGCATTTACCAGGCCACCAGAATATCTTGGAACAATCGTTTTGGTGCCAAGATCCATCGTTTGTAAAATATTGTGTTTGACAACCTTACACAGACTCAAACTACTATATTTTACGCTTTTGGAAACAATAGAATGCCTAGAGAACTAAAAGGATATGGATAAAACCCAGATAGTATTTTGTAGAGGGTCTTAACATTGAGGTGTTGGATCAAACGAGACGTCTCTAGTTGCCATGGAGACCGAGATATCATTTTTCAAAGTTATAGAGTTTTTTGGTCTCTAGGATCTTAAGGGACTATATTCGGATGAAGTAGTATGGAAGAAACGGCTCCGTCTGGCACAAAATGGAAGCCTCCATAAGAATTTACCTAGCCACCTAGATGTGTTGGTGCAGTCCGTTTGGTGTCAAGAGAGACCTTTCGCAAAATATTTCCTTTGAAAACCTTACACTAACTCAAACTACACTATTTTGTGCTTTTACAAACAATAGAACACTAAGATAACTGAAAGGCTATGGAGACAACTGAGATAGGATTCTATTGAGGGTCCCGACACATAGGTTTAGGATCAAACGATATGTCTCTAGGTGTCACGGAGACCGAGATATCACCCATCTAAGTTACAACTCTTGTGATTTGGACAGTCGATGACAAAAACAAAGTAATAATATTGTATATTATATTTTCTGTCCATTCAATCCTGTGTAATACATTAGGCTAATATATAGCCAATATAATAGACAAACCTCTTCCTATAAAATAGGAACAACTTACCCGTTTATAAATTTATGGGTACAACAAAACTCCATGAATAATATATTGTTGAAACAATATATTCTTTCAAACCTAATATTTATAATGTAAACATTAATAATTATTTTCCTAACATTCCCCCCCCTTAATGTTTACATGGTACAACATATCTCGTTCACTGATTGTAGCCTGCCACCTCTGTGTGCTCATGATCAACTCCGCAAATGTGCAGCATTGGGCTTGCACAAAACTCGAACATGTGCCAACGCACATTTCTTCCATTGATGGTTTTCTCCAGCTTCTACCAACAACCTTACCAATTGGTTTTACAGGTGTACCAATAACCTTTCACACTTGGTTTTGCAGGATTACCAAAAACCTTACACAATTGGTTTTTACAGGTTTACCAAAAACCTTACACAATTGGTTTTTACAGGTTTACCAAAAACCTTACACAATTGGTTTTTACAGGTTTACCAAAAACCTTACATCATGATTGCTACAATACTTTTGATCAATATTATACAATGTCACTACAAAAGGGAATCATGTAGGAAATATTGCTACCCAAACTGAACAATAAAACATAATGGAAATGGAACAATGAGACCATGTTCCCCCCCTCATTGTGAACATTTCACTTATTCAATCCAAAACAAGAACTCTGAAATCATACTGCACACAACAAACTGCAATTCAGAAATGAAAGAAAACTCACACACACTGTCACCACAACTTCATGCGGCCCCGTCGTTGGCGACTAACGAGAGGTCGCTGAATGACCTCCATCCTCCTGTGCCTCCATCCTCCAGTCAAAAATCATCTAGAAGAGAAAATATTCATCCCTTTGATGTGCGGTATTTTCTTCCTCTTCATTTTCTCCTTCTTCATCAACAATCATGGCATTATCTTGTAGTTTCCCATCAAGTAAGTCTTGTGCTCTTTTTCTACAATTGTTAGATATATGACCAGGTTGTTTACAATAGTAGCATGTAAATTGTTTCTTCGGTCCTTTAGAGGTTGAACCGTATTTGGGAATTTTCTTACCAAATGCTTTCTTGTTTCTACAAAACATTGATGTCTCCTCTGGTTCAACAACCATAATTCTTTTTTCTTCATCTAACAAAGAAGAAATAAGTTCTTCTAGACTTGGATTTATTTTGCTTAATGTAAAGACCATATTAGAATAACATGAAGGCATGCTATTAAGTAATACTGCTTTAGCATCATCATCAGGTACATCTACTTTTATGCCAACAAGTTGATTACAGATAGATCGAAACTTACTGATATGCTCCACCATGCTCTCACCTTCTTCCATCTTGAGGCCGAACAATCTTTGCTTTAAGGATATCACTGCGCTTCCCATTTGTGATCCAAACAATTTGTTTAATGTCACCCAGATTGTATGAGAGGACTTTTTTAAGTCTATATGATGTAGATAAGCATATGATAGACCCAATCCGATGATTGCTATAGCCTTTCGATCTCTGCTGTCCCATTTTATTGCTTCATCTGCATTTGTCGGTTTTTTTTCTTTTCCATCAACAATATCCCATAAGTCTTTGTTGATTAGGAATAATTGAGTCCGCACTTGCCAGGTATGAAAATATTTGCCTTCAAATTTTTCAATGTGACTCAACTTATTCATTTTCACACAATATAGACGTCGGATTCTACCGAAAATGCGTCTGTGAGGCAAATTTTTTTTTATTTTTGGACTTTTACAATAACACGACTTTAACACTTGATAAGACAATAATCCTAAAATCACCTATTTAACATTGAATTTTATGACACAATTATTGACATTCTAATGACAAACGTGTAAACTTGCTAATGACAATATCATTATATCTTGACTTAACAACTAGACACATATAATGATGAAACAATAACGTATTGACTACCAACGTTTGACGACACTTGACTTTATTTACAATAACTCCCTATGTTTTGATGAAACAAAGGTAGTACACTTAATTGAAATGAAATTTTGACATAACTAAAACAAAATTTTACAAGACACAAAACAAAAAAAATACCACTCAAATTATATTGCTCAACATATCCTATAAGATCCGTAATAATTGCAAATTTGACTACTAGTTGAGAAAAATTAACACTATAAAACCTATATTAAAACACTAAACCATATTTTTGAATATGTACGGCATGGACAAAATTACCGAATTAAATTATTCCAGACCGCTATGTAGAGGAGATGTGTCGATGAGGTCGAAGCACCATGCAAGGTGATTTATCCGTTGGCGAGACCAATTTTTGATCTGATTTGCAGATAAATATGGATCAGAGGAGCAACTCTCATTGAAATCTAATATACACGTTTTGTGTATAAGATTCAATTTTGCATGTATAGCGCCACAATCCCTTCTTGTCACTGTTCCATGTGATGTCCCTCCAAACAACTCGTCAAATGTCAAGATGATGTGGGTCTGACATGCCTTTGCATGGATCGAGCCTTTGCATGGAATCCACAGACTTTGTGAATATTAAAGCAAATCAACAAAATTTAGATGAGATATTAGACAGTCACGTGTTGCAGATGGTCTGATAGAACATTTGACAAATAGTTCACAGCCTCTACCAAGCCGTATTCATCTAACAGCAGGTGTAAATAATGATTCCTCAAATCCTCTGCTGAATATAAATCCAACTACAAAACATTGTTACAGGCGGTGGGAAATCTACAATGTGGCACGATGTGGATGAAGATTGTAAAAAATAAGCACAGGCTACTGGTAGAAGAATGCACAAAGGACAGATCACAATTTTCTAGAAAGATCAGGTTGCAACGAATAGAGATGTTCAAGAGAACATAATCAGGCTAAGAAATATGAATACATACTGAGTATTTACCATCAAAAGCACCAAGAACACAGATCTTGTTTCTGCAGGTTTCCACACGACTGCACAGGTATGTGAATGTGCGCATCAAGAAAAAACAACTGCAGACTCTCATCGAAATGAACCTTTCTCAAAGAATGGAGACCGGACGTATGGAAGAGGCATTTCTGGATCTCAAGGGCTCTGATACCAAATCTTGTGATTTGGACAGTCGATGACAAAAACAAAGTAATAATACTGTATATTATATTTTCTGTCCATTCAATCCTGTGCAATACATTAGGCTAATATATAGCCAATATAATAGACAAACCTCTTCCTATAAAATAGGAACAACTTACCCGTTTATAAATTTACAGGTACAACAAAACTCCATGAATAATATATTGTTGAAACAATATATTCTTTCAAACCTAATATTTATAATGTAAACATTAATAATTATTTTCCTAACAACAATGTTTTTTTACTCTTCGGGCTCTTAAGGGACTACATCCGAACAAAGTATCCTGGAAGAAATGACACCATACAAAACTAAAATGAATCTTTCATAAGTTTCTACCTGGAAACCCATACATGTTGGTGCACTCCTTTTAGTGCCAAGAGACACCGTTTGTAAAATATTACATTTGACAGCCTTACACTGACTTAAACTACACTATTTTGTACTTTTGCAAACAATAGAACACCGAGAGAACCAAAAGGAGACGGAGAAAACCTAGATAGGCTTCTGTAGAGGGTACCAACATGGATATTTAGAATTAAATAAATGTCTCTAGGTTCCATAGAGACCGAGATATCACCTGTCAAATTTATAGCCTTTTTTGGTCTATGGGCTCTTAAGGAATCACGATCGGACAAAATAGCCCAGAAGCAACGGCTCCATCTGGCACCAAAAAAAATCCTCCACAAGTTTTTACTAGGCCACCCATATGTGCCGGCATATTCGATTTAGCACCAAAATCTACCGTTTGCAAAATATTGCATTTGATATCCTTACACTAACTCAAACTACACTATTTTACACTTTTACAAACAATAGAACACCGAGAGAACCGAAAGGAGATGGAGAAAACTGAGATTTATTTTGTATAGGGTCTCTAGATGCCACGTGGACCGAGATATCACCCTTCAAAGTTATAGCATTTTTTGGTCTCTAGGCTCTTAAGAGGCTACATCCAAAAAAAATATCCCAAAAGCAACGGCTCTGTCCAGCAGTAAAATGAAGCCTCCATAAGCATTTACCAGGCCACCTAGATGTTTTAGCATAGTCGGTTTGGTGCCAAGAGCCACTGTTTATAGAATATTACATTTGACAACCTTACATTGACTCAAGCTATATTATTTCATGCTTTTTCAAACAATAGAACACTGAGAGAACCAAAAGAAAATGGAGAAAATTGAATATAATTTTGTAGAGGGTTGAGACATGGAGGTTTAGGATCAAATGATACATCTCTAGGTGCCAAGGAGATTGGGATATCACCCATCGAAGTTATAGATTTTTTTGTCTCCAAGCTCTTAAGGGACTATGTCTGGACGAAGTAGCCTAGAAGAAATTGAATCGTTTGACACCGAAATGAATCCTCCTTAAGTTTTTACCTAACCACCCAGATGTTTTGGTGCAGTTTTTTTTTTACCAAGAGATGCCACTTATAAAATAATGGATTGGAAAACCTCTCACTATCTCTCCCTCTCATGTTTTATCTCTCTCCCCCCTCTCTCTCACACACAATATCAATCTCACTCTTTTTTCCTTTCTAAAACAAATTTCACATTTCTCATATTTCCATGTATGATATTATGTAAGCCAAGTTGACCCATTGGAAGCTGGAAAAAAAAACCACATGTTTAACACCTTATGACACATGTTCCTGACCTCCACAATGTATTGAGCTCAACATGTTCTTGTTAGTTGTTACTAAGTAGCACTACCAAAGTTTTAATTTTCAAGGTATAGTGATTACATTGATAGGGATGTCAGAAGCCATATTAGTCTTGTTAATAGTACTAATTACCCATGAAATCTAATTCTCTAGCTTTCATTTTCTTTGCTCATCTTCCATGTCATACTGATAAACGATTTGATAGGGAAGTTTCCGTCTTTGACGGTGATACGCCTCATATGAATATGATCCTTGAGATTTAATCCTCATCCCACCATAATACCAATATGAAGTTTGTTGTTGGTAATACTGCACGGTTAATTTCCTTTTTGCGAGATATGATTTTCTTAACTGATTTTTTCCATATTTTTTGATACATTTGTTGTAAAGACATAGACTTATTGAGAGCAATTCTCATGGACGTAGAGAAATAATGTAAAATTTGAGCACGATGGAGAGAGAAATAAAAATTTTGAGGGAGTAAAACATGAGGTCTATTACCACCAAAATATTTCAAGGCCTTAGGCGACATAGAAATTAAAATCATAGCAGCAGCAGAATGACTGATAACACATATGGGTTATCAATATCCTTGTAAATCTTTCTTATTTAGTTCTGAATATGAGTTAGCTAGCCTACACCTTAGTGACCTTCCATTTATTGATAATTTCTGATATGATAAACCCATGGATACTTTTAAAAGTTCCTTCAAAAAGATAGGGGTGGTCATCAAGCCTATTGAAGGGTGTGATGTGATTTCCAAACAACTTGAAATGCATACAAATTTAGAGGTCATAACACGAATTGGATAGGATTGAATATTCAGGAATCATTGAGTGTCTAAATCATAATGTCATTACATCTAGAGAAACATTCTCAAACATTGGAGTAATGCATCTTGTAAATCCTCTCAAATTGCTAGCTTACACAAGCAACGTGTAAGGCCCACTAAACAACCTAGGTTTGGTTAGAAAAATTATAGAATATTTTTTTTTAAAGGTGTTAACAACAAAATTTTTAGATTCCATTACAACAATTATCAAATCACCTTACAAAACACTAAGAGAGTGAAAGTTATCCCAAGCACAGTTAAATTTCCCTTAGGTGATAATCTAACCATTTAAAATTAGATTAACACTAAGCTAAAAAATTCTTAATTAAACTCAAATGGTAAGAAGAGACAAAACAATTAAATACCCTAGGTATTTAATTCTACAAGGTTTCAACAATTAACAAGGTCTTAATTGTAAGGGGGAGAATACACATTAAAATTAACAGGGTAAATTCTCACTTACCCACTCCCAGAACTCTCTTAAAGGATTCAACCTAGATTTTTATCATATTTAGTGCACTCAAATACTTCCTGAAAACATTCCCATTAGATAGGAAATTTCCTCACCTTTCTAGTGATATAAAGAAGTCCTCCTAACTCGTCATATTTCTCAAGTTATGGGCCGATGGGCCTTGGGGTGAAAATTTTCCCCAAGAGCAGGCTTGCGGGCCTGGGGAGGAAAATTTTCCCTAACTCGGGCCTGCGGGCTTCGGAGAGAAATTTCACCTAGAGGAGAAAAGTGGACCGATGGAGCAGGGAAGAAAAATTTTCCCAGATGTGGGCCGACGGAGCGGGGAAGGAATTTAGTGCTTTTTCCCTTTTAGGAAAAGACGCAATTTACCTCCACGCGCCCGCAAGCCCATAAGGGGAAACATGTCCAAAAATTTCAACCCAAAGGGAAGGCGGGTCACTGGAAAAATTTAAGACATTTATCTCTTTTTCCCAAAAAAAGATTAAGGGATCAAAATGATCCACGACTTCGCCATCACCCAAGTTACCATGTGTCAAGCCCTAATTCATGTGGAGAAAATAGACTTTCAGGGAAACTTAAGAATTTAATTATTTTTTGATAAAAAGCACAAAGGCTAAAATTAACCCTCGCCTCTGCCAGATGATGCCACATGTCAAGCTCTCATTGGCTGCAGGTGGTGGGGTGGCGGAGAAACTTTTAAATTTTCACCAAAAGAATTTTAAAATGTTAAGGTTGAGAAATCAACCGCTCCTCCACCATCATCTCGTGAAGCCACATGTCAGCCAATCATTGGCTGTGGGGAGGTGGGCCAGTGGAGAAACTTTTAGAAATTTTTCCAAAAAATTTAAAAGGTTAAGTTTTAGAACGTGGGCCCATGCGCCTACGGAAGTGCTTTTCCAAGGCAAGGGCGGGGATGCAGGGCTCCGGAGAAAAGTAGGAATTTTTTCCAAAATTTTGGAAAGGTTAAGTTAAGGGTTGCGGGCCCGCGTGCCCATAGAAATGCTTCCCAAAGGGAAGGACGGGGCGGCGGGGATGCGGGGAAAATTTTCCAAATTTTCCTTTTTCGAACTTAGATTATTTTTTACAAAAAAGATGGTTTTGGGCTAGCGGAGTGGTGGGAAACTTCATGATTTTTGCGTTTTTAAGGAAAAAAGTGCAAAAGGAATATTTTCACACCCATGGGTCCACCAGGGAATATTTTAATAATTAAATTTGACAGTTAGAATATTTTTGAAGCCAAATGAAGTAAAAACTTCATAAAGCCTTAACGTTTGATAGGGAACTCGGGTTTTGGAAAACAAGGACTTTCTGGAAGCTCTCGACATCCTCTTTGCACATCAACCTTAAAAAGTTGATTTGGATAAAGTTCTAAGGGTCAATTTTGAGAAGATGTTTTTATGTCACTTAGAAAGTGAACTAGTATTTTTAACTTATCAATTTTGTTCAAATTTTCCATTAATTCTTTCTCAACATGCCAAATAGGCATGGAGGATTTCACTTGGAATATTTTAGGATAGATTGCAAGGTTAAATTTTCTTGATTGATTTGCATTCAAAATTTACCAATGTTTACACAGCAAAAAGCCTGCAATTTTCCCTTTGCTCGATTTGAAAGGTTCTTTAAAAAAAATTCTTAAGTGTTTTAGTTTGTTTGGGGTCATTTTGATCTTACAAGTCCAATTTGGTATTTAATTTTGTCTTTTTGATGTTGCAGGGTCATTCTGTTCAATTTGCTAATTAATTTGTAGAGTTTGAAATTTATCTAACAGAGATCAGATTCGAATGGGTCTATTTTCATTTATCATCTTCTAAGTTTTAAAATTCATTCCAAAACCAATTCTAACCTATTAATTTGATTCAAGCAAAGTATTCAAATGCCAAATTACAATTCTGATTTCTAAAACATTCATTTCTAAAGAATAGAGCATTATGACATTTCTCCATACGTATTCACTTTTTCATCTTTCCAATCAGAATTTCAAAATACATTCAACAATCAGATTTCAATACCTAATAATGCCATACAATATTTTATTGATTCAAAAGATAACTTTACAACTTCTTCTTTCATTCCTCAATTACAATATACAGAATACAATTTCTTCTACATTTATTCAAAAACAGAAAACAAAGTATATCTCTTTCAAATTTCGAATTATAACTTTCATAGCCAATACAAAACATCTTTCCATCACAAATAATGTACAAGGTCATCCACTTCAAAGTGGGAAAGGGTTACAATAAGAATAATCTCAACAAGGACTGTCAAACTTGTCTTTTTTCTCTGCTCTAGAACAACAACATGAATATCCTCCATTTTCTTTATTTCAATTTGATCACAATAGAACAGGGGGAAAGGCAACGCTCTCCACCCAACCAAGACATCCAATGAAGGGGATAAGTCATCCTTCTTCATTGGCCCCCGAGCCCCAACCACAATGCAATAGAGGATGTGTTTCAACTCATGGAAACAATAGGCTTCCACAAAACACATGCAAATTTCACATTAAAAACACATTCCAAAACAAAAATGCAGTTTGCAACCACATTAAAACATAACAAACAAAACTTAGGCTTCACTCATGTAAGCCAAAGGAGAAAGAAACTATGGAGGATGTTGCTTATGCCTCCCAAGGGGAAATGGGTATCACCATCTGAGAACAAACTGCCAAAATATATCATTTCAAAACCCTGACATGCCCTTATGCCTCCCCCAAGTACCCCTTATTCCTCCCATTTCCTTATGCCTCCCCAACCTCTTATGGCACCCCATAACGAGTAAAGAAATGTAATTTATTTCTTTGTAAGGTGGAACCCAGATCCCAACTCCCTCCACACTTATACCTCCACAAAATACTTATGCCTCCCACAAAATACCTCATAGTCTTCTCCTACACCATTCCTAAGCCATCTACCCAAACAATCAACAAATAAAACAACACAATCAAACATTCAACCATTCACTATAGTGCATAAAAATGAAAGAGATCATTTCCAAGAGCTAAGCTCCTACCTCTCCATGATGGAGTTTTGTTCCAAAGTTCCAAATCAGCAAGCTTTCCAATGTAAAACATTGTCCAAGAGATCAACAATCAACAAGTATGTAATCATCTCCAATCTCCTCCAAGAGCAAGAACTCTTAAAACAAAAATAAGTCACACAAAATGAAGCAATGAAAGTTGAAGTAACCCGAAACAAGCGAAGGAAATTCAAATATATAGAAGAGGGAAGAGAATAGGATGAGGTGGATCCAAGTGGGATGCCACATCACACATCCTCAACTCCAACTTTTAAGTCAACTTCAAATCCAAGGCACAATAAATAAGTAGGTGAATAAATGACAGTTTTACTTACACACTCAAATCAAGCCCACACCCCATAAGGACTGAAAATAAAAATATGTAAGAATGTGCAATTACAACTTACAACTTGACTTACAAAAATGCATAATGAAGGCTAGATTTAAACTCTCTAACCATATGTAAGGTTGGTATGAAAATTTAAGAGGTATGGGACAAGTTTAACTTGTCCCACAAGCCTCCAAAATCAGCCTCCAAGGATAAATTCGAATTTCAAAAGAAGGTGGAGTGTTTCATACTTCAAAATTAACTTACACATATCTTACAACATTTAATACAAGAGCCAACAACTCCAATAATTACTTTCTTATGTCCCAATTTGATTAATTAATTTTTACCAATATGATTACTCATATTAATTTACCACAATTTATTTAAATAAAAGGGGAACACATCACTTATAAAACACATACATACTAAACAAAGGAACCAAATAAATAAATACACATAACCCTTGGTCACATTTAAAGGTGATCCCCCCATGGGAATCCCTAATAACAATCAAAACACACACACAAAAATACAAGTTGCCATGGTGACCTTGTTGAATTCATCTAGAATTCCAATGTGGTTGGTCTCCAATCCCCCGATGTTTGTTGTGATATTTTAACCTGCAAAACACAATACCTCCTTCGGCCTCATGGCCACATCAGAACATCCAAAATACATATAAATATAATTCCAAAATCATCTATATATATGAATCACAACAACATCAAGGAAACCAACAATATCATTTACCATTTTATCAACAACTATACGATCATCAAATAAATTCCATTTTCTAGGTCTACTCAATATATCCAAATATCACATGTCCGAACAACATCCATAAATATAACCATGTCGGACAATATATCATCCTCAATATATAAAATGTCTCTAGTAATCATCATGCATCATATATGAATCAGAGTCAACAATAATCCATAATCTGACATCTAACACCATACTAAATCAAAACTATAATAATGTCCATAATATAGTCAGCAGTATCATGATCAATATCAAAAGGTGTCGAAGGGAAATGGGCACTACAAAGTATGGTTGCAAAAAATTGTGGAAAACTTGCTGGATCATAATGGTATATGTCAGCTTGTGGTAAAAACTATGGTGGCACATGTAACAGTACAGAATGAAGATCCAGTGGAATTGAAGCAAGATTTCTTTGTGTAGCTTCCACACGGGAATAAAATCTATGTTTTGCAGAAAAGGGATGTACCAAATATTTCTTGGATATATGGAATTTCCCTCCTTCAAAATTGTTGGAAGAAGAGGGGTTGTGCCCTTGTTTTTTTCTCATGGTATCATAGGTCGACTTAATGGTAGTTATCGGAGTTAGAAATCCCCATAATTGTAAGTGATAATTCAGGTATGGAGTAAATCCCCCTCGAGACATGAAAATGCAAATATATATACATCTAATCAAGATTCAATTACAAGGACAACCCTGATTAGAGTTTCTCACTTCAATTTTCGGTAGATTATAGTTCGACAAATCAACTAACCGACACTTCTTTTATGTTAAGTTTTCTAGAGTTTGAATATCTCTCAGAAATGGTGATCGGATGATACATGCATTTAAGATCAATGCCAATTTACTATTTATTTCTGTATTTGTAGCTTTAATTCATGTAACTACACATTTACTAGGTTAATCTTAACCAAAAAAACCCTAGTTTTATGTGGTTACAGCCTAACACACCTAGATCTACAGAAGTAGTATAAATCTTCTCTTCAAAGTGGCAATGCAAGCTTCCCAAGTTCATCTACACCTGAATAGTTATGCAATACATGATAAATAAGAGAACATCGCAAGTTGATGCACACAGGAACATTTTCGCATGTGGGCATGCAGATGGTGCTTTCTAATTATGATCCAATGCTACAACCTATAACAAGAAAACATGCTACGTGAAGATTACAAAATCATAAGCAGATTAATTCCTAAGAGTTATTGTGATATCGTCACAAGAACATCATGAGGATATAATGATACATAAGAAGCTAAGAATTCAAAAAATCATGTTCCCTAATCATTATCACTTGTAAATTTTTCTAGAAGGATAGGAAAGCCTAAATTTCTATCTTAGTGTGTGACGTTAACTAATGCTAGATTATGAGATACTCAGGGTTGCACAACAATGAAACTAAAGACAAAGAGGTGATGCAAAACAGTGGGGCAATTTCACAGGGATCATCTGAAACCTAAACTGATCCAAAAATACAATTGCAAACAATTAAAGATCTTGGAAAAGATGATATGACATGGTTAGGTGAAATTACTAGATTCATTAAGTATAGAAAAGTAACTGGTTTTGACACTGAGAAAACACAGAGCAAACCATAAAGAAATGTTTTTAGAGATCTCAAACAACTAGTGTAAATTCCTTCAAACATGACATTAAAAATGGCATGACTCCATTGATGGAAGAATTAATTAGAATTATCCAGGTGAATAAAGGATGAGATTTATTTAATATTGTCAAGATAAAACGATTTCGAGAGTGAGTATTTGTATGGGTTTTTAGATGACATCGTTAATGGGTGCTTAGTACAAAATGATATTGATTAATATAGATGAACTAAACTCTCTATTTATATTTTTTTAGCTTAGAGGAAATCATGGATTATTGAGGGAAGGGGAATATCCTAATTACATGGACAGACTTATTGACGAGGGGTGTGACCCTAACATCATATGAGATAGATTGCGTGGCCTCCCATTGTTGTTATTAGTAATATGGATAGTGCCTTGTAAGTGCAACTTCAACTCTGGTGGATAAAAAAGGGGTCATACAGTCTCTAGGGTCAGGTATCTCCTCTTTGGAGTTGTCATTATTGCTACCTGGGGTACTTTTATTTAGCTGAAAATATGTATTTACCACTCAATAAGATTAGTGAGAGGGGAAGAAAAGCTTGCATCTTGATCTAAGATGTAAGGAGTTAATTAATTTAGTTATTAGTGTAAAGTTCTTTCCTTTATCTATGGTATTGAATAGATCCTTGATGTCTAGTTCTCTCCTAAATCTATGGTCTTGACTAGTTCTTTGATGACTAGTTATTTCCTTGATTTATGGCTTGATCTATGACCTTGACTGGTTCTTAGATTGTTATTCCTTGCCTATTTAAGCAAGGCCCATTCTCAATATATTGCATTGAGTTCCATAATAATATATGATATTGTTGTTCATTTGTTTGCAAAGGTTTTATGTAAATTTATTCTGGCGATTTTCTTTCATCTTATTGATCATGGTGTTTGATTAACATCTGTGTTCTTGGCTTGGTACGATCTGGTTATAGTTCCTTTCATAATCTTTATGTATTTGGCTGATAGGCTTTCCTAAAGTCAATTTTCTTAGAAACTCCTATCTTCGTAGTCACTATCATCCTGAAATATTTGGCAAGACATATTGTACAAAGAAATATATTATTTCAGTTAAATAAAATTAAATTTTGGGTTACATGTGATTGTTTCTATTGACAAATGGATTGTTAAGTATTATTGCCCAATAAATATTTTTTGTTATTGTCATCTATATATAGACACAAAATCACATGTGGGTACATTTATAGCTCTTAATCATCTATACTAATATTCATAGTGGATTTCGAAGTGATAAAATTAGTAATTGACATCCATATTTGGCCTCATTTTCTATCTTTCTATTATTCCACTTGGGTCTTGCAGGACCCCATAACCCACATATGAGTTCTTCATTGCTTTATATTTCTTGACTCTAGGCACTTAAATCCTAGCTAGACATGCCAATGGCTAGGAACACTTCATCCCCTTTGGGTTCCATGACCTCTTTGTATCTTATTCACCCCTATGTATGTGTCTTCTTCATCCATTTGTTGAATCTTGGGCTTTCTATATGAGTCAGCCTCATGGTTGGCGACATTACGGCATTCAATTGAGAGAATCATATAAATGTGGCTCCTGTGACCATAATCGGCCTCTTGCTCTAAGCTTTCTATTACCATCTGCATTGTGATTGCATCTAAAGGTTTTGAGCATTTTTCTTTAGTAGGTGTCAGTGTAGCACTCACACATGGGTTTGTTGAGAAATTTTTTGTATCTGCATCTCAACACTTTTCACATGTTGACAGTATTTCTATGTGTGTGTGTCTATTTGGTGCCCTAGGTGGCTATTTTGTCAGTGTTCGAGTAGTTGATTGAAAGCTAACTAAGATAAGATGTAAATAAATCGCTCCAATTCAGTAGTGTGGGCATGGTGTAGAATGTTGATCCTGCTTCTATGAAGTTTCATGTCCTTGCCTAGCCCTTGGCTTTTCTTGGATGGTGACACTCTATATTTTGATGTAATTGCCTTAGCTACTTAGTTTTTGTTCTTGGATGGATGGCAACCTATTTAGTAGTAGTTGATAGAATAATGTTTAGTGCTTGGTCCTTTGCACTTATCGACATCACTAAATTGACCGTATTTATATGGATTCTATTTGCTGGAGCCTATATCAGTTGTTTTAACCCTGAGTTTTGTAGACTACCAAAGTAGTGGATTCTAATGGCTAGAAAGTGCACACCAAACTTCTTCAGCATATGAATAAAGTTTTTTGAGGCAGGGGCTTCTTGAAGGATGACTTGGTGCTTGGTTTTGGCATCGTGGCTAGTACTTTGTTGTCCAACTGATTTTGAAGTACCTAAAAAGGAAGATTTTCCAAGTTATTGTATTCTATGAGTAAGTGACAAAAAGCATAGTTGTCGGGACCAAATACTATGGACATGACTTAGTAATTTTGGCTCACTTATGAATCATTTGAGGGGGATAGTTAGAGTATGTATCATACCTTATCTAATGTACACCTAGGTACGTTATTTACCTTTATTATACACCAGGTGCCCTCATCCCACTTATGGTGCTCCCATACGTCTTTATATCTTATGATAAATATTTTGAGTTCTTTCTAGCTAGTTAGGCATCTTATTTTCTTGGTTGATCAATGGAAATTGAATAGAGAATTCAATGCATAGTTATAGCTCCTAAACAAGGGATAAGGGACTAGTTCTTTTGATACACGCATAGAAAGGGAAGTTCCTTCATTTATGCACACATCAATTTACATACCTTACATTAGCTACTTAGATTGTTATCCTTGACACCCATTTAAGCCACATAGGGCACAATTTTTCACATATAACTGCATTGGAGTTCCATAATGAAGTGTAGTGATCGGTCGTAAGTTCACTTATTTGTTTACAAAAGTCTGAACCCTCATGTCCACTATTTCCTTTTAGGTGAATTGATGTAATTTATTAGGTGTTTGATTAGCATCTGTGTTCATTACAGGTTATGGTACGATGTGGGTAAGTGCACCAAGTTGTGGGACCAAAAAGGCATAAGTGGATGTCATATTGCAAAATACAACAAAATCTTAACTTGTAGGGATTATTAGCAATACACGCACTACAAATTAAACAAAATTATATAAATATGAATCAGAGAATCCGGATTCTAGTTTCTAAACTACTAATTATAAAAAAAAAGGACAAGTTTAGCTATATTAAACACTTAAAATTATATGACTTGGTTTTTGTTTTTGAAAAAACCTATAAGATTGTAGTCCATTTGCCCATGATTTGGATGACCAAATCTTGTTTTTTTTTCATTTGGTGAAAAGTTATATGTAGTTGTCTATCTTGGGATGGATTTTATTTTGTATTTTTTTGAGCAATATTTTTTTATGATTTTGTTTTGTGAAAGTGGTCTAAAAAAAATTAGAAGACGGAGAGCTTTCTGTTTGCCCGCCATAACTATATCAAAAAATATCGAAATCAAATATTTTTTTTAACATGTATAGAATTTCTCCATGCTTGGGATGGTATAAGTTTTATCACATTTTGATAAGCAAAACAAAAGTTGCAGTCTTAAACGTAGACATGAACATTCATAGGAAAAAATGTCTTAAAGACCTATTGTTAGTAAAAAATTATAAAATGATATTTATCTTATTCTATTCACTTTAAAATCAATATTTCTATGAAGCTAACAGTCTCCCCTACGTGATGGCACCATTTTTGTGAAATGTTTTCAGTTTTTTAACATGGTTCAAGTCTGTGGAAGAAAAAATTTAAATTTTTTTAACCCTTTACACTTCATAATGACCTTCCATAGCTTTGGTTGGGGAAAAACAAATATTTCCCGAGCCTTAGGGTCAGATTTGATGATACAGATAGAACCGCGATCGCATTTTACAAACTGTGATCATGGATTTTTAAATAAGAATTGTGATCACGCTTTATAAACCGCGAGACAGGTTTATAAAGCACGATCATGGTTCATAAATCATATTTACACACATCCCAATGTTCTAATTACCATGTGATTTTTACTGTTTGACTTTACCGTATGAATTACTAGTGAAATTTTGTCATTTTCTATAAGTTTTTCTTATCACCGGAAGTAAAACATCATGGGAGACAAGAAAAGAAGTCAAAAAAGGAAGTCATTAAGTAAAAAAACACCAAACGAATTAGAGGCAAATAGATTTCAAAATGTTGAGCGAATGTGGAATCTTCATGAATCAAGAAGAGGTTCATCTTCAACCCCTACTATTGTAAGCAATGAGGAACCAGGTAATATTTCTACTGTCAATGTTGAAGTTGAATTAAATACTCGTGATGAAGATGTTTTTACTGTCAATGTTGAAGAAGAATTAAATACTCGTGATGTAGCAAATGTTGAAATTGAAGGAAACAATGAAAATGTGAATAAAGAAATTCAGGTTGAAACTGTAGACAAGAAAAATTTGACAAAAACACCTCCTAGGATTTTCGTAAGAAACCTAATTATTTTATTGAAATTGATGAAAACATTTTGAAACCAATGTGTGACAAACTTTCTGAATAGAAAATCAGAAGAAAAGCCACTAAAATTTGGGATAATCATTTTGAAATTTTAAATGATTCCCAAAGATGTCAGTTGTTGGTTAGTTTGATGAAATTGAATAAAATGAGACCTACATTAAACACCTTAGGATTGAACAACATCTAATATACGTGGTCAAACCTCTACAATTGTTGAAAACCTTCATGATGCATATCACACTTGTTGGTGTCAAGAGATGCACTAGGGATAGTAATATTGTGCATCGTGTACTTGCTACTAGTGTTGTAAGCGAATCAATAAAAAACAACGTTTGATTAGGAAAACAAGTCAAATGTTGCAAGTTAATCAAAAAACTCTAATGAAAGCAATTGAAAGATGTAATATCCTTCAATCACTCAATAACACCAATTTTTTGAGCATTTTCTGCTAGAGCACCGCATAAGGACAAATATAATTTTGATGCTATAAGAGAAGTTATTCAATTTTGGCATGATAACACTAGAGTTTCACCTAATATAAGAGATGTTGTAAAATAGAGAGTTGGTTCTACTAATCGCGAACCACATCCAAAGCATTTCTTAGATATGACTCAAACTCAATTTTTTCGTAAGTTTGAACAAGAGCATCTAGAAATTAAAATTAGTCAACATTTTTTTGAAATGTTGAAACCATTCTATGTGAAAATCAACCACACTTACACCACTTGTTGTTGTAGGAAACATGTTGAATTTGTGATGCATTATGTTAAATTTTGATGTATTGATTCTTTTTTCATTCTGAAACTATGTTATCAAAATGTGGTGTTCAAGTTCCACCAATATCTTCCAGGGATTTCATTCCTATGATATTTTGTGAAAAAGAAGTTGGAAAATGTTTTTATAGTCAGGATTGTTTAGATGGAAGTTGTGGTACATGTGGTGGATTACCTAAATTGGAAAGTTGCATCCATGAGAAAATTGAAGGTACAATAGGACATAATTTAGTTGATTTTGATAAATATAAATCAATTGCATACCAGTTGAAATATGGAAAGGAGTATAAACGGTGTGAGCTAGTTACAGAACATATGCCTGTTTTTCAATTTATGAGAAAATTTAAGGATGAAATTGTTTATGAGTATTCTAGGCATACACACAGAGCTTGTGAACAGTTCAAGATATGCAAAGACACATTTCCTATTGGTACTATTGTTTCAGTGGTTGATTTTGTAGAGAATTACACATTACAACCACAAATGGAGGTTCAATCACAATATTACAACTCAGTACAAGTTTCCATTTTTGTGAATATAGCATTTATACATTCTCCTGACAGTACAGAGAATGATAAATTTTTTTAAGAGAGTACCATTTTTATATCAGTGATGATCATACTCATTCTACTTGAATTTGTGTAAGGGTGTTTCCAGTTATTTTATGAAAACTTGTCTGATAGGGACATCCACTTCAAACAACATTATATATGGTCAGATAATTACACATGTCTAGTTTAAGAATGCATGAATAATTTTATTTGATGAGCAGGATGCACATCAAGATGGGTGTGCAACATATTTGGAGTTTCACTAAGGTTGTACATGGAAAAGGAGAGCATGACGGTGCAAGGGCATGTGTGAAAAGAGCTCTTGCAAGAGAAGAGTTGAAGTAAAAAGATGGTGCTAAATTGAAATATGTAAAGAGCATAGTGGAATGGTGTATTGACAACATGGCCCGAGGTTCTCAAGAAAATTCCACAGTTCACAGATATTTTTGGTTGATAGAGGAACAACAAATTGCTAACTATGAGGATTGTATGACACTCACTGGGTCCAGTGATATGCACTCATTTTGTAGCTCAGACGCTACTTCATGGGCCACATGGACAAGAAATTTGACATGTTTTTTACATCTTGTATCAAATTTGTCACTGTTGAGTTGTATTCACAAGAATGGCTGGATGGATGGATTTATAGGCCTCTAACTCCGCTTCCTAGTTATCAACCTCCACAAGCATTACGACTTGTTTCTGCAGATGAAGTTGCAACATCCAAGGACTTTGATGAAATTTTGATTTTGGTGCAACAAGGTATTTATGGTTATTTACAATTTTTGTATTGAGTTATGTCCATTGAAATTTTAATATGTATAATTTAAATTTGATTTGAAACCTCTTTTTTTGTAGTACATGTGTTTATAGTTATTGTGACATAAGAAAATGAAGAAGGAACAAACTATTTCTTATGTCATTGCATCGAGGAAAGAAATAAGTTGACTTCTCCTGTTATAGATGGTAAAGATATTGAGTACCCTACAGGGTCATTGGTAGTTACTAGAACTTGGCTTTGACGGTATCCATTAAAAAAATCCTTTGTTTGGGTGTTTGAAGACTTTGAGACACACAGGAAAATACTCTTATATTCGCATCTAGTTCTAGAGATAAATATTTAGTTGTATAGATATTGAGGAAGGTCTAATAACAAGATTCTTTGGAAGGTTCGAGAGTTAGATCATGAAACAATCATGTCCGCTATTCAGAGTAGATCCATGATCCTAATGGTTCACTGGAATGAATTTACAATGCTCATGACTAGTATATATAATTTCTTTGGTATATATAAATTTATTAGTTAGATAAATTTAAGTTCATATATTTTATTAAATTTGTGTATTTTGTATATATCTAGTATGCTTTTGATTTGAAACTTAAATTTCTTTGACTAACACTTTTATGTGCAGGTTAGTGGTGCCAAAAAAGCTTCCACCTTCACGTGGTTAGCACTATTAGTAGAGAATTATAAATTCTCGAAGAAAAGAGAAGCTTTCATTGTTTTACAAGAAAAGAGAAGTAATTAATAATGATTTATGTACCTGTGGAGGGGGTTCTTGGCTCTGGAGGAGGTAGACTAGAAGGACTTGGACCTTAGAGAACAAAAAAAACACCTCCCCAGGTGCTTACAAGACTATCCCTATGCATGTGCATAGCCAGTTTGGTACCACAACCCACCGTTTGTAAAATATACCATTTGACAGTCTTACACTGGCTCAAACTGCACTATTTCGTGCATTTGAAAATAATAGGGCAGGGAGAGGACCGATTGGATAAGGAAAAAATTGAGACAGGCTATAGTAGAGGGTCCCTATGCTGAGGTGTAATATCAAATGAGCCATTTCTAGGTGCCACGGAGTGGACGTAGCCACCCGTCGAAGTTGAACAATTTTTTGGTCTCAGGGCTCTTTGGGGACTACGCCCAAACGAGGTAGCCCAGAAGCAACGACATTGTTGTGCACCAAAAATATGCCTCCTCTAGCATTCACCTGGCCACCTAGATGTGTCTACACATTCGGTTCAGTGCCACGACCCACCGTTTGAAAAATATACCGTTTGACAGCCTTACATTGTCTCAAACTGCACTATTTGGCATGTTTACAAACAATAGGGCATCGAGAGCACCAATTGGAGAAGGAAAAACTTGAGACAGGATATTGTAGAGGGTCCCTATGCTAAGGTGTAGGATCAGACGAGACATCTCTAGGTGCCACAAAGTGCGCGTAGTCACTCGTTGAAGTTGAACAACTTTTTGGTCTCAGAGCTCTTAAGGGACTACGACCGAACGAGGTAGCCCGGAAGCAACGACGTTATCACGCACCAAATAGATTCCTCTTCTAGTGTTCACCTAGCCACCCAAACATGTCATCACATTTGGTTCAGTGCCATAACCCACCATTTATAAAATATATTGTTTGACATCCTTACATTGTCTCAAACTACACTATTTGGCGCATTTACAAACAATAGGGCAGTGAGAGCATCGATTGGATAAGGAAAAACCTGAGATAGGCTATTGTATAGGGTCCATATGCCAAGGTGTAGGATTAAATGTGACATCCTTAGGTGCCATGGAGTTCACGTAGTCACCCGTTGAAGTTGAACAACTTTTTTGGTCTCAGGGCTCTTAAGGGACTACGCCCGAACGAGGTAGCCCGGAAGCAACGACGTTGTCACGTACTAGAACAACACCTCCTCTAGTATTCACCTATCCACTTGGACATTTCATCACATTTTATTTGGTGCCACGACCCACCGTTTGCAAAATATGCCATTTGAAATCCTTACACTATCTCAAACTACACTATTCCGAGTGTTTGTAAAAAATAGGGAAGCGAGAGCACATATTGGAGAAGGAAAAAACTGAGACAGGCTATTGTAGAGGGTCCCTACACCAAGGTGTAGGATCAAATGAGATGTCCTTAGGTGCCACGGAGTTCACATAGTCATCCATCGAAGTTGAATAATTTTTTGGTCTCAGGGCCGAACGAGGTAGCTTGGAAGCAACGACATTGTCGCGCACCAGAAAGGAACCTCCTCTAGCATTCATCTAGCCACCCAGATGTTTCAGCATAGTTGGTTTGGTACCATGACTCACCATTTGCAAAATATACCATTTGACATCCTTACATTGTCTTAAACTACACTATTTGGGGCATTTGCAAACAATTGGGCAGCAAGAGCACTGATTAGAGAAGGAAAAACTTGAGACAAGATATTGCAAAGGGTCCCTACACCAATGTGTAGGATCAAATGAGATGTCCTTAGGTACCACGGAGTCTGTGTAGTCACCCGTCAAAGTTGAATGATTTTTTGGTCGCAGGGCTCTTAAGGGACTATGCCCGAACGAAATAGCCCGGAAGAAATGACGTTGTCATGCACCGAAACGATGTCTCCTCTAGCATTCACCTAGCCATCCAGACATTTTGGTGTAGTTGGTTTGGTTCCATGACCCACTGTTTGTAAAATATACCATTTGACAGCCTTACACTGTCTCAAACTACACTATTTGGTGCATTTGCAAACAATAGGGCAGCGAGAGCACCGATTGGAGAAAGAAAAACTGAGACAGGATATTGTAGAGGGTCCCTACGCCAAGGTGTAGTATTGAACGAGACATGCTTAGGTGCCACGGAGTCATAATTGTTGAAAAAGTTGTAATTGTTGAAAAAGTCACAGATTCTTCTCAGAAACAGAAAAAGAAGAAAAAATACAAGAACAAGAAAAAGAAGAAAGTTGTAGATTCTTCTCCTTTGCAACAGGTTCCTCTTCAAAAAACTCATTCCATTTTCAACAACTTTTTCAACAATTACAACTTTTTCAAGAAATTGTTGAATCAGAAATTGAAAGAGAAGAATAAGATGGTTATGCAATTATTGGTTATTGTGAATACTCACCTAACAAAGATCTTGAATAATCCATAGATGATATGAATAGTTACTCTTGTTTAGTGTTCACCCACTCATAAAAAAATAAATAAGCCTCTTCTTTTACTTCCCAAGCAAAACACTTTAATCCTCAAATGGTGAATCGATAAAAAAAAAAAAAACATTTCCTACTTCTATAGGGTCATGTAAGAAGAATCCTAATACTACTTTAGCCAAGAGTCCATCTACCTCTTTGAGTAAGTCTCTTGCACCTCCTCTTGTCAAATCAAATTCTATTTCAATTATTCCTAAGAATGAAAATCCTACTCATGTCAAGGATTCCACAGTTCCTAATGTGCCTACCACTTCCTCATATGTTTACATCGGTGACCATTTTAAGAAAGATAAACTTCAAATATTTGAATATGAGTACATAAAAAATCACCCCAAGCATTTTGATAAACTCATCTAGTTTATCAAAGGAAGTAGTAAAAATACATGTTCCAAGAATCCTACCAACACTAAATAATCACTTCCCACTCCTAGAACCACTCATTCCTAGAACCTTCTTTCCTTAAAATCCTCCTCTTCTATTAAATAAGAACCTTTCTATCTTTCCTTGTTGGTCAATGGGTATAAATTGAATAATTACCTTATTGACTCCGGCACCTCTGATAATGTCATGCTTATAAAATTTGTTAACTCTATCGGTATTACTCTCAGCCCTGCTATTGGCCATTGTTACTACATGAAAACAAAATAATTACCTCTTTTTGGCCAGGTGAAATATTCTCAAGTAGAATTTACAGACTTCCCTGACAAGAAGATCAAGATGGAAATACTTGTGGAAGACATGCTAGCTACATATGGTATATTGTTGAGCCAAAGTTTCTATCACGATATTGGTGGGGATATAATGATGGATTGGTCATACACCACCATACTCATCAATGGTAAAATGAATAATATCCTTCTGATAAATAAAATTAAATACACAGTTCAAAAACCAAATAACCCAAGGGAAGACATCTTATTTCAAGATTCAAGGTATGAAATATTTTTCATGACTTAAGAGGAAAATGATAAGTTTCCCATGTTAATGGAGGACTACACATGCTTCCCTTAATTTCTTAACAATTGTACCATGCAATGTTGCTCCATAGTAACATTATATTCATATATGTTACACCATAGTTTTTTAATTTTAAATCAAACATAGATATAGAACTAATATACATACATACAAGGATATCATGTGCAATGAATTTGAATCAAACATAGAAGTAATATCGTTATGAAAACTAAGACATGGATATATAATGTATCAAACTAAGTGTGCTGAATGTATGTCTCTGAAAATATAAGTTCATAACATGTGTACATCTCTAACTAAGTGTGTCATACATATAGAACCATATGCGGTCGCATAAGGCTATATATACAATGTCCTATGAAGAATCATGAACTAGGACCAGCTGGCCCATATATATATATATATATATATATGTACATCTAGGTCCTATGAATATAATCATGAAACATCTTCCCTCTTTTTTCCCTTCTAGAAGTAGCATGTCCATGACCTAGGGATGTAGTGGAGGGAGATGCCACTATAGATTTCATCCATGTGGTCCTAAGCATCTCTAACTAGGCCTGTAACCTAACTTGCACATTCATAAACAACAAGTTTTTAACACCCATATTTTTAAAATACATTCAAAATTTAGAAACTTAGAATTTAGTTAAAATGCATGTGAAATCTTACCACAATGTCGTGATCCCTATCAATTTGTCGTTGACACGTGGTAAGGACAACAATAGACTCATGAGAGGTAAGCTACATAAAAATATTTAAATTTCAAATTAAATATTTCATGTAAAAAAAATGATATTGTAGATTTAAGTAATAAGAAATAATTCCTAAATAAATTTAACAAATTTGAAAAATTGTACCTCATTTAGTGGATCTGTAGATGCTATGGCAGTATCTACAGCAACCTCCACAGTCTGCATATATGGAGGAGTCTCTGTGGAAGTCATAAGCTATACAAAAAACATGTACAAATCAATATTAATCTACATGACTGCCACATAATAGAGCAAAAGCATAATCCACGTGAAATTACACAATTAGAAACAAAGTGTAAAGAGAAACTAACCTACGTAAAAGTCACGTGAGGTGTGTCAGTAGCCTTAGTTCCCAGAGCAAATGATGACCTGTCAGGATCTTGCATATAAAAGACAAACATATATTAATATGTACATGTACAGGTGAAACATTATAATAATAAAAGTGCACAATCAAATGAAATTTAAAATTTAAGTGCAACTTGAAACTTACCTTTGTAACATGCCCAGCTGTAGTAGCTAGCATGTCGACACCTGATGTTTCCTTCATCGGCTCTTGCTATTTAAAATAAAATAAAAAATTAGTTTTTACATGTATGTACATAATGTAAAATCAAATACATATATATTAAAATCTCAAACATGAATTAAACTATTGTATATATATATATATATATATATATATATATATATATATATAATATTTATTTGACATTTACCTGTCAAAGACCAAGATTTTTTACACCAGTTCTAAAAACATCAGCCATCATCTCATCTAGAGAAAAGAAATCATGTGATCCAGCAAATGATGTCTCACCCGCAGTGCATACGGCACCACATGATCCACAGTGGTGTGGTGCACTAGAACTAGTGCCTCCACCAACATCACCAGATGTAATTTTCTCACTATGTTGGGTCAGAGTGTCAGTGAGCTCCCTCAATGCATGTAGTGCGTCAATCTCCACAACCTCCTTCACTATAGGAGGGATAACTAAAGGCAATTTGGGTTTTGGGGCATGGGGGATCCTTGGTTGACCTACATGTGCACTAGGTCTACTCTGTGTAGAGCCATTGTACGTACCCAAAATTGTAGGGTATTGCACCATCGGAACAACGTAACACGTACCCCAATGATGATACAAGTCTCCTCGCAAGGTGTTCGGAATCCAAAAAAGCTCCCCAAGTGTGTGTTAACATCCTGCATGCCCTGCTTAGCCCCCACATGCTTTGTTTTTCTATTTTTCCCTCTTTTCTTGGCCTTTTGCTCTTTAGTTACGAAACCGCCGCCCTGCCTAGGCGGCGGTCTCGTGACCTCCGCCCTAAGTAGGGTGGCGGTCCTGTAACCGCCACCCTGCTTAGGGCAGTGGTCCTTTACGCGTTTTCCAGAATGCTCTTTTAACACGACTCATGTAAATTTCAACGTTTACTAGCTTTTTTTCACCACCATAAGTTTGCATTAATGATTCTGGTTCCCTGGAATAGTGTTTTGCCATTGTTTATAGTTTAAGAGATCAATTTGGTTTTTACCTTGGGTAAATGCAAATGCTATAAATAGATGGCTTGTGCTCAACCAAATGGCCCCTCAAATTTGCCTCTGAATTTCTCATTGCAATAGGTTAGTCTTTCTTTTTGTTTAGAATTCTTAGTTTCTTTCATTGCATGCCTAGTTAGTGTTGTTTTGCTGTTAGGAAGCCACATATCCATCTTGTACAAATGTTGTTGATATTTCATCCAATCCATTGGATTAGAATAGTATGTTTTAAATAGGAAGCCATTAAAGTTGCAGGTTTTGTTCTTCAAACAGGATAGTTTCAGGTTCTGGACGTTTAATGTTGCATGACTCGGAATAAATCCCACTAGGAATTGCATAAGCCAAGCTCTGTACTCTTGCGCTATCTCTCTCCTACTCGCATTGTATTCAATCTATATCATAAGTTGCCTTTGTCCCAATATCTAATTCTGTTGATGCTAGCATTACATGCTTTTCTGGATCCAAGTGAACACGAAGGAATGAGGAGATCACACTGAGGGGACATAGCCACACACACCATTGGATTTGCCACTGTTCTACAGAATCTAGGTTCTAGATTTCAAAGTTCTAATTAGAAACATATCAAATAGAGTATCCAATCACTTTATTTCAGTCAATTTTACTTTCGATATTACCAGGGAAGCTGTGGGGATTGATAGTTTCTGAGAAACTGTGATTCATTTCTCACTTCTGAGGTAGGATCAAGAGTCTTGCAAATAGACTAGATCAATTGTTTCATTATTTAGAATAGGTTCACAGTTGCATAGACAAATAGCTATACTCGGTTATCTTGTTTGTTTTAATTTGTTATTCTAAACTGTCAATTCTAGATATATTAGATAGTTGTTCTTTAAATTATGTTCAGTAGATAGATATATCAGATTTAGGAATATACATAGACATATTTTTCACAATTATTTTATTCTGTCATTAGTTAGATTTATATAACTTTCTTTTGTATGACAATCACGGGACCTAGAGAGCCTAGAGAATACGTATTCGAGCCAATCATGCCCCAACCCAATCTCATCACAACAATAACTGATATAGATCAAAATATCAGGCTCCAAGTCTTCTGAACAACGGTAAACTTACAACAAATTGGTTCCCAGTTAAGCGGGTTAAACATAGAAGACGACAAAGCGCGCACGTTTTGGTCAAATCAACCAAACTATAGATTACCCTAGGTATATATCCACACGACTGTAGAAAGACTTGAAAGAGAGAAAACATTCGGTTGTGACCCTTTGGTCCCATAACCAGAAGTAGGGGATACTCTCACAGACATAACTACTAGCTTGAGAATTCAGGTTACACAAACGCCTGTAAGATACTTTGAAAAGATCACACAATTATTAATTCTTAATATAGAAGCTGAGAAAGCATACGATTACTGGATACTAGGGATTAGGGACTGATTCAACACATGACCATAGCAGGACCACAACAACCACGAATCTACGGTTGTGACCCACAAATCCCTCAACCCAATGAATCTATTGGTTAGTCTGACATTGACGCTAGCTTACGTACACTAGTATTCAGATCTACTCCACTTCCACCTATCATTATTGAACAGTTATCCTTGTTAGACATAGTAGCTAATGAAGCTAGGGAATTCTGGACTAAGCCAGAGAATCACCCATAGATTCAGATATAGTTACCATCCACCCTATGACCTTATCTGGAAACATACACGAAACTATCCCAGGTCATTTTCCACGTATTCCACAACCCATAGACCGAATCACGCCAGAGCTCGATATTGATTGGAGCCTTCGAGAAGTCATCCTTATTGATCGATCTATCACACCAGCTCAAGTTAGAAGGGTCTTATTTGCCTTAGATTCACAATTTCCACTAGTGTGTGTCGAAGACATCAGATTGCCTAACTAGTTTGTCTGCATCCCATGCATATTCAATCCCCACCGGCTATCTCGGCACAACCTCGGGAGGTCGGGTGTGAGGAAGAGTTGTTTTTAGATTCCCACACTCGCTTGTCACTTTTCCATCGTACAAAATTGGTGAACCCGACGTGAAGCTTTCTACTTTCTGGTCTGGAGTCAGATTTCTACTGGTTCTTTCAAATTAAAAAAAATGACTCTTTCATCTTGACTACCTCATTAGCTTTCACCATCACCTTCGCTCCTTCCCATTATTCTACGGGTATTCATATACCCCCCGAATATGTCAGGATTCGATGCATATGGTAGGCCTCTCTTAGGTCTTGAGGCATACTATGCTCAACTGAATAGACAGTCATCGCCCTCACTCTCGATATGGGGTGACAACTATTCAGATAACCAATTATCAACAAAAAATCCATCTCTAAGGATAAGATATAACTCATCTTTCCAAACAGAAGAGTTGGATCAGTTTTCTCAAACACGGCAAACAGAGCCTTCAGGCTCAAACAATATGACGCTTACAGGAGAGTCTAATTCATCTCCTCAGGTACTACTTAGACCACAAATTAGTAGACAATCAGACTCATACCTAGGTTTAGATGATGAACATTCAGTATGTTATGCCGGGAATGAACAATGTTCTTGAAGTATGTACCCACCTATAGGAGGTTTACAAACACAACCCGAGGTCTCTTTTCAAGGAAATACCTCCATGCCACTACATATAGGAAATGCCCTCGGGGAAACTTGGCAGGGCAGCGATCAATTCATAGCAGGATATCACATGCCTATACAACACCATGATATATAATAGACGCCACTAAAGCAAAACATCGTGACTTCACCAAATGAAGTCATTTCAACGTTAGTAGAAAAATTTAGGGGATTAGAACTTGCTCAGGCAAATCACCATTCTCAGTTCACGCAGGAAGGAAATCCTAATCCTCCACACCATCCTAGCCAGGTAGAGCTCCTCACAGGATTAGGCACGTTAGGTATGACTCCTCAGTATTCACAACAAATGTTGATTAGAACCACCATTTCTAACACCATTCCAATACCTCCCGATCTAGTACAAAATAATCCATTCTTGGACAATACCCCTTCATACTTAAACATGTACTCAAAATCACCACAAGGGGATATGTTCTCCTCTCCCGGTATTTTTACTCAACCACAGGGGTTCCCTTATGCTCCTACCAATGCATATGCAACACCATATCAACAACCCATTCCACCTCCACTCCCTCAACAGGCACCATCAATGGTCAAAACCTATGCGATAGGGACATATTCAGAATACTTGAAAGAGCCCTTAGATTTCACCATACGAAGCGTCATGCTTCCAAGACCTCTTCCCGATTTGCCCAAATACAAAGGAGAGGGAGATCCAAATGCCCATATCAAAGTTTACGCTACGGCCATTTGAGAATTACTCCCTTGGGATGGGGTTGTTGCTAAAATATTTCCCAAAACTTTGGAAGGTATCGCTCTCGATTGGTATTATAGAATACCTGAGGCTTCCATCCATTCGTTCAAGCAACTCGTGTCAGAGTTCATCAAGGCCTTTGATATGAATAAACTATTAAGAATAGGAATCAGTGAATTCTTACACATTAAACAAGAACACAATGAATCTGTCACCCATTTCATCCAGAGGTGGCGCACAGTTCTCTATTCTCCGGCAAGTGCTCTGAACATAGATCAGATGGAACTATGCGATTTATTCCTTCATTCTCTCAGCAGAGAAGTAAAGGAAGAAGTCTAGAAGTTTCCACTAAGAACTTACGATGAAGTACTTAAGAGTGCTCTCCAAATAGATCAAGCGGTAATTGATAGTGGTCACAAGACATATGGAGCAAACGAGAGGTTAATCACCTCCAACCAAAACACTACAACTTATCCTACTATCACGAATGTCAATCAAGGACCTAAAATTCTTAACAAAAATTGTGGAGTGACAATGGATGGAGTAACTGATCAGGCTAGAAAGACAAATGTTGTGAATACTCCACCACAAATAAACAGTCAACGAAACAACAACTTTACCCCGAAAATCAATGCAGTGTATTTTAATCATCCACAGAAACAACAACAACAATGGCGAAGCCCTACACAGGATCCAAATCAAAATTCAACTAGGTATCAAAACCAGAATTCAAACCAAAAACAACAACACAAAACTTTAATAGGCAACGGTTTGATCAAAGTTTTGGGCCACAATATGCACTAAACCAACAAACTAGGAATTACAATCCTAATTCTTATTGTGGTTTCCACAAAATTCGGGGCCATGAAACTAGAACATGTCGTGACTACAATAAATTCATGCAACGCTTACCAGATGAACAAAGAAAACTTTTCATATGTTCTTGGCAGATCCTACATCACCAGCACTGAATACTTTCACAGGGGCAATTTCCCCTCAAAATACACCCCTCAATATCTTCAATGATCCGCTCCCAAATCACAAAAATAAAAAGTTAAATACAAGTGGCACAAACAAGCGTGTAATCACAGGAAACAATGATCATGAAGCTTCAACTTCGCTAAATCCATTAGCTGCGCCATAATTAGGAAGTCATCCGTGACCCAAGAGAGTTGGTTTAGTAGAGTTAGATGCCGAACTACCCATCGAAGCTGTAACAAGGACACGAGAGTATTTCTCTCAGCCAAGTCCAAGCCACCTACCAGGGATAGATAACATCCAACAAATAGTAGCAAAACCTATGGGTGTCTATGATTTAATTAATGACCTAACAAAAACCTTCTCACACATTTCATTTTTGGACTTACTAAAGAACTCTCCTACCCACAGGGCTACTCTCTTAGAAGCATTGGGTTTAGGTCATCTAATTAGCATCACTCCACCTACCGAAACACAGGTAAACCATATAGACTTTGATATCCATCCTCCGGGGCAGCCGGATAGGGATGTCGAATTCATATTCGAAATAAACAAAATGCCAACAGATGCTAAGATTGCACACCGAGGTGATCCGGCCTTACACTTACAAGGGTGGGTTTATAACAATTATGTGAAATGCGTGATGGTTAACGATGGGGCAGCAGTTAACATAGTCCCTTTTTCTTTCCTTCAAAAGTTAGGGTATGGAGAAACCAATTGTTTCACGACTTGAAATACGCTAAGAGGCTATAACAGCCTTAAAGCCACTTCAATTGGAACTATAATATTACCGGTCACCTTAGGACCCAAAACCATCCTGACTGAGTTTTATATTATAGATCGGGAAACTAACTATAATATGATCCTCAGCCGACCATGGATACACCGCATGAAGGCAATCCCTTCTACGCTATTTCAAGAAGTAAGGTTTTTACTCTTAGGAAAGATATTCGTAGCCAAAGGTGATCCAAAACCATTCGATGTACAACTAGCTGACTTAAAGAAAAGACCAGGCATGCACTCGGAGTTTAAACTCCCAACGAACCAACTTAATAAACCTACCAACGTGAAACCAGAGGAAAAATTGGTACCTACAACAGATCTTGAGACTATGAGTCTAGTCAAGACAACCCCAGCCCCCAAAGATGAGGCTAACACTATAAAAATAGTATCATTAGAAACTACTACAAAAATTATTGAATTACTAGAATAGGATCTACCAATGTTCCTACCATTTGATTCTGTAGGCATGGGGTGCACCCTAGGTGTCAGTTCTCTCCCAGCAGTAGATCTCTGCATGGTAGAAGTAGAGAATGTTAACACAACAGGTGTCCCAGCATCCATGTTCCCAGCTAAGTATTGGACTCTCCATTTCGATGGAGCTAGATGTCATTATGGAGCTGGGGCAGGTGTAATCCTTACTTCTCCCGACGGAAAAGTCCTACCATTTGCCTTTAAGCTAAAATTTGAATGCACTAACAACGGTGCTGAATACGAAGCCCTCCTCCTTGGCCTCATCTTAGCTAAGAAGATTGGTGCTAATAATATCAGGGTGTTAGGAGACTCACAATTAATAGCAAACCAAGTCGCTAAGGTATATGGAACCAAAGCCAAGCACCTACAGCTCTACAAAATAGTTGTATTGAATTTAAGCAAGGAGTTTGACTTCATATCGATTGAAGAAATCCCACGAGAACAAAATCTCCTTGTTGATTCAATAGCAACGTCAACGTCATGCTTTACTCCAAACAGTAAGTTAGAGGATACCCGTTTCATGGTATCCCTTCATGATGAACCATTGATAAAAACAATGTCAAAACCTCTTTTCAATGGAAATGAAAACAAATCTACTATCCTAAAACACATTGATAGTGATACAACCACTCTTTATTTCTTAAATTCCTATGCGGCATTACATCTCACCCATCACGTGGTAGATTTATCCCTAATCCCTCATGCATCTTCTTACTTCGGGAATCCCATGACAGAGCTTCCCCCATAGAAGGAACTCAGCATATACTCAGTCGAGAATGGAGATGATTTAGATTTACCTCCGGCCCCGCCTGAGTTTGAAGAAGGTAACACTTCTTTAATCGAAGAAACAATTGATATTAACATCGGAACAGAAGATGAACCAAGGATATTGAAGTTAGGATCCTTTCTAACTCCATTAGAGGTAGAAATACACACTCAGGTCCTCAAGAAACATCAGAAGGCTTTTGCATTTAATTATAAAGAAATGACAGGGGTTGCACCACACATTGCGGTGCACAACCTCGTCACTAAATCAGATGCAAAACTGATTAAACAAAAATTGAGACCAATGAAACCCAAGGTAGCTCTCATGGTAAAAGAGGAGGTAATAAAGCTCCTCCAAGTAGGATTCATCAAACCAGTCAATTACTCTCAGTGGGTATCTAATATCATTCCCGTTCTCAAAAATAATGGGAAGATACTCATCTGTGTAGACTTCTGAGATGTTAACAAGGCATGTCCTAAAGATGACTTCCCACTACCATCTATAGATGTCATTGTTGATGCAACAGCTGGATTTGAGCCTTTATCTCTCATGGATGGATTCTCGGGATACAATCAAATCAGAATATTCGAACAAGATCAAGCTAAAACCATGTTTATAACTCCTTGGGGAACCTATTGCTACGTTGTTATGCCATTCAGTCTTAAGAACGTTGGCACTACATACCAGCAAGCTATGACATATATATTTCACAATCTTATTCATAAAATTGTGGAATCCTACGTAGACAACTTTTTGGCCAAGGCCAAGAAGCGTTGTGACCATCCAGAAGTGCTTTGCGTCATTCTTTCACGTCTGATAGAATACAGAGTCACACTAAATCTAGAAAAATGTGTCTTTGGTGTGACAAGAGGGAAGCTCCTAGGTTACATTATATCATCACGCAGGATCAATGTTGACCCAACCAAAATTTGGGCTGTCCTCAAAATGGTCCCACCTTCGGATGAATCTGGAATCAGATCATTTCTCGGAAAACTTGGCGCAATCCGGAGATTCATCCCGGACTTAAGTTTCGCCATTCATCCAATCAACAATCTACTCAAGAAAGATTATAGCATTGATTAGACTGAAGATTGCAATGAGGCTTTCGACGCAGTTAAGCATTTCTTGTTATCACCACCTACGCTAATGCCACCTAAGCCAGATCACCCGTTAATTTTATACTCGCGAGCTACTAATGTTTCGCTAGCCTGTATGTTGGATCGAGAAGATGATGACAAGAGAGAACGTACGATCTATTTCATTAGCCGGACATTGCTTGACTATAAAACATGCTACACGCAAGTGGAACGAGAATTTCTCACCATAGTATTTGCAACCAAATGCTTAAGACATTATATGTTAAATCAAGAAACAAAGGTCATTGTAAAAATAGAACATTTACGAACCTTCCTCACACAAGGGTCCTTGTCTAAGAAGGTTGGATGTTTTATAACCTTAATGGGAGAATTCGAATTAACATTTGTAAATCAGAAGTCCGTTAAGGGACAAATCATCACAGATTGGTTAGCTGATAACCCATTAGACGGAGGTGATCTAGTAGACCTAGACTTTCCGGATGAATGCGTATACTACGTTGAAACCAGACCTCCTATCTCTGAGTGTCCTTGGTACACTGATATCATTAATTATATCATGGACCATACATATCCAGAAGGTGCTACTCCACAACAAAGAAGGCGGTTACACATTATCGTAGTGAAATACGTCATTATAGAACAAGTCCTCTATCGAAAGGCGTTCGATGGAATGCTTCTAAGATGTGTCGACACAGAAGAATCCAAGACGATTCTCCATGAATCTCACAGTGGAATGTGTGGAGGCCACTTCGGTGGCCATGCCACCACTTGTAAAATACATCGAATGGGCTATTTCTGGCCCACTCTAGAACACGACGCAATAGAGTTTGTACGCAGATGTCATAAGTGTCAAGAATTCTCCCACGAGATTCACATGCCAGCACAAGCTCTACAACCAATCGCTACTCCGTGGCCCTTTTCCACATGGGGCCTAGATTTGATAGGGAAATTCTCTCCCTCATCCACAGACGGCCATAATTTTATAATCACGGCCACCGAATATTTTACCAAGTGGGTAGAGGCTATGCCTCTTACTACTGTACCAGGTTCTATAATCGCCAAGTTCATTTTGAACCAAATCATTTGCAGGTATGGTGTCCCACAAATCATTATCTCAGATAATGGAACTTCTTTTAAGAATGACGAAGTTCACGAATTATGCAATAAATTTAAAATAAGCCATCATACGGCTTCATTATATTACCCTCAAGCCAATGGACAGGCTGAGGTGACAAACAAAACATTAAAATCCATTCTCCTTAAAACGGTGAGAGAAAACAAACGAGATTGGCATTTGAAGTTATATCCAGCCTTATGGGCCCACCGAACCTCAATAAGAACACCAACAGGAGCGACTCCTTTCTCACTGGTATTCGGGGCAGAAGCAGTTCTCCCACTTGAGGTTGAAATACCCAGTCTCCGCATTTCATTACAAGGGATTCTAGATGAAGACGCTTATAGAGAAGCACGTCTCTCCCAACTAGAAAGCCTAGATGAAGCTAGGTTAGATGTTGAACAGTGGCACAGAGTCTATGCTGACCGAATGTGTCGGTAGTATAACAAGAAGGTCTATGAATGTGACATATATGAAGGTGATCTAGTTCTAAGGCTAGACAACCGGATCAATAAAAAGACCGGCGAAGGAAGGAAGTTCCGGCCCAAATGGTTGGGCCCATACTGAGTCATGAAGGACTATGGAAATGGTGCATACCTCTTATGTATGCTAGAAGGTGAGGAATTTGGTGAAACAGTCAATTCCCTACACCTCAAACGATTCTACGCGTAAGCAACTAGCACTACTTATAATTATATCTACATTGCATCTTCATATAGATTAGGATCATTTTGTCCGCTTGTTTCATACAAAAATTGTGATCAAGGAATTTGTTCTCAAAGCAATTCATTACAAACTCATGATGTTGTTGGCATAAACACTCTAATCGTACTTCTCCATTTCCATGATATCATCAAACTATTTCAGAATCATTTCATCAAATAAAGCTAGATATGACAAAGTCTTAACGGTAACCATGCCAAGATCTGCGGGTTTATTCTCACTTTTGGTTTCTTCTTAGGATGGGTGTCTTGCCTATGGTCTATTCTAGAAGCTTCATCATGTCACATCTATCCCGTATGTATATCTCTTTGGAAATAAGCACATACTAACATTTTACTCAAGTAAACAAGTCAAATATAAATCAAACAGAAAATTTTAAATTTACACATTTCCTTGCCCCACCAACCTTTGGTGATGAGCTTGCATCTCTTACTAGTGACATAGGGTTGGGAAAGGATGGAAATGCCCTTACTCGCCTATGCCTTGCCTATGGTGATAAACCCACGCTTCTTACTAGTAGCATGGGGCAAGGTGTAGGGGGTCCTCTTGACAAACAAATGCAAAAGGTCATAGACAAACAATTCAAATCTTGAAGTCTTGAGTCAAAAACAAAATGAATCAGATGTCCAAAATTCCAAGAGAATTAAAAATCCTAAAAACCCAGATTTTGTCTACCATGTGGCCATCTAAGGATCTAAGTCTAGATAAACCGCAAAGCAAGTTACATCCCAAAAACTATGAAGTCACTCGAGTGGAGTAGGCTTGTGGCATCCTAATTTGGTTCTGCTAAAGCTTTATCTATCTTTCATCAAAATCATTTCAACACATTTCATAACTTGTGCCCTTTTTAGCTCTCGGTGATAAGCCCTCGCATCTTACTAGTTGTGTGGAGTTAGGAGTGGGGCAAGTCTATCTACTCATCATACTGGCTTATCTTCACCACTTTTCCAAAACAAAAATGAAGTGTTCAAAATTGATTACAGAAACTAAGATTCAACATCACATTGTATCTACATTACCATATATCAGCATCATGAAATACAAAAAGAAAGTAAACACTTGCATCATTTGTTTTCCATTGCATACATTTTAAAGAGCATACAAGCATAACATCATAATCTACATGAGGAAACTGGAAAGGAAACAAAGCCATAAATGCCAAAATTCTGATCCAAAGAGAATATAAATATATAGATAATCAAAGTTTCTGTACAATGCCATCATGCGCCAAGCATGGTCAAAACGCTCAAAGAGCCCGGGATATACAAAAGAATATATCATACAAAATCTAGGAGAGCCAAGTGGCTTCTCAACCCCTATGAGACCCCTCTGAAGGTGCACGCCCATGCCTAGGACTCCAGCTACGCCGGAGCTCTGAGTGCATGGAGGGCTCAGGATCCTGAGGGGCAGCCGCAGTCTCGCCATGAGAATGACTCCTCATCAGGCGCTCGGCTGTCCTATACCCCGCTAGCTCCATGCGGAGAGTCGATACCATCCTGGCCACATGCCAGACTGGGGAAAAGACGTCAGTGTGTCTACCAGCTGCTGAGGGCTCCCCAGCATCCACAGACAACTCTGCGCGGGTCCTCTCCATGGGGATCATCAGGGTATCGGTGCATACCCTGTGAATCAAGTCCCGCCACTCATCGGCGGTCTCTGCAAACAAAGGAGAAAACAAATTAGAAACAAAACAAGAGATAAAATACAAAAGCAAACAAGAGGAGAAATAGTAACTAAGGCAATCCTAATTAAAAACAAACATTAAAAAGAAGGGTGGTAACTTACTCGGATCACCAGGCCTCCAGGATGGATCTCTAGGGTCAGCACCTGCCACAGATGCCGCCACTGACTGAGGTGCTCCCCCCGTGGCTGGAGCAACGTGGCATCCTACAACGGACTCATCCTCCCCACCATGGCCCTGGGAGAGTGGCTCCTCTGAAACCAGAGTAACTCTCTCTGCACTCTGCTCGGCCCTCGCTACCTGCATGATATCCTGAGTGTCATGCCACTCAGGATCACTGTCCTCCTCAGTCTCCTCCTCTGTCTCTCCCCCTGTAAACTCCTCGGACTTGGAGTCTATGTTGATGGGGTCATCGCTGCTATGGGCAGGACCCGCGACAATCCGAAGCAAGGGTGCCTGAGGTGCACCGGCTCTCCCTCGGGCACGTACTACCCTCCTGGCCACAATAGGAACGCCAGGGGTAACAACTGTCCAACCCCGGCCTCTAGGACCCCCTCTGGCCTCTTGAACTAACCTGTATATTGGTGCTACTGGGGGAAGCATGCCCATGTAGGGTAGGCCAAACTGCTGAGGAACTCAGCCAAAGGGGTGTATCTCCACTCGCCCCACTCTGTCAATAAGCTACCCTATGGTGGAGCAGGAGATCAAAGTAAGAGCCTCCTCACCCCATATGCCTGCCATGGTCTGATATGGTGGCCTCCATGTCATCGGTGGTCAAAGAAGTAACTGGTTGATGAGGTGCTCTGAGCACCGACATATCTGTCCATCTAGCTGCCCTCACAGCTCTGAGATCTGTCACCTCTACACCTCTGCCATAGGGGATGAAGTGCTCATAGACCCAACTCATGACCAGGGTCGGGTGGCTCAAAGACTGCCCCTATAAATGGACTACCCTGTATAAGTCATGGTAGGTAGTCCCAAGTATATCTACTCCCCAGGCATAAATCTGGCCATGTCCCTCTATCTGTGCAATGATGGGGGACCAGCAGTATAGTAGTGTGTCTCCTCCCTTGTCCCCGATCAGTCTCGAGGCAAGGATCCCCATAATAGCCTGGTGAAGCAAGGGGATGGGAAAACTAGGAATAGATCGAACTCTGACCCCCTTCTTCGAACCCGTGGAGATGACTGCATCTCCCATATAAGTGGCCCACTGTGCTATCTGGGCCCGTGAACCTGTTGTCTCAAGGGTAAGACGTCTCCCAATGATCGGGACCCCCAGAATATGATAAACATCCTCTAGTGTGATGGTCCACTCACCTCGGACCCCTGGTAATCGGAAGGTGTTCTGATCAGCATCCCAATAGGAGAATAAGTCACAAAGAATGTGACTGGATGGTGCAACATGTGGAACGCGTGAGATACGTAGTATCCCGGCCCTCTGAAGAGTGTCCTCCTCATCCTGTGAAAGTGCATCTAGTACTGCTGGGAGCCAGTCACACTCCCTCTCTCGGCTCCACCAAATGTACTCCTCTCTCACCTGCATACACCCAAAAACACACAAAACAGAGCAAGTTAGCATCCGAGTAATACTAGAAAAATCATGAAAACACATAGAAATGCTAAAAATGCAAAAACAATCTCAAACAGATGTTCTTTTGGCATTCTGTGCAAAACCGCCGCCCTGAGCAGGGAGGCGGTTTTGTAACTGCCACCTTAAGGGTGGCGGTCGTGTAACCGCCACCCTGAATAGGGCGGTGGTCGTGTAACCGCCACCCTGGGCAGGGTGGCGGTCGTGTCCCGAAAACCCACGCGGGTTTTATAACTTAAAAAGCCCAAAAAATGCCAAAAGAGGACCATTTTTACTAAAACAAGGCCTACCCAGTAGGTGCCCCCCCTAGATGGACCTTTTGAACCTAACATTTTCAAAAATAACCCCCCCATGACAAAGATTTTAGCATTTTAAAATTAAGGGGGTGAAAAGGATAAATTGAAGAAAACTAACCTGTGATCTCGCGGGTCGATGTTCCACTCGTGGAGGCATGATCACTATCCCGTCACGAATGTTTTGGCTCTACTCTCGTAAGAAACCATCACCGTGGGTCCCAGAGCTCAGAATCAATCAAATCAACTCGCACAAATGAATAGGAAAATGGGCCCACTTTCATATATATAGCAGCCTGACTTGTTTTAAAATACTTTTTTCGCAGGTTTGGAGCGCCGATGGAGGTAAGTTCTTACCCCCGCACAAATGGTACATCCTCATTTCCCATTATTTTAGCGTTTATTTTCCGATCTATCTTGTCTATCTGCACTTGAGTTCTCTTTTCATTTTGCAGGGAGTGGGAATTTTGGATGGCGTCATTTCGACACACGGACGTATCAGGTATAACTTTCAACTTCCCATTTCGGGACCGCCATACTCGGACCCACCGTTTTACACCTCTTCATGGCTAAAACGCTTCTCTGAGGGGGCAATATGTACGTACCCAAAATTGTAGGGTACTGCACCATCGGAACAACGTAACACGTACCCCAATGATGATACAAGTCTCCTCGCAAGGTGTTCAGGATCTGAAAAAGCTCCCCAAGTGTGTGTTAACATCCCGCATGCCCCACTTAGCCCCCACGTGCTTTTTTTTCTCTTTTTCCCTCTTTTCTTGGCCTTTTGCTCTTCAGTTATGAAACCGTCTCGTGACCCTGCCCAGGGCGGCAGTCTTGTAACCGCCGCCCTGCTCAGGGCGGTGGTCCTTTACGCATTTTCCAGAATGCTCTTTTAACATGACTCACGTAAATTTCAATGTTTACCAGCTTTTTTTCACCACCATAAGCTTGCATTAATGATTCTGGTTCCCTGGAATAGTGTTTTGCCATTGTTTATAGTTTAAGAGTTCTATTTGGTTTTTACCTTGGGTAAATGCAAATGCTATAAATAGTTGGCTTGTGCTCAAGCAAATGGCCCCTCAAATTTGCCTCTGAATTTCTCATTGCAATAGATTAGTCTTTCATTTTATTTAGAATTCTTAGTTTCTTTCATTGCATGCCTAGTTAGTGTTGTTTTGTTGTTAGGAAGCCACATATCCATCTTGTGCAAATGCTGTTGATATTTCATCCAATCCATTGGAGTAAAATAGTTTGTTTTCAATAGGAAGCCATTAAAGTTGCAGGTTTTGTTCTTCAAACAGGATAGTTTCAGGTTCTGGATGTTTTATGTTGCATGACTCGCAATAAATCTTGCTAGGAATTGCATAAGCCAAGCTCTGTACTCTTGCGCTATCTCTCTCCTACTCGCATTGTATTCAGTCTGTATCCTAAGCTGCCTTTGTCCCAATATCTACTTTTGTTGATGCTAGCATTACACGCTTTTCTGGATCCAAGTGAACACGAAGGAATGAGGAGATCACACTGAGGGGACATAGCCACACACACCATCGGATTCGCCACTGTTCTGCAGAATCCAGGTTCTAGCTTTCAAAGTTCTAATTAGAAACATATCAAATAGAGTAGCCAATCACTTTATTTCAGTCAATTTTACTTTCGATATTGCCAGGGAAGCTGTGGGGATTGATAGTTTCTGAGAAACTATGATTCATTTCTCACTTCTGAGGTAGGATCGAGAGTCTTGCAAATAGACTAGATCAATTGTTTCATTATTTAGAATAGGTTCACAGTTACACAGACAAATAGCTATACTCGGTTATCTTGTTTGTTTTAATTTGTTATTCTAAACTGTCAATTCTAGATATATTAGATAGTTGTTCTTTAAATTCTATTTAGTAGATAGATATATCAGATTTAGGAATATACATAGACATATCTTTCACAATTAGTTTATTCTGTCATTAGTTAGATTTATATAACTTTCTTTTGTATGACAATCACTGGGACCTAGAGAGCCCAGAGAATACGTATTCGAGCCAATCATGCCCCAACCCAATCTCATCACAGCAATAACTGATATAGATCAAAATCTCAGGATCCAAGTCTTCCGAACAATGGTAAACTTACAACAAATTGGTTCCCAGTTAAGCGGGTTAAACATAGAAGACGACAAAGCGCACACGTTTTGGTCAAATCAACCAAACTACAGATTACCCTAGGTATATATCCACATGACTGTAGAGAGGCTTGAAAGAGAGAAAACATTCGGTTGTGACCCTTTGGTCCCACAGCCAGAAGCAGGGGATACTCTCACAGACATAGATACTAGCTTGAGAATTCAGGTTGCACAAACGCCTGTAAGATACTCTGAGAAGATCACACAATTATTAATTCTGAATATAGAAGCTGAGAAAGCATACAATTACTGGATACTAGGGATTAGGGACTGATTCTGCACATGACCATAGCAGGACCACAACAACCACGAATCTACGGTTGTGACCCACAAATCCCTCAACCCAATGAATCTATTGGTCAGTCTGACATTGACGCTGGCTTACGTACACTAGTATTCAGATCTACTCCACTTCCACCTATCATTATTGAACAGTTATCCTTGTTAGACATAGCAGCTAACGAAGCTAGGGAATTCTGGACTAAGCCAGAGAATCACCCATAGAGTCAAATATAGTTACCATCCACCCTATGACCTTATCTGGAAACATACACGAAACTATCCCAGGTCATTTTCCACGTATTCCACAACCCATAGACCGAATCACGCCAGAGCTCGATATTGATTGGAGCCTTCGAGCAGTCATCCTTGCTGATCGATCTATCACACCAGTTCAAGTTAGGAGGGCCTTCTTTGCCTTAGATTCACAATTTCCACTAGTGCGTGTCGAAGACATCAGATTGCCTAATTAGCTTGTCTACATCCCACACATATTCAATCCCCACCGGTTGTCTCGGCATGACCTCGGGAGGTCAGGTGCGAGGAAGAGTTTCTTGTAGATTCGCACGCTCGCTTGTCACTTTTCCATCGTACAGCCACCACCTCTCCCATAAAAATCAGAAAAATCAAAATAATTTAGGACCTCATTAAGCACAAACTTGCAATATAATTTCTTCAAAAAATAGAGAGGAACCTCATTGTTGTTGCATGGTGGATAATTAAAAACCATCCACCAGCGGTCCCAAAAATTATTCTTGATTCGGTCATCATTGCACTAATGGATTGGGAACCGTTTGCAAGTAGTTGCGGGGGGCATTGGTTCTTGGGCTAGTAAATAATGCACAAATGTGGTATTTTCCAAATTTTTTGTCTTTTATAGCCGCATGGGATAATTTATCTGCATACCACTACCTACAATCACCTCTAAAGGTATTCCATATGTTTATTTGGTTATTTGTAGAGTCAACTTCACCAATCAATGTTTGCAATGTGTTGGCTAAATTCATGCGAGATGGATTTATGGAATGATTTTGTCTTATAGTCTGAATAAGGTTCTCAATGACAATTTTATTTTGTCAGATTCTTCCAATGATATCAACTTGTGTTCCTGTTGGTTCCATAAGGACAAAAGGAGCCACAGGAAGCGGATCTATGTTTGGAGGAGGGTTCTGTGGAATGTTTGGAAGGTTTTGAGATTGTTTGGAGGGTTTTGAGGAATATTTTGATGGTTTGCAGGATTACGAGCTTGCCGAGAAACTGACAAAACAAAAAAAAATTATACATAAACAAAAAATTGAAAAACTAATGAAAATCACAAAAAATAACCTAAAATGTAAACAAATTGATCAAAATCAAGGTCTTGCCTCTTTGTCTTGGCGGCATGGTTGAAACTATCATGATCTTGAAGTCCCAAGAGTAATTTTTTGGGGGTATTCAAAGCATGAGTGCCAAATGTCTAGGATAAATCACAGCTGGAAAGGAAAAATGGGGGCAAATGAGGATTCATGAGTCTATTCTTTGTCTCAGAGGACCGTGATCGTGGTTTTAGGTTTGGAAATCACCAAACCTATAAAAACAATTGTGTGAGCGCAGTTTAGAAACAGCAAGCGTTGATCAGGGGATCATTTTCAAAAGTTCCCTAAACATCTCTAAATGGTGTCAGTGTAGAAGATCATCTCAAGAGCTTTCCAACGACTGTGAGAACGCGACAAACGGACATTGGGAGCTCTAGATATGTTTGGTCAAAGTTCGGTCAACGGGAAAGTCAACTCTGGTCAACTGGTCAATATTGGACTGAATCGCACTGTGACACGTGGCTTGCGAACACTCGTCGAATTCGCTCTATTTGCCTATCGGGAGATGACAAGTGGGCTATATGCTATTTCATACCACATTAGAGGGGTCGAAATTATATTGGTAAGTCCACGTTCCAAATGGCGCCATATATTTCCAAATGCCACATATATAAATATTAATGTTTAATACATTAATATTAAACCATTTTTTTACCACGTGGAAAGTGGTGAAGTGGTGGTAATGGGGTTAGGCCCATGCGTGGACTGTCCCACGTGGGAGAAGGAAATTGAAGCGGTGGAGATGGGGCGGTTATGCTCCAACGTGGTCATTGACCACTCTACTATGCGCGTGGAAAGGCTTAAATAAAACCTAAGCTTTTAATCCACCGTGCCAAATGGGATATTTATCCCTTAACAAATGCCTAGCGGTGCCAAATGGGATATTTATCCTATTATTAAACATGCTACGCGCCAAACATGGGATTTAATCCCTTTTTAAAATGCATCCACCCATTATTGGGAATTTCTATCCCAATTTCTATGTACAGGATGAGGCTATTATTAGCCTTAGGATTATATGCAATGCATATTTTTTGGGCCCTAAAAATGTATAAATAGGGAACCCATTTGTATTGTAAAACACACACATTACATTCCGAAGCCACGAAGAAGCTCATTGCTAGAGTACGGAAAAGGTGGACACACAACACGAGCTTATTATTTGTTAAGCTTGTTGTGGACACACTGGTGCATACACATGACACACCGGTGCAACGGAGACACCGAACCCGAGCTTATTATTTGTTAAGCTTGTTGTCGGGATGTGTCGATAAGTATTGTATATTGGCCTATTATTTTAGGCAATATTAGATGAAATATTTGTGGCTAGGAGTTATTCAAACTACCTAGTCGGCCCATAGCGCCACACCAAGTACTTGTAAATCCTGGATTGTCGACCGGAGTGCTAGCTTCACATTTTTTACGTCGGGAAGGCCGATCACAGCCGAAGGAGATTGTACGCCAGGAAGGTGGAAGTCGGGTGCTATTTTTCACCCTTGTCGTCCGAAGAACTGGTGTACTGATAGGCAAGTAAAATTCCATTAGGTTTTCTTGTGAAAGTACTATTGTAACTTACAAGTTTTGACTAGTGGAACGGTTCGATCACGAACCCGGAGACGTAGGCAATTGCCGAACTCTGTAATCAATCTGTGTGCAATTTTCATTATTGTCTTGCATTATTTTAAATTGATTACTTAAAAGGAGTAAATTATCGGCAAATAATTAAAGCCTATAAGGGTCCGAGATCAGATCATAATAATCTGCTAATCTCCGGATCATGTTTGGTATCAGAGCTGGTTATCGACACCTGCAAACTTACTAATCTTCGAAGCAAGTTGGTATGGAGCAGGTTAATCAGTACAGGTTGCTTTGACAGGGATGGCATTGGCTTGTACTTCTGGATTTCTAGATTGGTGGGATAGACTAAGAGACAGGTTTAACATACTCAGTAATTTTCTCGCATTTCTATTTGGATGAATCCATTGTATCTCATATGTAGATAAAACCATAAACTATTTTGTTAGGTAGAATGTATTGGTAAGACCCCTTTGAGGGCAACGTTTGTATACATCTAACCATACGAGACACATTAATTAAAGACCCAATTCTGGGCAATGTTTGTACTCTATTATACTTGCATTAGTAAGACCCCCAGAGGGCAATTATTTTGGTGATTTTTCTAACACCATAAAATGCAGTATATTTTCCTTGTTTTAGTCATTGTTCTGGCAGGGAGGAGACAAATGAAGTCAATCCACATTGTAATGCAGTGGAGAAAGACCAATCTCGTCATGCAGAGTCGAGAAATGGCAGAAAGAGTTCCTCATCCTAGAAGAAGGAGATTAAGAGGAATTTTTGTGCTCATTGCTAGAGGAATGGGCATTGGGTGGAAAATTGCTGGAAACTGCATCCATCTCGCCATCGGAGTAATGGCAAGCCAAAGATGGAATGGAGGCCTATTGCAAAGGCAGAAGAAGTTTCTACTCCACCACCAGTTGACAAGTCAACCCAGGACTAGGTAATACCTGAAAGTGAAAGTCCTTTAAAATGGGTAAGTCAACAATTTTTCAATTATATATTGCATAATTCAGATTAATGAATCGTATGCAGTATTAAGTTTGGAGATCAGATATTGTGAGAAAATGCTGAGAGAAAGGTTTACAATACTCAGTGGATTTTCTTACTTAGAAAATTTGATTATTGCTCCAAATATATCTCCTAATCAGCATGTGAGTACCTGTTACAACTTGGATACAGGAAATAACTCATATAAAGCTTGGAGATTGATCTGCCATTTGTGCAGACAATAGAGTTCGCAGAGATCAGCTCGAAACTTCATTCTATGTAGAGGCATTGTGACCGTGCAGCAGAATGGTAGCTGAATCACCATTGGCATTGACGTCGGGTCGGAACTTCATTCTGTGTAGAGGCATTGCGACTGTGCAGCAGAATGGTACCTGATATTGTATGTCAACAAGAAGAGCTCTCAAAGTATCAGCTCAAAACATCATTCGGTGTCAAGGCATTGTGACCACACATACGAATGGTAGCTGATCAACAGACTTAGCATCATACATCGGAGGCTCGAAGTCTTGAAAAAGGCTTAGCATCATGTATCGGAGGCGTTGAGGTCCACAGAGACTTAGCATCATACATCGGAGGCTCGAAGTCTTGAAAAAGGATTAGCATCATGTATCGGAGGCGTTGAGGTCTACAGAGACTTAGCATCATGCATTGGAGGCTCGAAGTCTTGAAAAAGGCTTAGCATCATGCATCGGAGGTGTTGAGGTCTACACAGACTTAGCATCATACATTGGAGGCTCGAGGTCTTGAAAGAGGCTTAGCATCATGTATCGGAGGTGTTGAGGTCTGTAACAGACTTAGCATCATACATCGGAGGCTCGAGGTCTTGAAAAAGGCTTAACATCATGCATCGGAGGCGTTGAGGTCTGTAAAGGGACAAGGCATTGTCCATCACCGACATCGGATCAATCAAAGCTCTACGTAACATGGAGTTCCTTCAAACTAGTTCGGATTCTGTGGAATCAACTCGGAGCCAGGAGCTGTGTTATAGAGTCAAAGAAGATCCTTGTTGTCAGATATCAAGAATCTTAGCACCGCACAGAAGGAGCGTTGAGGTTTCATTCAGAAACTTAGCACCATAAAGCGGAGGCATGGAGGTCTTCTTCAGATATCAGAGTGGCGTAGGGGAAGCATCATGGACCCATAACCCACATGTCCCAGGATCGGAGCAGAGATGTCGAAGTGAGAAGGTTGGAGGAGAAGACCCAAGGGTCTACTACAGCAGCACTTCCGAGGTGGCAGCAGAGTTTTCCAGATTTAGGACAGTATGGAAGCTTTTTGGGACAAAAAGCTTTTCTCAGTGGGGAGGTGTGATCAGGGGATCGTTTTCAAAAGTTCCCTAAACATCTCTAAATGGTGTCAGTGCAGAAGATCATCTCAAGAGGTTTCCAACGACCGTGAGAACGCGACAAACGGACATCGGAAGCTCTATATATGTTCGGTCAAAGTTCGGTCAACGGGAAAGTCAACTCTAGTCAACTGGTCAATATTGGACCGAATCGCACTGTGACACATGGCTTGCGAACACTCGTCAAATTCGCTCGATTTTCCTATCGGGAGACGATAAGTGGGCTATATGCTATTTCATACCACATTAGAGGGGTTGAAATTATATTGGTAAGTCCACGTTCCAAATGGCGCCATATATTTCCAAATGCCACATATATAAATATTAATGTTTAATACATTAATATTAAACCATGTTTTTACCACGTGGAAAGTGGTGAAGTGGTGGTAATGGGGCTAGGCCCATGCGTGGACTGTCCCACGTGGGAGAAGGAAATTGAAGCGGTGGAGATGGGGCGGTTATGCTCCAACGTGGTCATTGACCACTTCACTATGCGCGTGGAAAGGCTTAAATAAAACCTAAGCTTTTAATCCACCGTGCCAAATGGGATATTTATCCCTTAACAAATGCCTAGCCACGCCAAATGGTATATTTATCCTATTATTAAACATGCTACGTGCCAAACATGGGATTTAATCCCTTTTTAAAATGCATCCGTCCATTATTGGGAATTTCTATCCCAATTTCTATGTACGGGATGAGGCTATTATTAGCCTTAGGATTATATGCAATGCATATTTTTTGGGCCCTAAAAATGTATAAATAGGGAACCCATTTGTATTGTAAAACACACACATTACATTCCGAAGCCACGGAGAAGCTCATTGCTAGAGTACGGAAAAGGTGGACACACAACACGAGCTTATTATTTGTTAAGCTTTTTGTGGACACACTGGTGCATACACATGACACACCGGTGCAACGGAGACACCGAACCCGAGCTTATTATTTGTTAAGCTTGTTGTCGGGATGTGTCGACAAGTATTGTCTATTGGCCTATTATTTTAGGCAATATTAGATGAAATATTTGTGGCTAGGAGTTATTCAAACTACCTAGTCGGCCCATAGCGCCACACCAAGTACTTGCAAATCCTGGATTGTCGACTGGAGTGCTAGCTTCGCATTTTTTGCGTCGGGAAGGCCGATCACAGCCGAAGGAGATTGTACGCCAGGAAGGTGGAAGTCGGGTGCTATTTTTCACTCTTGTCGTCCGAAGAACTGGTGTACTGATAGGCAAGTAAAATTCCATTAGGTTTTCTTGTGAAAGTACTATTGTAACTTACAAGTTTTGACTAGTGGAACGGTTCGATCACGAACCCAGAGACGTAGGCAATTTCTGAACTCCGTAATCAATCTGTGTGCAATTGTCGTTATTGTCTTGCATTATTTTAAATTGATTACTTAAAAGGAGTAAATTATCGGCAAATAATTAAAGCCTATAAGGGTCCGAGATCAGATCATAATAATCTAATTATTTTTGGATCAAGCATGGTTAATAAACTGTTCTCACGGTACCTAAATTTTGGGTTTTTATGTCCACTTAATTGTCCACCAACTTGCTGCACTTACCCTGAGGTCCACTTTTTGATGAGGATGTGAAAGATGAATCTTGGGAAATGGGGGCCTAGATCTTGTATGTGAATGGGGATAGTTAGAAGGAATGAAAATAATATCTACAAGAGCAACTGAAGATGATATTGAAGTGGATATGTGTGGGGATTTATTGGATGTGTGAGTATATAAAGGTATATAAGAAATGGGATGATAATTCGAAGTCAGGGAAAGCTCGAATGTTTTCCAAAAATCATCAAGTAATGACATGGTCATGGAAGAGGAAGGTGAGATAGATGAATGTACAATAGTAGATGTAGTAGGTGTTGGTAAAAGTGTGGAAAGAGGGACTGGAAGCAAGGCTAAGGATGGGATAATAGGTAGAGGTGGGATAATTTCTGATAAGGTAATTGGATTTGATGGAATAGGTGTAATAGGTGATGAAAAAGAAATAATATTTGTAAATGAGGAAGGGGTGGTAGGTGTGGAAATAGGTGTGGGTATAGGAAGGGATGCCGAAGTGGGCATGGACGTGACTAATGTTGGAGTATAGGTAAATTTTGATGAGTTTGTGGATATAGGAAGTGTGTCTACGAGGAAAGGTGTAATGGTTGATGAAGATGGTAAATTTGTGGATGAAGTCAGATTCTTATTACCAACATGGATAGTATTTATGGTGTGGGTTCTGGGAGTTTGAGATATAGAAGTAGAGGTAGTCTGATTCATCGATGTGGGTGTATGATTTGGAAATGGTTGTTTAAAAATATGTAATGGATAATTAGGCAAAGCATTTGGGTTATCAACCTAAAGTTATCCTTTATCAATGAGTCTTTTGACCGAATCCTTGAAATTTTGACATCTCTATATGCCGTTTCCTCGAAATTGATGGTACTTGCAGTAATAGTCCTCATGACACCACACAGGTCATGGTCTATATTCGTTAATAGGTTGGATAGGTAGCAGCATGATCAAATGTGTTATTATTAATTTGTCAAATATGTTGTTGTATGATTCTCCTAGGGGAGTATAATTAGGCATTGGTCGTGTGAATCGTTTTTGAGTTACAATAGTAAATGTCAGTGTAGGGGATGATTTGACAATAACAACGTTGGTAGTTTTCTTTGAATTATCATTTGATGTGGATGGTCTGACAAATTCTATTTTGGGCTTAGTTGAATTTAATTTTAAATGCCCCTATTCTAGGGCACATGTCTCAAGCTTACGAGTCATGGTGAAAGATTATTCAAAAGTTTGAAATGATTGGATTTGTAAATTCGATGAAATATGCTTCGCGTAAGAGCGTGCGAAGAGCTAGACGAGGTCGATTTGAGGAAGTGGAAAATATAATTGGTTTATAATATTGTTCCATCACGTGAAAAAATCCATGATGGATTCATCTTCAAATTATGGGATCGTATACCAATCGATGATGGTTACCTTGTGTGTAATATTAATGGAGAACTGCTAGAGAAATAATTGCGCAAGCAGAGAGAAAGAAAATATGGAGTATTGAGAAATATTATTATACCAATCTAAATTAGGGCCAGCCAAATACATGGGGAATGTATGGAGAATCAAATATTTTTTGTGCATGATGAGATAACACGCATGTTTAAATACTTAGAGATGTTGTTAAGGGTCCTCCTTGCTATTAAATTTCGTAAACTTTGGAAATTCTTAGTGTGGAGGATATGGTTTCATTACACGAATGGATGAATGGGTTCGTTACATATTTTTTCGTAAGACAATGTAACTTTGTACCCTAACGTAGCAACCTCTAGGTTGGCTAACCGACCTATTAATATTTTCATGGGATCATTAGGAAGTGCCTGTTGAGAAATGAGAGGTGGTGGTTGAATTTGTGAATGGGTGGGTTCCTGAGGAACTTGGTATGGGTGAGTGTAAATTATGGGTTGTGGTTGATGTGGAGGTTGATAGAATGTGTGATCGTGAGAAACAAGGGCATGGTATGATTGATGGGATTATGTAGGTTGTTGTGGTAACTACTGAGTGGGGATATGGGTATAGAAGGGTTGATAGACTTGAAGTGACACAACATGTTGCAAAGGTATCGTTCAAGGATGTTGAAAATTAATGGTGTAAACTTGTGATGTGAGCGGGACTTGTTGTTCAGATAATGGATATGACACATAGGGAGGTTAGACAAGAGAACTGGTGATATTTGTGGCTGTAGTAGTGATGGGGACATTAGTGAAAATGCTTGTGTTGATTTTGGTAAGATTAGGCAGAATGGGTGTGACTATTTGAGTAATTTGGTGGGTTGGTGGGTTGGTAGAGGATGAGGCAAAATCACGTATGGCTATGGATGGAATAATTTCAGAACTAGTACTATAAGGATAAACTTGCTAGAGTGGTGGACCATCTAGAGGAATGTGTATGTATTTTCTTACAAGATAGTATTGAAGAGCCACAGGATTGGTGTCAAGAATTTGTTGAAATTCTGGATCACCGAGAGGGAAGATGAGAGTACCAATAGGATCTGATCTGACAGAAGGTGGAGTGGTTGGCCTAGACGGGATGGAATGTGGGTCTAATACCGAAGTGTGACTGAATGATATCTGGTGAGGTATAATGGTGAGAGAATGGTTGCCTATGAAGGGAGTAGAAAGAGGCATGGATGATGACATTGTTGAATTAGTTGATCCATAGGGATCCAAAATAACTCTACTTCATCAGAAACAGTTAGCACAAAGAAGAAAAACAATAAAATGGAGGTTCTATCTTTTAAGTAACATGACTGCTGCCCTGTGCAGGGTGGCAGTTATAGAACCACCTCCTAGACAGGGTGGCGGTCACAGGACCGCCGGTCTGTACAGGGTGCCGGTCCTGGCCATTATGGATAGAAAACTAAATTCAAAATGAACAGCCTCTGAATTTGACAGGATGTTCATTTCTCTTCTCCTTCATGACCTTTCCCATTCTCCAGTGCACAGGAGGACATGAGAAAGGCTATAAATACATGATTGTAGAAGTATAGAGGATCATCGAAGCATGAGGGCAAGTGAGCAAGAAGTCTTAGTGCTAGAAATTGTATTTTTGTAGAAGAAAGGAATGTTGAGACAGATCAAGCAAGTAATTGAAAGGAAGTGTTGAGATATTATCTACTTCTCTTTCATACTTATTGTAAATTCTTTGCTTGTTGATTTGAATTGGCCAATAGAAGTGGGAAGAAAGAGCAATTGCCCTTCCCGACAAGTTTTTCCTCCATTGGAGGTTTTTCCAGGATAAAATTGTTGGTGTTATAAGCTTATATTATTTCCTTTACTATAATTGTTGATTCTAAGCACAATAATAATTCATTCACTAGCTATCTCTGTTATTTTTTAATAGGAAGTAAATAACAGCGATTAATTTGTAATTTGTGAATAATTCCAAAGTTGAAGAGTTTACGGATCATTTTAGTATCAGAGCTAACAAGTGTCCAGGACTATGGTATTTCATTCTTGAATTTGTATAACAGTAATAAGATCTAAAGGCAAAGAAACCTTACCTTGCGATCCAGATATTTCTACAAAGAAGTGGAAACAGAGAATTCGGGGAGAAATGGAGGAAGAGCACTTGGTCCGTAGAATCGATATGTTGAAGACCATGATGGATAGGATGTTTAGAAGGCAAGAGGAACTTACAAATTTGTAGAAGACATCTTCCGTCAAGCAAGACTCTATGGACTCAATCGTTCGAGGCTTAGCCAAAAATTTTGGTATAGGCAAGAGCCACCATGAGGAAGATTATGGGGAAGAGCATGAAGAAGAGACTTCTAACACAAGATAAAAGGTAAAATCTAAACATACTCCTTTTAAAGTTGAGACTAAATTTGAAATCAAAAGCTTTGAAGGACACGTAGATGCAGAGTTACTTGATAAATGGTTGAAACAGTTAGAAGTCTATTTTAGCATCCATAATGTCACTGAGGCACAAAGGATCACCTTTACACGTCTAAAAATGGAGGGACATGCTCTAGTTTGGTGGGAAAATAATCTAACTACTTGTGAAAAGAAGAAGCATCCTATTGTAAAATCTTGGCAAGAATTTAAGGAATTACTTAGAGCTAACTTCTATCCTATTGGCCATAAAACTGACCAAATGATTAAATGGCAGTATTTTAGACAAGGCAGTGGTAAAAGTGTGCAGGACTATACTATGGAATTTTGGAGGCAAGCCATGTTGGTAAACATGGATTTGGAGGATGAGGATATTCTGACCAAGTACTTGAGAGGACTTCACACTCACCTTCGAAGAAAATTCATCTCCACAGAGCCCAAGGATCTCAATGAAGCATGTGTGTAGGCATACTACATAGATGATGAGAAAAAGCAAGGAGAAGCAGATCCGAGGGTAAAATAGTCAACAAATCAGTAGAAGAAGGATTATGGGAAAACAAGTAATAAGAGTAAGTGGAAAGGGAAAGGTAAACAAGCTGCCACTACTTTAAATACTTGTAAAGATCCCAAGAATTTTTACAAAAATTGTGATATCAATGGTCATACTAACGTTACATGTTGGAAGTTACACCTGGAGTTACATCCAAAGAATCGAACCAAGGACTCCAAGAAGTCCATGACAGTTGTAAAAATAGAAGGGGAGGTGGAAATCGAAGATGAATCTGATGTAGATGAAAGGCTTGGATGCATGGCCACCAACATGGACAACGAATAGGAGATGAGTAGACTATTCCAGATCAAAATCTAGATCAAGAGAACTAGGGTAAATGCTTTGGTTGATATCGGTTCTCAATCTAGTTTAATTTCTGAGGTAGTTGTAAAGAAGATTGGGCTTGAGACTTACGAGCATCCGCACCCTTATCCTTTGGGTTGGGTGAAGAAGGGTTTTGAAATTCACATAACAAGAAGTTGTAAGGTCAAGTTTGGGATAAATTACCAATAGATAGATGTTTTTGAAGCTGACGTCGTTCCACTTGATGCTTTTTATGTTGTATTCGGGATTCCTTACTTGTATGTTAGGGATGTTATATTTATGAGAAGGGAAAAATAGTACATATGGGTTAAGGATGGGATCAGCTACAACATCTGGGCACACCAGCGTAAGACACGGGTTATTATGGTAAGTGCTAACCAAGAAAAATGACTTATTCAGTCAAATCATAATCAGTTTTATTTACTTTTGTTAAAGGATAAACAAGATGGCATAGAAGTTTCAGAGAATTATAACCAAGGAAAAGAAGATTTGGATAGTATTATTCAGTCTTTTCAGGAAGTATTTCAAGCTCCTAGCGGGTTACCACCAAAATGGGAAGTAAAGCATGAGATTTAGCTGTTGCTAGAGTCACCTCTACCGAACATCGGGTTGTATAGGCAATCCTTGCTTGAGAGTACTGAAGTAAAGAAACAACTCCATGAACTAATAGACCAAGGGGTGATACGTTCGAGCACCTCACCATGCGGTTCGCCTATTTTGATGGTGCCAAATAAGGATGGTTCTTGGAGAATGTGCATTGACTACCATGCTTTGAACAAGATCACCATAAAGAACAGATATCCACTTCCCCGCATAGATGATCTCTTGGACCAGCTTCAGCATGCAAAAAATTTCATGAAATTGGATCTCAAGTCAGGTTATCACCAAGTCAGGATGAAGGAGGAGGATATATGGAAGAATACCTTCAAAACAAAATAGGGTTTGTATGAATGGTTAGTACTTCCTTTTGGATTATGCAATGCATCCGCTACATTTATGAGATTGATGAATGATGTATTACGGTATTTCATAGATTCATGTGTCATTTTATATCTAGATGATATCTTGATTTTTAGTGCCACATGGGAAGAACATCTAACACATTTGCAGCAAGTCTTGCAAGTTCTCAAGGATAAACAACTGCTTTGTAATATGAAGAAATGTGAATTTGCCAAATAATCAATTGTCTCTCTTGGGAACGTGGTTAGAGGAGGAGAGATATGAGTGGATCCAAAGAAGGTGGAAGCCATCACAAATTGGCCAACACCAATAGGAGCCACAGAGACTAGAAGTTTTGTGGGAGAAGTATAGTACATGCAAAAATTCATTCCAGGTTTCTCGGTGATTGCAGCACCTCTACACACAATGGCCGCAAAGAGTAAGGGTTTTGACTGGGGTAAGGAACAAGATAAATCCTTTGAGTTATTGAAATACAAGATTATTCATGCTCCAGTACTTTCTCTTCCTATTTTGAAGTAGAGACAGATGTCATTTATTATGCTATGGGCGTAATGTTGCTTCAAGGAGGTAAACCCATATGTTATAAGTCTGAAACCTTCACTTCAGCAGTTAAGGGATATTTAGTATATGATAAAGAAATGTATGCACTAGTTCAGGCAATTAAAAAATTGAAACATTAATTGTTGGGGAAAGAAACTATTGTGCACACTAACCAAAAACCTCTCCAGTATTTGCAATCACAGTCTAAATTGTAGTAGGAAAGGCACTATAAATGGATGGGGTTTTTTCAACAGTTCCATCTAGTGATCAAGTACAAGAAGGGTAGTCCAAATTTGGTGGCAGACATGTTGTCTAGGCCACCCACACAGGAGAATTTTTCTTGTTTGGCCACTATCTCTCAGATCAAGCCCTTCAAAAAGGAAGCTTACAAAGAGGCATATTCCCAAGAAAAATACTTTGGGGTGACATTTCAGCAGTTGTAGTCCCAAGGGGCTGAAAGGATAGGGATTGAAGATTTTTATCTCAAAGACGGGCTGCTCTACCAATGGAGGAAGCTTTTCGTGCCAAAAGAAGAGTGAATTCTATTGTAGAAGGAAGCATATACCTCGAAATTAGTGGGACATTTTAGTGGTGGTAAGACCCTACCCCACTTGCAAAGGTGTGTGTATTAGCCCAATATTCAAGAAGAAGTATCAAAATTTATACGGGGATGTAAACTTTGTTGTACTAGCAAGCCTAAGACTAGGAAGGAAGGTTTGTAGATGCCTTTTCCAGTACCTACTCGTCTATGGGAGGACATTTCTATGGATTTTATAGGAGGATTACCTATGTCTAAACATGGCCATGACTATCTCTATGTTGTTGTCGATAGATTTAGTAAGATATGTATTATTATGGCATGTAAAAAGACAGTAAAATAACATGAGGTGGTAGATATTTTCTTTGCTAATGTATGGGTTCATTTTGGTTTGCCAAATTCTATTGTTTCTAACAGGGATTCTAGGTTCTTGGGGAAATTTTGGACTACTTTGTGGGACAAGATGGATACCAGGTTACAGAGGAGCACAACTTTCCATCCACAGAAAGATGGACAAACAAAGGTGGTAAACAGGACTTTGGTACAGTTGATCAAAGGGTATAACAACAAATACCGAAGGACTTGGGATGAGTCATTAGCCTACATTATACATTCCTATAACCGGGTAGTACACACATCCACTATGAAGTCACCATTTGAAGCACACTTGGGATATCTACCTATAAATCCACTGGACATAGTAGTCTGACAACAGGATGAGAAGGATACATGAGACATAGAGGTGACTAGAGCAAATAAATTCATTGAGAGGATCCCTAAAATCCATCTCAAAGTCAAGGAACAACTAGAGAAATCTCAAGCCAATTACAAAGCTAGGCACGATTAGAATAAAAGGGAACATAAGCTTCATGTTGGAGATAGAGTTTGGCTTTATTTGAGAAAGGAGAGACTACAAGGTCAAGCACGGAAGCTCATGCCATTACGATATGGACCCTTCACCATATTGGAGCTGGTTGGAGAAAATTCCTTTTGACTTGATTTTTTGTCATTCATAAGGATGTACTCTATAGTAAACTGCGAGAACTTGCACCTATATGAGCCATCCATGCTAGAAGAAGATGAAGAACTATAGTTGCTACCTTCCATTGAGGATTGTGTCTTGGACTCACAAGGTGAATTGGAGAAGGATGTAGTACTACAACAAAAGGTCAGAGAGACTGGGATAGGTCCGTAGGAGTCTTGGAAGATTGGATTGAAAGGAAAGACACCAAGGCAGGCCCGGTGGTACCCAAATGAGCAAGTGAGGTAATTATTTCCTCATCTACTCCCCCACTAAGATTTTGTGGGACCAAAAGCCTCCTAAGCAGAGGAGGTGTGATCCATAGGGATCCAAAATGACTCTACTTTATCAAATCAGCCAACATGAAGAAGAAGAAAAATATACACGGAGGTTCTGTCTTTTTCGTTATAGGACTGCTGCCCTGTGTAGGGCGACAGTCCTGGGACCTCTAGTCTGCATTGGGCGGAGGTCCTGGCTCTTGTGGACAAAAAATAAAATATGATGTGAACAGTCCTAGAATTCCAAAGGGTTTCCATGTCTCTTCTTCTGCATGACTTTTCCCACTCTCCAGTGTACGGGAGAACATGAGAAAGACTATAAATGCATGTTATGGAAGAGAACAAAGGAATCAAAGCATGAAGAAAGTGATTAAGAAGCTCTTAGTATTGGAATTGTGATTTGTATAAGCAAGGAGTAATTGAGTCAGAGTAAGCAAGTAACTGGGAGAAAGTGTGAGATATTATCTACTTCTCTTTCATAGTTATTGTAATTTTTGTACTTATTATTGAATTGGCCAATAAATTGGGAAGAAAGAGAAATTTCCCTTTTCGACTGGTTTTTCCTCCTCTTGAGGTTTTCCAGGATAAAATTGTTGGTGTATGAGTCTATATTCTTTCCCTTTCTGCAAATTTTTTATTCTAAGCACAAGTATAATTCATTCACTAGCTATCTCTATTATTTTCTAATAGAAAGTAGAACACCAACGATTAATTGTGATTTTGTGGATAATTCCAAAGTTGAAGAGTTTACAAATCAATTCAAGAATCCATTTAGCATCCACACAAGGGAAAGGGACTACATTATTCTGCATACACTTCATAAGAGAGGAAGTTCATTCTTTCATGCACACATCTATTTACATATTTTACATCTAGCTACTTGCTCGCTATCAAGTGTGATATACACAAAAGCCACCTAGAGAAAAATATCTTCACACACATATAACTACATTGGGTCAAAGATGTAGTGCAACACTCAGTCGGAAGTTCACTTGTTTGACAACCGAGGATAATGTGACCCTTCATCTGCATTATTTTATTTTTTGGGATTTAATGCACTTTCGAGGGTTTTGGAGGTCATTTTTTTAGTGTAGGTTACAGGCAACATCGGTGAACTTGATGCGACACACTGGTGATAAGAAGTGCAGGAAAAATAATACCTCGTAACCCTCTAGTGTCTTTTATGAGATTTTGAACAGTCACAGGTGCCCAGATAAGGTCTGTAGTACCCGCAAGCACCCCTGACTCATTCTAGGAACCCTAGTCCAGGAAGATCTTGTAGTCGCATAATTTTCTAAGTTTTAGTGTAATAATTTCCCCTCTTTATTCATAATGTTTTTCACTTTAGAAAATTTTTCACTTTAGAAAATTTCAGATTTATTTGCGAATCGGATAAGTTCTCCTATCTCCTCTTTATAACTAGGGTTTTATAATTTCTAGATTAATTTGTTTGGGTCAATTTTTGTATTTCATTGCATATATTCAATGTTGTTACACAATTAGTATTAGGCATCTATTTATTTTAATATTTTCTTAATCACTTCACTATTCATATTTGTTTCTTGCAAAAAATATTTAGGTGATCAAATATCAAGGTATGCCATCAGACAAGAATTTGTGGAAGGTTCATGAATCAAATCATGAAGTAATTCTCTCTATTGTCAAGAAAAGAGTTGATCCTTGCATTTCATTAGATTGAATTTCCAAAGGTATGTTCCTTAAGACTTAGATATACATCTACATGAATATAATTTGAGTATACTTTAATGATTTTGACTAAATTTTATGTTTTAAAGATTCAATTTAATTGCTTATCTAACATGTTTACATAGGTTAATGAGATAGACTCATAGAAAGCTTCCACCTTCACGTGACATGGACTATTATTGAACTTCTAAAGAGAATTCCTTATGGACTCAATAGATGATTTGGAAATTAAACTATTTTAAATGAAATTAGGTTTTAAAATTCTCATTTAATTGCTTACTAACATGAATTAATCAGGTTGACTTGGTGCCAAGAAAGCTTTCACTTCACGTGGTTGGCATTGTAGTAGAGAATGGGGAGTTATTCTCAAAGCTAAAGGGAAATTAAGTAGCTTGATTCTAGATGCTCAAAATGGAATGGTCTTGGAGGATTCTCATTTCAACCTTTATTATACACCAAAACTCTTCTTACAATAATGCTATTTCACCATGGTATTGTATGAATAATCATCTTTTAGTGGGATGTTTCCAAGTGAGGAAGGGGATGGTAGCTTGGTCTAGAGCTCAAGGATAATGTCTTGGAGGATTTTATAAGTGCTATTAACACTCAACTATTCCTTACAATAATGTATTATTATTGGTTAAACTTCATTGTTGGGAATTGCTCATGATTCTCTTGAATTGTGCCCCGAATTTTACCAAGCTCTGACTATCTAATCCACACCTGGTGTAGTTTTTCCTCTACTAGCCTTGACATACAGCTGTTCATTATGAAAAATATTGCATTAACATATCTTACATTGTTGGGTATTGAAAGGAATCCTCAACCAATGTTACCAAGCCACCCCAATGCAAGTTTGTTTGGTGTCAATCATTTGAAAAATATTGCATTGGACATTCTTACACATTTGTCACTGTTGCAAACAATAGGACAACGAAAAGACCAAATTAGGATGGGGGAAACTGATATAGGCATTTATAGAGGGTCCCAACTTGGAGGTGTAGGAATAGAAAATATCTTTCAAGGTGTCAAAGATATTGAGAAACCACCTGTTGAACTTATAGCCTCAGTTTGCTCTCAGGGCTCTTAAGGGACTATACCTGGACCGATAGTTAGAAATAGGAAGCACTAGAATTGTTGTAGCACCACAATGTAATCCTATTCCCATGTTTTTAGTCGTATCTAACCTATGATGTGTGGGTGCAGTATATTTGATTCCAGTGAATGGCAGATTTTTTAGGGAAAGGATATCTGTGAGTGGGGACAGACCTGGTGAAACACTGAGATGATGGCTCAGATTATGGTGCAGGTAAATATTGTAAATGGGTCAAGTCAGATAGAGGGCCAAGTTGTGGAATGGGACAAGAGAGTCAAGATGGATGGAAGGGTGAGTCCAATATGGCTCAGGTTAGGCACAGACCGAGACACAATTTCAAAGGGAGGTGATCAAAATGATGAAAATGGTATCCTATCAAGGACTAGTGATGATCCTTTTTTTCTCTTGAGGAGACTCTTCAAGGGACTATTAAATAGACCGATGTAGCCAAGGATTAGCACCAACATGTAGTTGGGCACCAAAAAGAAGCCTTGCCTAGTGTTTACTAGGCCACCCAAACATTTGTGTGGCATAGGGTGACTCATTCAGTGCCATGAAGATTTTGTTTGTAAAATATTGCATTGGACAGCCTTACACTGACTCAGGACTAGAGATATTCGATGAGGATTGGGGTGGAGTCGTGTGTAAACAATAAGACGAGGGGAGATGGGAACAAATTGATGTGGGGAAATTCAAGATAGTGTTTTTGTAGAGGGTCCTAATTTGGAGGTGTAAGATCAGACGAGACATTTCAAGGTGTCATGAAGACCGATAGAATCACTCAGTGAACTTATATTTTTCTGAAAGATGGGATCTTAAGTGGACTACGCCTCACCGAGGGGTGATATGGAAGGAATAGGTGGTAGGTCAGGTAATGTGGTAGGGATCTCGTGTCGGTTGAGAGGAGGATGGATAGCCTCTCAAGTTTTTACTAGGAAAATAGTGGACTATTTTCAATGGGACCATGAGCATTCCATTTGCAAAATATTGCAGTTGGAAAACCTTACACTGACTCACAGAGTGGAATAGTCGACACCATTGCAAATGGAGGACAAGCTGAGTTGGTAGGATGGTGATTTGGCGAGTCGTGGGTGAGACAATATTTCATAGAGAAGTCCCAACATAGAGGTGGAAATGGATCAGACATGGACATTTCAAGGTGCCAAGTAAGACTGAGAAATCACCCGACGAAATTATAACCTTTTTTACTCTTAGGGATATTAAATGGGGTGACTACGCCAAGGGTGACATAGCCCGAAGATCATTAGGAAGTTCATATGGGCATCAAAACGAAGCCTCCTGAAGCATTTACCAAGCCACCCCAATGCGATTTTTGTAGTCAATTTTGTGCCACAAGGTAACAAGCCAATTGCAAAATATTGCATTATACAACCTTACACTGATTTAGATTGGAGTATTCAACACTGTTGCAATGGAAAAAGAAAACGACACAGGAAGAAATTGATATGGAAAAATCCTGTAAATAGGTGAACAAGATTTCGTAGAGGATCCTAACGTATGGATCGTGATAAGATCCATACATATACCTTTCAAGGTGCCAGTAAAGTACCAAGAAATCACCCAAAAAACTTATAGCCTTTTTTTCTCTGGCATGCCAGGGATGTTGATAAGAGTTTCTTACTTTCCCGACTAGATTAGAATCCTGAGAAGCATCATGATCATTACACATCGAAATGAAACCTCCCTAATCACTTACTAGGATTCATACCCTGGATGATGGTGATGCATAGATACGTTTAGTGCCATGAGATTTTGTTTATAAAATATTTCATTAGAAAACCTTACACTGACTCAGACTGGAGTATTCGGCACCATTGCAAACAATATTGACAACAAGAATACATAATGTGGGGGATGCCTGAAAAACTGAGACATGCATTTGTAGAGGGGAACTTCCATAGTGACCTTTAACCCTCTACATATAGATATAGATATATAATGATGCATATATAAGATATAAAAAGAGATATGCAATGCTGATGCATCAATGTGGAACATTATGGTGGATGGAGTATGGTGTTATCGAACACCTGCTCCTGATGTAGATATTGCAGTAAGCAACAAGAGAAGTGAGCTAGTAAGTCATCAGTACATTGTTATTAGGTTTACTTGTTAATTAGTTTACATGCATATGATGATGTGATAGTAATGATAATATTTTATGCTGTAGTCATGTGGCTGGAGGTGATGCTTATTCCCACATTGATCGTGGACTTAACCTCCATACACAGGGTTGAATCAGCCCACATTTATAGCCCAGATGGTGAGCTTAGTGGATAGGTTAAGGGATACTCAGGGTTGAGTAAAGTGGATCCTAATTGCAAGCAAGTATGTTCATTTGATTTGAGCCCATGGTGATAACAAGGGACACATGTATAATGTTGTTGAGTGCGTGTGACGAGGATTGTGTAAAGATAGAGTGGGAAAGATCATTGACATGGTTAGGTGAAATAATAGATCCCATTCTTGAAATTAAGAGTGGAGTGTTGAATGGGTGTATTATTGCCCATGAATTGAATAATTTGTGAGAGATGCCAAAATTAAATTATTAAATGGGTTTCTATAGATCCCATTTAATAATTAATTAAATTTGGATCAATAAAAGAATGAGATTTATTTAAATTTAAGAAAAATAAAAGCTAGAGTGAGAGTTGAATGAATGTGAAATGACATAGGGGTGTTATACTAAAATTTTTTGTCTACGAATAGTTTTCTATATTATTTCTTAATGAGGTCAAAATCAAAGGAGGAGGTTACCTATAAGATGGCATACCATTTGATGAGTCAGGATCAACAACTTATCTACAATTTCCTTGGCTCTAAATGTTTCCTCTTTCTTATTCTCCATTCTTCATACTGCCATCGAATGGGTTGGGTTTATGGGTTTCTAAATCATCCTTGTGGCTAAGGATATTTCAAAAAGTTCTCACTATTTTAAAAAGGAATCCCTCCATCCAAGGATTTTTCATTCTCCTCTAATCTACAGTAGTGATTACAAAGTGATAGCTATTTTTGATCTTCTGCACTACAAGGATCAACAAACCTCATATATTTTTAATAGGTCTCATAAGTGAGTTCGTCTTTTGGAATATCAATAGTATGACCATATTTCCTAGTCTAATGCCTAGAACCATCATTGATTCTACTTGTAAAACTACCTTTTTATGAGAGGTGTGACAAGCAACTTAATGGATATGTCCCATCTACCTTGTGCCTTGCAATGCATATTACACATCTCTACCAAACATGTTTCTCCCCACATATACTTGCACTCTTGAATGTTAATTACTTCATACTCTAGAAAACATTTCACACTTCGATAATTCTAATTCCAATATTTAATTTTTCTTATCTTTTCTTAGCTTCAAGAATAATAAATTCTCTAGTAACAACACCAACCACGTGAAGGTGGAAGCTTTTTTGGAACCACTAACCTCAATAAACATGTTAGTAAACAATTAAATAGAATTTTAAAACCTACACAATTTTTAAAAAATCATTAAATTAAATATTCAAATTAAATTCATGTAGATTTACATATCTAGAATATTAATTGAACACACCTTTGACTTGAGAAAGTACACACTTAGCAGGCTCAAGGAAAGTTTTGTGTATCTTCAATTGTAAAAATTCAATCCAGTGAACCATCTAGGTCCGATCTAATTTTTAGGGTGTCAAGTATTACTTCATGGTCAGATTCATGAACTTTCCACAAGAGCTTATTGTGTGTTCTACCTCCATAATTAATTGAACATTAGATGCAATAACTAGGTCAGAATAATGAAGAATCTTTCTATGAGTTTCAAAGTACTCAAACAACCACACTTTGGATTTTTTCATTAGGTATCTTCTCAGCCATGTTCTAATAATAACCACAGACTTCGTAGGATATTCTAGGCCTTCTCCACCTATGATTGGGGCTATCAATTTATTTTTTTCCTCAACACAACAACACAAATAATAAGATGTTTCTTCTGCAACATCCACAAAACACGACCTACATCACATTGTACACAAAATAATTAGTTTCAATAATTGATTCATTTATAAGTTCCCTAACATAAGAAAAACTATAAAGTTTTACAAAATAATGTAGATATATAATACCTGGTTGTACTAGATCTGATAAATGGTCAAAGTTAATTACTTCTTCTCTCACTATGAGTTGTAGAGCTCATGGGGAATGATAGGTTTCAAGTGGAATGAATGTCATTTTCCTTTTGTAAATAGTCCATGAACCTGCATTTGAACTTCTAAAAGAATGAAACTCACTAGATCCCGTTAGTGTACAACAATCTTCATATTTTACAAAATTAGATTCTTCTACCAACCAAAAAAACCTATGAACTCTAGAATTACCCTCATTACCTAGACCCATTGTTGAGTTACACCATTCCACGATGGATTTTGCATCGATCAACGTAGCACCATCTTTGTACTTTAGTTCTTCTCTTGATCAGTCTCTTTTAACACATGTTCCTACACCATCATGTTTTCCCTTTCCATGTCCGGCCTCAGTGAAATTCCAAAAATGTTAAACACCAATTTTCCTATGCATCCTGCTCAACCAATAGAACATTCATACATTCTGGAATTGTGTTTTACAATTATCTAACCATATGATGTTTTTATCAAACATGATGTTTCTCTTATTCAAATTGCCATAGATGATCTTGAAACAACCTTACATGAACTCTGATGAATTTCCACAATCATCACTAATATAGAAATGCTACTCCCTCAAAATATTTCTCTTTTCCTCTATGCTATCGAGAGGATGAGTGAATATTATATGTACAAATATGGAAACCTGAATAGAGTTGTAATATTGTGATTGCACTTCGTTTTGTGGTTGTAGAGTATAGTTCACTACAAAATCAACAACTGAAATGATGGTAGCAAGAGGAAATGTTTCATTGCATAACCTAAATTTCTCATCTAACCATCAATCTCTGTGAACTTTCATGCATTCTTGAATTGTGTTGTACAATTATCTGACCATATGATGTCTTTATCAAATATGACGTTTATGTTATTCAAATTTCCATAGAAGATCTCAAAATAACCTTGCACAAACTTTGATGAATGTCCATTATCATCACTAATATAGAAATGGTACTCGGGCTCAAAATGTTTCTCTCTTCCTCTGTACTATCGAGAGCATGAGTGAATATTATATGTATAAATATGGAAACCTGAATAGAGTTATAGTATTGTGATTGCACTTCATTTTGTGGTTTTAGAGTATAGTTCTATGAAAAATCAACAATTGAAACAATTGTACCAAGATGAAATGTTTCCTTGCATAACCTAAATTTCTCATCTAACCATCGATCTCTATGTGTATATCGTGCATACTCATAAACTAGCTTCTCTCGAAATATAGTGATAAGATTTGATACACTTATTTCTTTACTGACTAATTCACACCTCTTGGCTTCATTATCATATTTTGAGGTGTATGTCGCTAAATTTTATTTTCCAAAACTAACTAGTTCATTTCTGATTACATGTGTATTCTATCGCTGTGTATACATCTTTGCAAATGTTGCAACCCACCACAACTATCACAAGTTTCTTCTAAACATGATTTGTTATAAAAAGATTGTCCTTCTTCTCTTGTAAAAAAAACTTGAGATGAAATATCTTGTTGATTTAGGTGGAAAATTTATCATACACTCCTGTAAAATATTCTTATGCAAATTAACACATATATGCCAGAAAATATCATAATGCATAGAAAATTCAATATTGATCTTACAACAACAAGTAGTCATTGAGTGATTTATTTTAACATCAAAAGGTTTTGAAATATCAAAATACCTTTGATTAATTTTTATTTTGGGATGAGCCTCTTTAAACTTATTAAAAAAATGTATTTGTGTCATATCCAAAAAAAAATTAGGATGTGCTTCTTGGTTTCTAGAACCAATTCTCCTTTTTAAAACATATTTTTGATTAGGCAAAACCCTTGTATTATTTTTCCAAAATTCTAAAAAATATTATTTTAACTCATTAACTATGTATTTGTCTTTTCGTGGTAGTTTACTAGAGAATTCCCATAAGTCATTGTTATTTATAGCTTCAATTCTTTCACGATGCTAAAGAGCTTTATATAGTGTTTTCCTGTTTATTTTTAGTGCAATACTTGTTTTTCTAATTAAACGATATTTTTTTGTTGCTTTACTTACTATAGTCGATGTAATAACGCATCGAGTAACATTACTATCTTTAGTATGTGAGGTTGAACCTATTGATTGGTATGCATTCATTAAATTTTTTACAATAGATTTTTCACTTTTGGACTTAGATATTCTTAGACCAAGGGTTTTCATTGTAGGTCTTTAATTAATATTTTTCATCATTTCAAAAAATAATTGGCATCTATGTGTTTCATTTAAGACATTAAAATATGTTTTCTATATATGATTAAGTTTTCTTCTACAAGTGCGTTGAAAAATCTTATTAGGTATTGAATTTAAAATATTTTCATCAATCTCGAGTAAACGTTTAGGTGTTTTCTGTAAAATTTTAATCGTTGATATCAATGGAATTGATTTTTGAATATCATCTAAACATTATTCATTTTCTATTTGTCGTTCATATTCATAATTCGGTAAATACTATGTGTTTTCAATAGGTTGGTCATCTGGTGTAACATCTATGCTTAAACTTGGAATTGCATCATCATTCATTGAATATTCATTATTTATTGACTCAATTTGTGTTTGAGGATATGTTGCACCATCAATTTCATTTGGAAGAGATGACATACCTTCATCTTTATGCATTGATTTTTTTTTCACATACTTTTTGCATTTGCTCCCTTGTATTATTTTTTAGCTCTTCTTTCTTGGCTTTGTTGACTGATATACAATTTTTGGCAACATCTTCAATATTTGTTAAAGACGCGTTCAATTTCATGTTTTCATGCATTTTTTCATCCGGCCCCTTTGTTTTTGCAATTGCTTGAGTGTTTACTTTCGTGGTTTCCTCCCCATAATTCTCAAAAATATCTTCACCACCACAAAAACAAATCACAAAAAAATGTTAGTGAGTGTTAGGAATATAATAAATAGTAGAAACATACTTAAATATATCAAATAATTCTTAAATATTTCACAAAACAATGTCTATATCACATAAAATATACAAAATTGTTAACAAGAATCAAAATGTGCAAGAATTTGTAGACAACTTTTGACCAGTGGGACCAATATCAAATATTTTTTGCCTCATTCTGTTTGACCTTTAATTTTAAGCACATTATAATGCACTTTCATTTCATCTTATTGGGGTTTGGAATACCCAATCCAAAGGCTTGGACTGTGTTCTGCATGATTAAAACCATGTTTGACAGAAAAACATGAAAATTTCAAAGTGTTCACCCCAAAATCTCACGCATTATAACATAATATTCAAAAATAAATTATACTACGATGTCGATCTCAATTTTACCTTGATGATGATATAACTCTTTCTGAAATCCAATTAGTTTAAGGCTTTCATCCATAATTTCTTTTACTAGTGCCTTATTTTCTTGCAAAAATCTATGCATACGTGTTGGTGCACAATTTATGATTTTTTCATCCATTTTTTTTTTTAAAAGTTGTTTTTTCTAAACTCCATTCACAAATATTTCATTTTTCGGGATATGTACACTTTGGAAATTAATAAAAAATTATATATTCATCCAAAAATTATGAAAAATTAGTGGGACCTCTTATATGGTCTTAGCTAACTTTCTACTGAAGGGGTTTGAAAAATTATTTATAGAACTCAAAAAATGGGGGGGGGGGCACACACACAATAGGTTCTTATCTGTTTGACACAAAAATAAACATACTTTGTGTGTGCACCACACTTGACCCTCTTAATCTCAACCATTTTAAAAAAAAATAGTAGTTTAGAAACTAGATTCCGAGCTCTATGGTACTTATTCTAATCACTTTGTCAAATTTTGAGTATAGGCATGCCAAATTATTTGATGAAGTTTAGGTTTCATTGATTTCAGGAAAAAGGTGTCCCTTTTTAATCTCCTTTTGGCCCCCCATCCCTAGATCTTAGGGATTTCTAGTAAACCATAATCCTCTTTTTTTTGTTTCCTTATTATTTTTGTTTTGTTTTATTTTTCTTCCCATTTAGGAGGTTGAACCAGGGAGGAGGAAGAAGAAGGAAATAGAAGGTCATGGAGAATCTTTTTTTTTGTGATCCATCTTGTGAAGGAAGAAATTTATCTTTTTTAGACTCTTTTATTATTTCCCCCTAACTAGGGTTTCATTATTTCTTATTATTTTTTAGAATAACCAGATTATAAACAGATATGTATATATACATATGCTTGTGTGTGTGTGTGTATTATTTCATAAAAATAGGATTAATAATATATTTTTGCAGACATAAAAATAGTTAAGGAAGAGCTATGAAAATGGGGGTACTGCACAAAGTGAATGAAAGTGACGGTGGAAGGGGAGGGTCACAGGGTGGAGGTAGCCGCAGGGGTGGAAGAGTGGGGAAATTCAGCGAAGGCTGCGTAGAGGGGGAGGTGTGGGAGAGGTGATGTATAAGGGTTTGGGGTGGGGGTAGTGTGGCTATGCCACACCACTCTAGTAAGGGGTCAAGGGGGGGAGGGGTAAGTTGTGGCTCGGCTGCGGCCTATCCCTCCCGATTATTATTAATTTATTTTAAAAAATTACCCTACAATACAAAAACATTTCGTAGGTGTCTCAATATTTTTTTAATATAAAATTTTTTATTGATATATAAATGTACATATATATTACTTACACAGAAAAATACCTTTTTTTCAATAAAATCATAAATAAACATGTGTGTGTGTGTGTGTGTGTGTGTGTGTGTGTGTGTGTGTGTGTGTGTGTGTGTGTGTGTGTGTGTGTGTGTGTGTGTGCTGATTTTTTTGAATTCAAGTAAACTCAGATTTTCAACATAAATTTGGATAATCACTATTTTCTAAAATAGGGATACAACAATGACTTGTAAACTTAAATTCATCTATTATAAATAAAAATCACATAGGAGTAAATTTACATAAAATACTAGGGTTTGAAATTAAGACAAATCTTTCACCAAAATTTTTTGTTGATTTTTTCAAACCACTATATTTCTTGAAAACTAAAGAGGAAAGTTTTATATAACTATGCATCATACTTAAGAAAATTCCACTCTCAAGATTTATAAAAGAAGGGAGCAAGAATTTTAACAATGTAAATTATTTTTATACAACACTAAAAAATCTACAACCACCCTTTCATTTTACTACTATGAGATACTTAAAAAAACACACAAGATCTGCCTTCTCTTATTTCACATTTCACACAAGATTTCTATATCATTGGTAAACAAAATGGACATTTAAATGAAGCTCTTTCCTCATACTGTAACAAATTTTTCATAAGGCACAAGAATAACAGATTTATTTGTAACTCATCATTCACCCATTTCTACAAATCTCCCTTTCATTACCAATGAGAAACAAAACAAGCTCCAAATCCCATAATCTAAGTCTAACCATACCCTTCTCAATTTAAGATAAAATCATACCCACATTTTCCAGTAAGCATTGTTTACAAAACCTACACAAAAGCAAGAATAGGAACTTATTACAACATGAAGGAGCAAGCTTACAACATGTCAAGATTCCATCTCAAATAGAGGATGACTCAATATATTCAAGCGCAAGATACAAGCTTCATCCCAATATAGGAGACAACTTAACAATATTTACAATGCCATTACAAAAGTATTATAAATTGCAAGTGGATAAGCCTCCCCACAATGGGGAACAATATGTTAAAATTTCTAACTTTCTTCTCCAAGCTCCATTGTTAAATATACAAGTTTTCCACACCAAGAAGCTCTTCCAAAACACAAGAGAAGGAGTCCGGTTTCCTCCAACCATATGGCATCATCACATGTCATATTCACCAAGTGGAGGACATGCTAGCCTCCCTCCAAGCCCATGGCAGAGAGAAAACAAGCCTCAAGTATGCACAAGTAATAAGGGGTAATAAGAGGAATAACACACAAACATGCAACTCTTCAACATACACCAAAAACCAAAAGATCAACAAAATCACAAGAGGAGAAAATTCCATGTTTTCCCTCAAAAGGGGAAGAGTGGTAAGGAGCCCAAGTAATCCAATATGTGAACCAACCATAAGAACACTAAATAACTCCATAATACCCTCCTTATCACTCCATCCATGCACCATAACTCTTGCTTAGAAGGATTTTCAAACCATATTTGGTTTCCTTGCCAAGGATGGAGAAGGAGGTTCAAACCATATGAAAAACCATCTCCACCTCAAACCATATAAGAGGAGGAAAAAATGAAGACCATAATTGCTTTCCCATCAAGCCATGTGGTATAAGAGGTAATTCCCTCCCTCTTCCCCATACCATTCCAAAATCTACCACAAAATGTGATGGATGGAGAAAATGAAGAGAAACAAAATACAAACATACCCACATAATCAATAAACAACACATAACAAAACAACAACCAATTTTTACTTCTCTAATAGTATACAACATAAGAAAAATAATGGCATCAAGGCCTATCTCAACAAGATATCCACAAAATCTAAGTAATCTAACACACTCAAATCCAAGCTCCAAGCTCCAAGCTGCTCTCCAACTCCAAATCCAAAATGTAAAAAATACAAGCAAAAGTCATTTCCCTTCTCTATGAGGAGGTCTAAAAATAATAAGCAAGGGATAATGCTCACAAATGAGAGGGTGAAATTTTTCACCCATATCATCCTCCAGCAAAATATTCCAAGAATTATAATGAGAAAAGAACAAAACCAATTTAGTAGGTTATCTCCCTAATTCCTAAAATTGGCAAAATTTCAAAACACTCTAACTTTTAAGAAAACACAAAATACGAACACCCATTCAAGATGGTGACATGAGAGGGCTAAAATGGGAGGGTAATCTCATTTAACCTTGAAAAGAGACGCCCTTACCCATAGGTAGGGTCCAAGGGCTCATTTCCTTGAAAGGGAGGCCCCTAAAGCAAAAAGGGGTGCCTAAAATTGCCACATTTTGCCCGAATTTGAGATTGAGCTAAATGGCACAAGGGTTGAGGTAGTGGGGCCCACCCAAAGGGTGATTATGTGGTCCCAACCTCCTAGTAAAAAAATTAAGTAATCCTAATTCACTTCTAACATATGTGGGGACCATTTGGTCCCTAAACTAGTTTATCACAAGACTAAAAAAATCATAATTTACACCATTACAATTTGGAATCACCCATGGTGTCTAATCAAGAATATGCCACAAACACACACAAGGCTACACAACAACAACATGCATGGCTAGAAGACTCGGCACAGTCAACTACTTGTGCATCTTGAGGTGCCACTCTGAAACCCATGTTCTCTTGTGTGCCTTGTAATCTGCACACTCAATTCAAACATTAAACATATTTGCCCAATATAATAAATCTGATAAATAATGCTACAAAAACAAATCATAGATAATCAAACTAAGTATGTAATAATCGATACCGAAATAAGGTGACTATATGTTAACAACATGCATCACAGTCAAACTAGATATAAGAGTCATCTACAAGATAGCACAATATCATCCAATTTTCCATACCATCCACAGGTTCGACTAGTTTAACATTGAAGTTTGTTGTTTATATAGTATATGCACTATACATGCTCGATTGGTCCTTATACTACGCATTTTTCATATTTTCAGCAAAGTATGTGGGAAAAAACTCTAATTTGTAGTCCTAATTTGTGCATGGTGTTTCATCTCTCAACACGAGATCTCCATTAATTATGGCATGATAATAATGCAATATGAATTACCTAATTGTGTGAGTTCATGTAATTTGTCTTTCCATCAATAGGTTCATGCAAGTTTTTCTATTGAAATCATTTTTTTAGATTTGTTATTTATAGTAAGTCAAGTTGTATATTTTACATTTAGAGTCAATTGTCTATGTATAATGTATTTTTGTTAGTCAAAAGTTATTGTTAAAACGTTTTTGTCATCATTGTTCTTTTTTTCCTAAAGTAATTCAGTATGTCCTAATTTTTTTTAAAAAATTAATTATAGATTAGTTTTTTAATATTGTTTTTTTTTATTATTGGCAAATAGTTTTTTGAAAGGGACTATACCCTTGTACAGCAAGGCTCAGGAGCCAGAATAGGAAAATAAAGCTCGAAAAAAAGGATCAACATCCTGATATAACAATAAGGACCAACTGCAGAACGCAGTCTGCAAAGAAACAACCAGCAGCAACACAACAGCAAATAAACACCTGCTGGACAGTGATCAAACAGCAAACACGCAGTGGTCCGGCCATAAAAATGATAACAATGTACTCCGGCCGACCACTAACGGAGAAAACATCCAGACGATCATCACAAAAGAGCCCAACAAAAACTGTCAAGGAAGGAACCAGCAAAAGCAAACCAGCTGCAACAAAACAGCAAAAAAAACAGCAACAAAACAACAACACAGCTGCCTAGCAACTGCGTAGCAGGCCATATGCCAAAATGTAGCAATAATAGCGCCCAAAAAGACAAGAATCAAATCTTTTCCGAAATGGTGGGGGATTTAGATTTGGCATTACCCTTCTTTTTCCAATCCACCACTGTCCATTCCTGATTTCCCACATCCACTACAGTCGGAAAAACTGCAATAGGTTTGATGGGGGAGTGATCCAAATGGGAGGTCAGAATATCTTTAATCACTGAATCAGCAGCCTGTAAAGAATAATCTGGAGGCTTCTCTATATTGGTCTGTGAATCAACCATGATGGGTGAGTTAGCTTGCAGGGGGGCACTCGATTCCTTAGCCGGATCTGAGTCGATTGTAAGATGTTCAGGTAGAGAATCCCTCCACCAGGCTGTTTTGGTCTTACGTTTGGAGTGTTCACAGTCATCTGTAACATGACCAGTTTGGAAGCAACGCCTACATCTGAAGGCAAGTCTCTCATAGTCTATCCTCTGCACCCAGAGCCTGGCTCCAATCTGTAGATTGATTTCTACTGGTAAACATTTGGAGGTATCGAGATCAACCAGGATTCGAGCATAAGTAGTATGGGTTTGAATGGAGGTCTTATCATCGACTGCTACACATGAGCCTAAAGTATCCCCTATAGCAATGAGACAAGATCTGTTCCAAAGCTACAATGGGAGTCCTGGTAGACGAACCCAAATCCGGTAGGTATCAAAAAGACTCCTTTAATGGGTCGAAAGATGGATACCATGGTTTGGACATAAGCCCATATTCCCCCCAAACCCAATGTTGACTAAAAATTAAATCCCTATCTTCAGGGGTTTCAAAGACAGCAATGAAGTAAGCTTTAGCACAAGGATAAAGCTCAATCTTACCTTGTATTTTTTCTCTCCATCTCTAGGCTATCCAGTCATGAAGCTGAGAAAGCTTAGGCCAAAATTTGTGAAATCTGCATATGAGCCCCAGTTGGGAGAGATTTTCCTCCTCCTTAAGAACCTTTAGAAGCAAATCCTCTTCGATTTTCAGCGTCGGGACCTCCTGGGAGGGTTTTAAGAGCTCATTTCTGACATTCTCCTTCTGTTTGGAGACCGCTGAAGCATAAGATCCAGACCTATTGTCGCTGTTTAGTTTGTCCTGGTTCTGGCTTACCCCTGTACCTCTTCCTCCATCACCAGATCCACTCTTAGTCTCTTGCAACCTGCAGTTACCAGTATTGAGTTTTAAAGGAGATAATTAATCTTTGACTGAACCATCTTTACCTGTCCCATGAGTGAACACCCCTGTTTTGATATGGGGGTCTTGGTTAGTATTGAAAGCCATACCAATCCATGAGATTGGTGCTTTATTTTCCTCTACATTTTTGCATCCGCCTCCCACAGATACCACTGGTTTCTCGCCGCCATTAATAGGGACCTCATTTCGAATTTCTGAGAGGGGTGAACCTCTGGCAACGCTGGTGCCTCCTTGAACCCTATTTTTAGATGAAGCCCGCGTAGAAACCATGGAATAGCCGCGGAACAGTCGCGGACCAATCTCGGAGCAGTCGCGGAGCAGCCGCGGAGCAATCTCGGAGCAGTCGCGAAGCAATCTCGGAGAAATTTTTTTAAATCATCAATTTTAACAACAAAGAGTGAGTATCCTTTTCTCTTCACCCTTCCTTTTCAGCTGCATGGCTGAAATTTGTATTACTGAAAAACCCACTTTTTACTCCTTAAATGGAGGTTGGTTTCAACTCATCATCGAGGCATTTTACACATTTTTCGCGCAGTCCATAATATCTTGGTGCTTGAACAGCCAGTTGACTCCAATAATTACGTCATAAGGCCTTAAATGAGCTACATAAAGGTTCACTTTAGTTGTAAAATTAGGTAATTCTAATGCTACAATAGGAAATCATTATTCTACCTTATGCCTAGCATTGTTTCAAAACCGTACTTCCCATGTGTTTTCCATAAAACTAGCTTTTCTACGAAATTTTTATACCAAAACTAAAGAAATGAAGCATTCAGTTGCTCTGGTATCAATTAAAATTATGACAATATGACCATACAACTTACTCGGTACTTCCACCGGTGTGGCTTGTTTTTTAGCCTTATGATTTCCTACAGCTGCATGTATGTTCTTATCAGCACTCCCTTACTACTGGAAATCAGCTCCTTGTTTCTTTTTTGGGCACCATTTTTCCTAGTGCAGACCCCCATAATTAAAATATCCACCTACGGGTCCTTTTTTCTTAGCTTTCTGTGTGTTATTTTCAGCCTTAGATTGCCCATAATGCTTGTTTACATCAAGTTTATTTGTTACATTTCTTAGGCCAAACCTGGGCTTTTTTCCCTCTCTTTTGACCCATGGTTTTTTAGAAAATCTAGCTGATGGGGTGCTATTAAATTTGTTTTTGTTTTCCTCTCTATTCGTAGAGATAGATTTCAATTTTTTCTCTTGCTTGATAGCATTCTCAAATACTGCCTCTATTTTAGATGGACCATGCACATCCATTTCACCCCCTATGATTAGGTTCAGACCCAAAATAAACTCTCTAACCCTGAATTTTTCATCTTTTTGATATTGGGGAACATACTTCAACATCCTTGTAAACCACTCCTAATATTCGGCTACGCTAATCTTCCCTTGAGTTAAGTTTTAGAACTCGGTAATTTTTTTATCAAAGTATAGTTGGGGCAACCAACATTGACAAAAGTAGATTTTAAATTACTCCCAAGGTATGGAAGCAATGTCTAGTCCCATCCAACCTTTTTATTATCCCACCATGACGATGCTTCTTGGGAAAGTTGAAATGCTCCCCAGATGGTTTTAGTATCCTCTGAGAAGTCCCTTATTTCAAATTTCTTCTCCATTTCACTCAACCATGATTCAACCCCATCTCCCAAGGTTGTTCCATCAAACTTTGGAAAAGTAATCCTCTTAAGATCACGGGACAGTTATGCTTCCATCTGTACCTTTTTGTTTTGACACAGATCATCCACATCGTAGTGTTCTTCTTGAGGTTCTTCCCTAATAACCAGCTCCTCTTCATGAGGTTCTTGTTCACTGGCAACCTGTTGTTCCAAAATAGCTATGCGATCGTGGGTGTCTCAAAGGATCTCAAGAATTTCTTGAAGTTGATCAATAGGTGGAGGGCCTTTAGCATTGCCTAAGACTTCCCCTACAGCAGTTCCTTTTTTTACGGGCCATCTATCCCTGGTAAAGGTAAAAAAAAAATATTATTAAAGTGGACCAATAAGGTGCAAAAGCTTAAACCTACAGCATTGATACCAAATGTAACAACCTTGAAATTCAACCCCAATTTAGTAAAATTTATATATATATAACAACATAAATACATTCCTCTGCATTACTAGCTAATGCAACAAGTCAGATCATCTAAACAAAAAGTAGAAAATCCTCTGCATAATTTATTTTTGAAACTAGTCAAACTAGTTTATGCAGCAAGTCTTAACAATTTAATCCATCCTATAACTTAGTGATTAACCATGTGTAGTTATAAGGGTCTCATATCCTTGATCTCCACAATCACCCTTAACATTCAATTGAATGTTCATAATTAGCTTCGCTGGTTTTACTGCGCTATGGTATTGAGATCTTGTGATCGATCCTCTAGTGTCTACCTGAGTTCACTTAGTAACTCCATCATGTATCCTACACTTCAGGAATGAGGAATCATAGTGATTAGACAATGTACTCAACAAGTACAATACTTTGGCTAAATTTTTCTAGTTGTACTATATACACTTAGATTAGACAAGTGCACAACTTGCATAAACTTGTCTTCCCATCACCTCACTATCATCTTATCACAATTTTCTGGATCTTAAAAGCTTAAGTAGATGAACCTATTATGACTCAATTAATTCCTAACAAGTTCATTTACATAAGCCTGAGGAACCCCCAATGCCCATTGTTAGTTACATACAGAATGCCTATCCACTGCTTAATATGTTTCCATATTAGGCAATCATTGGGCTACTCAAAGGAAGCCTACACCATGAAATGGTACCCAAGTAACTACTAGGGTTGTATTCATTCATGCGTAGTTCATTATTAATTGGGTATTAGTTTAGCTATTAGTCACATTCTTTTGTGGATTAGGGGTAGGAAGATTTCTTTTTTCCCCGCAACCCCCTTAAATGCATTTAAAACATTTATGTTACTAAAGAGATTTGATACCCTATAAAGGTTCCTATAAGATTGGCCAAGACTTATTTATTCATAGAAATCTTATCTTGCTATTACCTTCATAGTTAGGGCATTATTGACATCTTTTAGACTACCCATTCACCCTTATTTATTCAAGGCTATGTAATTCCACTTAAGGTATACCTCTTACCCCATAAGGTAAATTAGCCTCTTTTATGATCATTTTTCTTAGGTGTAGTATATTACCATAACCAATTAAGTTCACATTTTTTTACCATTGAGCTCTTTCATTTTAAAATTGAACTAGACTTTCCACTATAATGTTCAAGATGTGTACCCCTTAGTCATTATTCCCAAAAATCAATCGAGGTAGATTTTACATCTTGAATGAGCTTCTCTAAAGAGGGACCTAGTACCCTTGTGTGCTTTGGGTGAGTGCTTAGTTCAAGCTGAGTGATATGTTAGCATGCCTTAGGATATTTGCAGTAAATTCTACGTTACATCATTGGTTTCATTATCGAGACCTATTTTTTAGTTGTGTGGTAGGATGTTGCATGATAAATATGTATCGTTTGACCTTGGCTAGTATTAAGGAGTGGTTAGACAAATTAGAGGAGGATTATACTTATAGATTTGCCACTAGACCTGAATTTAATGCATGTGTGTTGGTTGAGAAAAATTTGTATGATGCACTTTATGAGACTTTCTTTTCCATATTTCCAATAGAGTTGTATGAGTGGCTAGTTTCTTACGCATAAAAGAGGAATTGGAGGTTTCACATGCTTGTTTGGATGTAAGAAGAATTCCATGCCTTGTATGATGTAGATCTGATTCGGACGTGCTCTATGGATTTCTGATTCCTTGGTGTTTTGAACAGCTATATTCTTGAGTACACATTTCCTACTTACTCTTGCCTAAAATTTGTTGAGCTCCAATTTTTGTGTGAACCCATAGGATCTTACTTGCATAGTATTCCTTTGGAAATTAGGATCTTGATCGTAACCCTAGATTTGGAAGAGAATCCTATGGCTAGCTAAGCCCCACCACATGCAGGGGCAGGAGTAGGTTTTGTAAAGATGGCATACCTAATAGAAGAAATAAAAAGAGAAGAAAGGTGGCTTAAGTTTAATGAAGTGTGTGAGAGGGATCAGATGAAGTAATGAGAGATCACAAAAATAATGACATTCCAGAGAGAGATGGATCATGAAGGATTCAAAACTCACATAGAAGGTGTGGAGCCAGAGCATCTAGAACTCCCCCATTTGGGAAAACATGGCATGGTACCCACTTTGGTTTCAAATAACAACATGTCTAAAGAAAGAGTGTGGACCACGGTCACACATCTGAACTTACCTGGTGACCTAGCCCTTGTGCTTGGTTTTCTAGTTTCTACGGTAGTTACTAGCAAACAAGCTAGTGTGGGTAGTAGAGTTACAGTAGATAGAATTAATTTTCAGTCAAGTTCAAGAGTAAATCAAGTATCTTATTCATCTATGGTGGCACAATCATCTTCTATGATATTTTGGGGACCAGTTGGATTTATCTTTTTTGGCACGTCTTTATCACAAAACCTAGGCATGGAGAACATTGGTATAATGTCTAGAAGTAGCACCACTTTGCAGACTATGGGAGTCCAGTTTAGCACAACTACTGGAACATAAGTCAATACATCCTCTGGTCCATTACCCACTTTAAGGGGTGGAGGATCAAGAGGATTGATTGGTTCAGGCACTAGCAGATCTGGAAGATTTGGGGTTAGAAGAAATATAGGTTCCGGATCTGGTGGGCATGGTCAACACCATCCCCGAAATATTTATATGGAGATGTCTCTTCATATTTTAAACTATAGTAGTATAGAAGATGCAGCCAAGCACGTGCATATGTGTGAGATATTATGGTGCATGAAGGGGATTACTAATCCAGAGCGTAAGGTGAGTCATTTTATAACTACATTGTAGGGGCATGCACATAGTTAGTATAGAAAGTTTGACCCTAACCAGAACTATGTAGATTATACTTCACTACGACATGTTTTCTTGAAAGAGTTTTATATCCTTGAATTTGAGTAGAAGAGCATCAGCGCGTTGAAAGATATTAAGTAAATAACTATTGAGAGTGTTTGGGTTTATGATGAATGGTTCAAGACTCTTATGTCCAAGTTATCTTATGACATACATGCAATCTAGCATGCTCAATGGTTCATTGGAGGACTTATCACACCTTTTAAGAGGGTGCTTTCACATAAGACTTATACAGACCCACGCGAGGCACTTGAAGTAGCTTTGCATGCTAAGGAAATAGGGAGTGTAGACACATGAGTGAGCCCATTCTTGGAAGCTCAAATTACAACAATGGCTAAACAGTTAGATAAACTATCAGCTAATTTGGCGCATGAGACACATAGTGGAATTTAGTGTATAGATTGTGAAGTGGAGGGGATACTAAGCATGGTTTCCCTCAAAAGTCAGTATGCTCCTTATTACTATATTGTGAGATCTACCACTTGGACCACAGTTCAAGTTGGTGTCCATTATTACAGCGCATGATAAGAAAGAGCATGTCCTGTTACTGCAATATTTTTAGGTCATCCAATTATGATACTAAAGATTATAGGTTGATTGATCAGATTCATGATGTCATTGATACTGGTGTATGTCATACCAATGTTGCAAATAATTCTAAGGAACAAGGTGATCATCATGATCATAACCATAGTGAAGGATGCTCTGATGGAGGTCAAGGTAGAGGTAGAGGATATTGTGGAGGATTCAGAGGTCGAGGTCGTAGTGGTGGAAGAAGTGAATTTCCACAAGGAACATGCTATACATGCAAATCCCCTGATCATTACAGGCATAAATGCCCTCAAAATATTATTTTTTCTTTTTGCGGAAAGAACCACAACTATAAAGAGTACCTGAACTTGTATGAACATCTACGTAAGAATCACAAGTAGGAAAAGGGAACAGGGATGGTTAGAGAATAGCACGTTATGGAATATCAATGGATGCTGAAGTTAGCACCTGATCCTGAGGTGGTACCTGTATTAGTCACTATGTGCACTG